>CM062812.1:508776780-509976780 GCA_031772625.1 Pinus tabuliformis
TTTCGAAAAGAGATTTTGAGAGTGATATGGGTGTGATATATGATGTAACAAGGGAATAATCATGCTAAGTATAATCTCATCTAAACTACTAAACACATGCATGTATCCTAGTTTAAACACTATTTGAATATAAATATACCAGATAATTAAATAAAGTATGTGATCTACAATAATGTCCTATAGAAATTAGTAATAAAGGTCATTCAACTGCAATAAGAAGAGAAATTGTTTAAAAATAATCATTTTGGGTAAATAGTTAGCCAAAACAATTGTGAAAGATATATCACATATAAATCATTCATGTATTCAAAATAAAGTCAAAGCCAACATCATACAGAAGTGCAATAATGCTAACTGTAATTTAGACTTTCACACATAAAACAATTGAAAGGATAATTATTGCCTGGTACATAAATAAACTGAGATCATAAGATAAAAGTACCATATGTGACGAGTCCTCCTCACGTGCTTCAACAATATTGACCTAATTCCAATAAATCCAACATATTCTAAGAGTACAAAAGTGCATTTCAGTAGAGCATGCTAGAAATTTAAGAGAAAATAGATCATGTTCCATTCATTCCATTAGAACCTCCTCAAAGTTACATAAGTGCATGTTTTGAAGAATGTTTCTGATACAATTTATGGACCTCTCTCTAAATGCAAGAGAGGGGTTTGAATACTAAACTATAGGTACTAAAATAGATTATTACAAAAATAGCTAAGGAGGTTTAAAACGACCTGCCTCAGATTATGCAAAAATAAAAATAAACTAAGTGACTAACTCCTTCGCATTCGATATTTGAGATCGCAGATATCTGTCATAGGCTTGAGTTGTGTTGGTTGGTCAATCACATATTTCAACTACCCAACAGAAATAGCTTCTATGAGCGTTGCCACCATTTTTTGTGTGGAGGTAGTTAAGCATCACAAGGTCATCCACTGGCTATATCATTTTACCAAAAAATGCCAGTATGCTTCCTAGTTTAGCTTGCCCATTTGTTGATTACCTCCTTCTTTTCTTATGCCGCCTGCCTCCATTGTTGTTCTAAGTGTTTGGAATTTGGAAGAAATCATGTTATAGAATCTATAACCAAGTTGGAACCATGCAAATTTTCATTTATGGCTTATACGATGTTGTTTTTTGCTGCTGTCGTGACCGTCTTCGCCCTTTTTTCTTGCTTGAGTTGTGAATCCCAATCTTTGAACAAGGTTTCTTTATGCGATTCCTCCAACTTTGGCAAATCATCCTTCCTCCCCTCTTCATATTCTTGCTAGGTGATAAAGTCAGAAGCCCTTTTATGGATTTCCTCATACTCAAGTCACATGTCGACAACTTGGCTTGTTAGCTTATCACGGATCTCGCAATAAGGACTTATTTGAGACATTTTCTGGCATAGAACTTCCTTTTCCTACATTAGATGGGAGTTAATACTAAGCACTTCCTTTATGTCGATTTGTAGATTGTCTTTATACTTATATGTCATGTCTTGTATCTACGCATCTCTTTTTTCTAGGCTAGCCTGATGTTGTATTTGTATCTGTTCAAATTCCTGTCGGAGCTGGCTACTTGTAATTTGGCTTGTTGGTTGGATTTATCCTAAGTTAATTGTTGTTCCAATAGAAGAATATTTTGTTCCTTTTCTCTAAGTAGCATTTGGACCTTATCGCTTTGTCAATAGTTGTCGTAGCATACACTCCTGCAAATTGCGACAGTCTTTTGAGGTTTTTGGATGGGTCCATGGGCAAGTCTTTCCATAAAATTTCCACTGGTTCATTGTCGAGGATCGTAATAGTTGTGGTATCTAGCTTCCTCTTCTTCCTCTGTCTCTTAATGAAACCTTTGTGATCAGGACTACAAAACACATATAATGGAGGAATTTCCTCAATTCTCAAGATAATTTCTAAAGTGGGGGTGGCAGGAATGAGCTCAACATCATGAGTGCCTACTGTTTTCTCCATTGTTATTTCTTCAGTTGACTTGTGCTATGGAGTTTGTATCTTAGATGTTTGTTCATCTGTATGAAGCTTCTTGTTGAAATGCTACCATTCCTTTTCCAAATCAAGAATTGGGGGTTTTTCTAACTGAGTGGAAGTAGAGTAAATTTTTTCCTGTTTCTTTACCGAGGTTTGCTTAGTTGTTTCTTATTTAGTTTCGGAGGTGTCCCTTTTAGACTCTTTCTTTTTATTGCCTGCCCATTTTTAGGTTGTTGCTCTAAGTTCTCTAACTCATGAGTAGATATTTCTTAGGTCTCTACTTCAGAATTTTCTTTGGAGCTGTCCTCGAAGCTTACACTAGGAGTTGGCTCCATTATTGGTTCAATCTATAGTAGGTCCAACAGGACCTTCTTTAATCTCCTCTTTCTTTACACATGAAAAGATTCAACATCATCTAGGGCAGAAAGTAGTGATGCCATATGCGTCACATCTAAAAATGTTTCTTTTTGTAGGAAGAGGTCATCAAAGGCATCTTCCTCATGGGTGAATGGTTTCACTTTCACGATAGTAGTGAAGTCCTTAATAGTGCCATTTAGGTCAAATTGCCTTCTTGGGAATGTAGCTAAATTTGGAAATTTCATAATCTCTGCCTCTTTGCATGCATGTCCAAAATCATGTAGTGAAAACACACCACATTGCAATGGAAATGTAGGCCAAATGGCCTTCTTCTATTCTTTCAAGCCTTTGCTTATCTGACCTTCCCCTCCCATTTGGCAGGCTATCTCCCAGGCCATTAACTTGTTAGAGACATAGTATGGAAGGACATGCATTGAAGCAATGCTCCAAAATACTGTGATATAGGTAAATGTCTCTTCCCCAAAACATCTGGCTATAGGTAAAATATCTACTTCAACTTGTTTAGGAAAACTAGTGGTGCTTCCGTTGTAGAATTGCTTATGGATGGATGACATAACTCCTTGACAAATCTTGTAAAAATGGGGGTGAAGCTGAGACTCCCACAAACTCTTATGATACACATGGATAGGAAGCAGGTCTTGCACAATCCACCTCCATACCATAATAGGAAATTTAAAGCTAAAAAAGATTGTGTCCATTACAAATGCACTGACGAAAAAAGGGGGATAAACCCTTAAAGAGGGACTGCTCTTTCTCCTGTACTCCATAATGGCTTTCGCCAGATTACCAGAAAAAATTTGAGCCCAATTCATTATTGTTGTGTTCACAACTACTTCTATTAATGATAGCCACTCCAGGGAAAATTTGGTACTATCGGGCTTACCGAGCAATCTACATAGGATGGTTGCTGCAAAACTATATGGGGGAGAAAGATATGTCATAGAATACATCCCTGTCTTATCATGTTTGATCTTTCTTTCATTTTATGTCCAGGCCCAAGTAACATCTACTGGGTCTTCAAATTTCCTTAGAAAATTTCTCGAGGAACTGTTTGTTGTAGAGCTTTTGTGGCTCTGGTATATTGTACAAAAGCCATAGGCATTCTGCTAAAAAAGATCCCATAACCTCATGCATTATATTCTTGAACTCTCTGTCTGAGACACCCACCACATCAATTATCCACTTGATCATATCTTTGTATGGTATTATCTTCGGCCTTGCAGCTATGTTGTGTAGGAACGAGCATCCTATCTTGAAGTAAGAGGCATCAAAGCAAATATGACCATCGGCTGTTACCTTTTCTACCAGAGGCCTTGGTTTCTCTTCTTCTAACAAATAATACATGGTTTCCCATGTTGAATTTCCTCCATCTCTACTGCACATAGTATCAGAGAATAAAGGGATCATTTCTGACTTTTCAGATGTGACTGCCTTTCTCTTCTTTACCATTGCTCCTAACGACTCTTGCTACAGATTTTTCCTGAAATGAATCAAAGAAAAAGATATTGGATAGACACAAGTGTGAATGAAAATAAGAATGAATGATACAGATAATGTTGAAAAGGTGACAAGTAAGGAGTTTTAGTTAAACGCAGATGAGAACATATTGTATCACCGCCGCGCTGCTTTTCAAACAGAAATGTTGTTATCCCATAGTAAATGCCCACTAATGATTTTTTATCACTACCTTCATTGCTCATTAATGTTCTGCATTGTAAAATAGGAAGAAATTTTTTTAAGGTTATGAGGTTTGATTTTCAAAAATGTTGATTTTGCAATTGCAATGCAATATCGCAAATCGTATTATCGCATTTTTATTGTGCACTTTATTTAAAGTTCCATTGGTTTTTGTTGGATGCAAGATGTGAGACATTCTTTATTGTTTATTAAAGCATAGCTTGTTTACTGGGATTTACCTTATAAAGCCTTTTTCATTTGTGTAACGGATTTAAGTGTTACTTTATAACATAGGCTTGAATCAGGTCTGGGCTTTTATTGCATTTCGCAACATCATGTGGTTTGTAATATTTCAAACTTTTCTTAAGAATTTCTGATGCGATGCAATAAGGTTAATCATCACATCACAATATCACATTTCACATGATTCAACATACTTTGTGAGGGTATGCCCTTTGTGAATTGTGATATGCGATACGGGCTTTATTTCAAGAGGAAATGACTCAGGACCTAGTTTTTAATGAAAAGCTTAATGATAGCTAGGTTAAGTGTGGTGATTCCTTTAGATCGCATTTCGCAAGTTTGTCTTGTTAATAAGGCTTTTGACACACTCGGTTCAGTGATATGCGAAAAGGCGAGTATTGCTAGCTTCCACAAAGGGTTTTTACTTGATATCTTGTTTTATTCCAAAAATTTAAAAGAAAGTGTCCAAATGTTAAATTTGTTTTTTGGAAGGATTTTTTTTAAGGGTCCCCATTTATTGATAGAATATTAGCTATTATATTAATAAATGGGGGGTTGTTGAATGACACAACAATTGGCAATTCGATGGAAGAACTAGTTATCTCTGACAGTTTTTTGAAATTTCTGAAAGTTCCAAAATAAAGGTAGTTCAAAAAATAAAATACATGAAACATAAGATAAGTAACATTCATCTAAATAATAAAAACAAAATCTACTTAATTATCATCCATTTGATTATCCTCTTCAATATGAAAATTGCTTTGTATACATCAGCCATTACTGGGTTTTTAAGATAAAAACAGGGGACTCTCACAAATCAGCTTTTAGGTGTACACTTTTGTCATAGGTAGAGCCTCTGTTTCCAGCAAGCGTCCATAACCTCGACAGGGTTACCTTTTAACCAACAATGATTTAGTATCCCATCTAGGTAAGAATGAAAATTTTTAAAGATAAGTTCAGATTCATATAATTACTTTCTTTTTCTTTTTTATAAACAATTCTCTTTTTTTTAAAATTTTCATTTTTCTCCTTAAAGGCCATTGCCTTGGTTTGGTGACCAAAATTGACAACTCTAGTCACTGGTTGTAACTTAATTGAACAAGCTGGCTCATGATGAGACCCCTTGTCTTTTGATTGATACAATCTCAAGCCATTACCCTGTTTTGATATGTAGTATTGGTAATGTTAGCTATTTATTTCCCTATGAACATGGTAAGTCAACTCTTGATGAGACCTCTTATCCTTTAAGTTTAAGCATATTTTAGAATTACACTCTAAAAAAATGAAATCTTACTAGATTGGGGAATCATTGACTTCTTAAGATGTTATGGATGAAAATTATAGAGTTAAAGATGCTTTCCTGTAGAGATTCCTTGCTTTGTTATAGATACTTTTCTTAACTGATGGTAGAACAAAATTTTTTATGTCAAAAAAAGGATGGGATGAACCAGAATGGTGGGCCAAACTACTGTGGAAACTAAAATGTCCAAAAAAAGCTAGGTTGTTTTTCTAGTGTGTGCTAAACAAGAAAATTCCAACATGGGACACTCTCCAATCTAGATACAAGCAAGGGCCGAGGAGATGCCCTATATGTACAGCGGACTCTGAGACCATCAATCATCTGTTTTTGGTCTGTCCTTTCGTCAAAAGAATATGGGGAGAGGTGCAAAAGCTCTTAAATAAGCAGTTAAGCTGGGAAGGGGAGAATTTACCTGTGGTCTGGGAGAAATGGTGGAGGCATTACACAGAATGGAATCTGCGAAACCTTCCCCCCATCATCTGTTGGGGTGTTTGGATAGCAAGAAATAGGTATATTTTTATAGACAAAACTACCCCAGCAGAAATTATTTCGATCCAGTGCACAGCTATACTGTCCAGTATCCCTGAATCAGAGGAGGCAAGGAAACCTAATCAGAGCAGAGAAGAACAAATCAGAGAAGGAATTCCATGGGCCTACTTTGATGGGGCTTCTCAGAATAACTCAGCAGGGGCAGGGATTATCATTCATTTAAATGAATCTCACACCTTAAAAGCTTCAGTGGGCCTTGGAACTGGAACAAACAACTTTGCTGAACTTTCTGCTTTAAAACTCCTTCTATGTTGGCTTATTCACAGGAACATCTTCACAGTTCAGATCTTTGGGGACTCTTTAAATGTTGTGAAATGGGTCAATGGTCAAAGTAAATGTCAAAATTATATGTTGAGACCCTTATTAGAAGAAATATTGAATCTAAAATGTTCTTTTAATGTTTTTTCAATTGGCCATATTTACAGTGACCGAAATGAAGCAGTGGACAAGCTTTCTAAAGATGGTCTACAGCAAATTATGGGCAGTTGGAAATTAATAGAACAAGTGCATGAAAAAATCCGTGTGTCGGATCATCCTCCATATGTCTAGACTCAATCTTTATCTGTTGTTTTTTTTATACTTCATATGCTACTTATAGCTGCTGTAAATGAATGATGTCTACAGTTTTTATCTCTTGACAATCTGAAGGATGTTTTTGATGGTATTCAGGTAACTTGTTTCCTTTGTGGTTTTTTTCCTCTATGAGGAGACCCAGGAGTTGAAACGTGACTTGGATATTTCGGTTTTTCTTTGTTGTTTCTTAAAGGACTGTCTTTAGCAAACTGCTAGAATGGGGGAGGAACTATATAGACTCAGTTGACCAGAGTTCTGTCTCTTCCCAGGTTTTGTGCAAAGAAGATAGGCTCTTCTCTGAAGTTGCTATAGGATCTATCCCTACAGCAAACTGAATGCTATGCATATACTTGTAACTTTTTATCTTTTTATATAAAAAGTTCGCTTTTTTCTTTGGAAAAAAAACTGATGGTAGAACAAAGGATATTTTACAAAGATGAGTTTCATCAAAGGATAACTAATTTTGGTAGAGGAAAAAGAATTTCAGAGAGATAGAACTTAGCTTATGTTTTGAATGTAAAAATTGTTTTCTTAACCATCCCTACTTATACAAGCGAAAAGTCAAAATATAAAAGAGACTATTATTATAAAGGCCAAAAGTAAATGCTACTGATCTTTCATTTTGCTAAAAAGTAGAAACAATAATATATAATGTTGGCATTATGAGACAAGTGTTGTCCTTGATGGCAAATCACACTAATGACAAATCATAGTGCAGAAGGATAGCAGGGAGGAATTGATGATCAGACTACAAGTATGAAGAGAAAAATATATATACGCAGGTTCACTATATACCAGGTAGGGTATACATGCAGGTTCACTATATACCAAGTCGTGTATACGCAGGTTCGCTATATACCAAGTAGGGTATACATGCAGGTTCACTATATACCAAGTCGCGTATACGCAGGTTCGCTATATACCAAGTAGGGTATACACGTAGTTTCATGCATGGAAAAGCGCGTACATGTCGAAAAGCTTATTTTTGGGTCCGTGGTATTTATACCTATGGTTTTGGTCCGTGGTATTGCACCCAAAAGTGTTGATCCCAAGTATTGGGTCGATGGTATTGTTTCATTATGGTTTTGCTCCGTGGTATTGAGCAAGGCCTAAGACTATAAAAGGAGAGGAAGATCATTAGGCAAAGTGAGTTTAGAAAAGTCTGATGAAGTATGAGATCCAGTATGCAGGTTATGGGTTGATGATGCATTGCTTGATCTGAGCTAAGGAGGGATCTCACCGGTTGATGGAGAACAAGATCTAAGGAGATATCGGGATCAAATGGTTTGAAATGAACTATCTTTATGTGGTTGATTATGCTCATTCTAGATCTGCATACTGACGCATGTAATATAAATGTTATGAGTATGACTGATGTCTGGTACAGCTGCAAAGTTATAAGAAAATATTTTTAGATCTGTACGCGGGTTGGCCTTGGAAAAAGCGCATATGTATGCGGGTTTGATTCATGATAGTAGCGTATACCATTTGAGCTATGATGTCTAAAGCTACAGGTAGTTCTGACTGTTGATGAATTCTGATGACTGTTTAATGGTATCAGTATTCTGCATATCTTGGTTGGATGATTGTTTATTGATGGATGAGAACTAATATGGATCAAGATCATAATGACTCATATTTATGTGATCCGATGGACTAGATCTGAGTGCTAACACATATATTATCCTTGTATATGTAATGATCTGGTTATGTCTGAAGTCAGGAAGTGCATAGAAGTTATGAATAAGTAATTAATGACATATACGCTGGTTCACCTTGATTAAGTTGCGTATACACGCAGATTCAGCACTTCCAAGTAGCGTATGCACTCTAATGCATGTTTTTGATGATACAGTTGGTTCTGATTGATTTTGCAAAGTTCTATGACTGTGTTCATTGACAAGGTTTCAGTGATTCAGAGATTGATGATGCTAGTAGTGATTGTTTTGAGCTTCAATAATAGTTATGGGTCCAGTATGAAAATTTGATGAAACGTGGCCTTTCAGATTATGTTTTGTGCTTCAGGAGTATCCAGTCTGAAAATGTATGAAACATGGTACCTGGAGAAGAGAAGATTGTAGGCAGGTGCCTATGTACTAGTATCTTAGCTAGTACAAGAGCAAAGGGGTTGGAGCTCCCTTCCAGGAGAGTCTGGAGAATGAGAGAAGGTTGTAGCCTTCTGCAGGTTGTAGCCTGCGTGCTGGTAAAGGACTGCACCAGTACATTGTAAAAGAAGTTTCTTAATAAAGGAAGATAGAAACGAATTGCAGCAGGTAGTTTTCACCCACATTGGGTTTCCACCTTATATCATGGTGTTTATGTGTGCTTCTTGTTCTGTTTTACTGCTCCTGCTTACTATTCATACAGTTAATGAAGTTCTGATGCACTAACTAAAGATCAACACTTAATGGATTAACTGAATCATAAGTATTTTGGATATACACTAGTTGCTTTAGACACAGTTGCGTATACACGCGGGTTCCCTTGATTGAAGTAGCGTATATGTATCTAAGTATGGAAATGAAAAAGATTTATTGATCTGATAATACTGATTCACCCCCCTCTCAGTATTATTTCCAACAATTGGTATCAGAGCGGGTCCTTTGGTAGAAGCTTGATCGCTTGAAGGAGATCCGTGGAACTATGGGAAAGCACCTAAGAAGAAGAAGACATCTCAGAAGAACTATGACAGTGGGAGAATCGATTGGGGATTAGGCATAAGAAGCTCTTCAGATTCAGAATCAGATTCAGAATCATTTCAGAATGAAGATGAACTATCAGGTATGAATTTGCTATCCTCTGATGTTCCTGCTATCTATCCATTTGGAAAAGATGAAAGTGATAGCGAAACAACTGAATTTGCTCTTATGGGTGAACAAGAAAGATATCAAATAGAGGCAGAATTTAAAAGGCTCTCAGATAAAATCAGAGATCAACAAGATCTACTGAACAAAAGGGAATGTGACTTCAAAGAAGAAGCTACCAAACATAAGGCCCAACTGGAGGAAGGAAACAAGGTAAGGAAGTTATTCAAGGACAAATGTCAAAAGTTGCAGGATGAAGTAACATCACTAAGAGATGAAGTCAATGAAAGAAGCACAACCATCAAGAAACTCAGAGATAGATCCAGTTACTATGAAAGTCTTGAAGCCACGAACCGCTCGCTAAAGGAAGATCTTGAAGAATCAAAGAAGCAGAATAAATATCTACTCCAAGCTATTGAAAAACAGGTAAACGAAGTTATCAGCTTAAAATCTCAGCTGGAATGTGCCTTCAGAATTCATCAAATGCAGCAGGATCTGAATGAAGAACAAGAAAAGGAGATTCTCAAACTAAGGCATCAGTTGGAAGAAGGAAGGAAAGCTGAAGAAGACATGAAGAAGCAATGTCTAGAAAAGGAAGAACAACTTCAAGTTGAGGTAAATATCTTGAAAGGTAAATTAGAAGAAAAGGATAAACTGTTGCGATTTCAAGAGAGTAATAAAGCCTTGGATGATATTCTTAGTAGTCAAAGGTCTCATGCTATCAAGACTAGTCTTGGTTTCCATGAATCTGAGGCAAGGAACTCTAAAGAGAAATCTAAAATGATCAACAAGGAGATGAAAGGTCAACCCCATCAACAATCAAGGAAAGAGACTCCTCAAAGAAAATCTTTTACTCCTCCTATGAATAATGTTGAATGTTATGTATGTCATAATATTAGACATGTTGCAGCTAGATGTGGAAGAAGAAGGGTTCAAGACCATCATGCAGAAAGATCATCACATTCAAGGTACTTTAATGGATATTGCTTTGCTTGCAATATGTTTGGTCACAAAGCTACTGATTGCTACAGGAGAAAAATGAAACATGTAAGATGATTTATGCATGTAACAAACTTGGACATATAGCAAAGGAATGTGGGAACAAAGTGCGGACATCACACCAAAAGGAGAAAATAACATCACACTTGAAGATGTGGAAGAAGAAAGAAGTACAGTCAGAAAGAGGCGGCACAACACAACATATAGACATAACAGAATCAGAGGGAGCTGGAAGTGTAAAACTTCAGTGTCCTGAATCTCATACGCAAGTTCCATAAAGGGAAGTAGCATATATACGCGAGTTGGATACTGCATAGTCGCGTATATGAGTATCTGAAGAAATGTAGTAGGGACAGGTTCAGGAAAAGGATTTGTTATGTTTCAGACCATTATTTTCTCTGTTTGATAATGTTTACAGTTTGCTAACGATGTTTGGAAATTTCTTGTTACTTGTAAGATGTTTAGAAGGGTTTGATACTAACTTGATGATGATGTCTTGATGCTTATTGCTGATATATGCATGACCAGATCTAACAGTAAACAGATGGCTTAGGTTGAGGGGATCATATGCCTTTAATAATGCATTGTTCGCATTATGGTTAATAGCCTTAATGATGATGTTTATATGGCTAAATGATATATCTTGCTATGATGTGGTTGTGAGTTTTCTATGATAAAATCTCATATCATTCTTGGGGTTACATAGTAGATGTTCAGATCAGATTTATGGTTGATTCTTTGATGATGCATATATGGTGCTTACATGGTGATCTTCATAAGGATAAGGAGAAGTACAAAGCTTGAATACACATCTTCCTCACTTGATGATGAGTCACTCATATGTTGTTGTCATCATATGTATAAAGATCATACAAGCACTCATGCGGATAAGGATTGTTGCTGTTGATGATATCAAGAAGTTCTATCAAATGAGCTTGAGCTCAAGATACATAGTGCTGATACATGGATGACTATTCAAAGTCGCTTTGTTGAGACATGATGATGAGTTCTTATCTATATGATGATAGGTTGATACTTACATATGTTGATTGACGCAGATGTTCCCAAGCAATGATACTTGGATCATGTAGAGCTTGATGTTGATGAAAGGGCTATGGTGGCTTCACATATGATATAATGTGAATGATTTCATGATGATGTTTTAAAAGGATAAGTTGACATCTATGTTCAGACATACCTTGTTACAAGACATTTACAGGTTGCTGATATGGAAATGGTTGTACGCAAGTTTCATAAGGACTATCCACGTATATACGCTTGTTTATGTGGATACAGTCGTGTATATGAAAATTTGAAGGAAATCAGTGGGTCAAACTCAGAATGAGAAGATTCTGATATGGGTCTGACAGAGACCATCTGGCATAGGTTTAGGGGGAGCAGATAAACTTCCAATGATGCATTGTTGGCATTATCTTAGAAGCTTTTGGTTCTAGTTCACAGTTGTTGTTGGTTTCAAATGGAACAGAGGCAGAGGGAGAACAGAAGGAAATCTTGGTCGTTGATCTGAATGGTGATAGATGCTGCTGCTATCACTTATTGGTGACTTTCATAAGTCTTATTCTAGATATTTCGTCTCTATGTTATGTAGCTCTTTTGTGATATCTCTTTCATGGTGTCAAGGTCATGTAAAGGCCTATATTGGTTTCCCCACTATGTCTGGGATGAAGATGTAATGTTCTTGCTTTATCATGTGTAAACTTTTGATGTATCCCCACTTGGTTGGGTGGATGAGTCAATTCTAGTATATCCCCATGTGGTTGGGAAATGGATGTATGTATTGAGTCTTTTGGTGATAGGAAGGTCTCTTATGATGTATAAGTCATGGTTCTTCTTGAAGAACATCTTTTTGCAGATCTTGCCTTTAGTCAGGAAGAGCATGAACAACACACTTCAGCAGTACAGAGACTTGGCATGTACTCAGAGGGAGCATGGACAGATTGGTACACTTTGGAATATACAAAGGGGGAGCACATTTGGAGATTTCAGCAGGTACTCAGGGAGAGTATGGACAGCAGAATGTTTATCAAGGAAAGAGAATATCTTGGTCCACCCTTTGCCCTTGATGTCAAAGGGGGAGAGTGATTTTTTGTTGTTGCCATCAAGTCCAAAGGGGGAGATTGTTGGCATTATGATGCATGTGTTGTACTTGATGGCAACCCTCTCATAGAAGAACATCTCACTTACATATAACTAGATCAATCTACAGATGTGACAAAATGCATGGGATGCAAGACAGCTCAAAGGAATAAGAAGATCAAGTTCTAAGTGTGACAAGTTAGCTTTGCCATCAAGTCCAAAGGGGAAGATTGTTGGCATTATGAGACAAGTGTTGTCCTTGATGGCAAATCACACTAATGACAAATCATAGTGCAAAAGGATAGCAGCAAGGAATTGATGATCAGACTACAAGTATGAAGAGAAAATATATATACACAGGTTCACTATATACCAAGTAGGGTATACACGCAGTTTCACTATATACCAAGTCACGTATATGCAGGTTCACTATATACCAAGTAGGGTATACACACAGGTTCACTATATACCAAGTCACGTATACGCAGGTTCGCTATATACCAAGTAGGGTATACACGCAGTTTCATGCACGGAAAAGCACGTACATATCGGAAAGCTTATTTTTGGGTCTGTGGTATTTAGACCTATGGTTTTGGACCGTGCTATTGCACCCATAAGTGTTGATCCCAAGTATTGGGTCGATGGTATTGTTTTATTATGGTTTTGGTCTGTGGTATTGAGCAAGGCCTAAGACTATAAAAGGAGAGGAAGATCATTAGGCAAAGTGAGTTTAGAAAAGTCTGATGAAGTATGAGATCCAGTATGCAGGTTATGGATTGATGATGCATTGCTTGATCTGAGCTAAGGAGGGATCTCACCGGTTGATGGAGAACAAGATCTAAGGAGAGATCAGGATCAAATGGTTTGAAATGAACTACCTTTATATGGTTGATTATGCTCATTCTAGATCTGCATACTGACGCATGTAATATAAATGTTATGAGCATGACTGATGTTTGGTACAGCTGCAAAGTTATAAGAAAATACTTTTAGATATGTACGTGGGTTGGCCTTGGAAAAAGCGCATATGTACGCGGGTTTGATTCATCATAGTAGCGTATACCATTTGAGCTATGATGTCTGAAGTTACAGGTGGTTCTAACTATTGATCAGTTCTGATGACTGTTTAATGGTGTCAGTATTCTGCATATCTTGTTTGGATGATTATGTATTGATGGATGAGAACTAATATGGATCAAGATCATAATGACTCATATTTATGTGATCCGATGGACTAGATCTGAGTGCTAACACATATATTATCCTTGTATATGTAATGATCTGGTTATGTCCGAAGTCAGGAAGTGCATAGAAGTTATGAATAAGTAATTAATGACATATACGCTGGTTCACCTTGATGAAGTTGCGTATACACGCAGATTCAGCACTTCCAAGTAGCGTATGCACTCTGATGCATGTTTTTGATGATACAGTTGGTTCTGATTGATTTTGCAGAGTTTTGTGACTGTGTTGATTGACAAGGTTTCAGTGATTCAGAGATTGATGATGCCAGTAGTGATTGTTTTGAGCTTCAATGATAGTTATGGGTCCAGTATGAAAATTTGATGAAATGGCCTTTCAGATTATGTTTTGTGCTTCAGGAGTATCCAATCTGAAAATGTATGAAACGTGGTACCTGGAGAAGAGAAGATTGTAGGCAGGTGCCTACGTACTAGTATCTTAGCTAGTACAAGAGCAAAGGGGGTTGGAGCTCCCTTCCAGGAGAGTCTGGAGAACGAGAGAAGGTTGTAGCCTTCTGCAGGTTGTAGCCTGCGTGCTGGTAAAGGACTGCACCAGTACATTGTAAAAGAAGTTTCTTAATAAAGGAAGATAGAAACGAATTGCAGCAGGTGGTTTTCACCCACATTGGGTTTCCACCTTATATCATGGTGTTCATGTGTGCTTCTTGTTCTGTTTTACTGCTCCTGCTTACTGTTCATACAGTTAATGAAGTTCTGATGCACTAACTAAAGATCAACACTTAATGGATTAACTGAATCATAAGTATTTTGGATATACGCTAGTTGCTTTAGACACAGTTGCGTATACACGCGGGTTCCCTTGAATGAAGCAACGTATATGTATCTAAGTATGGAAATGAAAAAGTTTTAATGATCTGATAATACTGATTCACCCCCCCTCTTAGTATTATTTCCAACATACAATGAATATAAGAGGATATCTTCTATGAAAATTATTTTTTTAGGATTTGTCCATTAACAGGGAAAGAATCTCTCTTACTTGATAGATCTTGCAATAAAAAGGTTGATGGGCCTACTTGTTCCACAATTTGAAATGGTCCAAGCCACATTCTTTGGAATTTGGTATGCTTACCTTTTTCCTCATGTGCTTTATCCCATTTTAATACCAAGTCTCTGAGTTGGAAGGATTTTGAACTTACAAAATTTGCATCAAAAGAAGATTTGACTAACTGTTGATGATGTGCATGTGTGATTTTGGCCTTTTCCCTTTCTTCTTCGAGCTTAAGGATTTGTGATTGTCTCACTTGCATAGAAGAGGAAGGGGTTTCTTCAATAAATTGAACTAGGGCTAGAGAGGGAATAGCTATATTTGTAGGGAGGAAATCCTCTTTCCCATAGACCAAATTGAAAGGAGAAGTGCCTATTGAGGACTTCTGTGTTATTCAATCTTCCATAGAGAAAATATTAAAGATTTGGGCCATTTTTTATGACTTTGATCAACGGTTTGTTTAATAATTCTTATGATATTTTTGTTTGTAGATTTGGCCAAGTCATTTTCTTGAGGATCATAGTTAGCAGAGTATTTAAGTTTAAAACTTATTTTAAGAGAAAATTTGTCATAGCATTGCCTAAAAAGTAAGATGCATTATCAAATATGAGGGCAGATGGCAGACCAAATCTGTTAATAATAAATTGGTCAATATATTCAATATTGTTTTCAGAATTGGCTACCTTAAGTGGAATTTCTTCCACCCACTTTGTGAAGTAATTAGTTGTTGTAAGGATATATTTATGCGGCTTTGAAGAGTGAGGAACGATCTCACCTATTTTATCCAGTCTCCATTGTTCAAATGGTTGTTCAATAATGATGGGTTGCAATGGTAATGTGGGTTTCCTCTGTCTCCCAGTAATTGTTTGACAAACTTTACATTTCTTTACATAATCGTGTGCATATTTAAATAAGGTTGGCCAATAATAGCGACTGTGAAGGATTTTATGTGCGGTTCTGTCCCATCCAAAATGTCCACCAACTGGTCCATCATGGAGTTCCTGCAAAACCTTTTCTGCCTCAGATTTTCCAAGACATCTAAGCAAAACAGAATCATAATTTATTCTAAACAAGACACCATTGATGATTTGGTACTGTCTAGCTTTTATCCTCAAATCCATTTTTATTTTGTAAGTTAGTTGTGTATGGGAATATCCATTTCTCAAATAAAAAATGATATTATCATATCTAGATTCAGTGTCATTGAGACGTACCTTGTATACTTATATATAATCACCTGAATCTTGTAGTGCTAGTAAGTTTGATTCTCTTGCTAACATTTTGCAAAAACCTTGAACTTTGACAATTTTGGCTGGTCTAAACTCTATGTCATATTCTTGTAGTGTTGTTACCCAATTTTCCCCTTTTTCTCCTACATCTCTTTGTATTACCAGATTTCTCACTGCTGAGAATGGGACTATTACCTTGTTGTGGGTTTTGAGGAGAAAGGGTATGAAATTCTTTATTGATTTGAAAATAGCGAAAGCTTATTTTGCAACATTTGAATAGTTTAATTCAGCGCCCTGCAAATTGTTTCTAAAGAAATAAATCGATGCTTCAACTCTATCATCATTGACCTGTGTTAATATGGCAGCATATGATTTCTGGGAAGCAAAGGTATACAAAATCAAATGATTAGAAAAATTTGGGGTTGCTAGTGAGGGAGAATTTAAGATTGCTTGTTTTATCAGATCAAAGGCTTCAGGCTTTGTATGTCCCCATTTAAAAAGAGAATTTTCCTTAATCATGGATTGATGAGGTAAAACAATTCGTGAAAAGTCAGGGACAAATCATTTGACAAAATTTATCTGACCCAGGAAAGATTGCATTGACTTTTTGTTATGAGGTAAAGGAATTTTAGAAATTTCTCTTACCCTATTAGGGTCAATGTCAATACCTTCTTTGGATCCAATAAATCCAAGGATCTTTCCTTCACTTAGAGCAAAGAAAGATTTCTTGGGATTGAGAGAAACTCCATACCTTTGACAATGCTAAAAGATTTGTTTTAAATCCTTTAAATGATTACCATGCCTTTTTGAGTACACCGTTATATCATGCAAATATATTATCATTGATTTATTAACCAAGCCTTTGAAATCTATGTCCATGGCTCTCTGAAATGTGGCACCAGCATTGATTAGCCCAAATGGCATCTTTTGATAGGAATAGGTGCCCCATTTGGTTCGAAAGGTAGTCTTCAGCCGATCATCTGGATGTACTAGAATCTGATTGTAACTTGAGAATCCATCCAAAAAAGACATTAGTTCTGAGCCTGCAACTGATTGCAGTATCTGTTCCATAGGAGGTAATGGAAAGTTGTCCTTCTAACAAGCTTTCCTGAGATTGAAAAGATCTAGACATATTCAAATACGACCATTGTTTTTCTGACAGGAACAAGGTTAGAAACCCACCTTGAGTGCCTGACAGGAAAGATAATTTTGGCTTTAAGCAGCTTATTCAATTCAGATTTGATGTGATTTTCTAGATTTGGGTGAATATTTCTTAGCTTCTGCTGCATGGGTTTTTCATCAAATATCATGGGGATGGTATGTTGAATTATAGAAGTGTCATATGTCTTTAGATCTTCATAGTTCCAAGCAAATACATTCTTGTATTTCTTCAACAAATGAATGAAGGCTGATTTTTCATCCGGTGTAAGACCTAGACCTAGATTGATATTTTGAGGTTTAAGGTCAGTTCCAAGATTAACTAATTCAAACCTCAAAGTTGAACTTTGAAGTTTTGAGTTGGTGGGCTTCTTGAATCTATCCTTAAGATCATATAAGTCTTCCAACTTAACCATAGACTTAGGTATGGCATTTATAGTTGCTTCTTGCTTAAGCTGGTTGTCATGCTGATCTTCATCAATTATCTGGTCATCATACGAGCCTTTAGACGTCAGAAAGCTTATGATATCTTGATCATTATTAAAGAATCGCCGATTGGTGATATTGGCAAAAATGGAAGGCCTAAAAATCAATTCAATAGAAAAGCAATCTGGATATAATCTCTTGGTGGAATAAGCTTGGATGCAAGATTAGCCAGCAGATTGGCACTTGCATTTTGGAGTCTTGGGATAGGGGAAATATTAAACGTGTAGAGTGAGAAGTGAGGTCATGGACTAATGATTGATAGTGTTTCAAATGTCGAGACAAATAGTGTATTGTATTTCTTACATGTTTTATCACAATTTCCGAATCTCCAAACACTTGCAGATGTTTGATATTAAGGCCAATAGCCTTATACAACCCTTGATCTAATGCTTGATATTTGAAAATGTTGTTTGTGCATTCGAATTCAATTCTGCATGCTAACATGGTTTTTCCCCTTCTGCGCTAATTAATATGCATCCTACTCTGGCTCCATTGTTAGATTTAGATCCATCAAAAAATAATTTCCAAAATAAAGAGCTAACTATAGGCTTATCTACAAAATTTCTCACTTAGAAGTATCTTTTTGAGAAAAAATTCAACTGGGATACAACAAAATTTTCCAAGAAAGGTGAAGTATTTGCACTAAAATTTCCTAGAAATGATTCAACTGAGTAGTTTCTGATGATATTGCTGCTATACGTGACTGGCTCATTTTCTCCTTCAAGTTCTATAATAATGTATTTTTGATGTTTCTCGTGGTCAGCCGTTATTTGATTTGGCTTTCCATTATAGGGAAGCCACATGTGGGACCAATCAGTTACAAAATAACGATGAAGCTTTTCCAACTAATCTCTGCTAAGGATTAAACCATAGAACTCAAGGATATCAGCAACAAGAATGTCAATGACTTGACACACATTAGGGTTTGATGAGAGTCTGATATTGACTTGATTGAGATCTCTTATAACTTCAACGTGGGATCAATCTAACTCCACAATGCACACAATAGACTTCTGGGGTTCAACATTCAAATTGGCACAAATTGTTCATGGTAGAATGTTAGATGAGGCTCTAGAGTGAACTAAACACTTGTGCAAATTTTTGTTGAAAACTTCAAAAGTAAAAAGAAATGGAGGAGTATGGGATTTAGATCTTCCTCCAATTAGAGGAATATCGGTAGCATCGATTTTGTCTAATCAGGTATTAGGAGGCCTTCCAATCTCTTGGGAATTTTACGAGATTACAACAATGGGAAGAGGAGAAGTAGGGATTACTTTTAGTTCTTTGAGTAATAGCTTCTTCTGATATTTTTGCTTGCTAATCTCATGAAAGGTAATGTTCACCCTAGTCTTTTTCATATCTTCCACTATGTTATATTCATTTTCATTGGATACTATCAGGGTTTTAGACGGAGATGGAGCATTTGATTGAGGAGGAGTGGTTTGAGTAGATTTATATGAAGATTTATTACCTATTTCTTTGTCTTTGGGAGCTGGAGTTGATACCTTCTGCTTTGAATTTGTTTGTGGCAAATCAACAGGGCTTCTACTCCTGGTTGAAACAAGTAATGCTTCTTGTGTTTCTTCATTGGGGAGGATAAAATCCCACATTCCCTTTAACTCGACTACCTCTTCATCATCTGTTTTCTCTTTAATTGTTGAGACTTCACCTTCCTCCACATTCTATTCAACATTTGATATGGTGCTTTGAGGCTTAGTATCAGAAGGGGGATTTCTTTTTAATGGTCTAAAAGGTTTCTTTGAGGAAGTCTTTGCTACCTATATCTTGATATCAACCATTTCATTGGACATGGTTTTAAGGACATTTTGTAAACCCTCAAGATCAAAAGGATCTTTATATGGTTTTTTCTTGTGTTCATCCCTAAAAGTCACTTTCTTGGATTTTTGTTCTTCTAATGCATTTTTCTTATCTAAGGATAGAATTCATTTTTCTACAACTATGGTTTCTTTCATGTTTTCTCACAAAGTTGGTTTGGTAGCTTTATTGCCGAAAATAGATGTGTTTGAAGGTAGAGAAAAAATTTACCATTCATTTTGGACTTCATCGTTAGGCTTAGATGACGTTGGAATTTTATTCAATATCTTATGGGAATGAGGATTGAAGTCTAAAATCGGTTGCATAGGTTCGACTTTCAAGTTGGAGAGATCATTGATAAGATTAGATGTTGATCTATCGTCTCCACACTCGATTAGGAACTACTCTTGAAAGGCATCCCGACTATTAATAGAACCTGATGGTAATGAAAAGTACCATGATCCTCCTAATCCTTGTAAGGTATAAGGGAATAATCTTACAACTGCATCTTATTCCACCACTTCATTTATGTTTATGGACAGCATAATTTTTTTTTTGTTCCTCATCTGGTAGGCCATCATCAAGATTGAACTTTAGTAACCATTTTTCTAGATGGGCTGCCAATTGATGTAAGGGTCCTGCCATCTGTACAGCTCCTTGAATTGTCCATGGCCCTGGAGGGTTTGAGCCATCATAGGAATCTATGTAGAGGAAGATGTTCCAGTGGTTGATGGTGATTGGGTAGAGGAGGCTTGTGCTCCAATAACTATGTATACCACAATCTGGAGTTGTGAGGGGGATGGTTGATTTCGTGATGAAATGAATGGAATGAATGAAGATGTTTGAGGTGGTGATGAGAGAACCTAACTATGGGATTCAGATTTTGTCTTCTTAGCTCTCTTACGGTTTTGTAGACGAAATTCAAATGGAAGGGATCCCAAGCTTTTCACTTTGTGCTCTATTCAACCTTTGGGATGAGAGGAATTGAGAAGTGACACTAGCTTGGGATAATTCATATTCTTCTTGAGATATCGAAATCCCCTCCAACTTATGGATCAAAGACTAGAATTCAGGGGTTTTTATAGAAGAATATTGATCTGACTTTTTTGAAATCACAATAGTGGATTCTAAAGGGTTCTTTACAACTTTTCATTTAGGATTCAGAGATTTGGAATGCGATCGAGAATTTGGAGGTGAGGGTGAGGGAGTTTTACTCTTAGAATGGCATGTTGGTTTCAGTTTACTTGCCATTCATAGTTAGGCCCTTCTTTTAGGACCAAAATGTTGAAGCCTCGAAAATCATTGCTACAACATGGGGGAAAACCACCTGGTTTGGACCTTGGTTAGTAGCTCCTTTTAAATTTGGTCTAGTGGCTCCGACTGGGGATAATGGGACCAGCTTCCCAAAATATATTTTGATAGTGCGCATGGGGTGATATATGATGTAATAGGGGAATAATCAATCTAAGTATAATCTAATCTAAACTATTAAACACATGCATATATCCTAGTTTAAACACTATTTGAATAAAAATATACCTAGGAATTAAATAAAGTATGAGATATACAATAATATCCTATAGCAATTGGTAATAAAGATCATTCAACTGCAATAAGAAGTGAAATTGTTTAACAATAATCGTTTTGGATAAATAGTTAGCCAAAATGATTGTGAAATATATATCGCATATAAATCATTCATGTATTTAGAATAAATTCAAAGCCAACATCATACAAAAGTGCAATAATGATAACTGTAATTTAGACTTTCACACACAAAACAATTGAAAGGAGAATTATTTCCTGATACATAAATAAAACGAGATCATAATATAAAAGTACCGTATATAACGAGTCCTTCTCATGTGCTTCAGTAATATTGACGTAATTCAAATCAATCCAACATATTCTAAGAGTAGAAAAGTGAATTTCAGTAGAGCATGCTCGACATTTAAGAGAAAATAGATCATGTTCCATTCATTCCATCAGAACCTCCTCAAAGGTACATAAGTGCATGTTTTGAAGAATGTTTCTGATAAAAATTTTGAACCTCTCTCTAATGCATGAGAGGTGTTTGAATACTAAACTATATGTCCTAAAATAGCTTATTTCAAAAATAGCTGAGGAGGCTTAAACAACCCACCTTAGATTATTAAAAAATAAAACTAAAAATAAAAATAAACTAAGTGACTAACTCCTTTGCATTCGATCTTTGAGATCACAAATATTTGTCATAGGCTTGAGTTGTGTCGATTGGTTAATCGCAGATTTCAACTCCCTAGCAAATATAACATCTGTCAGCGTTGAAACCATTTGTTTTGTGGAGGTAGTTAAGCATCACAAGGTCATCCACTAGTTGTATGGTTTTACCAAAAATTGTAGTTTTATTCCCAGTTTAGCTTGCCTATTTGTATGATTACCTCCTTTTCTTTTGTCGCCTGCCTCCACTTTTGTTCTAACTATTTGGCATTTGAAAGAAATCCTAGTATAGACTCTGCAACTAGGTTGGCGCCATGCAGATTTTTGTTGATGGCTTCTATGATGTTTTTTGTTTTTATTGCCGCGACCATCGTTGCCCTTTCTGCTAGTGTGAGCCATGAATCCCAATCACTGAGCAAGATGTCTTTATGTGATTCCTCCAGCTTTGGCAAATCATCCTTTCTACCCTCTTCTGATTCTTGCATGGTGATAAAGGACTTATTTGCGATATTTTCTGGCATAGAACTTCATTTTGTTGCATTAGTTGGGAGTTAATACTGAGTGCTTCCTTTATGAACTCATCGATTTGCGGATTGTCTTTATACTTATCTATCATGGCTTGTATCCACACATCTCTTTCTGCTAGGATGGCCTGATGTTGTATTTGCATCTATTCAAATTGATTGGACTTCTCTTGAGCTAATTGTTGTTCCAATAGCAAAGTCATTTGTTCCTTTTCTCTAAGCAGCATTTGGACCTCTGTCGCTTTGTCAATAGTTGTTGTAGCCTAGGATCCTGCAAATTGTGACAGTCTTATGAGGTTTTTAGATGGGTCCACGGGTGAGTCTTTCCATACAATTTCCATTGGTTCATTGTCGGAGGTCATAATAACTACAACATATAGCTTCCTCTTCTTCCTCTATCTCTTAACGACATATTTGTGAGCAAGACTATAAAACACATCTAATGGAGGAATTTCCTCATTTCTCAAAATAGTTTCTGAAGTGGGGGTGGCAGGAATGAGCTCAACATCTTGAGTGCCTAAAATTTTCTCCATTGTTATTTCTTGAGTTGAATTGTGTGGTGGAGTCTGTATCTCAAATTTTTGTTCATCTGTATGAAGCCTCTTGTTGAAATGCTCTCGTTCCTTTTCCAAATCAATTACTGGGGGTTTTACTGACTGATTGGAAGTATAGTGGATTTCTTCCTGTTTCTTTACCGATGTTTGCTCGGCTGTTTCTTCTGTAGTTTTGGCTGTGTCCCTTTCAGACTGATCCTCTAAGTGCTCCGACTAATGATTTGATCTCTCGTGGGTCTTTGCTTCATAATTTTGTTTAGAATCTTCTTTGGAGCTGTCCTCCAAGCTTACACTGGGAGTTGGCTCCCTTATTGGTTCAATTTGTAGTAGGTCCAATGGGACCTTCTTTAATCTCCTTTTTTTGTACACACGAAAAGCTTCAACATCATCTGGGAAAAAAGTAGCGATTTCATATGCGTCAGATATAAAAATGTTTCTTTTTGTACGAGGAGATCATCGAAGGCATCTTCCTTATGGGTAAATTCTTTCACTTTCACCATAGTAATGAAGTCCCTAATAGTGCCATTTGGGTCATACTACCTTCTTGAGAATGTAGCTCATTTTTTAGTTTTCATAATCTTTGCCTCTTTTCATGCATGTCAAAATCATGTAGTGCAAACGAACCACACTGCAATGGAAATGTAGGCCAAATGGTCTTCTTCTATTCTTTCAACCCTTTGCTCATCCCACCTTTTGCTGCCATTGGTAGGTTATCTCCCTAGCCATTAACTTGTCGGTGACATAGTATGGGAGGCCATGTGGTGAAGCAATGCTCCCAAATACTCTGATATAGGTAAATGTCTCCTACCCAAACCATATGGCCACAGGGAAAATAACTACATCAACTTCTTTGGAAAACCTATGGGCGGTTGAGTTGTAGACTTGTTTATGGATGGGCAGCATAACGCATTGACAAATATTGTAAAAATGGGGGCGAAAATGAGACTCCCACAAACTCTTATGGTACACATGGATAGGAAGTGGGTCTTCCACAATCCGCTTCCATCCGATAATAGGAAATTTAGAGCTAAAAAATATTGCGTTCGTTACAAAGGCACTCATGAAAAATGGGGGATAAACCCTTATACATGCACCCCTCTTTCTCCTATACTCCATAATGGGTTTCACCAAATTATCAGACAAAATTTGAGCCCAATTCATTATTTTTTCGTTCACAACTGCTTCTATTAATGGTAACCACTCTCGGGAAAATTTGGTACTATCAGGCTTACCAAACAATCTACATAGCATGGCTGCTGCAAAAGTATAAGGGTGAGAAATAGATACCATAGAATACATACCCTTCTTATCCCATTTGACCTTGCTTTCATTTCCTGTCTAGGACTGTGTAACGTCTGCTGGGTCTTCATTTTCCTTAGCAAATTTCTCGAGGAACTTTTTATTGTAGATCTTTTATGGCTATGGTAGATTGTACATAAGTCGTAGGTTGTCTACTGAAAAATATCACATAACCTCATCCCTACTATTCTTGAATTCTCTGCCTGAGACATCCACCACATCAATTATCCACTTGACCATATTTGTGTGTGGGATTATCTTCAGCCTTGCGGGTATGCGGTGTAGAAACGAGCATGTTGTGTCAAAGTAAGAGGCATCAAAGGAAATATGAGTATCGACTGTGGCCTTTGCTACCAGAGGCCTTGGTTTCTCTTCTTCTAACAAATAATACATGGTTTCCCATGTTGAAGTTCCTCCGTCTCTACTGCACCTAGTATTAGAGAATAGAGGGATCCTTTCTGATATTTCAGAGGTGGATGCCTTTCCCTTCTTCACCATTGCTCCTAACAACTCTTGCTGCAGATTTTTCTTGAAATGAAGCAAAGAAGAATCTGTCAGATAGACACAAGCAAGAATGAAAATAAGAATGAATGATACAGATAACCTTGAAAAGGTGACAAGAAAGGATTTTTAGTTAAACGCAGATCAAAATATGTGTTATCACGTGGAGCTGCTTTTCAAACATAAATGTCATTAACCCATAGTAAATTCCCACTAATTATTTGTTATCGCTACCTTTATTTCCCATTAATGTTCCACATCGTAAAACAAGAAGAAAACGTTTTAAGGTTACAAGCTTTGATTTGCAAAAATGTTGATTTTGTGATTGCGATGCAATATTGCAAATCACATTATCGCATTTTAATTGTGAGCTTTCTTTAAAGTTCCTTTGGTTTTTGTGTGATGCAAGATGTGGGACATTCTTTATTGTTTATTAAAATGTAGCTTCTTTAACAGGATTTACCTTATAAAGCCTATTTCATTTGCGTAATGGATTTAGGTGTTACTTTTTAACATAGGCTCCAATTGGGTTCGAGCTTTTATTGCATTTCACAACATCACGTGGTTTGTAAGATTTCAAACCTTTCTTAAGTATTTCCAACACGATGCGATAAGGTTGACCATCACATTACAATGTCTCATTTTGCATGATTCAGCATACTTCATGAGGGTGCGCCCTTTGTGAATTGCGATATGCAATACAAGATTTATTTCAAGAGGAACTGCCTTAGGACCTAGTTTTTAATGAAAAGCTTAATTATAGCTAGGTTAAGCGTGGTGATTCCTTTAGATCACATTTTGCAAGTTTTTCTTGTTAATAAGGATTTTGACACACTCAGTTCAGCGATGTGCTAAAAGGCGAGTATTGCTAGCTTTCACAAAGGGTTTTGACTGGATATCTTGTTTTATTCCAAAAATTTAAAAGAAAGTGTCAAAATACTATTTTTTTTTTTTTGGAAGGATTTTTTTTTAAGGGTCCCCATTCATTAATAGAATATTAGCTATTATATTAACAAACGGTGGGTTTGTTGAGTAGAACAACAAAGAGGAAGGGTGAATTTCTGCTATAAAGTCAAGGCCCCATTGTTGGAAAGGATTTTCAGCAGATATGGGCTTTAAGGGTAAAGGGAATAGAATATTTGGCGTTTGTGGCATGAGGTGAATTTATTTTAGACATCAGAAAATAAGGTTGGACAATAAAAACCTGTTCTCAGGATCTTGTTGGCAGTAGCCTTCCAATACAGGTGTCTGCCTCAATCTCCTTCATAAAATTATTGCATCATTTTATCTACCTCATTTTTCAACAAACAATTTAGTAAAATTCCACCAACATATTTCCAATACATATTTTTTTTCTAGAATACAAAAATCATATCTTTGAATTTAATAAATCTTGCTTTCATTTTAGTCAAACGAAGAGGAGCTTGTAAATGATGTAGAGCAAAAATAAGGTTTGCATACTAGGGAGAGGTAGCAAAAGTTTCTGCTAGTTTTCGAGTCGCCAACTCATCTAGTTCATTAAATATTGTTAGAAAAATTATATCCAAAGCATGTAAATTAGATTCGACCATTAACATTGCTAACCCCTAACCCTTAATGAGTTTGGTGGGTCGGATTTCAATATCATATTATAATATAATGGAAATCCATTTACCCCTATTCCCATCAGGATCATTTTGGGTTAGCATATATTTTACCACTTCATTTGGAACAAAGGTAATTATATGTGAATGGAGGATATACGCTCTGAAGTCTTTTATTGGATTTACCAGGGAAAAATCTTGTTTTCCATGATGACAGATTTTAATGTAGCATCTCTTAAGTCTTTGCTAAAGAAAGCAATAGGTTGTTCATGGCCTTCATTATTTTTCTCTAAGAGAACTACAACAATCATGTGGTCAAACAAAAATGAGAAAATGAGAAAATATTTTGTAAAATCTAGACTAATCAATACATGAACTTGAGTTAAAGCCTAGTTTACCTTGTCAAATGACTATTTTGCTTCAATGTTATAGTTCACATTACTGTCTTTCCTTAACATCTTGGTTATATTCTTTAAAAGAACTGCTATATTAGGAATGAATCTCCTCAGAAAATTGATCTGACCTATCAAAGATTGAACTTCCTTTACATTTCTAGGGGAATTAATTTTTAATATAGCTTCGATTCTACATGGATCTATTTTGATTCCTTCCTTTGAAATGATATGTTCCAACTATTTTACTTCTTGTAAATCAAACAATTTTTTCTTTGGGTTGAGGGAAATACCAAATCTCCTACATTTTTCAAAGAATCTCCTCAGGTGAAGTAAGTGTTCCTCATCTTTTTCGAAAAAATTATGACGTCATCAAGATATGTGACTATAAAATGACCCACTTCATCCGCAAAGGTAAAGTCCATTTCTCTCTGGAAAGTGGCCCCAATATTCATTAGACCGAAAGGCATCTTCACATACATGAAATTTCCCTAGGGTGTAGTAAACGTTGTCTTCTCTTACTCTTCAGGGTGTACCAAGACTTGATTATAACTAGAAAAGCATCTAAAATGGAAATTCTACTCGATCCAATCACCTTCTGCAGAATGTGTTCCATCTTAGGCAAAGGATAATTTTTCTTTAAAGAGGCTTTATTCATATTTCAAAAATCAATACAGAGTCTCATTTCTCCAATCTTTTTCGTAATCGAAACCAAATTAGACACCCATTTGCAATATCTTAATTGCACTATGATCTTGGCATCATACATTCTTTTAACCTCTTTTCCAATAAGAGGCATATGCATTAGGTTGATTCTCCTTAATTTCTACTTAAAAGGTTTATGATCTATTTTTAAGGGAATCTTATATTGTATAATGCTGGCGTCATAGGATTTTAAATCCTCATAACTCCACGTAAAGACATCTATGAATTCTTTGAATAATTCAATGTACTTTAGCTTTTTTCTGAGGGTATAGATTTGGACAGTTTGATCATATTAGGTTCTTATTAAGTTCCAATATTATATTCCTCGACTCTAGATCGAGTGGGTTCAATTTTGGGCTTCTTAGATACATCATTAAAGTCAAAAAAATCATCTAATGGAGCTAATCCCCTACGAAAAACATTGTCTTTCAACTGTAAGCTTTATATTTCTTGTTTCTCTTGATCTCTTTCTCTCAATTCTAATTTATTCACACTATTATGTACAATATCTTCTAAATCAAATATCTATATACGAATTTTCAAATTCATCTTTAGATTGCAATTTTTTTTAATCTGGGCATCATTTCCAAAAACTTGCCAGTATCTAATATTATCAGGTACAGTAGGTCGGTTCTTTACTTCGACAGTATATTGGAAAGTAGGACGAAATGGTAATTTACAAGTACTAGACGAAGTAGAAATACCATCAGGAAGAATTTGTTGATCTATAGAAACCACATACAAACTATATTCAATGAAAGATTCAAAAAAACCGAACACAATATTTCTATAGGTTCTCATCCTTGGATGTTTAGAAAAATATTCCCCTCTAATTTGTTTTATTACCAACTTAGAGTCTCCATGAATGGAAATTAGTTTAGCACCCAGCTTATTTAAAAGTTTCAACCCTAAGATTAAGGCTTCATATTCTGCTACATTATTAGAACATTGGAAATTCAATTTATAGGAATGACCCTCTACATGATTACTTTTCGAATTTGAAACCCATACACCAACTCCTGACCCTTAATTACTAATAGATCCATCAAAACTCAAATTCCATAAAGTTTCATCTGAGTTATCATGTTCACTGATTAATGTTTGGCATTCCTCAGTGTGACATAACACAGTGTTTTGATTAGGAATTTGTTCCTGTACATTTCCATCATTATACAAAATAAATGAATCAATGTCTTAATGGAGAAAATATAAGGGATAATTATGAGGTCTCTCATGAGTTGTGACGATGAATTTCATGAGTTTTTCCCTATATAGTCTCCTATTCTAACCAAATACTGGAATTGTAGTGTAGGACATATCCATTTCTAAGTTCCCTGGAGTTTAGCTCATCATGAACATTAAATCAGCATGCCATATTTAGGAGGTCTGTCAGCAAAAACTATGTCCATTACCACACTTTTGGCTGGTATTTGGATTAGGTTGACACATAAATCCTTCATAAGTCCAAGACACTTTACTTGACTGGAATCAAATGAATACAGATCTTTGTATCTTCTAGCAATATCTAATCCCAATTTTTCCATGATTACCTTAGGCATGAGTTTAAGAGAGGCCCTTGAGTCAAGCATAGCATTGTGTAAGATTTTATCATGAATGTTTAGGCTAATGTAAAAGGGTGGTATGTCTCCATCTTTGAGCTTACCATCGACCTTTGGGCCAAACAATATTTCTGGTTAATTATCTGATACATTGACGGTTTCATTATTTTCTCCTATGCTTAAATCTTTCATTACTTGTGATCTTTATGTTGTTTTGTTCATCAGTTCTGTTAGGGGAATGGGTATTTTGAGCTCTACCAATTCATGTTATATAGTAAATGGTGTATGAGTTTTGTTTAAATTGGTAGCCTCTTGTTTATCAACCAAATCGTTTTGGGAAATGTCTCTTTGTTGGCTAGTGGAGGGATCATTTGTTTGAATTGATTTAGATGTAGTGTTAGGTCTTTCCTGGATTGGAACCTCAAGATTCTTTCTAGAAGGAATCTCAATGTTCTTCTTAGTAGGTGTATCAACTGACTTTTTACATGGAGTATCAGGTGTTTTCCTACTACTTATATTGTATTTATTATGGAATTCCATAATTTCCTTTTCAAAACTTTTTTTATACTCTTCTGATTCTTTAGGTTCTATTTCATCCTGGGATAGCATAGAAAAGGTCTTGTCCTTCTTGAGTAAGAAAAGTAGAATCATTGTCATTTACTTCAATTATATTTATTTGAGTATCTTCCATGTCGTAAACTATGTCTTCCTCCTCATATGTGTAGTTCACTTGGAAAGGAGGTCTTACCTGCTTATCTGGACCTGTTGGGTCGCTTTGTTTAATCTGTGGTTGGTTTCCTCTAAAATTTGGATTTTTGATTTGACCAATTTGGTTTTTTCTAGGAGGAGCCCTATCAGTTATTCTTATTATATCCATCATTTTCTCCATAGTTATAAGTAGAATGTCTATTATATAATCAGTCATAGAAGAAGATGAAGGTTCCTCATTGATATTAACCCTTTTGTGAGCTTTCAAATTTTCTTTTTTGGCTAATTTATTAGCCTCAACTTTGAGTGCATTAGCCTGCATTTCCTCTAAGGTAGTGGGATCTCTTTCTCTGACTTGATAATCCATATCAACATCAAATCCTTCTGGGAAATGTATGAGGTCCAAGACATGGGGAGGTTTAGTGGCAGTGGGAATTACATTGTAAGCCTTGTTAAATGTGTCAAAGTATTCTTCTACAGATGCATTAGGTCCTCTCTTAAGGATTTTGTATTCATTAAGGATATGAAGAGGACTCTTTTTGGTTTCCCACCTATTTAGGAAATATTGGTGAAAGACAGCAAGGTCAGCTATACTATGCTGCTAAGTTTTTGAACCATTTTCTTACCTATCCACCTAAATTCTGGGAAAAAGCCTCAATTTTACATCATTCTCATTTACTTCAAGAAGATCGAATAAATCGTTCATTTTGTCTATGTCATGTTGTGCCTTGATATCATCAATGCTATCGAATTTAGGAATTCTGGTTTGATAGTCTTGGGGCATATCATGGAACTGGTCAGGTAAAACCAGGGGGGCATAACGAGCAGCCATTTTGGGTGGACTAATGTGTGGTGTTAAGGAAGGTGTAGATATGGGATTTGTGGGAATAGGTTGGGTTACTGTTTGGGATACTATTGGATGAGTAGTAGAAGTTACAGAAGGGGTGGGGCCAATTGATGTTGGATGAACTAATAGTGAAGAGTAAGATGATGCTGAAATAGTGAGAGTACAAAGTTCAACAGATTGTTGAATATAATATTGGTGCACAACTTTATTAAGTGACGATACAAGATTCTACAATTTGTCAAAGTCTTGAAGGGCTTGATGATCCAAAACAGGTTCAACAGATGATTATATAAGTTTGTAAGGCTGCAGAATAGATTCATCAATTATTGTATGATCAACAAAAATTTAAGATTTGGTCCTGAATAGACTGTGTTCAAATCGTAAGTCAAACTGAATATCTTGTATTGTATCGAGGTTTTCAAGAAGGAAATTTTCCCTAGAAAGGGGGTTGTTACTTCCTTGACTTTCAACTAAACTTCTCTTCCTTGGCATCTTTTCAGGATCATATAATATTTTGGGTGGTTATCATTTTATAACATTTTAAAAAGTGTTTTGTAACTTTTTTTAATTGTTTATTGAAATAATTTACTAAAACGTTATAAACCCTAAACCCTAAGCATTTTACAACATTTTAAACCCTAAACCCTTAACCAAGAATTTTATAACATTTTAGCAAGCCTTTTGTATATTTCTTTTCTAGTGTTTATGAAAATAATTTACTAAAGTGTTATAACCCTAAACCCTAAACCCTAAAATCTAAGCATTTTATAACATTTTAAAAAGAATTTTGTAACTTTTTTTTAAGTGTTTATTAAAAGAATTTACTAAAGTGTTATAAACCCTAAATCCTAAACCTTAATCATTTTATAACATTTTAAACCCTAAACCCTAAGAATTTTATAACATTTTAACAAGTGTTTTGTAACTTTTTTTAAGTGTTTATTAAAGCCATTTATTAAAAGTGTTCTAAACCCTAAGCCCTAAACCCTCAACCCTAAACCCAAAATCCTAATCATTTTATAACATTTTAACAAGTGTTTTGTAAATTTTTTAAGTGTTTATTAAAAGCATCTACTAAAGTTTTATAAACCCTAAACCCTAAACCCTAAATCCTAACCTGTAAACCCTAATCATTTTATAACATTTTAAACCCTAAACCCTAATAATTTTATAACATTTTAAATGCTAAACCTTAAACCCTAATCCCTAAACATTTTATAACATTTTAACAAGCATTTTCTAACTTTTTTAAGTGTTTATTAAAAGCATTTACTATATTTTTATAAACCCTAAACCCTAAGAATTTATAACATTTTAATCCCTCAAACTTAAACCCTAAGAATTTATAAAATTTTAACAAGTATTTTTTAACTTTTTTTTTAAGTTTTTATTAAAAGAATTTACTAAAGTGTTATAAACCCTAATCTCTAAACACTAGACACTAATAATTTTATAACATTTTAAAAAGTGTTTTGTAAATTTTTTTTAGTGTTTATTAAAATAATTTACTAAAGTGTTATAAACTATAAACCCTAAACCCTAATAATTTTATAACATTTTAAAGCCTAAACCCTAAAATCTCAACCCTAAACCCTAATCCTTAACCTTAAGCATTCTATAACATTTTAAACCGTAAACCCTAAACCCTAAGATTTTTTTTAAGTGTTTATTAAAACCATTTATTAAAGTGTAATAAACCCTAAACCGTAAAACCTAAGCATTTTATAACATTTTAAAAAGAATTTTGTAACTTCTTTTACGTGTTTATTAAAAGGATTTACTAAAGTGTTATATACCCTAAACCCTAAACCATAAACCCTAATCATTTTATAATCTCCTGGTGGAATAAGCTTGAATGCAACATTAGCCAGCAAATCTGCACTCGCGTTTTGGAGTCTTGGGATAGGGGAAATATTAAACGTTGTAAAGTGAGAAGTGAGGTCTTGGACTAATGATTGATAATGTTTCAAATGTCCACAAAAATAGTGTATTATATTTATTACCTATTTTATCACAATTTCTGAATATCCAAACACCTGCAGATGTTTGATATTAAGCCTGATAGATTTATACATCCCTTCAGCCAATGCTTCATATTTGGCAGTGTTGTTTGTGCATTTGAATTCAAGTCTGCATGCTAACATGGTTTTTCCCCTTCTAGGCTAACTAATATGCATCTTACTTCAGCTCCATCATTAGATTTAGATCCGTCAAATAATTTCCAAAATAAAGAGCTAACTAGAGGCTTATCTACAAAATTTACACACTTAGAAGTATATGTTTGAGAAACATTTTCAACTTGGGATACAACAGAATTTTCCAGGAAAGGTGAAGTATTTGCATTAATATTTCCTAGAAATGATTCAAGCGAGTAGTTTCCGATGAGATTGCTGCTATATGCAACTGGCTCATTTTCTCCTTCAAGTTCCGTAACAATGTACTTGGGATATCAGTCACAAGAATGTCAATGACTTGACACACTTTAGGGTTTGATGAGAGTCTGATAGTGACTTGATTGAGTTATCCTATAACTTCGACTTGGGATTGGTCTAACTGCACAATGTTCACAACAGACTTTTGGGGTTCAAAATTCAATTTGGCACAAACTATTCATGGTAGAATGTTAGATGAGGCTCCAGAGTCAAGTAAACACTTGTGCACATTTTTGTTGAAAACTTCAAAAGTCAAAAGAAATGGAGGAGTATGGGATTTAGATCTTCCTCCGATTAGAGCAACATCGATAGCATCGATTATGTCTAATTAGGTATTAGGATGTCTTCCCATCTCTTGGGGAGCTTGTGAGATCACAACAGCGAGAAGAGGAGAAGTATGGAATACTTTTAGTGCATTTAGTAATAGCTTTTCCTGATATTTCAGCTTGCTAAGCCCGTGAAAGGTAATGTTCACCCTATTCTTTTTCATATCTTCCACTATGTTATATTCGATTTCATTGGAGACTATCAGGGTTTTTTGGCTAGAGATGGAGAATTTGATTGAGGAGGAGCGGTTTGAGTGGATTTAGATAAAGATTTATTACCTATTGTTTTGTCTTTAAGAGATGGAGTTAATACGTTTTGCTTTGACTTTGTTTGTGGCAAATCAATAGGGCTTCTACTCATGGTTGCAACAGGTTTAATGCTTCTTTTGTTTCTTCATTGGGGAGGATAAAATCCCACATTCCTTGTAACTCGACTACCTCTTCATCATATGTTTGCTCTTCAGCTGTTGAGACTTCATCTTCCTCCACATCCGATTCAACATTTGATATGGTGCTTTGAGGCTTAGTATTAGAAGGGGGATTTCTTTTGTATGGTCTGAAAGGTTTCTTTGAGGAAGTCTTTGCTACCTGTTTCTTGATATCAACCATTTCATTGGACATGGTTTTAAGGACTTCTTGTAAACAATCAAGATGAAAAGGATCTTTAGACGATTTTTTCTTGGGTTCATCCCTAAAAGTCACTTTCTTCGATTTTATTTCTTCTAATTCATTTTTCTTATCAAAGATTAGAATTCATCTTTCTATAGCTATGTCTTCTTTCATGTTTTCTTCCAAAGTTGGTTTGGCATCTCTATCAGTGAAAATAGATGTGTTTGAAGGGAGAGCATAAATGTACGATTCATTTTGGACCTCATCATTGGGCTTAGATGTTGTTGTAATTTAATTCAATAGCTTATTGAAATGAAAACTGAAGTTTTTTATTGGTTGCCTAGGTTCGGCTTTCGATTTGGAGAGATCATTGGTAAGAGTGGATGTTGATCTATCATCTCTGAACTTGGTTAGGAATTTCTCTTGAAAGGCATCGCACCTATTAATAGAACCTGATGGTAATGAAAAGTACCATGATCCTTCTGATCCTTGTAAGGTATAAGGGAACAATCTTACAACTGCATATTCTTCCACCAGTTCATTTAGGTTTATGCAGAACATAAAATTGTTTATGTGTTGCTCATCTGGTAGGCCATCATCAGGATTGAACTTTGGTAACCATTTTTCCGAATGGGCTAGCAATTGATGTAAGGGTTGTGCCATCTGTACAACTCTTGAATTTATCCATGGCGTTAGAGGGTTTTGAGCCTCGTAGGAATTTCTATAGAGGAAAACGTTCTAGTGGCTGATGGTGATAGAGTAGAGGAGGCTTGTGCTCCAGTACCTGTGTAAATGAGGATATGGAGTTGTGAGGTGGATGGTTGATTTAATTATGAAATGGATGGAATGAATGAAGATGTTTGAGGTGATGATGAGAGTGAATGGAGGATTAGATCCAATTTGACATGATACTATAAACTCTTAGTAATAATTATTTTGAATTCGGTAGTACGATGTCTATATATTTCATAAAATTAATGTTTTTTATCCTTATTATCAAATTAAAGAATTACATACCTTTGATTATTTCTTTCTAACCTTTCGTTGATGTCTTTTGTATTGTCTTTAGATGATTTCCAGTGGATGGAGTCAATCAATCTTTCAATTATTCAATCAGAAATCTCTATCAATTTGGTTGCAAAAATCTGTTAGAGCTGCAGAAACTCAATACTTATGTAGCTATTTTTATTTTTGAAAAGAAAAGAGTGGGACATAAAGAAAATGGGTTTAGAACATATGTGAGGAAAATTTAAGGTGTCAAAAATCTATTTTCACCTTAGATTTTTTGTATAAACATGTAAACCATTGTTTGCTTTCAAGTTTATACATATTTTATTATTATTTTTTTAATATTATATTTTTTATTTTTTAGGCAAAAAAATACTTTTGGAGATCAAGTTTGAGAAGAAGGAAAATCCTTCTTCACCAACTTTAAATCAGTATTATATTGCAAATATTTGATAAAATCTTCCTCAGTGAATGGTTTATGATATATTCTTAGTTGATGACCATTCACAAGAAAAGTGATCCTTTCTTCATCAATAGTTCTGATCCTAACTACACCATTGTTAAAAATTGTTTCAATCACATAAGGCCCAAGCCAATGAGTTTGAAATTTCCCTTGGAAATATTTTAACTTTTAATCAAATAGTAATGCCCAATCTCCCAGATGGAATTTTCTCTCTTTGATATATTTTTCATGCCATCTGGATCTCTGTAGTTGAACTAGATTGGTTCTTTGGATTGCATATTGTCTTATCTCATCAAGTTCATTTAGTTGCTCCATTCTTTGTTTTTATACTTCTGGAAGATCAAGACCCATTTTAACTACTGCCTTGAAAGTTTTGACTTGAAACTCAATAGGAAATAGGATTTTTTTCCATAGAAAATATCATAAGGATTATGTCTTGTAGTGTTTCTCCACGTGGCACAGTATGCCCATAAAGCTTCTGGAAGATTTTCTGCCCAATATATTTTATGCAAATAAATAGTTTTGGTGAGAATCGCTTCAATGACTTTATTGGTGGACTCCACTTGTCCATTTTCTTAAGGATGATATGTAGTAGAATTTCAATGTTTTATTTTGTATTCCTCCATTATCTTATGTACCAACTTGGATGTGAATTGAGTACCTTGATCTATTACAATTTCTCTTGGAACATTAAAATGAGTAAAGATATCCTCAAAAAAAATGAAACTACAACATTTTCAATAGAAAAAAGAAGTGCTTTAGCTTCTTCCAATTTTGTAACATAATCAATGCAAACAAGAATGTACCTTTTCTATCTCAAAGTTGGATTGATTGGACCAACAAAATCCAAAGCCCGTTTTTCAAAAGGCTTAATAAGTACCTAAGGTTGTAGAGGCATCTCATCAAAAGGAATGAGTTTCCCCATCCGTTGACAATTATCAAATATCTTAACATACTCTCTGGCATCCTTAAAAAGGGAAGGCCAATAGTATTCTAAGAGAAGGATGTTGTAAAAAGTTATTTTTCATCAAAGTTTCCTCCACATGGATCACCATGAAAATCTTTAAATATCTTGGGTACTTCATCTTCTCTCACACATCTTCGGATGATCAGATCTAGACCCGTTTTATACAATTCTTCATTTATTCATGAATAAGATGCACTAATTTGAATTAATTTCCTTTTTTCTCGAGGAGACAAGTAGGATAGTAATTTTATTGTAGCCAAATAGTTAACAATATCTGAAAACCATGGAGATTTAGTAGATACTGCAAAAATATATTTATCAGAAAAATTATATTCTACAATCATATCATTGTTATCATTTTGAATCCTTCATAAAAAGTCAGCAACTGTGTTTTGTAGTATCTACTAAATCTCCATGGTTTTCAGATATTGTTAACTATTTGGCTACAATAAAATTACTATCCTACTTGTCTCCTCTAGAAAAAAGGAAATTAATTCAAATTAGTGCATCTTATTCATGAATAAATGAAGAATTGTATAAAACGGGTCTAGATCTGATCATCCGAAGATGTGTGAGAGAAGATGAAGTACCCAAGATATTTAAAGATTTTCATGGTGATCCATGTGGAGGAAACTTTGATGAAAAAATAACTTTTTACAACATCCTTCTCCTAGAATACTATTGGCCTTCCCATTTTAAGGATGCCAGAGAGTATGTTAAGATATTTGATAATTGTCAACGGATGGGGAAACTCATTCCTTCTGATGAGATGCCTCTACAACCTTGGGTACTTATTAAGCCTTTTGAAAAACGAGCTTTATATTTTGTTGGTCCAATCAATCCAACTTTGAGATAGAAAAGGTACATTCTTGTTTGCATTGATTATGTTACAAAATTGGAAGAAGCTAAAGCACTTCTTTTTTCTATTGAAAATGTTGAAGTTTCATTTTTTTTGAGGATATAGATCTTTACTCATTTTAATGTTCCAAGAGATTTAGTAGAATGTTGGGTCCCTATAATACTAGTGATTACCCCATTGCTATTGTATTTATACCCCTTATTAATATTTTTGTGCCCCTATTGACCCCATATTGCTATTACTGTGCCCCATAGAATCCCTCTATTGTTATTTTTGTGGCTTTATATTATTATTGTTAGGTCGGCTGGATTATATTGTGACTCCTTAGACTCCTATATATAGAAAGGAGGTTTTGTCATTTGTATCATCCAAGAATTGTTCATTGATGTAATGTAAATGAGGTTGCCCCCTCGAAGAGGCTGAATTCTAATGCGTTGATCTATCTTTTCTATCTTTTCTTGAGCTGGTTTCATAACATTTGGTATCAGAGCTTTGGATTCTAGGGTTTCGCTGCTCCAAACAGGTCATCATGGCATTTTCGCTATAAATTTTTTTCTGTGACGTTTCAGAAGTTGCAAAAAAAACCCATTTGAGAAGAAATCGTGCTGAACCTTGGGTCCAAATTTCAGAGCTTTTTGCGTGATATTTGCAGAGATATGATCTGAGGAAGTTGGTCTTTTAGCAGACTCCTGAATTACATTCAAAATTGGTGACCTGGGGAAAATCGTCATAACTTTCTCTCTGGGGATCGGATTAAAGTTTTGTCAGAAGGTATAGAAAAAGGACGGACTGTAGCTTTTTGTGGGTGTTTTTTAGATCCAAAGGTCGAAACAGTGACTCATGTCACATTGTACAAGTTCGATCTACTGAACTAGTCTATAATCAAGTCACTGTGGGAGATTTCGCATAACTCTTCCTTGGAGAATCCAATTTGGGTCAGACTTGTGGCATTGGAAAGAGGACACAGAGGGCTACTACAGGACAGAAATTCAGAACTAGATAATCAGAAAGTACAGAGATACATCAGAGGCAATATCGAGCTCCTACAAAGTGAAAAATGGTGTGTAGATTTTCTTTAATTTTTGCTTAAGCTTGGTTTGAAAATTTATTTTGAAGGAATTCAAAGGGAATAATAGAGAATTATTATCGGTAACTGATGCCCCGAGGAAAGGAAATGCAAACACCTAGTAAGGAACTTGAAAGCTCTAGCATGACTCATGAAGGAGAAGAAGAAATGCTATATGGTATATCAAAATGACAAGAAAAAGTGCAACAAGTGTCACTTGCACAAAAAGCAACATAATCTAAGATGGATGGTTTAAAGAAAGATGTAGAAGTTAAGATGGATGGTTTAAAGAAGGGTGTAGAAGCTAAGATGGATTATTTAAAGAAAGGCATAGAAGCTAAGATGGATGGAATGGAAGCTAAGGTGAATGGCATGGATGCTAAAATTGATAGCATGGATGATAAGATGGAAGAATTGAAGATAAATATGAATAAGTTGCTACAAGAAATGGTCACTAAGGGTGAAAGGGTACTAATGGAAACTCATGATGAGAACAAAAGAAATGTTAATCATGATTCCATAGACTCTAATGTTGCATCGAAGACTCACCATATTCCAAAAATCGATATGAGGAAGTTTGATGGCAGGGATCCCGCCACATGGATATTATAGATGGAGCAATTCTTCGATCTTAATAATGTGCAAAACACACAAAAGGTACGTATGGCAACTTTATATTTGGAACCAAATCAGTCTGTATCGTATCAATGGCTTTGCTCTCGTAAACAATTTATCACTTGGGCAATTTTTACGGAAGAATTGATAGCACATTATGAGGATACAAAAAGCAACACTTTTTTTAGCCAATTGATAAGTCTCAAACAAAAGGGTTCCGTAATGGAGCACATTGAGGAGTTCCAAAAGTTGAACATAAGGGTAAAAGATATTCCAGAGGAGCATAGGATTGATGTGTTCATAGGGTCTTTAAAGGATAATATCCAACATGATGTTCACCTTTGGGAACCTGATTCATTAGAGAAGGCATTCAGGTTAGCAAGAAAAATGGAAAGCAAAATTATGGCAACCAGGAAGCATACCACTCACAACTATAAAGACGAAAGTGTTGTTGCCGCTAGTCTTCCACAACCTATAAGGTTGACACCACAACAATTGGAAGAAAAAAGAGCAAAAGGGCTTTGTTACAGTTGTGATAGCAAATACACTAAAGGTCATAAGTGTGCTGAGAAGAAATTATTCTACATAGATTGTGAAGAGGAAGAAGAAAAGGAGCAAGAAAGGTCAAAAGAAGAGGATATACTCCAGGAACAAAGCCTAGATAAAGAAGAAATGAATCCGACCATATCTTGTAATGCATTGGCGGGAATTACCACTCCTCAAACCATCAAGATAGAAGGACAAATCAAGAAGAAAAAGGTAATAGTGTTGATTGATTCAGGAAGTACCCAAATTTTTTTTCATTGTAAGGTAGCAAGAGAATTGAATTGCTTCTTATATCCAGCACCAGAGTGTCAAGAGATGGTTGCAAATGGAGGAACAATAAATTGCACAGGAAAGTGCCATAATATCAAGCTATCCATGGGAGAATATGTATTGACTAGCCCAATGCTTTCCATTCCAATGGGAGGTGCTGATGTTGTACTAGGAGTCCAATGGCTACAATCCTTGGGTACAATAGCTTTTAATTTTCAAGAACTTTTCATGAAATTTTTTGTGGAAGGAAAGGAAGTTGAAATAAGGGGTATTGCAGGGAAACCGGGAAATATAATCAGCTCTAACGGTATGACAAATCTTCTAAAAAAGGAACAAAGAGGTGTAATTGCACAATTATGTTCGCTAGATGTGTCCACAGTGGAATCATCTATTTCTCTAGATCTCCAAAAAGTCTTGGACAGTCATTCCAAGGTATTTGAGACTCCCAAATGTCTCCCACCTATTCGTGATCATGATCATGCTATTCATCTGATTCCAGGAAGTGTTCCTCCAAACATCAGGCCGTACAGATATCCCTATGCCCAAAAGAGTGAAATTGAACGTATGGTTGCAGAAATGCTAGAGGCTGGTATAATTCAACCAAGTCAAAGTTCTTTCTCTGCTCCAGTCGTATTGGTGCACAAGAAGGATGGATCATGGCGCATGTGTCCGGATTATAGGGAGCTCAACAAGCTCACTATTAAAGATAAGTTTCCCATTCCTGTCATTGATGAATTACTGGATGAATTGCATGGATCAATTTACTTCACCAAGTTGGATCTTCGTTCGGGATATCATCAAATCAGAATGAAGATTGAAGACATTCCGAAAACAACATTTAGAACTCATGAGGGTCATTATGAATTTTTGGTCATGCCTTTTGGCCTTACCAATGCACCTTCAACATTTCAAGGTTTGATGAATTCAATTTTCAAACCATTCCTTAGAAAATTTGTGTTAGTATTTTTTGATGATATACTAATCTACAGCAAGTCTTGGAAGGATCATGTTGAACATGTTGACAGGGTGTTACAACTATTGGAGGAGAAACAGTTATATGCAAAAAGATCCAAATGTTTCTTTGGAGTACAAGAGGTGGAATATCTGGGTCATATTGTATCTCATGAAGGAGTTAAGGTAGACCCTAGCAAAATTAAAGCCATTAAGGAATGGAAAATTCCCACATCCATAAAGCATCTGCGAGGATTTCTCGGGTTGACAGGGTATTATCGCAAGTTTGTTAAGAATTATGGGAGAATAGCAGCACCTCTAACAACATTATTGAAGAAATATGCATTTTCATGGACCCCAGAAGCAACAAAGGCATTCGAACATCTTAAAGAGGCAATGTGCCAAGCACCGGTCTTAGCTACACCAGACTTCACAAAAACCTTTATTGTGGAATGTGATGCTTCAGGAAATGGAATTAGTGTTGTTTTAATGCAAGATGAAAGACCCATTGCTTTTGAAAGTCGTCCAATCAAGGGAAAGTTTTTACACAAAGCTATTTATGAGAAGGAAATGTTGGCAATACTCCATGCACTTAAGAAATTGCGACCCTACCTAATGGGAAGACACTTCAAGGTAAAAACAGATCATGATAGCCTTAAATACTTTTTAGAACAAAGATTATCCTCTGAAGAGCAACAAAAGTGGGTCACAAAGATGTTGGGTTATGACTTTGAAATCATCTACAAAAAAGGGAAGCAAAATGTGGTGGCAGATGCACTCTCAAGAAAGGATGAGGATGTGGAAGCATTGTTGTGCGCCATTTCTATTATCCAACCAGATTGGATAAACGAAGCAAGGGAGGAATGGAAGAATGATGAAGAAGTGTGGGCACTTATTCGAAAGTTACAACAAGATTCCAGTACGTCTGATACATTTAGCTGGAAAAATGATTCGTTATGGTACTGTTGGATACCTATAGTAATAGGTTTCATATTTCATGATTGGCAAGAGAAAAGCCAAATATGCTCTGCTTTGGTATCCCAAAGATCCCATATTTCTTAGAAAGCAAGAGCTGGGTAAAGTGTTTCTAGTATTGAGGACCTTGTTTCAATTTTTGTGGATGATTCAACAGTTTAATCTGGATCATGCCATGTTTCAATTTTGAGTTGTAGAATAGAGAAAAAAGTCTGTCCAAACAGCTTAATCTTGGCAGACAAGTAGTTCAGGTAGAGAAACAAAGGTTCCCAAAAGTCTAATCTGGGACCTTGGAAGAGATAAGGGTAGAAGCAGATAGAGTAAAAAAGGAAAAAGCCAAAGAAAAGAAAAGGCAATTGAGGGTTGCAAGTCCAAGTGCCCCTCCAAGAAGAAACAAAAAATGCTAGGTGAAATAGTGGGGTAGGCAGTTGTGGTTGCAGAAAAGACATGTTCACCATCACATAGTTGTCAAAGATGTTTTGCCAAGGCAATGAACATATCAGCAAAAAAGGTGGTGAATTTCATGGATTCACAGCAGAGAGCATCACTAACTTCACTTTTTCCCCTCTACTCCATCATTAACACCCCCTTTCTAAATCCCCCTCCTTCCCTCATACTAACTCCTAACTCTACTATGTAATTCCCCTATTTTACCCCTACCCCTAATAATAATAACACTAAGGTGTATAAAACCCCAAATGATATATATTTTCCCTCCCCTAGGCATAATAGCCGAGAATTCTGCAAAAAGGGACCATAATGGCACCTGGCCACCATGGTGAACCTATCTCCACTATTTTTCCTTTGCTGCAAATCATTTCCCCCAAAAATATACCTTTGCATGGGTAAAACCCCTCTCTAAACCCCTTTGATCTATAAAACCCTCTGCAAACCTTACAAAAATCAAAATTCCGCCTTCAGCACGTTCCCAAATGCAAGCGCGGGTGGTCAGAATCAAAACATTTGGAAAACCATGCCAAAAACCCACAGACGGTTAATATTTCCGCCGCATTATCGGCCGTGCACCTCACACCTCCGCCAGCCGTCGGATCAAGCCTTCCAGATCCGACGGCCCACAGCAATATCGGAGCGCCATCCGCAACCGCACGTTAACTCCCGAGAACGTGACGTTGCGCCTCGTCACGCCTCCGCCACGCGTCGCCCGATGGACCATCTCGGAGCTCCCTCTGACACCCTGGGCGCCGTACTCTAACCGCCCCGAGAGACCGTGACGGTTAGAGCCTTAACCATAACTCTCACGGTTTCACTTCCGCCCGTCCACCATTAACCTTTCTGCCACGTCCAGCTCACCGCTGACTGGACTGCCACCTCACCGCCCTTTGACCGGTCGTCTTCTGCCACGTCCTCCCCGATGACGTCAGCTGACGTCACATCACCGTGACCCACCAATGACGTCATGCTGACGTCATTGTAAAAAAGCGCCAAACGGGTAAAAAACTCATATTAACCAAATTTTACGCGTTTTTTCACCATTTCATCGTTATTCCGTCTGAACTCTCTGCTCAACCATTTCTGCCTGGATTTCCGCCAACCAGTAAAATTAGCTAATGCGACCACTTCAGCAGCTGCAGTACACCTTGCCACGACCTCTGCACGTCGAATTACAGGTGCCTCACTCCTACAGAAGACAAAGTGGAACAGCTGCTGGATCTTCAGCAGCACAGCAGCAAACCACTGAAAAGACATCCCAGGCAGCAAGCAAAGACAAAGGTAAACAGGTGGAACAGCCACCTGTATTGACAGAGGAGCAAGTGGACACCTTGCTACAGCAGCAAGAGGAAATGGAACAGCAAGAACTGGGACAGCAGCAAGAAAAAGCACAGTCCAGTGAGCAGCCCTTGCAGCAGGAAAAGGGGACAGATCAACCTGGCAACATCGAGCAGCAGCCTCAAACAAATGTGCCTCCCAGGACAGACACCAATGTTGACACATCAGTCCTCCAAACACCACAAAAGGAAGATGTGACAAGGAAAAGGGAGAGAGAGACCCCCCACACCTCATCTTTCATCAGGGGAGAGAAGAGACAAAGACTGAATGACTCCCAAGAGGAGGATATTGCAGTAAGGCAAGCCATGGGTATGGGCCCACCTAGTGGAGAACTTTCGGCCAGCTCATCCCAGCGAGGGCATGACATGACAACGGGGGGAGAGGTCAGCTCCTCCAGTCAAACAAGAAAGGGACAGTCGAGTATAAAACAGCAATTCATCGACATCAAGAGGAGGAGTGATCCCATAAAGGTGCAGCTATATGATCACTTGCTAAACCTAGCTCCTAGTAACCAGCAGAGACTCATGTCTGCTTTCGATGTGAGCGAAGGCAAAATGATAATGAGCCATTTCATGCCTACATCTTTGCAGCCTCAGTCCACCTCAGATTATCTAAGAACCAACATGGAGGTTCTTGCCAAAGACATACACCACATGGACAAAATTGAACTACATAAGCAGACTGGGGAAATGGTGTATGCCTCCTTGGCAGATGAGACATTAGAAAATTATAAATTAAAGAGCAGCCTAGACAACACAGCTTCTCAGCTGGAGTTAGAAAGAGCTTCATCACAGGCCAAGGACAACAGGATCAAGTCCTTGGAAGAGGTAATCATAGAGATAGGGCATGACCCTAAAGATGTCAAAGGCATCCAAGAGCTCCTGAAGATAAGGGATGCAGACATGGCAGCCCTAAGAAAGAAGATCAAACTCCCGGCCACCCTCCATCCACAGACCGATGAAGTTGCCCAGCAAAGGCAAGAGAAGGATGCTACAGATCTGTTGGTGTCCTTATATAAAGAGCTGGTCAGGACTCAGGACCAGCTAGGACAGACTGAAGCTGCAAAGGCAGCACTACAGGAGACACTGAAGCAAAGAGAAGAGGGCCAACCCTCCCAGCCTCCTCCTATCATAATAAACCTTGAGGAAACCCCTCCCAAGATTACTCCTCCTCTTCAGCAAACAGAAACCACAGCACCATCCACAGCAGCAACAACAACAAAATCAGAACAGGCTGCTAGCTTAGACATGCAAAAGCTGCAAGCTGAGATCCAAGCCATGGAATCTCAAATGAAAGAGCTGGATGAGCTTAAGAAAACCTTGACTAAGGTAAATGAAAGGTTTGACAGGAGCAAACAGAATGAGGCAACCAAAGACAGAGAGGTGAAAGCTCTTAAAAAGAGGATTGCTGAACTAGAGAAGGAGCTTGCACTAGAAAGGGTGACAGCTGAAATGAAAGCAGTATTATGGAGCAACATTGGAAGGTCCATTGCCAAACAGTGGCAATATATTGAGACCATGGATGAGCAAATGGTGCTCATCACTAAAGCAAATAAAGAAATACAGAGAGCCAGGGCGAGCCTTGGACACATGCCAGAAGCTGCCACAAGGATAATCAACACTCTGAACTATAAGACTAGCTCTCAATTAGCTGTCATGGGAATCACTAACAGGACAGAAGCAATTGCTGTAGCAAAGAGAGTCGTTACATTAAGGAACTTAGTTGGAACATTGGAGAGGAGGACCCAGGATATGCAAACTGAGATCAATAGATTCCTGGAAAAATTCGTGACTCTGCAGAACAGAGGCCTCCCCAGCATCTTAAGCAGTGTAGGAAGACTGCTCACCCTGGACAATTATAACAAGAGGATTGATGCCCATGCAGTGGCAGAAATTGCACAGCCAGCCAGCACTTCAGCAGAGCTAGGGCCAGCCACAGGGCAAAGTATGTATGACAGAGTGGAAAACCTGTTTTTCCTAATGAATGAAGTGGATCATCTGTTTGACACACCACCTAACTTCTTCAAATTTACAGAAGCAGATGAAACTCTGGGTGCAATTCTAGCACACCAACTGCCCACTCAGGATGCTTGGAGAAATTTGACACAAACAGTTCTGTCAGGCCAGAATCAGTAGCGCGGTTCCTACAGGCAATTAAGCATCATGCGCAGGCACAGTTTTGAGGAAAAATATCTACAGGAAAGAGGCAGAGGCTGAGCCAACTCAGCAGGACCATTGAGCTCAACACAAGCAACAGTCACAATCACAGGTGACAAGTCCAAGACACAGCGTACAAAGCATTAAAGACAGGTTTTCCAGCATTTACTCAGAAAATCTCGACCGACTTAGCTGTCTCCAAAGGCTAAAATATCTTCTGGCAGAGCATTAAAATGCCTGTACTCTGTAATCAATGCTGCATTAAATTGTGCCCATAATATCTTAAATAGTTGGTAAGGAAGTAAAATCTGAGATAACTCAGGACTCAGATATTTTGTAAATGACCGCAAGTATATATTCACCCTTCACAGCAGTGAAAGGGGTTGGTTGATGGTTGTAATTTTCTTTTGAAGAGCTCTAGCTCGTTGTAACATTTTCAGAGAATTAATACAAAGGAAGAATGGAATTTCCAAGGCTCGGTGTTCTTTGATGTATTGTGGTGAAAGATGAATGTTACAGGATCCCAGGGTGTTGCATAAAACAGCAAGTATTCTCAAATCTCTTTGTCATGTGTGTTTTGAGTCTTTTGTTCTCTTTGTTGTTCTAATGTTTTACACTTGATAGCAAGGTGAAAGGATAGTACCAAGATTTAACCATGTTTACCCTGGACTCAAACTGAGCTATCATATATGTTTTCCTCATATACAGTAACAGAATTGTAATTCTTAATTGCTGCAATTCAAAACTGTGTTTTATTGTAACAGTCATTCTCAGGGATTCAACTTTTGCCCCTGAGACCTCTGTTTTCTCTTCTTAAAGCTATCTGTTGGGAACATATAAATAACTAGTGAAAATTCTTAAATGCTTTCACTGTTTGTGTTACCTGTTTCCAGTCTTTTAATCAAAAATCTGTTCTATTAAACACTCAAATGGCCCTGTAAGTCCCATCTTTCGTCTCAAAATTTCAAACACATATAGCTACAGACTCCATTGCCCAATGGTACTCAACCTCTCAGAAAACCACTTCACTAGAAACTAAAAGGAATTTCATCAACCAAACATAAACAAAAACCAGTGCATAATAGCTAGCCTAAAACCCTATAACAAACAGTTACAAATCATAAAGAGAGAGCCCTCTCTGATCACAGTTTGGCTAGAAACAGTGATCCAAAGATTGGTTAGTGGTTACCCCGGCCGTATTCCCTTGGGAGTCATAGGGAACAACCTGGGTGTTAACATAAATGGCGACTCCACTGGGGATTAGAATTTTTCAATTACTATCTATTTCCAAAAGCTACCATCAAGCCTGAAACTAGCCAAGAGGCCTTAGGACTGTTTCTGTAAACACAGGGACAGCTTTAGGGAAGAGCTAACTAGGGAAACTTCATACTAGCTTTGAGAAATATATAGTCATTCCAGAATTCTTACCTAGTCCTTGAACATACAAAATTTTCTGTACAAAGTTCTAAAGAATACTTAGAAGTTGGCTCCCAAAAGAAACCCAAGGCACACTAGGGCAAACCCTGACCCTAATCAACCCATCATTGTTGATAATCCAAATATCATACCAAAGAACATAAGGAGACAGCAAAAGCAGGAGAAGCTTGCTGATTCAGATATAAGTTTACACCAACCTATCCTCATTCCAACTCCTTGTAAAGTCCTTTTCCGTTCCACACCTAATTCCCCTAGCTCATCATCAACACCTCGCAGCCCTTCTCTCCCATCTTCACCATCTGCACACACTCCCTCAACCAGTTCCCCACTTATTACCCATCCTCTTAACCCGGTTACACCTGTAATCCCTGTTGTCCCATTTGTTCCTATTAACCCTATAAATCCCATAAACATGGCTAACATATATGCACCACTGCAGATACCAGCCAATGCTCCAGCTCTACCCCAAGACTACCAAACTAGACTCTCATTTTTTGACTCCCATGGCCCTTTGACAGCCATCCAGCATGCTAAAAAGATGCAAGACCACTTTGAGACCTATGAAATAGATGATGACAGTGTTAGGATGAGAATTTTTGTCCAAAGCCTAACTGGGGATGTTAGAACTTGGTTTAGATCCTTAAATGCAAATTCCATTGCAACCCCTGAAGTTCTATACCAGGAATTCACCAACAGATGGGAGAAAAAGAGAGATCCGCACCATATACTTGGTGAATATAACACTATTAAAAGAGGTCCCCAAGAAACGGTGTTGGAGTATTGTGCTAGGTTTAACAACATATACAATGCTATTCCCCAGAACTTAAGGCCCCCTCCTGATTTGGCCCTTTATAACTTCCCTGATGGTTTTGATTCTGATATGGCCTATCAGTTGAGAGAAAGAGACCCTCCAACCCTTGCAGAAGCCCAAAGAGTTGCAGTCACTGTAGAGGCCAACCTAATTGCCAAAAGAAACAGGGCAAAGCTGGAAAAGAAGGTTGGTTTCAAAGAAGAGCCCTCGGGCTTTGATCAGAAGTTGGATGCAATACTAAACAGCATGAAAAGACTAGGTGAGAGAGTGGAATCAGTAGAAAGAAAGTCATCATGGGAAGCACCACAAAACAATACTCCTAGAAACCCAAATTTTAGGAGAACACAGAACCCCAATATGGGAAAAACAGGTGCTGACCAAGATATCAGACCCCCTTTTCAAGAAAATTATGCAGAAACCTCCTCAGCTAATCAGCTCAATGAAGATCCTGAGATCAACTTAATAGGTCTGGATGGTAAAAGCCATGTTTTCCTAACACAAGAAGACCATGATGAGGATGAAAACAAAACATTCCAAACACAATCAGGAGAATCCTTTGACTTTAAACAAGGATATGATACTGCTGTCTATGAAGTCCATAAGCAGTACAAACTAAGAAGTCGGACTGTAAATGCAAATCAGCCTGAAAAGGTAAAGGAGAAACAGCAATTTAAAGAAGCCTCAGTCACTGAACCTAATGACAAAACAAACTTGCCTGCAAAGGAAGTAGTGGTTGAGGAGGTCACTGAATTACTGTCCACACCACAAGAGCCCACAGCAACATCATCCTCTCACCCAAATCCGAACATCACCCCTCAAGACATGGGCATGAGGGGCAGGTTCCAAAATCAAGATGAAATCCAACAAGAAGATTCATTGAACAAGGAAAGGACTGCTGTCCGTGACCCTAAAATTCAGGTGGATAAACCCTTTGACCTAGGAACAGAGATTGGCAAGTTAAAGATAGCAATTCCCCTTTCAGAGCTAGCCAAGCATGACATATATAAGCAACAGATCAAAAAATCCCTTCAGCTCACCAACAACAAAGATGATGTAAATGTGCTAGATGACACTCCATAATTACTGTTTGGTCCAGAGGTAGATGGAAAAACAGTAGTCACAGGGGTTTTACCTTTTTATGTCAGCTTACATGTTCATGATAAAATACTGCACAATGCAATGTTTGACTCAGGTGCATCTCACAACCTCATGCCAAAAGCAGTCATGGAAAGATTAAATTTGGATATAACAAGACCATACAAAGACCTGTTTTCTTTTGATTCCAGTCAAGTAAAATGCTTGGGCCTGATTAAGGATTTATGTGTGTCCCTGGTTCAATTTCCCAACAAAACCATTTTAATGGATGTTGTTGTTGCTGATATCCCACCCAAATATGGAATGCTCTTATCAAGATCATGGGGAGCCAAGCTCCAAGGCTCCCTGCAATTAGACATGTCATATGCAACCATCTCTGTCTTTGGACAACCCAAGAGACTTTATAGGGAAACACTCATGAAATATATGGTCAGCAGTGAAGAAAAGCCTCAAAATTTTCCAATATATGCTGTCCATTCGGACATAGACTCCTTCATCCTCTTCAATGACAGCACAAGCTCCTTAAGCAATGACATTAAGACCGAAACACCCATACAAGAACAAAACATCCATCAAACAAGTGGCACCTGCCAAAATTTAATCAGCCCAACATTACCCATTTACCCTCCTTTATTTATCAAAAATTGTCAAACAAATGATGAAATTATCCTAGGAGACAAATGGGAAAAGAAACCTCAACTCATGCTCACATGGCCATCCCATGAAAAGAATTTAAGATCCCCTGACCAGCAAGACAGTCTGTGGGTCCTAGAGTTTGATGGCTCAGTTAACAAGTTAGGGGCAGGAGCTGGAGTATGGATACATAACAAAGAGAAAGCCTGTGCACAAGGCCGGGCTTATAGATTGAACTTTAAATGCACTAACAACATGGCAGAATATGAAGCTCTGCTACTAGGTCTCAAGATTGCAAAATCATTACAAGCACATAGCCTCTCAATCATGGGGGACTCTGATCTAGTAATTCAACAAGTAAAAGGGGATTTTGTCACCAATGACAAAAGATTAAGGTCCTATAGGTCTGCTGTAATTGAAATATTAGAAACTTTCTCCGAGTTTGTTCTCACAAAGATTCCTAGGGGCCACAATCTCCATGCTCACAGCTTGGCAACATTTGCCAGCACCTTCAAATTCCCACTACAACCCAACAATTGGTTCACAGCAGAAGTCAAATATAGGCCTTCTATTCCAAACAATGTCAAAGAATGGCAAGTATTTGAAAATGATAGGCAAATAAACAACTTTTTAACCTTGCAACAAGAGTTTACAGGATTAAATATTGACCTTGAGACAGCAAGTCAATCTCAAATTGTTGATGGAGCAAGTCAATCACAATTACAGTTTCAATAGTCTGCCCACCCAATGTCACCTAGGACAGCAAAACAACTACTCAGTCCAACCATTTTCGACAAAGAAAACATTCAGCAAATTCACCAAATTGACTGTGAAGAGCTGAGCAACGCTGAAGATGAAATCATACAACTCAAAGACAATCTTCTTCCAGCAGGCCTTACCCCACTAGAGGACATTTTTGACTCAAATGATGTCCCCAGGAAACCAAAGATGCAACCATTAGATGCAACAATTGAAGAATGTAACATTGGTACCACTGACAAGCCTAAAATAATAAAGCTGTCTGCTGCTTTGCCCCCTGATCAAAAACCCAAATATGTTGATCTCTTTAAAGAATTCCAAGATGTCTTTGCCTGGGGTTATGAAGACTTGAAGTCTTATGATACCTCTGTTATTCAGCACACCATTCCCCTCAAGCCTGATCAAAAACCATTCAAACAGAAATTGAGAAGAATTAATCCTGTGCTTCTTCCTTCCATTGAAAAGGAATTACAAAAAATGTTCAAAGCTGGGATCATAGCACCAATCAGGTTTTCTGAGTGGATTTCAAATTTGGTCCCTACAAGAAAGAAAACTGGTGAGATTAGACTTTGTGTAGACTTAAGGAATTTGAACCTAGTATCACTCAAAGACAACTATCCCTTACCCAAAATGGACCACATCCTTCAAAGAGTAGTAGGAGCCTCAAGAATATCATTGTTGGATGGCTTCTCAGGTTTCAATCAAATCCTGGTACACCCTGATGATCAAGACAAGACTGCATTTACTACCCCATGGGGTACTTTCAAATATGTAAAGATGCCCTTTGGATTGAAAAATGCAGGGGCAACATTTCAGAGAGCAATGGACATTGCTTTTGCAAAGGAAATTCATGATTTCTTGGTCATTTACTTAGATGATCTTACACCCTTTTCAAAATCTGACCAAGAACACTTGAAACATCTGAGACAAATCTTCATAACATGCAGGAAATATGGTATTTCCTTAAACCCCAAGAAGTCTTTATTTGGTTTAGAAGAAGGGAAACTTCTAGGACACATCATTTCGAAAGATGGCATAAGAATTGATCCAGATAGGATACAAGCTATCCTACAAATGCCTCACCCAAGGAATGTCAAAGAGCTTCAAGGATTCTTGGGAAAAATCAACTTTTTGAGAAGGTTTATCCCAAATTTAGCAGAGTTAATCAGATTACTAAACAATATGCTAAAGAAAGATTCAAAGGTCAAATGGACTGTTGAAGCAAAACAAGCTTTTGAAAGTATAAAATTGGCCTTGACTCAAACCCCAGTGTTAACTAACCCTCAGTTTGACAGAGACTTCATCATTTTCTCCTTTGCCTCCCAACACACCATCGCTGCTGTTTTATTACAAAAAGATGACCATGGGAATGAAAAGCCCATTGCTTTTTTCAGCAGAGCTCTTAGGGATGCCCCCCTAAAGTACCAAATAATGGAGAAACAAGCCTATGCCTTGATCAAAGCCATCAAAGACTTTAGGATTTACATCCTTTACTCCCATGTTGTAGCTTATGTACCAAGTCCTATTGTCAAAGACATTCTCACACAAGAAAACTTAGAGGGAAGGAGAGGAAAATGGATTGCAAACATACTTGAATTTGACATTGAAATAAAGCCTACAAAGTTGATAAAAGGGCAAGGTTTGGCCAAGTTAATGACAGAAGCAAATTTCCAAGCCTTAGATATCAACCAACTGGACAGTGAAACAGAGCTGGCGACTCCAAAGATCAATGTAGCCTTTGAACAATCTCCCTGGTACTCTGATATCTGTTATGTGTTACAAAACCTGTGTGCTCCCCCAGGACTGTCCAGAACTAAGTCTAGGTTCCTAAAAATGAAAACATCCAAATTTTGTGTGTTAGATGAGAATCTACTCTGGAAAAACCATGAAGGTATTTTGCTGCACTGTCTTCTTGAGAATGAAACTGATAAAATTATGCAAGAATTCCATGCTGGAGACTGTGGTGGACATCTGTACTGGAAGTCCACTGTGGACAAGGTATTAAGGGCTGGTTATTACTGGCCCACTATGTTCTCAGATATGAAGAAATTCACAACATCATGCCACAAGTGCCAACTGTTTGAAGGCAAAAGACAGTTGCTGCCACTTCCTTTGAGGCCCATTGCAACAGAGAGACCTTTTCAACAATGGGGCTTGGATTTCATTGGAGAAATTCACCCCTCATCTTCAGGACAACACAGATGGATTCTAACAGCAACAGACTACTTCACCAAGTGGATTGAAGCTGCCCCATGCAGACAAGCAAATGATTCAGTAATCATTCAATTTTTGGAGAACAATATACTGGCCAGATTTGGCTGCCCAGACAAGATAATAACAGACAATGCTGCTGCCTTCAGATCCAAGAAGATGGTAAACTTTTGCCATAAATTTCACATTACTTTGGGCCATTCTACAGCTTACTATCCTCAAGGAAATGGTCTTGCTGAATCATCAAACAAAAGCCTGATAAACATCATAAAGAAAGTGCTGGAAGAGAACAAAAAGAACTGGCACAAGAAACTAGTAAATGCTTTATGGGCAGACAGATTAACCACCAAAAGATCAATTGGGACCAGCCCATATGAGTTAGTTTATGGATTAGAGGCCAGATTTCCTTCATCACTAGGTGTGTCAGTTATGAAACTTCTACAAGAAAGCCAAGCAGAGCCAAATGACATGCAAAGAAGGATTAACCAGATAATTTGTCTACAGCAGACCAGAGAACAAGTTTTCAGCAGAGTGCAGATACTACAAGAGAAACTGAAAAAGGCTTTTGACAGAAGAACTAAAGCTGAAGATTTCAATGTGGGGGACAAAGTTTTAAAGTGGGATGCAAGAAGAGAAGAGAAAGGAAAACATGGGAAGTTTGATTCTTTATGGAAAGGACCATTTGCTGTCCAAGCAGTACAAGGTAATAACACCTACTTCCTAAAAAGCTTGACTATAACTGAATTGGATGAAGGTCCTGTCAATGGCAGGATGCTGAAACACTATTTTGACTGTTCTCTATGATAGTAATTCAAAGGCTCATTGTATATATGCAATTGTACATATTCTCTTTTGATTTAAATTGTATAAGGAGGTTTTCCCAAATGCTGCACCTAGCAGCAACAGGCAGATAAAATCAGAGGTTCTCCAAGAAAGAAGCACACTATTTTGACAGATTATATGCAACAGATTTTAAAGACAAAGACGGGCAGTCAAGCAACAAGGCAATCTGACCTGCTGTTCTTGGTCTTTCAAAAGAAAAACCATCCCCATGTGGAGCCACTGTTGGATACCTATAGTAATAGGTTTCATATTTCATGATTGGCAAGAGAAAAGCCAAATATGCTCTGCTTTGGTATCCCAAAGATCCCATATTTCTTAGAAAGCAAGAGCTGGGTAAAGTGTTTCTAGTATTGAGGACCTTGTTTCAATTTTTGTGGATGATTCAACAGTTTAATCTGGATCATGCCATGTTTCAATTTTGAGTTGTAGAATAGAGAAAAAAGTCTGTCCAAACAGCTTAATCTTGGCAGACAAGTAGTTCAGGTAGAGAAACAAAGGTTCCCAAAAGTCTAATCTGGGACCTTGGAAGAGATAAGGGTAGAAGCAGATAGAGTAAAAAAGGAAAAAGCCAAAGAAAAGAAAAGGCAATTGAGGGTTGCAAGTCCAAGTGCCCCTCCAAGAAGAAACAAAAAATGCTAGGTGAAATAGTGGGGTAGGCAGTTGTGGTTGCAGAAAAGACATGTTCACCATCACATAGTTGTCAAAGATGTTTTGCCAAGGCAATGAACATATCAGCAAAAAAGGTGGTGAATTTCATGGATTCACAGCAGAGAGCATCACTAACTTCACTTTTTCCCCTCTACTCCATCATTAACACCCCCTTTCTAAATCCCCCTCCTTCCCTCATACTAACTCCTAACTCTACTATGTAATTCCCCTATTTTACCCCTACCCCTAATAATAATAACACTAAGGTGTATAAAACCCCAAATGATATATATTTTCCCTCCCCTAGGCATAATAGCCGAGAATTCTGCAAAAAGGGACCATAATGGCACCTGGCCACCATGGTGAACCTATCTCCACTATTTTTCCTTTGCTGCAAATCATTTCCCCCAAAAATATACCTTTGCATGGGTAAAACCCCTCTCTAAACCCCTTTGATCTATAAAACCCTCTGCAAACCTTACAAAAATCAAAATTCCACCTTCAGCACGTTCCCAAATGCAAGCGCGGGTGGTCAGAATCAAAACATTTGGAAAACCATGCCAAAAACCCACAGACGGTTAATATTTCCGCCGTGCACCTCACACCTCCGCCAGCCGTCGGATCAAGCCTTCCAGATCCGACGGCCCACAGCAATATCGGAGCGCCATCCGCAACCGCACGTTAACTCCCGAGAACGTGACGTTGCGCCTCGTCACGCCTCCGCCACGCGTCGCCCGATGGACCATCTCGGAGCTCCCTCTGACACCCTGGGCGCCGTACTCTAACCGCCCCAAGAGACCGTGACGGTTAGAGCCTTAACCATAACTCTCACGGTTTCACTTCCGCCCGTCCACCATTAACCTTTCTGCCACGTCCAGCTCACCGCTGACTGGACTGCCACCTCACCGCCCTTTGACCGGTCGTCTTCTGCCACGTCCTCCCCGATGACGTCAGCTGACGTCACATCACCGTGACCCACCAATGACGTCATGCTGACGTCATTGTAAAAAAGCGCCAAACGGGTAAAAAACTCATATTAACCAAATTTTACGCGTTTTTTCACCATTTCATCGTTATTCCGTCTGAACTCTCTGCTCAACCATTTCTGCCTGGATTTCCGCCAACCGGTAAAATTAGCTAATGCGACCACTTCAGCAGCTGCAGTACACCTTGCCACGACCTCTTCACGTCGAATTACAGGTGCCTCACTCCTACAGAAGACAAAGTGGAACAGCTGCTGGATCTTCAGCAGCACAGCAGAAAACCACTGAAAAGACATCCCAGGCAGCAAGCAAAGACAAAGGTAAACAGGTGGAACAGCCACCTGTATTGACAGAGGAGCAAGTGGACACCTTGCTACAGCAGCAAGAGGAAATGGAACAGCAAGAACTGGGACAGCAGCAAGAAAAAACACAGTCCAGTGAGCAGCCCTTGCAGCAGGAAAAGGGGACAGATCAACCTGGCAACATCGAGCAGCAGCCTCAAACAAATGTGCCTCCCAGGACAGACACCAATGTTGACACATCAGTCCTCCAAACACCACAAAAGGAAGATGTGACAAGGAAAAGGGAGAGAGAGACCCCCCACACCTCATCTTTCATCAGGGGAGAGAAGAGACAAAGACTGAATGACTCCCAAGAGGAGGATATTGCAGTAAGGCAAGCCATGGGTATGGGCCCACCTAGTGGAGAACTTTCGGCCAGCTCATCCCAGCGAGGGCATGACATGACAACGGGGGAGAGGTCAGCTCCTCCAGTCAAACAAGAAAGGGACAGTCGAGTATAAAACAGCAATTCATCGACATCAAGAGGAGGAGTGATCCCATAAAGGTGCAGCTATATGATCACTTGCTAAACCTAGCTCCTAGTAACCAGCAGAGACTCATGTCTGCTTTCGATGTGAGCGAAGGCAAAATGATAATGAGCCATTTCATGCCTACATCTTTGCAGCCTCAGTCCACCTCAGATTATCTAAGAACCAACATGGAGGTTCTTGCCAAAGACATACACCCCATGGACAAAATTGAACTACATAAGTAGACTGGGGAAATGGTGTATGCCTCCTTGGCAGATGAGACATTAGAAAATTATAAATTAAAGAGCAGCCTAGACAACACAGCTTCTCAGCTGGAGTTAGAAAGAGCTTCATCACAGGCCAAGGACAACAGGATCAAGTCCTTGGAAGAGGTAATCATAGAGATAGGGCATGACCCTAAAGATGTCAAAGGCATCCAAGAGCTCCTGAAGATAAGGGATGCAGACATGGCAGCCCTAAGAAAGAAGATCAAACTCCCGGCCACCCTCCATCCACAGACCGATGAAGTTGCCCAGCAAAGGCAAGAGAAGGATGCTACAGATCTGTTGGTGTCCTTATATAAAGAGCTGGTCAGGACTCAGGACCAGCTAGGACAGACTGAAGCTGCAAAGGCAGCACTACAGGAGACACTGAAGCAAAGAGAAGAGGGCCAACCCTCCCAGCCTCCTCCTATCATAATAAACCTTGAGGAAACCCCTCCCAAGATTACTCCTCCTCTTCAGCAAACAGAAACCACAGCACCATCCACAGCAGCAACAACAACAAAATCAGAACAGGCTGCTAGCTTAGACATGCAAAAGCTGCAAGCTGAGATCCAAGCCATGGAATCTCAAATGAAAGAGCTGGATGAGCTTAAGAAAACCTTGACTAAGGTAAATGAAAGGTTTGACAGGAGCAAACAGAATGAGGCAACCAAAGACAGAGAGGTGAAAGCTCTTAAAAAGAGGATTGCTGAACTAGAGAAGGAGCTTGCACTAGAAAGGGTGACAGCTGAAATGAAAGCAGTATTATGGAGCAACATTGGAAGGTCCATTGCCAAACAGTGGCAATATATTGAGACCATGGATGAGCAAATGGTGCTCATCACTAAAGCAAATAAAGAAATACAGAGAGCCAGGGCGAGCCTTGGACACATGCCAGAAGCTGCCACAAGGATAATCAACACTCTGAACTATAAGACTAGCTCTCAATTAGCTGTCATGGGAATCACTAACAGGACAGAAGCAATTGCTGTAGCAAAGAGAGTCGTTACATTAAGGAACTTAGTTGGAACATTGGAGAGGAGGACCCAGGATATGCAAACTGAGATCAATAGATTCCTGGAAAAATTCGTGACTCTGCAGAACAGAGGCCTCCCCAGCATCTTAAGCAGTGTAGGAAGACTGCTCACCCTGGACAATTATAACAAGAGGATTGATGCCCATGCAGTGGCAGAAATTGCACAGCCAGCCAGCACTTCAGCAGAGCCAGGGCCAGCCACAGGGCAAAGTATGTATGACAGAGTGGAAAACCTGTTTTTCCTAATGAATGAAGTGGATCATCTGTTTGACACACCACCTAACTTCTTCAAATTTACAGAAGCAGATGAAACTCTGGGTGCAATTCTAGCACACCAACTGCCCACTCAGGATGCTTGGAGAAATTTGACACAAACAGTTCTGTCAGGCCAGAATCAGTAGCGCGGTTCCTACAGGCAATTAAGCATCATGCGCAGGCACAGTTTTGAGGAAAAATATCTACAAGAAAGAGGCAGAGGCTGAGCCAACTCAGCAGGACCATTGAGCTCAACACAAGCAACAGTCACAATCACAGGTGACAAGTCCAAGACACAGCGTACAAAGCATTAAAGACAGGTTTTCCAGCATTTACTCAGAAAATCTCGACTGACTTAGCTGTCTCCAAAGGCTAAAATATCTTCTGACAGAGCATTAAAATGCCTGTACTCTGTAATCAATGCTGCATTAAATTGTGCCCATAATATCTTAAATAGTTGGTAAGGAAGTAAAATCTGAGATAACTCAGGACTCAGATATTTTGTAAATGACCGCAAGTATATATTCACCCTTCACAGCAGTGAAAGGGGTTGGTTGATGGTTGTAATTTTCTTTTGAAGAGCTCTAGCTCGTTGTAACATTTTCAGAGAATTAATACAAAGGAAGAATGGAATTTCCAAGGCTCGGTGTTCTTTGATGTATTGTGGTGAAAGATGAATGTTACAGGATCCCAGGGTGTTGCATAAAACAGCAAGTATTCTCAAATCTCTTTGTCATGTGTGTTTTGAGTCTTTTGTTCTCTTTGTTGTTCTAATGTTTTACACTTGATAGCAAGGTGAAAGGATAGTACCAGGATTTAACCATGTTTACCCTGGACTCAAACTGAGCTATCATATATGTTTTCCTCATATACAGTAACAGAATTGTAATTCTTAATTGCTGCAATTCAAAACTGTGTTTTATTGTAACAGTCATTCTCAGGGATTCAACTTTTGCCCCTGAGACCTCTGTTTTCTCTTCTTAAAGCTATCTGTTGGGAACATATAAATAACTAGTGAAAATTCTTAAATGCTTTCACTGTTTGTGTTACCTGTTTCCAGTCTTTTAATCAAAAATCTGTTCTATTAAACACTCAAATGGCCCTGTAAGTCCCATCTTTCGTCTCAAAATTTCAAACACATATAGCTACAGACTCCATTGCCCAATGGTACTCAACCTCTCAGAAAACCACTTCACTAGAAACTAAAAGGAATTTCATCAACCAAACATAAACAAAAACCAGTGCATAATAGCTAGCCTAAAACCCTATAACAAACGGTTACAAATCATAAAGAGAGAGCCCTCTCTGATCACAGTTTGGCTAGAAACAGTGATCCAAAGATTGGTTAGTGGTTACCCCGGCCGTATTCCCTTGGGAGTCATAGGGAACAACCTGGGTGTTAACAGGTACAAAGATTGCTTATACCTCTATAAGAATTCCCAGCTAAAACAAAAGATTCTTATGGAATTGCACACTTCTCCCTTAGGAGGGCACTCAGGATTTTTAAAAACTTACCACAGGCTTAAGAAGGAATTTTTTTGGGATGGCCTTAAATCAGATATTCAAAAGTTTGTGGCGGAATGTTTGGTTTGCCAACAAAATAAAGTTGAAACAATTAAGACACCAGGTCTATTACAACCTTTATCCATTCCAAGCCAACGTTGGGAGGAAGTTTCAATGGATTTTATCATAGGTTTACCAAAGTATCAGGGAAAGAGTGTCATTATGGTGGTAGTTGACAGACTTACCAAGTATGCACACTTTTGTGCATTATCACATCCATTTAAAGCCAGTACAGTTTCTACTGCATTTATGGAAACAATTCAAAAGCTACATGGAAACCCAAAGATTATTGTAAGTGACAGAGATCCCATTTTCACTGGAATTTTCGGACAGAATTATTTTCTTGTCTTGGTACTCAGTTAGCTCATAGCTCATCTTATCATTCTCAATCTGATGGGCAAACTGAGATAGTAAACAAATTTTTGGAAGGATATCTTCGTTGCTTTGTATCTGATAAACAGACATAATGGGTCAAATGGTTGCCTTTGGCTGAATGGTGGTATAACACTTCCTTCCATACAACAACAAAAATGACCCCATTTATGGCACTTTATGGGTATCAACCACCATCCATCACATCATATTTAAGAGAAAATTCTAAGGTTCAGGCAGTGGAACATCACATCGAACATCAACAACAAGTCCTCCAACTCTTAAAGGATAACCTTGTGTTGGCACAGAATAGAATGAAACAACAGGCAGATCATCATCACAATGAAAGAAGTTTTGATGTAGGTGATTGGGTATTCCTACAGCTACAACCATATAAGCAAATGTCCCTCAAGCAAGCTAAGAGGGATAATAAATTATCACCAAAGTATTATGGTCCGTACAAGGTGTTGCAAAGATTGGTACTATGGCATACAAATTGGAGCTTCCTGCAGCTTCTTGATTACACCCAGTTTTCCATGTTTCATGTTTAAAGAAGGTTATAGGCGACAAGCTCGGTTCAAACAATATTGCTAGAACTTGACGAGGAAGGAAAAATTATATTGGAACCAGAAGCAGTCACAGAAACAAGAACTCGACAGCTACGAAATCGATCAATTTCAGAGTATCTTATCAAGTGGAAGAACTTATCCGCTGAAGATTGCACATGGGAGGATGAGAATTTTATGAAAAAGTATCCAGAACTACTCAAGCGTTGAGGACAAAACTTTTTTGAAGGAGAGGGGCATGTTGGGTCCCTATAATACTAGTGATTACCCCATTACTATTGTAGTTATACCGCTTATTAATATTGTTGTGCCCCTATTGCCCCCATATTGTTATTACTGTGCCCCATAGAATCCCTCTATTGTTATTTTTGTGGCTTTATATTATTATTGTTAGGTCGGCTGGATTATATTGTGACTCCTTAGACTCCTATATATAGAAAGGAGGTTTTGTCATTTGTATCATCCAAGAATTGTTCATTTATGTAATGTAAAGGAGGTTGCCCCCTCGAAGAGGCTGAATTCTAAGGCGTTGATCTATCTTTTCTATCTTTTCTTGAGCTGGTTTCATAACATTTAGCTTCTTCCAATTTTGTAACATAATCAATGCAAACAAGAATGTACCTTTTCTATCTCAAAGTTGGATTGATTGGACCAACAAAATCCAAAGCCCGTTTTTCAAAAGGCTTAATAAGTACCTAAGGTTGTAGAGGCATCTCATCAGAAGGAATCAGTTTCCCCATCCGTTGACAATTATAAAATATCTTAACATACTCTCTGACATCCTTAAAAAGGGAAGTCCAATAGTATTCTAAGAGAAGGATGTTGCAAAAAGTTATTTTTTCATCAAAGTTTCCTCCACATGGATCACCATGAAAATCTTTAAATATCTTGGGTACTTCATCTTCTCTCACACATCTTCGGATGATCAGATCTAGACCCGTTTTATACAATTCTTCATTTATTCATGAATAAGATGCACTAATTTGAATTAATTTCCTTTTTTCTCAAGGGGACAAGTAGGATAGTAATTTTATTGTAGCCAAGTAGTTAACAATATCTGAAAACCATGGAGATTTAGTAGATACTGCAAAAATATATTTATCGGAAAAATTATATTCTACAATCATATCATTGTTATCATTTTGAATACAAATGTCAGCAACTGTGTTTTGTTTTCCAAGTTGGTCTAAAATAGTAATTTTAAACTCTTATAGAAACAACAACCATCTAGTGATTCTTCCATTAGGGATTGATTTATTCATTAAGTATCTAATTGTAGAATGTGTTAGTTCCACTGTCTTCACACTGCCATCAGTGATCAAAATTTACTCTTTTGCATCTCATGGTAGGAGTCCCATACTGCTGAGTCATTCCATTAGGTCATGGATTCACTGATAGTAGAGTTTACATCCATTTTTTCCTCCTCGTACTTTGTACTTGTTGATCCTCTTTCCTATTTCAGTCCTGGTTCATGATTTACTCCGCAGTTTATCTTATTAGGTCTTAGGGTTTGGTGTCTTTAGGTTTTAGGGTTTTATCATGGTAAAGTCAGTTATTTCATGCCAATAATGATCAGCAAGGATATGAAGAAACTAATAATCATTGTTAAAATCATAATTTACCAGTTGAGAAGTTGAATGTAGTTCTCACCTCAAAACTTGTTTTTAGGTGAAGACAAAGTATTATGCTTTTTATCTTTCATCATGATGTAATTTTATTGTTTCTATATGTAATATTTGCTCCCCAAGCTCCTCCTAAAACTTGTGATGCTTCCAAGTACCTGCCACTGCAAAAATCAAGTGATTTTGAGCGTCAGTTCATTTGCCAAGCAAAAGAAAACAAACATGACAAACAAAGCATTGTAAAAGACAAATAGACATTATAAAAGTGGGTTTTCACAAACAAAAATCAAAAGGTGAAATTATATAAACCCATCTTCCTATATTTCATCCCATTGTGTCATTATTAAAGAATTGAAGAGCCAAGAAGACAGCAAAGGTCAATTTTCAAGCATTATTGAACAAAAAGAGCAAAAGCACTGCGTTTTTGGAGTTTTGGAGTGGTGCTGTGCTTCTGAGGGGTGGCGTGTTGGAATTATGATGCATGTGTTGTACTTGATGGCAAACAACTCATAGAAGATCAACTCACTTATATATATCTAGATGAATCTACAGAAGAGATATCAGATGACAATTCTCAGTATGACAAGTCCAAAGGGGGAGATTGTTGGCATTATGAGACAAGTGTTGTCCTTGATGGCAAATCACACAAATGATAAATTATAGTGCAGAAAATTTATTATAGTGCAACAAAGTTTCCTTCATGTAGAGAAAAGTTCATGCACTTTTATGCAGAGAAAAGTTTATTCCATGTAGAGAAAAGTTCACGCACTTTTATGCAGAGAAAAGTTTATTCCATGTAGAGAAAAGTTCACGCACTTTTATGCAGAGAAAAGTTTATTCCATGTAGAGAAATGTTCACGCACTTTTATGCAGAGAAAAGTTTATTTCATGTAGAGAAAAATTCACGCACTTTTATGCAGAGAAGAGTTTATTTCATGTAGAGAAATGTTCACGCACTTTTATGCAGAGAAAAGTTCACACATTTTCATGGTTGGTTCATGGTATTAGTCCGATAGTTTTTGATCCTATGGTTTTGGTCCGTGGTATTGCATCCAAAAGTGTTGATCTCACGCACTTTCATGGTTGGTTCATGGTATTAGTCCGACAATTTTTGATCCTATGGTTTTGGTCCATGGTATTGCGAACTTTCATGGTTGGTTCATGGTATTAGTCCAACAGTTTTTTTGATCCTATGGTTTTGGACCGTGGTATTGAGAAAGGACTAAGGCTATAAAAGAGGAAGGAGATCATTTGGCAAAGCATCTTCTGAATTATTGAATATCTGATAAAGTGCTAGATCTAGAATATGGTGATTGGGTTATGGTGCAGATCTGGATCTGAATGAAGAAGGAACCTGAGCGTAAGGAGAAGGATAAGTTCTATTGATGGGTCAAAATCTTAGGGCTGGAATAGTGGTATCTCTATATGATTTTGATCTGTGATATGTGGCACATGCTTGATCTATAAATCTAATAATCTAGGTTAACTAATATCTAAATATTTGATTGAATGAATTTATAGATCTGAATTATTGATGCATGTTTTATTGTACACATGTTATGATCTGGGTATGTCTGATGTATGAAACAACTGCAAAGTTATAAGGAAATATTTGCAGATCTGTATGCGGGTTGGCTTTTGGTGAAAGCATTGATTCAGTATTGGATAAATCAGAGATTGATGATGCAAGTGTAGTTGATGGGTTTTTGATGTTCTTGGATCCAGTCTAAAAATTAAAGAAAAGTGGTCCTTGAAAGAAAAGAAGTAGGGGGTTGTAGCTCCCTTCCAGGAGAGACTGGAAAACGAGAGAGAGAGTTGTAGCTCTCTGCAGGTTGTAGCCTGCGTACTGTTAAAGGACTGCACCAGTACAAAATCATTGTAAAAAGAGTTTCTTGTTAAAAGAAGATAGAGACATATTGCAGCAGGTGGTTTTCACCCACATTGTGTTTCCACCTTATATCTGGTGTTCTTTTGTGTGACTATTTGCTTTTCTTGTTCCTGCTCATTATTTTATGATACTGACATACAAAGTAATGATCAATATTTGAAGAATTATTCAAAGCATAAATAAGGAAGATATATTTAAAAGAATTTGATAATACTAATTCACCCTCCCTCTCAGTATTATTTTCAACAATTGGTATCAGAGCAGGTCCTTCTGAAGAAGCTTGATCGCTTGAAGGAAGATCTAACATCATGAGCAACTACGAGAGGGAAGCATCAATCAGGCCACCGATTTCTGATGGGACAAACTTCGTATATTTGAAGGTAAGAGTTACCGCCTATCTTCAATCTTTGGGTACAGAAGTATGGGACATTATAGAAACAGGGTATACGTTTCCATCAGCTACTCCTACAGATTCAGCTGAGAAGAAGAAATATGAAACAAATGCAAAGGCGGTTAATACTCTTCTAGGATGTCTATCTCAATCTGAATTCGTGAAGGTTATGCAATATAAATCCGCAAAATAAATATGGGACAAGATTGTTTTGAGCTACGAAGGAGATGAACAGGTAAAACGTGCAAAACTTCAAACCCTCAGGATTCAGTATGAGAATCTCAGAATGTATAATGATGAAAGTGTGGCTAACTATTTCCTTCGGGTAGATGAGATTGTTAATTGTATGAAAAACTTGGGTGAAGAAATAAAAGAGGCTGTTGTGGTTGAAAAAGTCCTAAGATCATTGTCCCCCAAGTTTGAATCTAAAGTATCTGCAATAGAAGAAAAGGAAAATCTACGAACTCTTACTATGTCTCAGCTACACGGAATTCTAACTGCTTATGAAATGAGAAAAGGAGGTCCATCAGACAGGAGAGAAGTTGCTTATAAGGCTTCAGGCAAAGGAGACTACTATGAATCAAGTCACGTGCCAGAAGAAGAAGAAGAATCAAATTTTGTCAGAAATCTTCAACGGGGTACTGGAAGGTTCAGAGGTAAGCTACCTTTTAAATGTTTTTCTTGTGGAAGAGTAGGTCATTATGCTGCCAAATTTCCTCATAAGGATAAGATTGACAAAGGAAAGGAACCTGCTAGATGGAACAAGAAACAGAATGCAAATAAGAAAAGCTACTACACTTATGAAGACAGTGATGGTCTATCAAATAGTGATGAAGATGAACGAGGTAATGACTATAAACTTTTAATGGCATTTGAAGATGATGATTACATGGATGCTATAGATGTGGATAGTTTTTATGAAGAGATTTCTAGACTTAAGACATGTATAGAAGAAAAGAATATGATCATTGATACTCTACAATTTCAAATTGATGAAAAAGAAAAATATCTTGAAAAGTTAGAAGGTGAAATTGTTGACCTTAGAAAAGAAATTGAGAAAACAAAGGCTATTAATCTTAAGTTTGTCAAAGGATCTGAAACTCTGGATGAGATCATCAATGTACAGCGTTCTCTGCTAAACAAGACAGGTCTGGGGTATAATGGAGAAACATCTCAAGCATCCACCTCAAAGAGTTATCTTGATGCAGCAAGAAGGAATGAGCAAAAGCACAATGGAGATCACCAGGTAAAGCAGGGACGAATTACATCAAGAACGAACAAAGACTATCAAGTAAACCAGGGGCAATCTGTCTTAAGGATGAACAAAAGCTACAACCAGCCACAGGTAAAATCTTCTCAATTTGCTTCAAGAATGGATGACAATAGAAATTACAATCATTTGGTCGGTAGATTTGATAATCGCAGAAGTTTCTTCAATGGGCAATGTTTCTCTTGCCATAACTTCGGTCACAAAGCAGCTCAATGTGTTGCATATAAAACAATCATGACTAGAGAAGCTCAAAAACAAAGAAGTATGATCGGGATTACAAAAAGGACCTATAACAACTTTTCAGCTCTTGAAAATGAAGTTGAATGTTCTATTTGCAATAACTTTGGTCATGAAGATTCTGAATGCAGGAGCAAGTTTTAGCAGACAAAGGAACAAGCCTCAAGCACCAGAACATGGAGAATAAAGGAACCACAAACAGAAAGATGTGGGATAGCATTTTATGCAGAAGGACAAGAAAATCTATGGTACATTGACAGTGGATGTTCGAAACATATGACAGGTGATAAAGAAAAACTTGAATCATATTCTGCTTTAGAAAAGGGAAAGAAAGTTTCTTTTGGAAATGATACTCCTGCAACTATAAAAGGAAAATGCACTGCTCAGTTAAAAGAAAAGGTCAAAGCTGGAAATGTTTTGTATGTTGATGGATTGAAGCATAATCTTCTAAGTGTCAGCCAGATGTGTGATCAAGGAACCGAGGTGATATTTAGATCAAACGGATGTCGTGTTCGTGATCTTGATACAGGTGAAACAGTGATCAAAGGTAGAAGAACTCCAAATAATCTATACATATTTGAAGGAGGACAACAACAATGCTATTTGAGCAAGGATGATGAACATTGGTTATGGCACCGGAGGTTGGGGAATCTAAGCTTTTCACAAATAAGGAAAGCATGCAAATATCAGGCAGTTCGTGGTCTTCCAGATATCAAAATTCCAGACAACACCATATGCAAATCATGTCAGTTTGGAAAGCAAACCAGAACTAACTTTCTAGAGAAGGAAGGATCAGCTAGCATGCCTCTTGAGCTAGTCCATACAGATGTATGTGGTCCATTTAGGAAAAGGACACCTCGAGGAGAAGAATACTTGATATTATTCATTGACGATTTCTCCAGGTTTGTTTGGTTAGGACTTATGAAGCACAAAGAAGAAGCATTCGAGAAATTCAAATCCTTCAAATCCTTGGTTGAAAATGAATCAGGTTACAAAATTAAGTGCCTCAGGTTTGACAGAGGTGGGGAGTTTACCTCTAATGAATTTTTTGATTTTTGTGAAGAACATGGGATAAGAAGAGAATTCTCTACAGCTAGAACTCCTCAGCAAAATGGAGTGGTGGAAAGGATGAACAGAACAGTCCAACAAATGGCTCGTGCTATGCTGGATGAGTTTGGAACTCCCGCAACTTTCTAGGGTGAAGCTGCATATGCTGCAGTTGTTATTCTCAACAAAACAAATGTCTGAGTGAACAGCACTCAAACTCCTCATGAGATCTGGTATGGTGAGACTCCTTCGGTAAAGCACTTCAAAATCTTTGGGAGCAAATGCTATATTAAGAATACTGATGAGCAACTTGGCAAACTTGAACCTAGAGCAGATGAAGGCATTCTTCTTGGTTATTCTCCACACAGCAAAGCATATAAGTGCTACAATAAAAGACTTGGAAGAATTGTTGACAGCATTGATGTAGTGGTTGATGAAAAGGGATACATTCCTAGGCAAGTAAATCATGAAAATATCGAAGAAGATGAAGACTACCCTCAAAGACAGAATGATGAAGAAGAAGAACCTCAAGGAGCACCAGAGGAACAGATAAGAATAGAAGAGAAGACTCCATCCCGGTACGTTCAGAAGAATCATCCAGAATCTCAGATTTTGGGGCAGAAAGAAGCAGGTGTACAAACAAGAAGAACAATTGTAGAAGCTTCAAGCTATTTGGCATTACTCTCCTCCACTGAACCACAAAATGTAAAAGAGGCATGCAAAGATGAATGTTGGGTCAAAGCAATGGATGAAGAAATTGAGCAGATCGAAAAGAACAACACTTGGGAGTTGGTTCCTAGACCAAAGGATAAGAATGTTATAGGGACAAAATGGGTCTTCAAAAATAAGTTGAATGAAATTGGGGAAGTAATTAGAAACAAGGCAAGACTTGTTTGTAAAGGGTATGCATAGCAAGAAGGAATAGATTTTGAGGAAACTTTTGCTCCTGTTGCAAGACTTGAGGCCATTCAAATGTTCCTTGCTCTCTCAAGCTTTTAAAAGTTCAAAGTATTTCAAATGGACGTGAAATCAGCCTTTCTGAATGGAGACTTAGAAGAAGAAGTATACATTGAGCAGCCAGATGGGTTCATTCTTGGAAATGATCCAAATCTTGTATGCAGACTGAAAAAGGCTCTCTATGGTCTTAAACAAGCTCCAAGGGCTTAGTACTATTGTTTGGACAAATATCTTCATCAACAAGGTTTTTCAAAAGGATCAGCAGATAGCAATCTCTATATAAAAATTGAAAATGACAAATTGCTAATACTTGTTGTGTATGTAGATGACATTATCTTTGGCAACAATGAAGAATCTATGAGTCAAAGCTTTGCCTTGGTGATGCAGAAAGAATTCGAAATGTCCTTGCTTGGAGAATTGACATATTTTCTTGGCCTGCAAATCCAACAAAAGGAAGGAGGGATCTTCTTGTCTCAAACCAAGTATCTCAAGCAGATTTTGAAGAAATATGGCATGGAAGATGCAAAACCAGTATGTACACCCATGGTCACAGGATGTAGCCTCAGTGCAAATGATGAATCAGCAACAGTACATCAACCAACCTATAGATCTATGATTGGAAGTCTACTTTATTTGACAGGTACCCGACCAGACATCATGCATGCAGTGGGAATAGTTGGAAGATTTCAGGCAAATCCAAAGGAAACTCATCTTCAGGCAGTAAAGAGAATCTTCAAATATCTTCAAGGGACTCAAAATTATGGCTTATGGTATCCTAGAGATACAGATCTCACACTTCATGCTTATACTGATGCAGATTGGGCCGGAAGCGTGGATGACAGGAAGAGCACAAGTGGTGGTGCATTCTTTATGAGTTCCAGATTAGTATCTTGGTTCAGCAAAAAACAGAGTTTGATTGCCTTGTCTACAGCTGAAGCAGAATATGTTGCTGTTGCATCTTGCTGCACTCAACTCCTTTGGATGATGCAGACCCTGCAAGATTTTCAAATCACTTGTACACCACCTATCTCCATCTTATGTGATAATATAAGTGCAATCAGCATTTTAGAGAACCCAGTCATGCACTCAAAAACCAAGCACATACCAATCAAGTATCACTTTCTCCGGGAACAAGTGCTTGAACAAAAGGTCAAGTTGGAGTATGTTCCTTCTAAGGAACAGGTCGCTGATATACTCACCAAACCATTGCCTAGGGAGACCTTTGAATACCTCAGGAAAAAGCTGGGGGTTGTTGATGTATCATCTTATTGTTGAAGTACGCAAGGTTCATCTGAAGTATATGCGTACATTGGTCGAAGATCGAATGGCACAGGTTCAGGGGGAGCATATCATGCATTGTTGGCATTATGGAGGAAGTACAGAAGGAGATCATGGATGCTGGTCTGAATATTGCTGCAATACGTCTCTATCTCTTTCATGATGTATAAGTCTTGGTTGTTCTTGAAGAACATCTTTTGCAGATCTTTCCTATAGTCAGGGGGAGCATGAACATCACAATTTAGAAAGAGAAGAACTTTCAACATGTAGCATGAACAGATTGGTACACCTTGGCATATACAAAGGGGGAGCTCATTCAGAGATTTCAACAGGTACTCAGGGGGAGTATGAACAGCGGAATGCCTTTCTAGGAAAGAGAATATCTTGGTTTGCCCTTTGCCCTTGATGTCAAAGGGGGAGAGTGATTTGGTATTGTTTCCATCAAGTCCAAAGGGGGAGATTGTTGGCATTATGATGCATGTGTTGTACTTGATGGCAAACAACTCATAGAAGATCAACTCACTTATATATATCTAGATGAATCTACGGAAGAGATATCAGATGACAATTCTCAGTATGACAAGTCCAAAGGGGGAGATTGTTGGCATTATGAGACACGTGTTGTCCTTGATGGCAAATCACACAAATGATAAATTATAGTGCAGCAAATTTATTATAATGCAACAAAGTTTCCTTCATGTAGAGAAAAGTTCACGTACTTTTATGCAGAGAAAAGTTTATTCCATGTAGAGAAAAGTTCACACACTTTTATGCAGAGAAAAGTTTATTCCATGTAGAGAAAAGCTCACGCACTTTTATGCAGAGAAAAGTTTATTCCATGTAGAGAAATGTTCACACACTTTTATGCAGAGAAAAGTTTATTTCATGTAGAGAAAAGTTCACGCACTTTTATGCAGAGAAGAGTTTATCTCATGTAGAGAAATGTTCACGCACTTCTATGCAGAGAAAAGTTCACACATTTTCATGGTTGGTTCATGGTATTAGTCCGACAGTTTTTGATCCTATGGTTTTGGTCCATGGTATTGCATCCAAAAGTGTTGATCTCACGCACTTTCATGGTTGGTTCATGGTATTAGTCCGACAGTTTTTGATCCTATGGTTTTGGTCCGTGGTATTACGCACTTTCATGGTTGGTTCATGGTATTAGTCCAACAGTTTTTTTGATCCTATGGTTTTGGACCGTGGTATTGAGAAAGGACTAAGGCTATAAAAGAGGAAGGAGATCATTTGGCAAAGCATCTTCTGAATTATTGAATATCTGATAAAGTGCTAGATCTGGAATATGGTGATTGGGTTATGGTGCAGATCTGGATCTGAATGAAGAAGGAACCTGAGCGTAAGGAGAAGGATAAGTTCTATTGATGGGTCAAAATCTTAAGGCTGGAATAGTGGTATCTCTATATGATTTTGATCTGTGATATGTGGCACACGCTTGATCTATAAATCTAATAATCTGGGTTAACTAATATCTAAATATTTGAAAGAATGAATTTATAGATCTGAATTATTGATGCATGTTTTATTGTACACATGTTATGATCTGGGTATGTCTGATGTATGAAACAACTGCAAAGTTATAAGGAAATATTTGCAGATCTGTATGCGGGTTGGCTTTGGTGAAAGCATTGATTCAGTATTGGATAAATCAGAGATTGATGATGCAAGTGTAGTTGATGGGTTTTTGATGTTCTTGGATCCAGTCTGAAAATTAATGAAAAGTGGTCCTTGAAAGAAAAGAAGTAGGGGGTTGTAGCTCCCTTCCAGGAGAGACTGGAAAACGAGAGAGAGAGTTGTTGCTCTCTGCAGGTTGTACCCTGCGTATTGGTAAAGGACTGCACCAGTACAAAATCATTGTAAAAGGAGTTTCTTATTAAAAGAAGATAGAGACATATTGCAGCAGGTGGTTTTCACCCACATTGGGTTTCCACCTTATATCTGGTGTTCTTTTGTGTGACTATTTTCTTTTCTTGTTCCTGCTCATTATTTTATGATACTGACATACAAAGTAATGATCAATATTTGAATAATTATTCAAAGTATAAATAAGGAAGATATATTGAAAAGAATTTGATAATACTGATTCACCCCCCCTCTCAGTATTATTTTCAACATGGCGCTATGCTTTGAAGCTAGCACTGCGCTTCTAGCCAATTTTCACAGTGTAAAAATACATAGGCACTCCACTTTCAGGCCGGCACTGTGCTCCTGTAGGTGGCACTGCGCTTTGTCTAGAAAAGCCCCAAATCACAACAAAATGCCAATTCCAGATCAAATTTTCCAAGTTTACCTCTCTTGCAAGCAAGTACATCAAAATCTCTTGTGGTGTAGGGTTTTTACATCATTTGTTTTGTGTTTTTTCACAATTAAAATCAAAACCCTCATTTTTAAGGCAAAACCCCAGTTTCCCTACAAATTGTCTCATGAATTGAAATCCTCACTCTACTATTGTTTTCTTACTCTATCCACTTTTTATTTCTCTCTACACTCCACTCACATTCTCCCTAAACACCACTCCCACATCCATTCTCCCTAAACCCTATTCTCACACTCTCCCCAAACCCCCTCATCCATACACTATGCCCATTCCATCCTCCACATCAATTATCCATAACTAGCCATATATAACCATATTGTTCACAGCCACAGGAAAACAATGGAAAGAGACAGTGACTATGATTATGAAGAAGAGATGCTCAATGACAATTCCATGGAGAGACATAGACAATAGAGGAAGCCCCGTAAAGGAGGAAAAATAATCAGAGAGTAGCCCACTAGCTTGAGAGAATTACAAGCCTGCCCACTTGCATCTTCTTGTTTTAGGCATCAAGCAGGTTTTGAATCTTGTGAGGTGGTGGAGAGAGTTTAGTTTCACCATGAGTTGGCCAGACATTTTGTGACTCATTTGCATAACAATGAGGTGACGCTTGTCGGAATAACCTTCACAATATCATCAACTATCATTTTAGAGGCCACTAAAATTCCTAATGTGGGTGAAAAGTGGTACAAGGGTCAAGACCTTGATGAGAGTTACTATGAGCCTTATATCAAGGCTAAATACAGAAATCAAATGAAGAGGTTATTCCCCTTTAAGTTTTTGGAAAACAGGTATGTGCCTTTTATGAAGGTAGGTTCTCCTGGTTGTATGCCTATCATATTAGACTCCTCATGCATTTCACTAGAGTAAAGATGTTAAATCTCCCTTACATCATGTTTAGAAACATTGAGAAAATGGCACATATTGTAGAGAGGAAATCATACCCCCAGCAGTTGAACAACATATACCATTACTCTTTGATTAAAATCATTGCTCTACACCAGCTTAGCCTTCTTAACATTCCATGGGAGACTTTCATTGCTCATGAGATGTTCAAAGGTCCACAGATCCCTTCACCAGTGCATCAAGAAGAAAGTGGGCCTTATAGCCATGGAGAAACAAGGGAAGAGGCCAAGGAAACCAAAACTATTGAGGTGCTAGTGTATTTAACATATCAGAGGGGCACAAGGAGACATTTTGCAGCTACTAGGAAAGTGCTTGCTCCACAAGGTGTGGAAGGGGCCTTGACTTCATCATCAGTCAAAAGGAAAATGTTTGCTCCACAAGGTGTTGTAGAGGCTTTGCCTTCATCATTGACAAAACAAGTATAGGTTGAGCAGTTGAGAAAAGGCAGGAAAAGGTGAAGGAGGAAGATCTTGGTGGTGAGGAGGAAAGAGATTTTGATCTCATTGAGCATGAGGAGCCACAACAACACTTTACTGATCATGGAGTTGACATCATTGACTTGGAAGCTTGGGATGAAGAAGTTGTTAAGGACATCATCATTCAATAGAGGGAAGCTCAAATAGAAGCTTTGGCGAACAATTTGGAGAGAGCCAAGTTCATCATCAACTATCTAAAATAGGAAAACAAACAATTGAGTGACAAGAAAGTCCTCATGGAGTTGCAAATGATTAAAGAAAAAAGGCAAATGGCCAAAGAGGCTAATGTCAAGTTTACTCCTATTAAGCAAGAGATTGAGAATGATAGGGAAACATGGCTTGAGAGGGTCAACATACATCTCGAAGGGTTGATTGAGAATGCCAACAGGGATAAAAATATGCTCCACCACATGGCCTACCATTACATTACCCTTAACAAAATCTGTAATATGAGGATCAAGAAGCTTAAAGCTAGGTTGAGGAAGGCTTTAAAGAGAAAAAAGGAGCAAGATAAGTTGAAAATATTAGCTGAAGCCTCACTAGCCCATAAAAGCAGCTGATGTTGGTGTCACATGCCAAATTTGGGCAAGTTTTGAAGATTTTTTGCATTTTTCAAATTTTAAAATTTTCAACACAGGAAATTGGCCCAGAAGTGTAGCGCTGTGCTTTTCCTTGGAGAATCATATGGAAAAAAGGTTCGCATATTTGGATTCATGAGGATGAGAACATGCACCCTGGAAATTGTTAGAAGTTTTGAAGCAAATTTGGGTCACTAGAAGGTCCAAAAACTACCAGAAAATGACCTCTCTGCCTCATTTTGGACACATGGAAGAAGTCTTGGGAGATTTGAGTTTTGAGGGTGGAAATGACCTCCAAATTCAAAAATTCAAGTTGTTGCAGAAATTAGACTTGAATAAATTTCCAATGAGCTATCTTGTGCTCAATTTCGTTAAGGGGAAGGCCTCCCAAAGTAGGTGGAAAGTGACGCTGTGCTTTTGACCAGTGGCGCTGCGCTTTTGACCAATTTGCCCAGAAAATCAAAATTTCACCTGTTTTCACTATGAATTCACTTTCTCTCTCCTCATGGTTGTTTTTATGATGTAATTGGTGACATGGTATGTGATTTTGATCGTAAAACAGTGTTAGAGGGTAGATTCATTAGTTAGAGGTGTTTTTGAGGCTAATGAATCAGTTTCCATGCTTATAGAGGCAAGTAGTTTGACTGTCTATATTCCTGGTCCATGTTTGTAAATGGTCATAACAACCCCTCTTCTCATGGATTCGACCCCTGATGGTCAGGATGAGTGTTTTTTTTGTCTATATTATGTATTTGCTTTCTCATTTTCAAGGGTTGGATTCACTTGGATGCTCTGAACAATATTGTACATCATTGTAAGCAGTTGGCAAGGAAAATAATAGGAGTTGCAGCTATTTTTATGGGATACCTGTGGTATGGTGCTTTTGCATAGTTTTTCTTCTGTTATTAGTTTTCACATGTTTTATGTATGCCACAATCTATTTCACTGCTTCTAACTGAATGATATCAAGATAGATAGGTAGAATTCATTGTTTACAATGATCTTCCTTGGTAAACCATTCAGTATTCTATGTTTTCTACTGTTTTAGAAGGATACATGATCTTTACATGCCCTCTCCAGCTCCTCACCAGTCTTAGACATTCTCACCTCACTAAATTTCAAGTGTAAAAGTCTATACCTACCTTGCCCCATAGAACACCTTGTATTCTAACCTAATTTCCCAGATCTAAAATGCCTAGCTCCATCTGATCTAGCACAAAAACCAACAAATTCAATCAAAATCCCCTGAGCTACTATACCTAGCCTAAAATCCCATCTGATCTAGTCATTTTGACTGAGATCCATAAGGAGAGAGCCGTCTCCCGACCTGGTAGGGATAGATACTAGGTTAAGCTTGGTTTGTGGTTATCCTAAGATTGCCTTCCTTCATCCTAAGGTCAATCTAGGCTCTAACATAGTGGCGACTATACTGGGGAAACAAAAATCTCATTACACCCCAATACTACTAAGAAGTTCTAAACTTTGGATGATAAGTTTAGAATTCATTAGGCTGAAAATTAGAAAGTTGTAAAGCAATAAGAAAGTCTTGAGAATCTGAACACACTGGCTTCAAGAAGATACATGAGGTCCAATCCCGATCCCGATCCTCCTCCTATATTTGAAAATCCTAATCTCATTCTGCGGATACTTATACAAGAAAGTTTACCAAGCCCTAGACCTATTTTTAGATCTCATTCATGCCCTATTGAGTGGTTTTTCCTTGAAGATCTCCCTTTTGACGAGTATTTTGGTCTCTCTCTATTTAGAACCACATCTGATAGTGAACTGCTAGACATAGTCCCAGATCTAGAATTCACCAGAGAACTTGAAATCCAACAGGCCAACTTATCAAGAAACCGAAACCTTTTGAATTCCCCTGAGTCATCCCTCATCACTAATAGACTCCCTGAACTCTCTGAAATAGCCTCAACATCTTTTAGCTCACCATCATTTCCCCATATTTCTTAAAATCATCCCTCATCTCCATTCATACCTTCACTCCCTCATCAGCCTATCACTACCCCTCAAACACCCATCACCTCTATTACATCAACTCCCCTTGTTGTCCCAAATCCCCTAGTTACCCCAACACTAGTTTCAAATCCACCTCGAGTCATGGCTACTCGATATGCACCCCTCATTCTGCCTCAGAATCTGGATGATATGCTCGTTGATTACCAAAGTAAGATACCTCTTTTCGATGCCACTCAAAGTATTACAGTGCAACAACATGTCGACAGGATAAATGACTTCTTTGACCTTCATGAGGTAGATGCAGAAAATATGTCCATCTGATTATTTGTACAGAGTTTTGGAGGCAAGGTTCGGAAGTGGTTCCAAGCCTTACCAATAGTCTCTATCAATACTTTACTGGTTTTGCATAGATAATTCCTAGACCGGTGGGAGGTAAAGAAGAACCCACTCCAAATTCTATCTGAGTATGAAAATATCAGGAGGAATGTGGGTGAAAGTGTGCAAGATTACTGTGTAAGTTTCAATACAGTTTATAATGCTATTCTGACTGACATTAAACCACTGATGGGATTAGCATTGATCAAATTTCTAGACGGTTTTGATGCTGATATTTCATATCAGTTATGAGAAAGAGATCATACCACACTTGAAGATATGCAGAAGAACACTGTGAGTGTAGAAGCAAATCTGCTGGCCAAAAGAGCAAGGATGAAAACTAAAAAGAAGGTGACTATAAAGGAAGAAGCATCTTCCTCAGATGTTAAGGAAGATAGTTTCCTCCGAAAAATTGAGAAGATGTTTGACCAGTTGACAGTTGCAGATAAACCTGAAACAACAATTGGGTATCTAAACTTCAGAGGATAGAAGTAGCCCCAATTCAGGATTAAATAGAGGGAGGAAAAGGCACAAGATCGGTCATCACAATAGCAGCAGGTCAAAACTCCTTTGCAGCAAAATTATGTGCATGGAATAGAGGATGAAGATGATGATGATCCGGTGGTTGAGGCAAATCATTTCTCTACTGTTGATGGTTTTCCCATTTTTCAGATGGAAGATGAATAATATTCGAAGGTCCTAGATATCCAAAGGGATGAAGACTACATACTACCAAATGAGGCAGTTTTGGAGGATGATTCGGGTGATTATCAGCGAGGATATATGAATGCATTCACAGCACAATAGAAGCAATATTCATTGAGGAGCAGTGATGTACCAGTCAGTCAAATTCAAAAGAGAAAGGAAGCGTAACCCAAAAATGACTCCTCAAAAATTCAAAAGAAAGGGAAAGATCCTACTAATCCGACTTCCAGCAAAGGACAATCAGCAAATAGCATTGCAAACGAGAAGAACAATCAGCAGGTGCAACAAAAGAAAGAGCTGAAAAGAAGGACCTTCCAGTCAAAGAGGTAGATAAAGTTTCAGCTTTTAGTTTAGAAAATGAGATTGATAAATTAAAAGTTTCAATACCTTTGACTGAGTTGATAAAGTACAGCAACTATAAACACCACGTGTCCAAAATTTTGCATATAGATCCTTTATCTGTTATGGTCAATGTAGAATATGATCACCCTGAGCTCATTTTTAGTCCTACCATAGAAGGTCAGTCTGAGGATAGTGAGGTTCCTCCATTTCATATAAGCCTCAAACTACACGAGTATGTCCTCCACAATGCCATGTTTGACTCCAGAGCTTCCCATAATCTGATGCCAAAAGCCATTATGGAGAAAATGGGCCTTGACATTACTCAAAATTATCATGACTTGTACTCTTTTGATTCTGGTAGGGTCTATTGTGCTGGTCTTATCAAATACTTGGTGGTATCTTTAGACCAAATCCCTGCCAAGAATGTTCTGATGGATGTGGTTTTTGTGGACATTCCACCACGGTTTGGTATGCTTTTGTCCAAGTCGTGGGGTGCAAAGCTAAAAGGAACTTTACAACTTGATTTCTCTTATGCTACCATTCTAGTGTTTGGCCAATTGAGAAAACTATACAGGGAGAGGAAAATGAAATACATGGTTACTAGCAAAGAGAAACCACTTAATCATCCAATTACTATTGTACATACAGATTTAGAGTCATTTGTACTATATTCAGAGTCATATAAGAAAGGTTTGCACAGAAGGTGAATTAATGCCTTGTGGGCTGACAGAGTGAGCCAGAAGAAGTCCATAGGTATGTCTCCATTTGAATTAGTTTATGGCATTGACATAGTTATTCCAACATCTCTTGCAATTCCGGTTGTGAAACTTTTACAGGAGGCTGGCAGTGAGGAGGATGACTTTCAGAGAAGAATAAATCAGATGATTTATTTACAACAAACAAGGGAGGAAGTTTTCCAAAATACTTTCAAATTGAGGGAAAAGATAAAAAAGATCTATGACAAAAAACGAAAGCAGATAAATTCCAGCTTTAGGATGTAGTGTTGCGATGGGATGCTAGGAATGATGATAAAGTCAAGCATGGTAAGTTTGAAAACTTATGGAAAGGACCCTATAATATTGCTACATATATAGGAAAAAATCATTTCTTCTAAAGGAAATGGATGGACAGGATTTTTCAGGATAGCCAGCCAATGGTAGGCTCCTGAAGCACTACTTCTTCTAAGGTGATTTCTGAAATCATGATATGATCATTGTATATACCATTTTCCCTTTCATTGCAAGATTTCAAGGTACACAATCATTTCAGCTTTGGGCCCAACGTGAAGGCTATAAAGTTGAGTGGTTTGTGTGAGTTTGTGTGTTTAATTCAGTTTCTAGTCATAGTTTGAGTCATCAGTCAGTTTCCATTTGCATAGGGTTAGTTTTCAGTTTTTGAAGAGGTTGACTCTGTTGCCCAATGGATAAGGCTACTAAGTCTACGGTGTTCTTCACATCTCCAAGGAGCTACCATCCCCATTGGAGCCAAAGTTAGTGTCAGTTTCTTCACACTACCATCAGCAATCAAAATTTACTCTTCTGCATCCCATGGTAGGAGTCCCATACTACTGAGTCATTCCATTAGGTCATGCATTCATTGATTGTAGAGTTTACATCCATATTTTCTCCTCATACTTTGTACTTGCTAATCCTCTTTCATATTTCAGTCCTGGTTCATGATTTACTCTACGGTTTATCTTATTAGGTCTTAGAGTTTGGTGTCTTTAGGTTTTAGGGTTTTATCATGGTAAAAGTCAGTTATTTCATGCCAATAATGATCAACAAGGATATGAGGAAACTAATAATCATTGTTAAAATCATAATTTATCAGTTGAGAAGCTGAATGTAGTTCTCACCTCAAAACTTTTTTTGAGGTGAAAACAGAGTATTATGTTTCTTTTCTTTCATCGTGATGTAATTTTCTTTTCTATATGTAATATTTGTTCCCAAGCTCCTCCTAAAACTTGTGATGCTGCCAAGTACCTGCCACTGCAAAAATCAAGTGATTTTGAGCATTAGTTCATTTGCCAAGCAAAAGAAAACAAACATGAAAAATAGAGCATTGTAAAGGACAATTAGATATTATAAAAGTGGGTTTTCGCAAAAAAAATCAAAAGGTGAGATTATATAAACCCATCCTCCTATCTATCATCCCATTGTGTCATTATTGAAGAATTGAAGAGCCGAGAAGAGAGCAAAGGTTGATTTTCAAGCGTTATTAAACAAAAAGAGCAAAAGCGCTGCGTTTTTGGAGTTCTGGAGCAACGCTGCACTTCTGAGGCATGGCGCTATGCTTTGAAGCTAACGCTGCTCTTCTAGCCAATTTTCGTAGTGTAAAAATACACAGGCGCTGCGCTTTTAGTCCAGTGCTACGCTCCTATAGGTGGTGTTGCACTTTGTCCAACAGAGCCCCAAATCACCACAAAACAACAATTCCACCTCAAATTTGCCAAGTTTACCTCTCTTGCAAGCAAGTACATCAAAATCTCTTGTGGTGTAGGGTTTTTACATCAAATTTTTGTGATTTTTCACTCTTAAAATCAAAACCCTAATTTCTAAGGCAAAATCCTAGTTTCCCTACAAATTGTCTCATGAATTGAAATCCTCACTCTACTACTGTTTTCTTACTCTATCCACTTTTTATTTCTCCCTACACTCCACTCCCATTCTCCCTAAACCCCACTCCCACATCCATTCTCCCTAAACCCTATTCTCATACTCTCCCCAAACCCCTTCATCCATACACTCTGCCCATTCCATCCTCCACATCAATTATCCATAACTAGCCATATATAACCATATTGTTCACAGCCAAATGAAAAAAATGGAAAGAGACAGTGGCTATGAGTACGAAGAAGGGACACTCAGTGACAGCTCCATGGAGAGACATAGACAATAGAGGAAGCCCCATAAAAGAGGAAAAATCATCAGAGAGTAGCCCACTAGCTTGAGAGAATTAAAGGCCTGCCCACTTGCAGTTTCTTGTTTCAGACATCAAGCATGTTTTGAATTTTGTGAGATGGTGGAGAGAGTTCAGTTTCACCATGATTTGGCTAGACTTTTTGTGACTCATTTTCATAACAATGAGGTGACACTTGCCAGAATAACCTTCACAATATCATCAGTCGTCATTTCAGAGGCCACTAGAATTCCTAATGTGGGTGAAAAATTGTACAAGGGTCAGGACCTTGATGAGAGTTACTATGAGCCTTATATCAAGGCTAAATACACAAATCAAACGAAGAGGTTATTCCCCTTTAAGTTTTTGGAAACAAAATATGTGCCTTTGATGAGGATTATTATCAAGTACTTCACTTGTGAAGGTAGGTTCTCCCAGTTGTACACCTATCATATTAGACTCCTCATGCATTTCACTAGAGTAAAGATGTTGAATCTCCCTTACTTCATGTTTAGAAACATTGAGAAAATGGCACATATTGTATAGAGGAAATCATACCCCCAGTTGTTGAACAACATATACCATTACTCTTTGATTAAAATCATTGCTCTACACCAACTTAGCCTTCTTAACATTCCATGGGAGACTATCATTGCTCATGAGACGTTCAGAGGTCCACAGATCCCTTCACTAGTGCATCAAGAAGAAGGTGGGCCTTCTAGCCATGGAGAAACAAGGGAAGAGGCTAAGGAAACCAAAACTGCTGAGGTGCCAGTGTATTTAAGATATCAGAGGGGCACAAGGAGACTTTTTGCAGCTACTAGGCAAGTGCTGGTTCCACAAGGTGTGGAAGGGCCCTTGCCTTCATCATCAATCCACAGGAAAATGTTTGCTCCACAAGGTGTGGAAGGGGCTTTGCCTTAGTCATCGAAAAAATAGGTATAGGTTGAGTAGTTGAGCAAAGGAAAGGAAAAAGTGCAGGGGGAAGATCTTGGTGATGAGGAGGAAAGAGATTTTGATCTCATTGAGCATGAGGAGCCATAGTAGCACTTTACTCATCATGGAGTTGAGATCATTGACTTGGAAGCTCAGGATGAAGAAATAGTTAACGACATCATCATTCAAGAGAGGGAAGATCAAATACAAGCTTTGGAGGGCAATTTGGAGAGAGCCAAGTTCATCATCAAATATCTAGAACAGGAAAACAAACAATTGAGTGACAAGCAAGTCCTCATGGAGCTGCAAATGATTAAAGCAAACAGGCAAATGACCAAAGAGGCTCATGTCAAGTTTACTCCTATTGAGCAAGAGATTGATAATGATAGGGAAACATGGCTTGAGATGGTCAACATACATCTCAAAGGGCTAATTGAGAAGGCCAACAGGGATAAGAAGATGCTCCGCCACATGGTCGACCATTACATGACCCACAACAAAATCTGTAACATGAGGATCAGGAAGCTTAAAGCTAGGTTGAGGAAGGCTTTAAAGAGAAAAAATGAGCAAGATAAGTTGAAAATATTAGCTGAAGCCTCACTAGCCCATCAAAGCAGCTGATGGTGGGTTCCCATGCCAAATTTGGGCAAGTTTTGAAGATTTTTTGCATTTTTCAATTTTTAAAATTTTCAACACAGGAAACTAGCCCAGAAGCGCAGCGCCACCGGAGTTGCGCTTTTCCTTGGAGCATCATATGGAAAAAAGGTTTCCATATTTGGATTTAATAGGATGAGAACATGCACCCTAGAAATTTTCAAAACTTTTGAAGCAAATTTGGGTCACTAGAAGGTCCAAAAACTACCAAAAAATGACCTCTCTGCCTCATTTTGGACACATAGAAGTAGTCTTGGGAGATTGAAGCTTTAAGGGGAAAAATAACCTCCAAATTCAAAAATTCAAGTTGTTCCAAAAGCTAGACTTGAGGACCTTCCCAACGAGATATCTTTGGCTCAATTTGGTTAAGGGGAAGGCCTCCAAAAGTAGGTGGAAAGTGGCATTGCGCTTTTGACCAATTTGCCCAGAAAATCAAAATTTCACCTGTTTTCTCTATGAATTCACATTCTCTCTCGTCGTGGTTGTTCTTATGATGTAATTGATGACATGGTCTATGATTCTGATGGTAAAATAGTGTTAGAGGGTAGATTCATTAGTTAGAGGTGGTTTTGAGGCTAATGAATCAGTTTCCTTGCTTATAGAGGCAAGTAGTTTTACTGTCTATATTCCTGGTCCATGTTTGGAAATGGTTGTAATAGCCCCTCTTCTCATGGATTCAACCCCTGATGGTTAGGATGAGTGGTTTTGTTTTCTATATTATGTATTTTATTTCTCATTTGCAAGGGTTGGATTCACTTGGATGCTCTGAACAATATTGTACATCGTTATAAGCAGTTTGGCAAGGAAAATAATGGGAGTCGCAGCTATTTTTATGGTATACCTGTGGTATGGTGCTTTTACATAGTTTCTTCTTTTGTTATCAGTTTTTCACATGTTTTATGTATGCCACAATGTATTTCACTGCTTCTAACATAATGATATCAAGATAGGTAGGTAGAATTCATTGTTTACGGTGCTCTGCCTCGCGAAACCATTCAGTATTCTATGTTTTCTACTATTTGAGAAGGATACATGATCTTTACATGCCCTCCTCAGCTCCTCACCAGTCTTAGACAATCTCATCTCACTCAATTTCAAGTGTAAAATTCTATACCTACCTTGCCCCATAGAACACCCTATACTTTGACCTAATTTCCCATAGCCAAATTGCCTAGTTCCATCTTATCCAGCACAAAAACCAACAAATTCAATCAAAATCCCTTGAGATACTATACCTAGCCTAAAATCCCATCTAATCCAGTCATTTTGATTGAGATCCATAGGGAGAGAGCCCTCTCCCGACCTGGTAGGGCTAGCTACCAGGTTAAGCTTGGTTTTTGGTTATCCTAGGATTGCCTTCCTTCAGCTTGAGGTCAATCTAGGCTCTAACAGAATTATTAGTATGTACAAAAGTTTTGTAGCCACTAATATAATGTATGAATTTATTGATGACATGAACAACAACTAAAAAATCATCCTCTATGACAGTATAATTTAACTTTGCAGGAGACAAATTTTTACTGGTGTAATAAATGGCATATGGAGTTAAGTATTTTTTTCCTAGTACAATTCCTTAATCTATGTCTGAAGCATCATTCGAAATTTGAAAAGGTAATTTTCAATTTGGTTCTTTAGGTATGGGTGCTTCAAAGGTTTTCTCTTTTAATGACTCAAAGGCCTTTTGGAAATCATAATTCCAATTGAATTCATAGCCTTTTGTGAGTAGTTTTAAAAGTGGAGATGCAATTTTTGTAAATTTTTCTATAAACATTCTATAATAACCCATGCAACCAAGAAAACTTATAACATCTCATTGACATCTTGGAATTTATAATTTGGAAATAACTTCTACTTTAGATGTGTCCACTCTGATTCCATTTCCTAAAATGTGCTGTCCTAAAAAAATTCCCTCAGTAAACATTATAAAACATTTTTCATGGCTTAATGAGAGATTTTCCTCTTTACATCTAGTGGGGAATTTTTCCACATTTTTAAGATCTTCTTCAAAATAATTTCCATAGGCTATAAAATCGTCCATATATACTTCCTCACAATCATGAATTAGATCAGAAAACATGCCTAATCCTACTCTTTGGAATGTTTCAGGAGAATTACATAATCCAAAGGGAAGTACTCGTTAACCATAAGTTCCCCATGGGAAGGTAAAGGTGGTTTTATCTTGGTCTTATAGGGATACTTGGATTTGGTTATACCCACTAAAACCATTTAAAAATGAAAAATATTTCTTTCCTACCAATGTATCTAAAACTTGATCTATGAAAGGAAGTGGAAAGTGGTCTTTTAGAGTGGCTTTATTCAATTCCTATAGTCAATAAACACTCTCCATTTTCAATTCTTTTTAGGAACAATTAGTAAGGGTGAAATCCATTGATTGTCTGATATTGGATAGATGAAATTGACATTCAATAGTTTTTGTAGTTCTTTCTTAACAATCTCCCTTAGATTTGGATTCATTCTACTTTGAGGTTGTCAATCTAGTTTAGAATTTTCTTCAATATAGATATGATGTCTACACATATTAGGATCAATTCCCTTCATGTTAGTATATTCCCATGCATAAGCAAATTAATGTTCTTGTAACATCTTGATTAATTCTTTCTTTAGAAATTCTTCCAAATTATTTTTGATATTCAAAGTTTTTCCAAAAAATATTTCAACTGTGGAATTCCCTAATTTTTCTATAGACTGCAAGGATAGTTGCCGAGATGATTAATATTCAATATTGCATTTCTCTTGAAAACTTTGACGACATTCACAATATTGTGAAGATTCATTATTTTCCATTAAATTTAAAATTTCATCTTCTTCATCTAATTGTGAAGTAGCAAAGATTGGTCTTATATCAAATTCATCATCTATCCATTCTTCATTTTCAACTTCTATTGTTGTTTTTTCTGGTGGATATACTATGAATTTCTTTGTTGCACTCAAATTATAAATGAACGTATCAACGCAACTACAACTTATGAAAGCATCAGGTGTGGCTAGCCATGGTCTTCCTAGAATCAATGGATGTCCTCCTAAGTTATTCTTGGGTGTTGAAATCATAAAATCAACAGGGTATTCCCATGAATCTAAGCCTACATATATGTATTCTAATACACCATATGGTTTGATTACAAATCTATCTGCCAATTGTAATAGTGTAGTTGTATATTGAAGGTTACAAAGTTTTAATTGATTCATATTTTGTTTACTCATGATATTTATGGTTGCTCCTAGATCAATCAATGTATTTTGGATCTCTACACCATTGATGTGTGTTTTCACAATGGGACTTGTTGGATCAAGATATTTTTCAATTGTTGTTTTACCCATCATGATATCTGCAATTTCGCCAACAATTTGGATTCTTTTGATTTCTTTCCTCTTTTTTCCAGGTCTTTTTATGCTCAAGTCCCTAACTCTTTTTGTGAAAAATGGTATTTCTTTAATGGCTTGAAGCACAGGAATCTTTATGAAAACATTCTTCAGTTCATATAACATGTCATAATCAGGCAATAAAATTTGTTTTTCTACCCCTTCATCAATTTTTAATCTTTCAGGGAAAGGTGGTTTTGAAACAGATACTGAAGGTTGTTCCATAATAGGAGTTGCGTTATTTTAATGTGTTGGAGTAACTTGTTTTTGAGTTTCTTAATTTTTATTATTAAGTGACTTTTCTTGTTTAGGGATCTTTTCTTTTTCACTTACTTCAATAAAAATTGAGGGGGACTTCTTTTCTAATATTCTAACAGATCTAAGTTGAACATTATTTAGATCTAGTGGAGTTATCATGTAGGTTTGAAAATTTTGTCCTTCAATATTATAAACAGGTTGTGGATTTTTATTATTATTTAGATTTGGTCTTGGAGGAAATGGTAATGAAAGTTCTGGATTCACATTGTGAGGTTGATTTTGTTGAGTGGGTTGAGGATAATGTTGTGGAGGAAAAGTATGATATGATTGTTGAAATTGTGGAAATTGAGGATATTGAGGATATTAAGGGAATTTTCCGTAAGGATTTTTCCATCCTTGTGACCAAGGTTGTGGCCAATATTTCTAAGGCATTGGGGAAGTCTAATTACTTTTTGAAGATTGTGAAAATTGTTCAGTATTAAAACCTTGAGTTGTATTTGTCTATGGATTCTGCCAAGGTCTTTTAGCAATGAAACATAGAGGATCTACCTAATTTGGTACTCCTTGATAAACAACTTTAATTCCTAGTGTTGAGGGACATTCTTTTGTATCACAATTTTTTGCACAAATGATACAAGTTTGTATAGTTTTTAAATCAAGAGGACATTCTCTTAAGTCATGTTTTTTTCTGCACTTAGGACAAAAAATGGACAATGAAAATTTCCTAATTCTACTCTACTTACTGTTCCAGCTGCAGATTTATTAATACTTGATAGTATAGGATCTCTTGCATTTTTCTCGGTTCTTGCTTTGCCTCTTGAAATGTGTATGCACTACTCACAAATTTCTCCTAGTGAAAACTAAGAAATGTCTCCCTTACCCATTGGATTGAGAAGATAAATCCAGTGATCTCTAAGTGATTTTAATAAGAGAGCTTTCAAAGTTTCCTTGTCTAGATTATTCATTTTTGCCCTTTTTACATTGTAAGAAAATCATTCAATGAAATCTTCAAGATTTTCATCTTCTTTTTGTGTCATTTTAAAGACTTCATATTTAATGTTATGGAGCATACAATGATCCTTATATTTATCTAAGAATGAAGTTTTCATTTGTTCTCATGGTCTTCTAGAATTTATTCCTAAACCCATAAACCGTTTTAATATTTCATCTTTAAGGGTGGCAGGGAATAATTTCAACTTTTCAGAATCATGTAGATAACCATACGATCTACACAAGACTTCAATTTCAAAGAGAAATGTCTTAGGATCTTCACTCCTTAATCCATGAAAGTTTGGAAGGATAAAGGGTGAGACATTTTTCATTGTTACAGTTGTATCTTCATCGAAGATTGGAAATCCAAAGGGTTCCATATTTATATTCTACCCTCTTCCTCTTACTCCATCTCTTCCACTTACTATTCCACCTTGTCTTCCACCCCCTCTTCCCACTCCAATCGTAGGTTGCTCATCATTCAAATTATGTACTTCTACTTCCCCTTTCTAGCCATTGTAGATTCTTCAAAACTAATATAGGGTTCTGATTCTGGTTGTAAGATTGCATTTTCATGCTACTTTAGTTCCTCTAGTTCTTCTATCAATGGCTTGAAGTAGGTTTCTTGTTCCTCTTCTCAAGTAGGAACTTCCAACACTTGAGCTAGAAGTTGTTCTCTAGTTGAAGATAGGAAAATTATTCTTTTTGTTGGGGATATAAGATTTTCTCCTATTATGGATTTTGTTGATGAAGTTAGTGAATCTCTAGGTTGGATTTCAGATATTAATACCTAGGGAAGTTTATGTTGGCCTGCTATGGATGTAATTTAAGTTTGTGTGGGTGGTGTGACACTACGAGGTCATGGTGGAGTAAGTGATGTTGTTGGAATTAATCTCTTTCCTCTACCTACAAATCTACCCCTAGAGTCTCTTTCCCCATACATATTATGTTTTTTTTTTATTATTTAAAAGAAATGAAGACTTCTATTTACACTTCGCTGGGAATGAAGCCAAAATGTTTATTCAATTCAATGTTGTTAAATTGCTTACATAAATTATCGACCAGAGTTGGTAAAATTGTGAAGTGGAAGTGCACTATATATTCTAGAAGCCCTTTTGAGTTTATTAAGATGATGATTGTGTTTTTTTTCTTTTAAGGATTTTCTTTATTCCTATTTTCGTAATGAAACTGAAGATTTACAATTAAATTCCTACAATCAACTCTTGAAAAGGAAAGTATGACAAACTATCATGGTACTATTTAACTGATCATTGTTAGTTTCAAAAGAATTACTATGCAAGGTGATGGAAAAGAAAAACTACTTCTTTAAGATAAATTGCGTTTTTGGAAAGATAGAAATTTATTCTAGAATCTATGACTAAACTACTTATGTTCTAGAAAGACAATTTTTTATGCTCTTAAAACAAAATCACTTCTATTACAGAATACATTTATAAAGAAATCTATGTTAAGATGTACATACTGCAATTAAAAATTATACTTGAAGTATTAAAAAAAAGCAGAAGGAATGCAATCTAATCAAACATATTCGCTATGAAAAGAAGAGGGTTGTGTACATAGTCCTATGTTAGAAAGCATACAAAGGATTTGGAATCGATAGACAACAAACGAAAGATTCTAAACAAGCAAGTACAAAGAAATTGAAGCTATGATAATGCAATTCTGAAAATGAAATGAACTGAGCTAAAAATAAAAGAAAGAACCTCGACTATCTGCAGGGGCCCTCCACAAAATAGCAGGTTTTAAGACTTTAATTCAACAACTAACTTATCTTAAGATTGATGAGAATACTTCTTCAACTAAAAAGAGCAAAGTTATGAAACTTCAGACAATCAATTAAATACTACATATATGCGTCCTTGCTTTCTATTTATAGAGTTATATATATAGAATTTGTGCTCAATAGATTGAGACTTTTATGCCTTAAAAACTTAAAACAATCCTAATCTGAATTCTAATATGTCATGAAGAAATAACAATTCTTAGCGATTTTCTATTTGTAAAGAAAATTAGAGAGTCATAATCTATATAAAATGTCACTACTCCATTCATCCACATATTGACCTGCTTCTTTGAGTGAACCACCAAGTGATTCCATTGATGATTTGGCTCAGGAGAATAGTAGGAGATCCATGAGGAGATCAATTCCCATATACCCATGTGATTCTTTACTTGGCTAGCATACTAGAATCCATCAAACCATGAAGATAGTTGCAGAATCATGAAAGAGCTGCAGAATCGTGCTAATTCTATAGATATTACAATGGGTGTGCTCTCTTCGTTTTGGCTAAATTTCTATTTTGGGTGTGCTCTCTGCATTTTGGTTGACTTTCTATTTTGGGTGTGTTCTCAGTGTTTTGGCTGACTTTCTGTTTTGGGTGTGCTCTCTGCATTTTGGCTGACTTTCTTTCTTCTAACTTATTTCTTTTTTATATTCTCTAAAATTTCTACAAGAGGAATGTCATCCTCTGACAGCTCCTGTGACTGTAGTTTCCCTTGTTCTATTGGTTCTTTACTTTTTATTTTTCTCCCTATCTTCGTTTTTCTACTTCTCGACTATTCTTGTTCCACTGGTTTTTCAATTTTTCTTTTTCTCCCTCTTTTGGCTTTGTCATTGCTCGGCTATTCTTGGTTATTTTCCTTAAATGGTTCTTCACTAAAAAGCTTTCCCAGCTATCACCCATATTTTTAAGATGAAATTCAACAAGTATTTTAGCAAGACCATGGTGATACCTCGTGTTCTCTATAAATTGAATTTTCCTTTGAACATTCCCTGACATCTTTCTTATACTATTAAGTAATAAATATGGAAGATTTATTTCATTATCCTTAATAAAATTCATCACTAGTCAGATATGATAGAAAAACATGCATCCAAACCTCCCTTCGCAAGTAACAACTTTTTGAATTATCAGAAGTGAATTTTCCACTTAATTTTCAATGCTGTGCTCAGAATGCCCTTATTGAAAATGGTGGTGTCCATGCTAGGGTTCTTTAGAAAAACCTTCAAGTATTCTCTCTCAATACCTCTGTTTTTAAACCATTTTTCTCCAATTTGAGGCAATCCAATAGCTTTGTCAACAAAGGATTCTATTACTATAAATTTTATGTCCCCTATCTTGACTTTGACCCCATCAAAGACTCTGGCGAAGGATTTGGTTACTTCTCTGTGGAAACCATCAAATTTCTCCAAAAAATCCACCCACTATGATTTCTACAACAATTCTCTTGTTTGTGGATATCCTTCTAAAAAATTTATTCATGTTGGTTCTGTTGTGACTATAACTCTCATGGTTGAGAAGGTTTGTCTCAAGACTATCTTTTTGATAGGGTATGAGGGTTTTAGATTAATGAGGATGAGAGTGTGAATTATGGGAGTGTAAGTGGTAAGGTTATGAAGAAGTGCAATATAATTTGACCATTGATAGCATGAATGAGCATGATTTTGGGGATCAGAACAATAAAATCGAGATGTGGGTTGGAGGATAGGTATAATGATGAAGAGTGAATGGTGGATTAGATCCAATTTGACACGATGCTATCAACTCTTATTAATAACGATTTTGAATTTGGTAGTATGATGTCTATATAATTCATAAAATTAATGTTTTTTATCCTTATTATCAAATTAAATAAATGGATACCTTTGAATTATTGTTTTTTAACCTTTGATTGTTGTCCTTTGTATTGTCTTCAGGTGCTTTGTAGTGGAGGGAGTCAATCACTCTTTCAATTATTCCATGAGAAATCTTTGTCAAATTGGTTGCAGAAATACATTAGAGCTGTAGAAGCTCAATAATTCTGTATTTATTTTTATTTTTGAAAATAAAAGAGTGGGACATAAAGGAAATGGGTTTAGAACATATGTGAGGAAAATTTAAGGTGTCAAAAAATTATTTTCATCTTACATTTTCTATATAAACATGCGAACCATTGTTGGTTTTCAAGTTTATACATATTTTATTATTATTATTATTATTATTATTATTATTATTATTATTATTATTATTATTATTATTATTATTATTATTGATATTATATTTTTAATTTTTTAGAAAGAAAAAGACTTTTGGAGATCAAGTTGGAGAAGAAGGAAAATCCTTCTTCACCAACATTAAATCAATATTATATTGCAAATATTTGATAAATTCTTCCTTGGTCAATGGTTTATGATAGATTCTCAATCGATGACCACTCACAAGAAAAGTGATCATTTTTTCATCAATAGTTTGATCCTAACTGCACCATTATCAAAGACTGTTTCGATCTCATAAGGCCCAAGCCAATGAGTTTGAAATTTCCCTTAGAAATATTTGAACTTTGAGGCAAACAATAATGCCCAGTCTCCTGGATGGAATTTTCTATCTTTGATATATTTTTCATGCCATACGGATCTCTATTGTTGAGCTAGATTGGTTCTTTGGATTGCATCTTATCTTATCTCATAAAGTTCATTTAGTTGCTCCATTCTTTGTTTTTTTACTTTTGAAAGATCAAGACCCAATTTCAATGTTGTCTTGAAAGTCTTGACTTGAAAATAAATATGAAACATGACCTGTTTTCCATAGAAGAGCTCATAAGGAGTATGTCCTTTATTATTTCTATGGAAATGCATAGTTTTGGTGAGAATTTCTGTTAGGCCCCTATACTACTAGTGTAACCCCTTATTATTATTAGGACAACCCACTTATTATATTGACGTACCCATGTAGTGCCCATATTATTACTATTGTGCCCAATAGAAGCCCACTATTGTTATTATTGGGCCCATACATTATTATTGTTATTTCGGCTCTGATTATGTTATGACCCCTTAGACTCCTATATATAGAAAGGAGGTATTTTCATTTGTATCATCCAAGAATTGTTCATTTATGTAATGTAAAGGAGGTTTCCCCATAGAAGAGGCTGAATTCTAAGGCATCGATCTATCTTTTCTATCTTTTCTTGAGCTGGTTTCATAACATTTGGTATCAGAGCTTTGGATTATAGGGTTTCGCTGCTCCAAACAGGTCATCGTGGAATTTTCGCTATAACTTTTTTCTGCGATGTTTCAGAAGCTAAAAAAATCCCATTTGAGAAGAAATCGTGCTAAATCTTGAGTCTGAATTTCAGAGCTTTTCGCGCTATATTTGCGGAGATATGATATGAGGAAGTTGGTCTTTTTGCAAACTTCTGAATTACATTCCAAAAAGGTGACCTGGGGAACATCGTCATAACTTTCTCTCTGAGCATCAGATTGAAATTTTGTAAGAAGGTACAGAAAGAGGACTGACTATAGTTTCTTGTAGAGAATTTTCAGAGCCAAAGGTTGAAACAGTGACACGTGGCACTTCATACAAGTTCACTCTTCTGGAAAGGTCTATAATCAAGTCATCTTGGGAGATTGTGCATAACTCTTTCTTGGATAATCCAATTTGGATCAGACTGGTGGCATTGAAAAGAGGACATAGAGGGCTACTACAGATCACAATTTCAGAACTTAAAGATCCGAAAGTACAGAGTTACAGTCGTTTAAAGATCAAGCTCCTAAAATCAAGAAAAAGCAAGATGAGGAAGTTTGATGGCAAGGATCCTATAAATTGGATACTTCAGATGGAGAAATATTTTGATCTACATGGTGTACCATTGTTACAAAAGTTATGTATTGCATCTCCATATTTAGAACTGGATCAATTTTTATGGTATGAAGGGCTTTGTTCTCTTGTTACGTGGTCAATTTTCATGGAGGAAATGATAGCACATTATGAGGATACAAAGAGTAGCACCTTCTTTAGAGCAACACCACAACAATTGGAAAGAGTAAAAGGGCTTTGTGACATAGCGGAAAGTAAAATTATGGAAACCAGGAAGCATACCCCTCACAACTATAATGATGGAAGTGTTTTTTCTCCTAGCCTTCCACAACCTACAAGGGTTACACCACAACAATTGGAAGAAAAAAGAGAAAAAGGGCTTTGTTACAATTGTGATAGAAAATGCACTAAAGGTCATAAGTGTGCTGAGAAGAAATTATTTTACATAGAATATGAAGAGGAGGAAAATAAGGATCAAGAAACATCAAAAGAAGAAGATATATGCCAGGACCCCACCCCAGAGAAAGAAGAAATGAATCAACCATATCTTATAAAGCATTGGCAAGAATAACCACTCATAAAACTCTCAAGATAGAAGGACATATCAAGAAGAAAAGGTGCAAGAAGTGAAATATCACATCAAGAAAGAAGAAATGAATCCAACCATATCTGGTAATTCATTGGTCAAAATTACCTCTCCTCAAACTATCAAGATAGAAGGACATATCAAGAAGAAAAATGTTCAAGAAGTGAATGATCACATCGAGCATCAAGAAATGAATCCGACCATATCTTGTAAAGGATTGGAAGAAATTACCACTCGTCAAACTCTAGAGATAGAAGGACATATCAAGAAGAAAAAGGTTCAAGCAGTGAAAGATCACATTGAGCATCAACAACAAGTTCTCTAAATTTTAAATGATAACGCCACTTCGATGCAAAATCAAATGAAACAATAGGTAGATCAACATTGTAGTGAAAAATGTTTTGATGTAGGTGATTGAGTATTTTTACTGCTACATCTCAAGCAAGCTATTTATGAGGAGGAAATGTTGGCAATACTACATGCACTTAAAAAATGGCGACCTTACCGAATGGGAAGACTCTTCAAGGATGAGGATGTGGAAGCATTGTTTTGTGCTATTTCTATTATCCAACCAGATTGGATAAACGAAGCAAGGGATGAATGGAGGAAGGACGAAGAAGTATGTACACTTATTCAAAAGTTGCAAAAGATCCCAATTCAAACAATATTGCTAGAAATTGAAGAGGAAGGAAAAATCATATTGGAACCTGGAGATGTCACAGAAAAACGAACCTGACAGCTATGAAATCGATCAATTTCAGAGTATCTCATCAAGTGGAAGAACTTACCCACTAAAGATTCCACATGGGAGGACAAGAATTTTATACAGAAGCATCAAGAACTACTCAAGCGTTGAGGGCAATTCTTTTTGAAGGAGAGGGGCATGTTAGGCCCCTATACTACTAGTGTAACCCCTTATTGTTATTAGTACAACCCACTTATTATATTGACGTACCCATGTAGTGCCCATATTGTTACTATTGTGCCCCATAGAAGCCCACTATTGTTATTATTTGGCCCTTACATTACTATTGTTATGTCAGCTCTGATTATGTTATGACCCCTTAAACTCCTATATATAGAAAGGAGGTCTTTTCATTTGTATCATCCAAGAATTGTTCATTTATGTAATGTAAAGGAGGTTTCCCCCTCGAAGAGGCTAAATTCTAAGGCGTTGGTCTATGTTTTCTATCTTTTCTTGAGCTGGTTTCATAACAATTCTTCAACGACTTTATTGGTGGACTCCACCTGTCCATTTTCTTGAGGATGATATGGAGTAAAAATTCAATGTTTTATTTTGTATTTGTCCATTATCTTCTATACCAACTTGGATGTGAATTCAGTACCTTGATATATTACATATCATCAAAGATATCCTAAAAAAGAAATGAAACTGCAACAGTTTTAGTAGTAGAAAGAAGTGTCCTAGCTTCTACCCATTTTGTAACATAATCAGTGCAAACAAGAATGTACCTTTCTTGTCTCGAATATGGATTGATTGGAGCAACAAAATCTAGAGCCCATTTTTCAAAAGGCTCAATATGTACCTGAGGTTTTAGAGGCATCTCATTAGAAGGAATATGTTTCCCTATCTTTTGACAACTATCACATCTCTTAACATATTCTCTGGAATCCTTAAAAAGGGAATGCCAATAGTATCCTAAGAGAAGGACTTTGTAAGAAGTTATTTTGTCAGTGAAGTGTCCTCCACATGGCTCATCGTGACAAACTTTCAATATCTCTGGTACTTCATCTTCTCTCACACATCTTCGAATTATCAGATTTAGACCTGTTTTATACAATTCTTCATTTGCCCATGAAGAAGATGCACTAATTTGGATTACTGTCCTTTTTTCTCGAGGAGAAAAGTATGATGCTAATTTTCTTGTAGCCAAATAGTTAGCAATATATGAAAGCCATGGAGATTTAGTAGAAACTGCAAAAAGATATTCATCGAGAAAAGTATCTTCTACAGGAATGTCATTGTTATCATTTTGAATCCTTAATAAAAAGTCAGCAACTGTGTTTTATTTTCCAGATTGATGTAAAATAGTAATGTTAAACTCTTGCAACAAAAACAACCATCTAGTGATTCTGCCATTAGTGATTGATTTATTCATTAATTATCTAATTGCAGAATGATCATTATGTACAAAAGTTTCATAGCCAGTAATATAATGTCTAAATTTATTGATGGCATGAACAATAGCTAAAAACTCCTTCTCCATGACTTTATAATTTAACTCTGCAGGAGTCAAATTTTTACTGGTGTAATAAATTACATATGGAGTTAAGTCTCTTTTTCCTAGTACAATTCCTAAAGTCGTGTCCGAAGCATCAGTCAAAATGTGAAAAGGTAATTTCCAATTCGGTCCTCTAAGTATATGTGCTTCAGAGAGTTTCTCTTTTAATGACTCAAAGGCCTTTTGGCAATCAGGATTCCAATTGAATTCACAACCTTTTGTGAGTAGTTTGAAAATTGGAGATGTTGTAAATTTTTCTATAAATATTCTGTAAGAGTCAGTGAAACCAAGAAAAATTCTAACATCTCATTGATGGGTTGGAATTGATAATTTACAAATAAATTCTAATTTAGATGTGTCCAGTCTAATTCCATTTCCTGAAATATGGTGTCCTAAAAAAATTCCTTTAGTAAACATCATAAAACATTTTTCATGGCTTAATGAGAGAATTTCCTCTTTACATCTAGCGAGAACGTTTTCCAAATTTTAAAGAGCTTCTTCAAAAGAAATTCCATAGACTGTAAAATCATCCATATACACTTCCACACAATCATGAATTATATTAAAGATTCCTAATACTGCTCTTTAGAATGTTGCGGGAGCATTACATAATCCAAAGGGAAGTACTCAGTAAGCATAAGTTCCCCATGGGAAGGTAAAGGTGGTTTTATCTTGGTCTTCTAACGCTACTTGGATTTTATTGTACCCACTAAAACCATATAAAAATGAAAAATATTTATCTTATGTCGATGTATATAAGACTTGATTGATGAAAGGAAGTGGAAAGCTATCTTTTAAACTAGATTTATTTAATTCCCTATATTCAATACACACTCTCCATTTTCCATTATTTTTAGGATAAATTACTAAGGGTGAAACCCATTGACTGTCTGATATTGGATAGATGAAATTGACATTCAACAATATTTTTAGTTCTTCCTTATCAATCTCCCTTAGATTTGAATTCATTCTTATTTGAGGTTGTCGAACTGGTTTGGCATTTTCTTCAATATAGATATGATGTTTACAAGTATTAGGATCAATTCCCTTCATGTCAGTGTATTCCCATGCACAAGAAAACTAATGTTCTTGTAACATCTTGAATAATTCTTTCTTGTTATACTTTAAGCTTCTGTGGTATTTTCTTGGAGTAGTATGATCTAGATTATCCACAGTATTATTTTCATTATGTCGATGTTTTGAACCCCAAAGGGGGTCCGTCATCAAGACCGAAAATGATAGATCATAATGATATATTATTTCTTTTGAAATTCTTTTGAATTATTGTTGATACTCAAAGTTTTTCCTAGAAATATTTCAATTGTGGAATTATCAAAATTTTCCTTAGAGTGCAAGGATAGTTTCCGAGATAATAAATATTCAATATTGCATTTCCCTTGAAAACTTTGACTAGATTCACAATATTATCAAGATTCCTTATTTTCCATTAAATTTAAAATTTCATCTTCTTCATCTAATTGTGAAGTAGCAAATATTGGTCTTATATCGAATTCATCATCTATCCTTTCTTCATTTTCAACTGCTTTTGTTTTTTTTTGCTAGTGGATATAGTGTTAATTTCTTTTTTGTACTCCCATCATAAATGAACATATCACCAGATCTACAACTTATGAAATCATCAACTATGGCTAGCCATGGTCTTCCTAGAGTCAATGGATGTCCTCCTAAGTTATTATTGGGTGTTAAAATCATAAAATAAATAGGGTATTCCCAAGAATCTACGGATACATATATGTCTTCTAATACACCATCAGGTTGGATTACAAATCTATTTGCCAATTGTAATAGTGTAGGTGTACATCGAAGACTAGAAAGTTTTAATTGATTCATAGCTTTCTTACTCATGATATTTATGGTTGCTCCTAGTTAAATCAATGTATTTGGGAACTCTGCACCATTGATGTGTGTTTTCACAATGGGACTTCCTGGATTAAGATATTTTCGAATTGTTGTTTTACCCATCATCATATCTACAATTTTTCCAACAAGTTGGGTTCTTTTGATTTCTTTTCTCTTTCTTCTAGGTCTTTTTATGATCAAGTCCATAATTGTTTTGCAAAAATTGGTATTTATTTAGTGGCTTGAAGAAAAGTCATCTTTAAGCAAACATTCTTCAATTCATATAACATGTCGTAATCAAGCAATAAATTTTTTTTTCTACCCCTTCATCAAATTTTAATATTTTAGGGAAAGGTGGTTTTGAAAAAGATATTGGAGGTTGTTCCATAATAGGATTTGAATTATTTGAATGTGTTGGAGTAACTTGCTTTTGAGTTTCTTCTTTTTTATTACTAAGAGCCTTTTCTTCTTCATGGATCTTTTCTTTTTCACTTTCTTGAATAACAATAGAGGGTGAGATATTTTTCATTGTTATAGTTGTATCTTCATCAAGGATTGGAAATCCAAAGGGTTCCAAACTTATATTCTCTCCACTCCCTATTCCTTCATCTTTGCCACCTCCTCTTCCACCTTGTCTTCCACACCCTCTTCCCCCTCCAATCCTAGGTTGTTCACCATTCAAATTATGTACCTCTTCTTCCCCTTCTCCAGCCATTGTAGATTTTTCATAACTAATATAGGGTTTTTCTTGTCATTCTGAGATTGGGTTTTCAACCTCCTCTAGTTCCTCTGGTTCTTCTATCAATGGTTTTAAATAGGTTTCTTCTTCCTCTTCTTCAATAGGAACTTCCAACCTTTGAGATAGAAGTTGTTCTCCAATTGAATATAGGAAAATTATTCCTATTGTTGGGGATATAGGATCTTCTTCTATTATGGCTTTTGTTGATGAAGTTGGTGAATCTCTAGGTTGGATTTCAAATCTTAATACCTCGAGAAGTTTATGTTGGCTTGCTATGGATGGAATTTGAGTTTGTGTGGGTGGTGTGGAACTACGAGGTTGTGCTGGAGTAAGTGATGTTGTTGGAATTAATCTCTTTCCTCTACCTACAAATCTACCCCTAGAGTCTCTTTCCATATGCATATCATGTTTTTTTATTATTTAAAAGAAACGAAGACTTCTGTTTACACTTCCCCAACAACAACACAAAATTTTTTAGTCAATTCAATGTTCTTAAATTGCTTACATAAATTATCAACTAGAGTTGGTAAACTTGTGAAGTGCAAGTTCACCATATATGATAGAAGCCTTTTTGACTTTATTAAGATGATGATTGTGTTTGTGTTTCTTTTAAGGACTTTTTTATTCCTATCTTGGTAATGAAATTCCTATAATCAACTCTTCAAAAGGAAAGTAAGACAAGCTATCATGGTACTATTTAACTCACTATTGTTAGCTTCAAAAGAATTACTATGCAAGGTGATGGAAAAGAGAAACTAGTTCTTTAAGATAAATTGTTCTTTTCGAAAGAAATAAATTTATTCTAGAATATATGACTAAACTACTTATGATCTTGAAAGACAATTATTTTTTCTCTTCAAAAAAAATCACATATATTGTAGAATAAATTTATAAAGAAATCTATGTTAAGATCTATGTACTCTAATTAAAAATTATACTTAGAGTAATCAAAACACAAGCAGGAAGAATGTGAGCTAATCAAACATATTCACTATGAAAAGAAGAGGATTATGTACATAGTCCTATGTTAGAAAGCATACAAATGATTTGAAATTGAGAGACAACAAACAACAGACTATAAACAAGTAATTACGAAGAAATTGAAGTTGCGATAATGCAATTCTGAAAACGAAATGAACTGAGCTAAAAATAAAAGAAATAACCTCGACTGTCTATAGGGGCCCTCCACAAACAACAACTTTTAATACTTTAATTCGACATCTAACTGCGCATGAGATCTATGAGAATAATTCTTCAATTAAAAAGAATATATTTATGAAACTTCATACTGGCAATTAAATATTACACATAGATGTCTCTATTTTCTATTTACAGTGTTATATATATAGAATTCATGCTCAACAGATTGAGACTTTTATGCCTTAAAAACATAAAACAATCCTAATCTGAAATGTAATCTATCATGGAGAAACAACGTTTCTCAATGATTTTCTATTTGGAAAGAAAATCAGAGAGTCATGATCTATCTAAATTATCGTTGCTCCATTCATCCACGTATTGATGTACTTCTTTGAATACACCACTAGGTGATTCCCTTGATGATTTGGCTTGGGAGAATAGTAGGATCTCCATGAGGACATAGCCACAGAATCATGTTAATTCTATAGGTATTATAATCTTTTAACTTAATAATAAATATGAAAAATAAGACATCTGAGTACCTTACCATGTCAAAATATATAGTTTACTATTTATTTGAGTTGATATCAATGATAAAAAGAGGAAAAATGGATGGAAGTGGTGTCAAGAAATAATCATGAGACTCTACAGCGAGCAGAGAATAATTTTATTCACACATTAACTCATGCATTCATCCTCACTCAAGAGGATTTCAAGTTCTATGAAGAAAAATATTTACAATATGATATTCACAAGGAAAACCAAGAGCCACTTATCATGAAATAAATATGATAGATATGATTCCTTTGACCAAATATGATCTTTGAGGTCATCAGATTCACAGTTCCATGAATTTAAGGGAGATGACCATTCCAAGCCTGAGTTTGATGCAAGAGATTTGAATGAATATGGATCAAATCAAGAAGATTCTTGAATCCAATCAGAAGTGAAATATTGAAATTTTTAAAAATTATATCTCAAATAAGAAACATCTTTCAAAATATATTTACATCAAGTGAAACCATGCAAAGAGAAGGATTGTGCGAGAGAAACCAGATAATACTTTATTCATGGAGCTTACCAGAGCTGCAAGATCATGACATAAACATCAATAGAGGTTGAAGTGCCTTGACTTCCTGAAAATTCCTAGAACTTTCAAGGATTGTAAAATTGAATCCAGAAGATTGAACCAGATCGTGCATGGTGTGAGGATAATTGCTACCACTGGTTTTAATAATACCATTGCTCACTGGATCAAAACCATCTCTCTCACTGACTTGATTATATTTTTCAACTTCAATAACCAGATTATTCAAGTTGAAATACTCGTCTGATCACAAATCTAAAGATGTATGAATCGAAGAAATTCCATGAGAAAGCTGGTTTGGAGAGTTGTCTTCATGCAAGAGAATAGATGATGAGGGATGGAAAGAGTACTCAATGAATTGATTATTTTCATTTTCATCATGGATAATCTCACCACCATGTGTCAATTGAGAAGTTAACTCATGAGATGAAGAAATTAAATATCACGGCTTATCTTCGTCAGAAGTAGATGCATTGCAAATGCTAGAGCACAAGGGGTAGTGAGATAGAGAAAATTTATTGATAAGGATGTCTTCTCTAACCGAATCAGATTCTAGATATAAATTAAAGTCTTCATGAGAAACTAAAATATTAGCTCATGTACCTAGGCATTTGTGATTGCATACATAAACAAATTCATCGTCATCCTAATGATTTTCTTCCAAGTCTAGAGATTGATTGAAATAATTGTTTTCATTTGATTGATTACCAAGATTATTAGATTCAATACCAACCAAGAATGAGGGAACACCATATTCACATGGAGGATTTTGAAAAGAAAAACGAATATCAAAATAATCTTCAACTTCTTTCTCCTCTACCTGTGTAATGTGCCTACCTCTAACTTGATCACAGTCTATACCAACAACCTGAAAATCAAGAGAGTGTGAAAAACTAGTTGGTTGAGCAGATTGATCAATTAGATCATGGTACAAAGCGTCATGGTAAGTAGATGATAGAGGATAAAAAATATCCAAAGAAAATTGAAGACTAGAGTTATGAGTGTTAATACCATCTTGAGGAATGAAAAAATTAACCCTCACCCTGCGCTCCATGAGCCATTTCAATGTTTCTTCAATTAGATATGAATCATGAAAAAAAAAGGAGTATGAAGATATGAATTAGGAATTTGATATGGACATTTCCAAACTTTGTTATAATTTCACAAAGGTACCCTCATCGTAACTGGAAAAGGAGGAAGACAAGGAACAAGAGGAGCAGTAAATTCATGCTCTGAAATTAGAGGTGTCTCATAATTCACAAGATTTGGGGAGGTAGAAACATCAGGGGGTTCAGGTTCATCGTGCAAAGAAATGTCAATCAAGCATTCAAAATTGTCCTTAAATAAATCCAAATCCATATCTTCTTCAATAAATTAACAACAAACATGAAGGAATCGATCAGAGAAATCCTCAATTGATTCATTAGGCTTCATTGTTAATTGATTAATTCTTTTAAGAACATCTTGGAAATCATACCTATCAAAGGCTTAATAAAGATCCAAAAGGAAATGATAAAAGAAAAATGGATGGAAGCATATGGTAATGTATGACACCATTGATTAACATGACATCCAAGGGTGAGAAAGAAAGCCAGCGAAGAAAATATTCATCATTTATTTCATAATATTCACAAAATTTAAGAAAATTAGAAATGTGCTCAACTAAGGGTGTTCCATCCTCACCATCAAACTTTGATTGAGACAAGTGATAAAGATGCTCACTGGGTATTAAAAATTGACAAATGAATAAATTAGAGAAACACCATGGGAATAAGATTTTATAATGAGCCATTTTAGATAAGAGGCTCAAAATAGATTCAATGGGTATAGCTTGTCATCCTGCCCTCCTTCTAGCGCCATTTTGTTGATGGTGCTGGAAATTTGTTAACGAAGGGGGTCTCCCTGATGTGAGGTCCCAATTAGACCTCACAGCATTTGGAATAGGAGCCCCATCCAGGACATTGACCGGGCTACCATGTATTCTTGTAGGTTTTCCTTGGCTGCAAAGATCAGCACAAGTGAGTTATGCACAATTAATTTCGTATCACAAAGTGAGTATGCTTAGTGAATGTCCAGTTGTGTGTATGTCAAGATTATTCTATTGTGGAGGGAAAGGAAAGAGAGCCTCTAGGAGGGAGGTGATAATACCATCCTAGTAGACACACAAACACACACATAGAAGATATCCATCTAATATCCAGCGGAATATTCCACAAAGATGTGATGGTCATTACAACCATTATAAACAACAAATTTTTGTCTAACATCCAATGGAATAGTCCACAATGATGAAAAATTTATAGCCACCATTACAACACATTCTCAATTAGATAATCACTAAAATAGATGAAATAGTTCAACTACTTTGGCACAGGTGAAAGAAAACATGAATCATAAATATTCACAAAACAATCTTACAAATATTCATAATCCTTGCATGAAAATGTGTCGACCATCAGGCTTCAAGTATTAAGTAAAAGTGACAAAACACATGTACACATCGAAAATGACTAGCTCCAATAGTGGAGCATTGAAGCCTCTCCTTTCTCCCCAAAAGAACTAGCTTTTCTGTTGAATGCCTTATCAGAAGAGCCAAGGTGAAATTTCATTTTCTCATACAATGAGGGTGTATATATAACCAATGGGGTAATGCTTCACGTCCCTTGGGACCCTTTGGCTACCCTCATGACTATTTGACTTCCTATGAATTTTCAACTTTACATGACTCTTCATGTTCTATACATGTCATTTGGACTTCCACTTTACAATACATTTTCAAATAAAAAATTGCATAATCCACAAGAATGATGTGCTATATGATGACTCGTAACATGACATGGAATGACACTACTAAGAAGTACTTCTTAATATCATGGCAATGTCATGAAATTATTGTTGCTCCTTTGTCTTCAACAATAGATGTGAAATCCTTCATCTTCATGAGATATATAGTTTGTTCTTCATACCCACCCTCCAAAGGGTTGTGAATCAGATAGAGTCTTCATGTGGTCCTCATATTTTATTTTCCTTTTTAATCTAGTGTTCCTCCATCTTCTCCCCTAATGATCATCTTATCTCTTCAGCTCCATATGTGTCTTTTATTCTATCCTCCTTCTCCATGTCCTTATTCATCATTTTTCCATAACATGATAGAGTTAAGTACTGCATCTTCAATCCACTCATGACAAGATAACATTTGTGTGATAAACCTATAGTCTAAGATGTTGCATGATGATCCACTTACTGAGCCGAAACCGGGTGGCAAGTTGAGGTAGAGGCTTAGTGACTGCATAAGTGTGCAACTCAGGTAGTCAAGGGTCGAACTTGAGCCTTGATATTGCGCAATGCACAATTTAGGCTTGGACTTAGCAAAAATATTACACAGTTGGGGAGCTCAAGGAGCTAGGATGAGGGATTGAGCAATGATTTTTCCCATTGTGTAGTTATGGAAGATAGAGGAGCCCAAGTGATTTTGTAATTGCATAGTTCAGGACCTTAGGGCTAAGGTTTGAGCCATGAGACTACGTAATGCACAGTTCAAGTTGGATTGTGCAAGAAGATTGCACATTTTTAAGGCTCAATGAGTCAGGCTTCAGGGCTTTACACTATTTCTATCAACTTCATTGTTCTGGGAGGTAGAGTATACCTAGTGATTGTGTAGTTGTGCATTTAAAAAGCTCATGATTTCAGCTTGAGCTCAAATATTGCGCAATAGTTGTGGCTAGGTTAGAGGGATGAATTGCACAATTTTGGAGGCCAGGGCTAGGTCTTAATCACCAAATTTATGAAAAGAATAGTCCTAGAAGGAAATAAATGCACATTGCATAGTGTCAAGAGGTAGGGTTGCAGATTTTTGGCTGGGACCATGCAATGCATAGTTGGGAATTTTTCAAAATTTGGCTATGTGTGGGATTAGTGAGGCTGATTTGAATAGTGATAGGAATTGATGTTGATCACACACTTAGAGTGCTTGACAACACAGCATAGATCATCTGGAACACATTAACAACATGCTTCCCTCAGTGTGACGCATTTGCAACAACTTACGACAAGTGTGACACTAAAGATACACTTTGTGATGATCATGATCACTCTTGTGTGAGAGTGCTTAATATTTTGGAAATGAGTTCGATGAAGGTTCACATGGTAAGATGGACTCATTTACAAAACTAAAACCTCTTGAAACCATCAAAACATGCATATGTACATTGTGAAACACTTAACATGCCATAAGACAACAAGTTTTAAAGTATGAACAACATTTGTGATATGTGAATGACAGTGAAATAAACACATGCATACGCGAAGATAACATGAAAAAAACACCAGTTAGAGTGAAAAAAAGAAAAAGCGACAGCCAACAACATGAAATTGAAACTCGTGAAAATAAAGGTTCGCGAAAGAGACGGTTTACATTGAAATAGAAGTACAAACATAGCTAGAAGTGAGAAACTAACGATGTAAGTGTGCTTTGGCTATCAACATGGATTGGACATCGCATAGGAATGGTCTTGATGGACTGTGTTATAATTATTCAAGCTTTCATAAAACAATGCATTGATGAACTTGTTGCAGATTGAGCATGTGTGAGTAAGGACCCTCAACACTTCCAATCCAAGAAGGGAGCTTAGAAGAATCAACTAACCAAGAAGTGTTGTGAAATGACCAATCAAAAGATCTATAGTAGGCTCCAAAATTTTCTTTTAGGAAAAATTTTGGAGGTTGTTTGTCATGGTGACAAACATTGGCTATCACTGATGACGTGTTTTGATTTTTAATGAATGGTTAATTAGTTCATGAGCTAATATATTTTATTGAAATTGTTATGAGAGGACACTAGACCTTCTTGGCGACTCTTAGCTAAGAATCAGACCCCTATGTCTAAATTTTCATTCATGGCCTTTATATTACATGTTTGCCATATTTTTCATGAAATGATTGTCATGGTTAGGTCTCGTTAGGTTAAGTCCTTAATTGAATTTTGTGTTAGAGGCTTTGTCCTTGTGTCATTTATTGTTCTGTAAAGTCTCATAAAGTTTTGGACAATGGTCTCGAGACTAGCCTTGAAAATGTGGTTTTGATTTCAAGGTCACGGGCTTAGAAATGAAAATTTTGGACTGCATTCACATGGATGTAGTGCTATGCAAGTGGATGGAGGCCTACAGTTGCATGGATACAATGTTATGCCTATGGATAACATTCCAGGTTGGTAAAATAACTACTCAACTCAAGATTTGGGCACTGGGGGTGGTTATTTATCCTATGAGTGTCCTATATGTCCCGTAGGATGTTAGTTTGTTGTTGATAGGTTCAGTAGTCAGCCCCACTTACATAAGTGAAGCTTTGAGGTCAGTTCATTCCATAGTAGCTCCTCCTCTCATTTTTACCCTAGAAGGTGAGTGAAAATGGGTAGATATGGGAGGGGTGGTTACATGTGGTTTGGACCCTTCAGAATTGTCGAAGTCAAATGGAACAACACATTATTGCTCAAAAATATGGATGGTGAAGTGTTTGAGATACCTGTAAATAGGAAATACCTCATGCACTACTTTTAGTACTAAAAACATATGCCCACCTCCATTGTAAATACTAGTGATTTGTTGTAAATACCAGTGTGTTTTATTTGATTTTCAATTTTGAGTATATGTACATACATACTTTGACTCCATGCCTAAGTTGAAGGCATTAATCTATAGGTTTTTTGTGCCCTACAAGAAAGACGTTGTCCCCAGTAGGATTCAATGTCGTACCCCCTCTGTTTTTCCTAAAATTGTTGTGTTGCGTAATTTTTTGGGTCATCAACTAAAAAATGAGATTTTTATGTTCATGAAGATTTTGGTTTAGATGAGGGTTGTGTATTTGGAGCCCTGGGTAAAAAATGAAGGAGAAGGTAAAAGAAGAAAAATCATAGAAGACAATGGAACGTGGGCCTTCCCCTAGTTTAAATTTTAAATGGTTAAACAATGGTTACCTACCGAGTGGATCCTCGTCCACCTTGGAGCGTCCTCGACCCAGAAATATCTTTGGTGGTGTTAAAAGTGTAGTTCTTAAGACAACACTTTCCCTCAAAAATTCAAATTCAAAGGTGAACGCATCATATATCAACAACTATGATGGACTCTGTGAGGGTTGAGCCTTGTCTCCAAGCCCACCTAAGTACCTCGCCGAAGGAATATATAGGGGACCGCCACATGTCGGGCCAACGTGGTAACTACATCAACAATAGATACCGCTAGTAGGTGAGAATGATAGACGAGTGAGAAACCATTGAATACATCACCCTCCTCCCTTTCTCTCCACCCAATCCAACTCTGCCATGTGTATCCTCCATATCACCTCTTCCTTTTCGTGCCTATAAACCCTCGTAAATCGGCCGTTGCGATTCAAAATTATTTATTTCAATTTTTTTGTCTTTCCACTCCACTTGTTCACAACTACATCAACCTAAATTTCAACTAGCATAAGCACCTCTATGTGGCCATAATGTCCAATTCCCTCCACTTACCAGGTAATCCACAGTCTGCCCATCCTTACACAAGTTGTGACTATGCTTAAATTAAAGGACTCACCAAAAACCCCAAAAGCACAACATACAAAACACTCAGGCCACAGTAAACCATTCATGGAAACTGATGGAAAGGATGCTAGGGTGGGTGAGTAGTGCTAGTTTCAAGACTACACTAAAATCAGGGTACATGTGTCTCAATTACCTCCTTACTAGTTGCCTATGTTCATGCTTGTCACAACATTGGTAAACAATTCATGTAAAAAAAATAAGACCAAGGTCATTGGAAATGTATTCCAAGATGAATGGTGGGATGTCCTAGTAGGTTTTCATTTGGTTTGTTATGTCTACGGAAATTGGCAAAGGCAATGGAAAATGATTTGGAAATGCAAAGAGGCATTATTTGGCATTTATTTATGAAAATAATAGAAATTAGGAGAAAAGGAATGTGAAAGGTCAAAATTTTCATGTGAGGAAGAAAATGAAGGGAAAATAATGGAAATTGAAGAAAATAGAGGCCTCAATGATAAAAAGGCTTATGAGGACTAGTTCATAGCTTTTTTCAGTGTTAGCTTTTGTTAGCGCAACCTTTTGTCAGTTCATTTTTGGAGCTCTGATTCTATTCATTCTCTCTATCATACTCTTAGACACTTAGACTTTTCTTGAAGCATTCTTGGAGGAGTGTGGCTTACTGGGGATTTGGAGAAAGAAGGAAAAAGAATAGTAGGAGAGTGCAAGAGGACATCGAGATCAACAACTACATCAGATTTTGCTTGCAGTTACTGGGTTGCATGTATGATTTCCTTGATATTTTTAGCATGCATGTGGTTTCTTGGTTATGATATGTCATTAGCATGGAGGATTTCCTCAATTTATAGTGGATTTTCCTAGCCTTTCCATTTCCTAGATATCCATGGTGTTGTGGGTTTCTTTCCATTTTTTTTTGTTGGTTCTCATGTTCCTTATGGATGTGGGTTGAGTTATTAGTTCCTCAAAGCCTTGGTTGGACAAATGCTCTAGAAACCCTCTAACATGTTGGGTTGAGTTACTAGTCCTAGAAGCCTTGGTATGAGAAATGATATTGAAGCCCTTCGTGGGTTGAGTTACTTGTCCTGGAAACCTTGGTTGGACAAATTCTCTAGAAGCCCCACAACAATTGTGAGTTGAGTTACTACTCTTGGAAGCCATGGTTGGAAAAAATGCTCTGGAGCCCTAGACAACTTGGGTAGACACCAATCTAGTGATGGTTAGCGATGTTCGATAGTGAGATGGAATCACTTGTTTAGAGTTGAGGTGGTTTGGCATCTGGAATCTCTAGTTTGGTTTTTCTTGAGTTGCTTCATTACATCCAACATTCATGCTTCAAATATGGAACAAGGGTTGATTGGCTAAAAGAAATATTTGGTTCAACTAATCTATGATCGGGTGGTATGTGGTGATGAAACTCAGTATTGCAGCAATGATATTGAAACTCCTACGGTGACCAACTTTACATTATCAACCTAGGGCTCATACAAACTTGGAGGGGACAGTGCTATATGTACATCGGATGCAACATTCTACTATTGTCAGTTCTCAACTGGGGTGATAGACCACTAGGGTTTTTCGAACCAGTCTTCTATTGAATAGAAGGAGGCTAACTACTAACAGTGAATGTAAATCTATTTTTAATGAAAAAAGTAAATTCTTGCCTATGTTAAGGAAATGAAAGTGTTGATTAGAAAGTGCTATGAAAATGACATGAAATCACATAGCTAGTAATTAACACACATTACTTACTAAAGAGACCTAATTTAACCTTTCAATATATCATCTAGTTATCTGGACTAAGTATGAATGGAAATGATCCTAATATTGTTAAGACTGATCCTATCTAGACTAAGTAGAAATGTAAATGTTAAACTAATCAAGCTGATCTTTTGCAGTGGAGGAAGGTATGGGAAATCTAGTAAAAAATGACATTGAAGGGTATTGAGGTCAAGTTGAAGGCCTACCCTAGGCTCTAGTCATTATTTCTACCCAAAATAATCTAAAACAAGTTGTTACACAGTTTCCTGTAGTTGTTATAGGATTTCCTATAGTTACTACAGGATGTCTTGGTTTACTATAGGAAACTTAGTTGAAAATTGTAGGAAGGTAGGGAAGGTGAAAGGAAGTGGTGGGAAGGTGGATGATGGTGGAATAAGGTATGGGGAAGGTGCACACTACCCAAGGAATAGCCCAACTCTTCAGGATTGTTGGATTTTCTCAAGGTGGTTGTCCATGGTGGGCTACAAAACAACAATTTGAATTGATGGTTGGTAGGTTTTGGCGAGAGGTGGAGAAGACTTCGATGAGGCTAGTGGAAAGATTTCTCCCTGTGGATCAACAACTCCTGCAATAACACATATTCATTTCTTCATTTATGAACAACTTTATGTAAATGTGGAAAACATGAGTTGAGTTTAAGAAACTAATTTATTCATGGCTATTGGATAAACTCTATGGAATGTAATGCTTTCTAATATATAGCAAACTTGATAAACCAAAATGAAAAATGCATGTGCTTCTGAAAAATCATGAACAGTGACCTACTCACTAAGAAACCCTAAGCTATGCAATAACCAAAAGATAACTCTGTTTTTGGGACTCTGAGAGTGGTGTCTTGAAACCATGATCCCATGAGGGAGATGGGAATGAGGCCACTATCACAAGATTTTTTGAAGTCTTTTATTTCCCTATTGTAACATTGATCTACTTCTCACTCTAATGGAAGCAAAACTAACCAATCATTTAAATATTTCTAAATTAAACAAAACAAAAATAATTTCAGTAGTTGATCTATGATTCTAATACAAGGATACATGTACAAAAAGAAGAGGAACCTCTACTGCTAGGGTTGGGCCCTAAACAAAGGGCTTCAGCCCTCTGAGTCAACTTAGTTTTGTATCAAATAAACCCTTTTCATTATCACCAAAATGTCAAAAATAACATGAGAATAATAGTCACAATATCTTAAGCTCAAAATTTCCTCTTGGGTACAATAAAAGTTTAAATCCTAATGACACCCTAGAACTTATTAGTTATACAACTGAAGCTACCAAAAACTTCCTTAAAATTAGGGAGGCTTGGCTCCCAAACCCGAGATTAGCTTGTCTTCAACTATCACTAGCTTGGCTGCCAATGAACTCAGTGGGCTTGGCTACTTGTAACTACGAGTTGATGAGATATGGTGGAGGAATCGCCGAGTGATTGAGGAGTTAAGGAGGGAGACCTAATATCCTAAAATCCTTGTTTCTTTTCTACTTCAAGTTCATGCACTTAAATTAGCCAAAAATTGCTCCAAATCTTGCAATTAATGCACATTAGGCCACATGACATAACATCTCACCTTTACCCTTCTCACTAAGAAAAATATAATAAAATATATAAATAAATGTGAGAAAAGTTGATTTTAATAATCTAGAGAGTGGCATTAAGGCCCATATAATTTACCTATTGATGAGCCTCATCATCACCCCCCTACTGAAATTTTTTATCATCCTTGAGAAAGTTAGTCTATGTCTATGTTTTTCAGAGCTCTTGTGGCCTCTCTAATATTTGATGCCTTTGTTGATAGAGTTTATGTTGTGGATAAAACCCTAGATGCTTGTCTATTTATTCCCATTGCTTTCTTTCTTCTTCCTCCTTCATGTCTTCTAGCATACCCAATAGCAAGGGTGGACTAAGTTTCAAACCAATCCAATTAATTTTGAGTCTCTACAATGCCTTCTTATACATTGGGGTCCTTTCTAGTGCATCTCTCATTCTTTTAGGGGAATGATACTTCCTGATCATTAGGTTTTATGGTAGGGTGCCCCATCTCCTTTGGCATGCTTGGTGACTTTCATCCCCTATAAATCTCAAGTGTCCTCAAAATGTGTGATTTCTTGATCTTGTATAGCTTATAGGTATCTTGGTGAAAGTTGGGGATCATTGGCGATGATGTTGTGGGTGCTAATGACAGCCATAGAATTGATATGTTCTACTCTGATGTAAAGGGGCTCTGTTTCTTCTCTTTCCAACACCCTCTTCACCTCCTTAGCCCTAGCCTCCTCGTGACTCATCCATGATGCAAGGGCCATTAGCTATAAGTCCCCAAACTTTGCATTGGGGTCCCACACATTCAAGTCTATTAAGGCCAAGTTGTGCAAGTATAATTCAGATATCTTGACCTTATCCTCTAGCGTGTTTTTGTCACATAGCTCAATGAATTTCCTATAGTCTTGGAAATGCATAGTACCCCATTGTGCTAGTGTTGTTATCTGAAATTGCAGCCATTGATCTTTGAGGTATAAGGCATATGAATTTGGTGGCATCCTGCACTCGAGTGCCTCCATTGAGAGGCTTTCCATGGTGGCCAATTGGCTATATTTTTCCTGTAACTGCCTCTTTAGCCATGTATTTTCTGCCTCTATTTGAGATCTCATAATTTGTTCCCTGTCTCTTATCCTACTCAGCTCTCTCCCCATTTCTATTAGCTTGTCTTACATATGGCCCACATCCTCTACATTCTTTGATTTGGAAATTTTCATCCATTGATGTGTCCTTCCTCTCTCCATCTTAAGGGAAAAGAAGAAGGGGATGTAAAATTTATGTGGTATTACTATGCCTCCCTTAATGAATTTGTAATAATATATATGATTTGACTATGGGCTAGGTTCCTGTAGCTCTTGGGATTCTCCCTTAGATGTCTTTGGAGAATCTGCCTCCTCCTACACTTTTTTTGCTGCTACATTGCCTCTCCTTTGTCCTTATTGTCCTTCTTGGTACATTTTTCATGTTTCCTATAGTGCTAATAGGGTTTCCTATAGGACTATTTGAGTTTCTTGTAGAATGCTTTTTCCTTTCCAAAATGGGGTCAAACAAGCCTTCTTTTTCTTTAGTGATTCTGACCTACTGACAAGATTCCTAACATAGGATATGGGAGACTCTGGGGAAGCTTGTTTTGATGCTCCCTCTTCACCTTTTATTTCTAGGGAAACTAACTTTTCTTGCTCTTTTGATGAGTCCTTAATAATGATTGGGGTCCTGGTGGGTTTTTGTGGTTTCCCTTGTTTGATCCTAGTGCTTCTCCTTGTTTTGAAATACAGGGGACTTACCCTCTATCCCTTCCATTTTGATTTGATAGGTGTTCTTAGGGCAATCAAGGCAGCAACTGCCTCCCTCTTAGTTGGTTGAGGAGACAACCTTGGAGATTCCTCCCTTTCCTTAGTGTGTTCCCCAGGGCTTGATTCTTCCTTCTGTTCCTTCTCTTCACGTCTCTCCTCTTCTCCTTCTTCTTTTTCTTCTTCTTCCTCTATTTTCTCTGTTTCTATATCCTCTTCTTCCACTAGTTCTTATCCTTCCTCTTCAAGTTCTTCTTCTTCCTCTTCAGGTTCTTCTTCTTCCTCTTCGGGTTCTTATTTTGCCTCCTCTTCAACACTAGAGGTATTTCACCTATCATATTCAAGGGCTTGTATTTCAAATAGAGTCTCTATGTCCATGTCTCTAAATGTGGATGATTGAATGGGGATTTTAATATGGCTTAGGGAATCCTATAGTATTAACTTAATAAGTCCAGGGTGTGCCAGTTGCTGACATTTTACCTCCTCGACTTTTAGGCTCATATCTATTATTGATTGTTGAAAGAAGTAGGGTATACTGAGTCTTCTATCATTTGGTATCCCATCTCCAAATATCAACTCATGGAGGAGCCTAAATTGATAGCCATATACTATACTGAGCCTCCCTTGACAAGATATATATTTGAGAATATGATAGCTTACCTCATTCCAAGGGTAGGGAAGGCTTTCACTTCTTATCCCATTTTTATCCTCAATTGGCTCTTCATCCCTTAAGAAGAAGTTTTTCCTTGGAAAAGTACTTGCAACCTTATCCTCCTTTTCCATGGCATCCCTTAACGAAGTGTAGTGATTCTGCTAATTACTCTAGGATTATTTGTAATTAAAAGTCCTCTTACCCTCATGGTAGCATTGATCCTAGCCTAAGGGTTAAGTTCCATGGAAAACTATTGAGCTACATGATCATCATACCCTCTAAGTAGCTTGAAGAATCCCAACTAGTTATGTCTTCTGAATATTTCTACCACAAGGGGATGGAGGTGCATCTTTAATTTTTATGTGGGTTCCCTTTTATTAAAATCTCTTGTCTTGTTCCTTTTTCCGTTGGTTGACTGTAAGGAATCTAGTATGATTAGCCTTATTTTTTAGGGTGACTCATGCTGGTGGATGACTGCAATTTCTCCCTATCTCCACACAACTTTCAAACTATTCACAATTCTTTAAAACCTTTGAGGCCCATTGTAATCACTTAAAAACCCAAAATTTTCTATTCCTAGCTATTAATTCAAATCAAAGGATATATGGGCAACCTACCTTTCACTATGATGCTTCAGATGAGGAGAATGTCTGAGCAGATGGACCCTATGAACCTCCTTTTAGCATTCTCTATGAATTTCTACTATTTCCTGTAGGTCCCTGTGTTTCTTGTAGTTTATGTTTCCTATAGGGTGGCTCATATAGGTTTTCTTCCTCAATGGCTCTCCAAGGTCGTCGCAGTCCTCTTTGGTATCAAAATGAACAAATGGTGCATTAATGTTCCCAATATTTTATTTTTATGGTCGATTTATTGGAGAGTTATATTGGCTAGAAGTGTACGAGATTTCCTCTTTGGGACTATTGGCCCACCATTAACTATCATGAAGCCCCTTGTCGCGCAGAATGAGTCGATCTTGCGGACAAGATAGACCTTCCTAGAATCTAAAGAAGACCTAACGACAAGCAAGCCAACCAGACACTATCTTTCTCTAAATATGCTTCAATTAACAATAGCAAACAAAGGTTTTTAGGGCCTACCTTGGTCCAATGCAAGCTTGTGGATGCCCTCGCTCTTTCGATCCAAATGAGCTCCTCTTCGCGAATCTGCAAACACAAACAAGGCAAACAAATTAAATAGCACCTGAAAAACCAATTGAAAAACTAATTGCATGAAACATATTTAACATGAAAGTCAAGGAGTCCATGAAACAAATAACATAAGATACTTGATGAGAAAAATGAGCTTGATTGTATTAATTCAAAAGAAGAAGAACCTTACAACCTTTGCCTTGACGCTGTACAAGCTCCTCCCAGGGTCCAACAAGATGTCTTCTCTACTTTGACAAGCTTCACTCACTCTCCAATGGAACCAAGAGGTATGTGATCTTTCCTCTCAAGCTCAACCAAAGAGTCTCAATTTCACCAGCATTTACCCTCGAAATGTTCAGCTTCTAACCCCTCTAGTCCTCACCCCAATGCCTGTATTTATAGTGCAATGGAGGGAAGTTACTAGGTCCTCCTTCAAAGGGATAAAGCCCTCCTTCAAAGGGATAGCTCCTTTAGTCAAGGGATTAGCTCCTTCTCTTTTGGGATGCATGAACCACCTCAGAGCGAACAATCCACGTCAAAATTCCTTCTAGAAAACTCTAGAATTAACCCAAAGTGAGTTTTTTAAGATAAAAATTGCGCCTTCTGACTTTCACAGGGGTCCGCACCTGCACCGTTAGGAACAGAGCAGGTAGGTATGCAACTTTTGTACACAGAAGGTGCGGGACCGCAGGTGACCATGAGAGAAAGTGCGGAACCAGAGTTACATTGAATTTTAATGTCTTTCTCCCAATTTCAAAGCTTGATTTGAAGAGCTAAGGTCCTAGACTTGCTTAGGAGGATAGTACAAGTGATGATAGACCCATACTGACTGCAAATAATCATGGTGACGATATTTTTGTGTAACAGATTGCCCCCTAAAGTGCGAAGTCTGTAGTAGATGAGGATTTCATTTATCATATAGGAAGAGTGAAGTACTTTATCATTTCGAGGATTATCTTGTGGAGAGCCCAGTTGGAACCTGTAAAAACATTCAATGCAAGATATATATATGAGATCATATCATCGCTGAGGTAGGCATTCTCATACTCAGATCAAAACTAACTAGAAACCTATATATTGCTCTGATATAAGAATGATCTTGTAAAACATCATAAGTATAGACTCGTGTGAACACAGTATGGACACAGCCATCTTTTATGAATAGTCCACAACATAATGAGTACAAAATTCCTCACAGCCTGGATGGTGGAAACTAGATCTAGGGTCTTCATTTCTACTTCCTGAAATAGTACGATCCTATCCATGCGAATAAATGTGTTGATGTCGAACATGGTAGAAACCACTTGATTACCAGTCAATGATGTAAACTGTTAACAAGTGTGAGAGAAACCACCAGTGATGTCAATGGCTCTCAAAGTACCCAGTACAATCCATGAGATGTGAGTAAATGTGTTGATGTCGAACATATCATGGAATCCTTTGATCGAAAGTCAATGATGTAAACTGTCATCAAAGGCGAGAAACCTGCCATTGAGGCATGCAGATCCCAAGGTACTGACGGTCTCTAGATCATCTTTCTAGATAATGAGCTGAAGTCGATACAAAGCGATCAGTTGTAGGCAAGCCCACAACACGAAATCATAGATCAAGTTGAAGAAATTTTGTTACAAGGACTGACTCAGGGATGGTCAAGATGGATGACAGATATTTTGCAAATGAATGGCTTAATGGCAGTGACCTCTTGAACACATAACGACACGATAGATGGCTTGGTGACAATTGACCCAAAGTTAATACCCAGAAACTGGCTGAAGACTTTCAATGTGGTTTGATCAACTGTTAGGCAAAGGGTTTCCCAACCCAGGTGAATAAAAGTGTCATGTTCAAGAGGGGTTACAAAGTATGACAAACAGACTCATTTTTCTCTCTTTTCCCCCACCATTTCTGGCAAGTACCTCTTTATTTTTGACAAGCTTGAGGAGGATAACATTTGCTTGATTATAAGCTCATCCTTCGGATGAGTCCAACTTAGTTTAAATTCGAACCCTAAGAAGGAGTGGTTCGTTCCTGTTTGTAATTGAACAGGTCCTTTACTGTGAAATTTTAACGAGTCCAGTATAGGAGAAACTCGGTGTTTTTCAATTTTAGAGAGTCTGAAAAAACTTAAGAAAACTCCAGGGTTGACCTTTTTCGTAAATTTGTGTCTCCCAAGCCCGAAAAAGTATAAAATAATACTTGAGAGAACCGCTTGATCTTTTATGACCAAGGAGTACTTTTCGTTATTAGTGTCACTGACCCGAAAAAGTAAAAAAGCGATCAACGACATGTCGTTTCATAACCAATATCGAATTTGAAACGACAAAAATCCAGCAATCATTTCATGTTTTTACGGTCGGAAAAGAGCTGTAAGTGGACCGTCTTTTAATTCCGTTTTAACGAGTGTAAAAGAAATGCTCGGCAATCTTTTCATGTTTTAGGAGTCAAAAAAGGGCTTAAAGATGACTCTACTTGTTTTTTCGTTGAAAATGATAGATTTCGCCTGAATAATCTTGTATTCTACACAAAGACACAAACATTACTCATACCTGTTTGAAATGGATAAAAGCGTTGCAAAATACCTTTTCAAAGTGAAACATAAACAAATTTGCGATTTATTTACTCAAAAAACTTATAAAAAGGGCCTTTGTCAATTCATTTTTACCGTTTGAGTTTGGGTGAGAAAATAGTGCTTTTGCTTAGAAAACTTCCCGTGAAGATTGTGGAAAATCCAACCGTCGGAATCGAGTGCCGTCTTCTCCAGGTAATCCAGATCACCTTACTCTTCATTTTCAACCGTTTAGTTTTTTGATTTAGCCCCTCATTTTGTTTTTTGGGAGAGTTTTTAGGCGCAAAACCCGCGCGCGAGGGTCCACAGGTTTACCATTGCGGACCCGCGGACCCTGACCTTTTCTCCATTGGGAAAAAGCTCGGGGTCCGCACCTTCCATGTAGACAAAGTGCGGACCCACACACTGTGTCTAATGTGGAGGGTGCGTACCCCGCAGCAAGGGTTTTGAACCTAAAATTCCTCAAAAATGGACCAATCAAAAAGCTTTTTAGCAATCTAATTAATCTTTATACTTGATGCAGAGAATATATCATGTTAGATTGGCGAGAATGGGAGAATGAGGACGTGGATACCGCCGCATGGAATCATCAGCCTTCACTTGATGCTTTAAGAGCATGCAGACTGTACAAGTTCTGGACCATTCCTGGCATGAGGGCTCAGGTAGATTTCTTACAGTGGCTGGTTGACAGGTGGAGCGTACAGGACCAATGTTTTTTCATTGGCGGACACCAGCTCGAAATCAAGCTGGAGGACATTTATTTCTTGACTGGTTTGCCTAAGAGAGGCGAGGACTTGACTCTATTCGGGACTAGGCCAGGTGGCCAGTTTGTCGATAGCCTCCGGCTAGAGTACTGCCACAGCCAGGCTAAAGACAAAGGGATAGACATAAAAACCATATCCCGTCCTGAGCTCATGGTGATTGCGTTTACTGTCACCAGACTTTGCGGAGCTGCCGCATTACATGTTGCCACCGGATCCCAGATGCGTATGGCAGTTGATTGCTTTCAGGGCACCATCTTCAATTGGTGCAATGCTGTGCTGGCCAATGTGAAAGGCCAACTGACCAGGGCCAAGAACGGACGACTAAAGACCTTTAGTTATGGGGCTTTGGTAGTGAGTTTTGGCCTGGATAGGGTTCCTATGTTGATCCCACAGCATCTTACTATTGGAGCTAGGCTTCCTCGAGAGCCCAAACTGATGCAATGGGTCACAGTCATGGCCCGTCACTTGGACGAGAGGACAGAGGTTGCTCGGTTCAAACCTGAGTATTTCCAATGGTTGGAAAACCAGGTTTTTTGCATTCAGGATTTCCCTTACGCTGGGATAGGTTTCCTTGGTGACCCAAACATGGCTTTTCCACCAGGAGAGCAGTGGGACGAGTCAGGTAAAATCCTTTTCAACTTTCCCTATTTAATTTTTTTTTATATTTTTCATCGTCTCAAAACTGATAGTAAAAATTTCAAATGCAGATGTGGGTCCACAGCAACCAGCCGCTCTCCGGCCTTTCGAGAGGAGGCAACCAGTTGCACCCGCGCCAGCCCCACAGGACGAATCAGCAGAGGTTTTGGCCGAGTTGGAGAGTCATCTTGAGCGCTTGACAGGAGATATTCCTGAGACTACTATCGACGACATCCCTCGTCGACTTCAGCGCTATGTGATTGGAGTCCCGGGACCTTTTAGGAGGTTCCTTTGCAAGGTGGCTCGGGCAGTGGTTTCTTATAGAGATCATCACCAGTGATAGGATGATCGCCTTTCGTGGGCACATGTGACATTTTTGTTTTTTGTACTTATCATTTTTGCCGATCATAAGGTGTTTTTCAACCTATGATCGAAGACGATGTATTTTTTGACACACTCCTATATATATATCACTATTGCCGGCTTATCTTGTTAAACATGTGTGATGAAATGTTTTTAAATTTACATGTATGATTATTGCAAATGTCTACTTAACATTCGAGAAGCAATTGCATCTACTAATGTATTTAGAGATCTTGGAATATGCTGATATTCAATATAATCAAATTCACGTTCCAAGAGACGCACTCTCAAAAATAATCTCAGTAACACTGGATTTCTAATGGCATACACTCTATTAAGCTGTAATAGAATGAGTTCAGAATCTAACCTCACTATCAAACTCTGAATCCCAAATGAAATAGATTTAGATAATAACTCAATCACTGCACTATACTCGGCAATGTTGTTTGTTATTTGACCGAGGCTTACCCCATGCATAGAAACTAACTCGTCAGAGGGCGAATAGATAACCCAAGCTGCGGAAGAAATGTTCCGTGTACTATGACAAGCACCATCAACAAATCCAATGTATGTTTGAAGAGGCATTGACATCTGCAATATCAAGAGTAAAACCAAGATAAGCCAGAATAATGACGAAAAACACTCTCTAAGCTAAGCACACTTTTTAAACTAAAACACACTTGCTAGAAAGAAAAACTAACCTAAATAAAAATCTCCATACCCATTCTTTTAAGCGTAGTACCTCTTCAAGTAAAGGCCATTTCTGGGTTTACCCAAAGAGTCTCCATCAAAGTCTACCAATTCATAAGCCCCTTTGGCTAGCTTTCGCTTGACAACATAGGGCCCATGCCACATAGGAACGAATTTTCCAGCACCTAACTTATCGTTAGCTTGATCATACAATAACACTAGGTCTCCTTCCGAAAAATTTCGAGGGGTCACATTTCGATCATACTGAGTTTTCATACATTTTGCATGAGTCTCGATTGCCAATGCAGCATTACGTCGATTCTCATCTAATTGAGCTAAGTATAACAAATGCTTTTCCTCTTCAGAAGTAGCTGGAAGTAACTCGATGGCCATTTGCAGTGACGGGATTTCGCATTCAATGGGTAGCACAGCTTCCAAACCATAAACTAGTTGGAAAGGAGTGAACCCTGTTGATGTTTTCACTGAGCTTCGGTACGCCCAAAGTGCTGGAAATAGCATGTTGTGCCAATTCGACCAATGAATGCCAATGATTCGTCGGATCATGATAACTAAAACTTTGTTGATGGACTCAACCAGACCATTAGCTTGTGGATAATAAGGAGTTGAGCTATCGTGACGCAAGCCAAGCTGGCCTGTAAGTTCTGTCATCATAACGTTTCGAAAATGGCACCCATGATCAGTGATTATCGCTTGTGGGACACCAAACCTAGAAATTATATGATTAAACATGAAAATTGCAGTTGTCTTGCCGTCTGCTTCGAATGTAGGCATCGCCTCGGCCCACTTAGTAAAATAATCTACCGCTAGGATGATATACGCATGCCCCCCGGCTGAGTGAGGGTTACATGTAATAAAATCGATACCCCATTTAGCAAAAGGACCAACGGCAATTATAGGGTGGAGAGGAGCAGGTGGAGCGCGCATCTTTCAATCAAACACTTGACAGTTGTGGCATTTTCGGACCGTAGTAATACAATCTTTAAACAAGGACGGCCAGAAGTAGCCAGCGCGCAATATCTTTTGGGCTGTGGCATACCTAGACATATGACCGCCACATGCCCCAGAGTGACAGTCATTTAGAACCCTTTCAGCTTCTTCGTGAGTTAAGCAACGTCGAAAAATAGAGTCCACCCCATGATGATAAAGAGTATCTCCAATAATTTTGAATTGTTGGGAGTGGAACCGAATTTTTCGACGTTCCGACCTTGAAATTTCTGGCCGAAAGGATTGGGTTTGGAGATAGACGATGATATCCCCATACCACGGATCCAAAGTACTGATTAGAAACAAGGATTCGTCCGCAATGGGCTCCTCCGCCACAGTTTCCGTGTCAGTACGCGGGAAGTCACACATTAACTCCGCGAAAACTAAAGATTTCTTAGACTTGTATTTCTCAAATTCCAAATCGAACTCCTGCAGGATAATGATTCATTTAGAGTACTTGCCCCCTAGCAATTGTTTGGTCAAAATGTAGATCATAGGGTTGCAATCTGAAATGACTCTAGTTTTACGTAGTAAAATGTAGTGACGAAAACATTGGACAGCTTGAACGGCTGCCAATGCCAATTTCTCCACATGTGAGTATTTTAGCTTAGTTGGATTTAACGTTCAACTAAGGTAATATATCACATGTTCCGTTCCGAATTCATCTTCCTGAACCAAGACCATTCTAATGGTGGAATGGGATGCGGCGAGATACAAAAATTAATCCTGGTTGTAGTTGGGAGGATGCAACAACGGTGCATGGGTCAACGTGAGTTTGAGTGCATCAAAAGATTTCTGAGCTATCTCATCCCAAGAAAATTGAGTATTTTGTTTCAACAATCGTGTAAAACCCTTTGTAACCTCGGCGTAGTTAGGAATGAATCGTCGTAAAAAGTTTGCTTTCCCCTGCAAACTTTGGAGTTGGTGAAGACTCGAAGGAGGAGGCAAATTGATAATAGCTTCGACCTTCGAGGGATCAACGCGGATGCCGGTTTTCAAAACTACAAATCCCAACAATCAACCCGTTTCTATACAAAAGACACATTTGTGTGGGTTCAACCGAATACAATAATGCCTACACCTCATAAAGATTGCTCGTAAGTGGACGAGGTGATCAGATCGATGTAGTGAATGAGCAGGCAAGTCATCGAGATAGGGTTGCACAATGTGCTTGATGTCATGAAATGCATAAGACATCGCCCTCTGAAAAGTTGCTCCAGCATTCTTAAGCCCAAAAGGTAATTTGCAATAAGCAAATGTCCCCCATGGACAAATAAAAGCTGTTTTTGGTTGATCGGCAGGTAGAATGTTGATTTGATTGTATCCAAAAAAACCGTACATAAAGGAAAATATCTCGCTGCTGGCACAATCATCAATGATTTGATCGATATAAGGAGTTGGGTAGTTGTCCTTTGGACAAGCTCGATTAATGTCCCTATAGTCGATGCATATTCTTATTGTTCCCTGTTTTTTGTTAACCGGAACAATATTCGATACCCAATCCGTTAACGGGATCGGATAAATGAAACCTGCTTTCAACAGTTTTTCAACTTCTGCTTTAATTGCAGCAGCTTTTCATGGGTGAATCTGACGCAAACGTTGCCGGACGGGTTTAGCGTTCAGGTAAGTTTTGATCTCATGAACAACAATTGCGAGATCAATTCCTGGCATTTCCTCGTAGGACCAGGCAAACACGTCGCGGAATTCTTGAAATAGGGCCTTATATAATTGGATTTCGTCATCTGTACACGAGGCACCTATATGAATGTTCTCAACAATTCCGGGCTTAATCGAAATGTCAATGGGAATAGTTCGAGAGATGTTCCCCAAATTTAACTCTGAATCAGGATGTTTCATTGGATTCTGAGGTTCCTTGACATATTCGGTCATAAAGATTGATGAGAAATTATTTTCAAAACGATCATCCTTAGGTAAAAACGAAGATCTGTGATGGAGATCTTCCCATGGTAAATCATCTACACATAGGATTTCACGAATTTGCTCATCAGAGTGAACAAGTTCAGAAAACGTAGTTAAATCCGAGGTTGATGTGAAAAGTGATTCCTCATGGACCACATTCATTAAGTCTTTTTCGGTTGAACACGGGTCGGCAAAAGACTGCACAGCTTCATAGGCCATTTCATATGGACTCAAAGGCATGGAATTACCAAATGAGTCTATTTCAGATTCAGAAGGAATGATCCAAGGATCGTCATAAAAAATAGTGTCTGATGTAATCATATGAATAGTTGCAAATGAAGATGATGCGTTGATTGGAGGAAAAGGAAAAGTTCCCAGTAAACCGACATCTTTAACTAATCCTACTCCAACATCCTTATATGGGATAGTCGTTTTACCAACATGTTGAATACTCTCCGAAGAGGCTGGGTCGGATGAAAAGTAAGCCAGCTGGTCTATTGTTACGATCTTTCCATTATGTGGAAATTTTATGACTCTAAAGACCGATGAAACGACCGCTGTCATAGCGTAAGACCAACTTCAACCCAAGAGAAGGTTGTAGTCTAGAGGGGCATCAACCACCTCCACATCTAGACTAACGGTTTTTCCTTCAACCCCTATAGGCAAATCCTGTAGAATGCCAAAAGGATGAAACCCACGGCCATCAAAGGCCTTAAGAATTGTCGGGGATTGATTTAGTGAAGGAGAACCAAGCGATCTCCAACATTGTATCGACATAATACACGTTGAGGCTCCCTCATCAATTACAGTCTGATGAATAGGCCTATTTTTGACTATCACTGGAATCTGGAAAGCCATTTGATGAGGCAAACACGGTGTACTATTTTCTAGATCAAAGATTATTAGGTTCGGGTCCTGAACATCAACAGCTCCTATAGCCGACAAAAGTAATTTGCGTTGTGCTGGGCATGATTGCAGCACTTCCAAAGCCGACATTGCTGAAGGTGAAACATCTAAATCCTCAACAATGTTATAATTCTGAGCCGCTCTCGCATGTGGATTGAAAGCTGACCTTCGAAGTACACCCTTGGCGGGCGGTTTGATTACTAAGTCTGGATTAGGTTTCTCGATCTGTAGTGGATCGGAACCGGGAGCTGAGGTTGATGGATTAGAATGAGAAGATTCTGCTTCTTTGCCATCAACAGGACTTTTACTGCCATAATCTTGCGATCGAGTTGCAATCCTTACATGGGACATCATCAATATGGGTTCTTCATTGGCACTCGAGGAAGAACCTATCATCTTGCTATCTTGATTTGGAAATGGATCCTTCAAAACAGCAGGAGTTTGGGAACCTTTGACGATCTTCGCAACCTCTGCTCGATGAGGGCAGTCTCTTGTGAAATATTATTCATCACAAATGAGGCACGGATAATGAGGTTTGTGCTTTTCATCATTGGATTCCGCCTTTTCAGGTTTCTCCTTTGAACTTTTGTCCGTTTTATTCTTCTTCTTTCCTTTCTTCTTCCCATCGGATTTTGATTTAGCTGTAGATGATTCTATAATGTGAACATCGACGGAAACCTCTGCAGAAGAATCTCCTGTCGGGGAATCAGGCAAGGTTATGATAGGAGAAGAATTCTTGGAAGACTTCTTCTTACTTTTAGTGTTAACCGTACCGATCATACCGTCAGCGGCATGAGATCCCGAAGGAGCTGCAGTGATTTGATTTGACTTGGGAAGATCGGGGATCTTTTCGTGTAACGTACCTGACTGAGTATAGACCAAGTCAAGGTACTATGCTTGAGCAATGACTTGCTCCTCAGTAACAACTCCGGCTTTAGCAACATCTTCAGTGATCCTTGGCAACAAAGATTTTACAAACCATTCAGCCAAGATTTGATCCGGAATGAATACCTTCACTAAACGTCGTCGACGTCTCCACTCATGAATATGATCTGAAATATACGTGGATGTCAATTTTTTTAGCGAAGTTAACAATTCCGTGCCATTGTCATATCGGATTGGCAACTGGAAATGAGTTAAAAGCGAGGTAGCTAACTGACTAAAATTATAAAAAGTGCCTCGCGGTAACTCAATGTACCACTTGGCCGCGAGACCAATCAAAGTGCGCTGGAAAAGTCTAAGACGGATCGAATCATCTGTGATGGAGTTAGATGCACACCAGAGGTGGTAAGTCATCACATGGTTCGACGGGTCCTCTCCAGATTTACCTTCGAACTTGGGAATGTCACTGGGCAACTTATTCGGCATTGGTGGCCAAAACGGAAGATAATTAATTGGATCGTTCGTTAGGTGCGACAAATCGGGTAAGTCCAAAGTTACGATAAATGGTAACTGCCGATTAGGATCCCTAAAACTCTGGGTCATGAGACCAGCCCTAGGAGGAGGATATCCAGGATAACTAGGAATAGGAATCGCGTTGGGATATTGTATCCTCCCGGAAAACCAGGATTAACCGTACCGTACTGGGGTTGTTGAGGTTGTTGATAAGTGTACCCAGGATACGGTTGATACTGATAAACTGGTTGTTGGACAGCAGAACCGAATTGGTACTGTCCCTGGTATGGTTGATAGGTGAATTGAGGTTGACTAGTGACAACCGTACTTAAACCAGGCTGTCCTACAGAATCTGAACCGTAGTTTGAATGGTGGATCCAGATGGTGGTAAAGATGTCTGAGGAGTAGATACAGAAATAGTAGAAACCAGAGCTGTCGATGCTCCAGAAGTAGGTGGGGTAGATTGAACAGATGTTGCGGCAGTTGCAGCAGTCGTTTGAGATGGAGTACGAGGCGCAGTAGGCCCAGACTGAAAAACTACCGAAGGTACAGAATTTTGAATGTTAGACTGGACTGGTTGCTGGGGTGAACCAAAAACTAAGGATTGTCCAGTTTGAGATGACAACTATACACCTGGCTGCAACACCTGTTGAGTTTGCGATGGATCCCACACTATGTTCGTTCCGGGGTATTGACCCATAATAGGTTGAGAATATTGAGGACCATAACCGGGTTGAAGGTAGGTTGGATAGTTGAAAGGTACATTTCCCGTCCCTTGAACATAAGATTGACCTTGGGGTGGTTGGAAACCTTGGTTTGAGTACTAACCTTGGGGTAGATATCCCTGAGGCACGTACTGATACTGGGGTTGACCTTGAGGTATAAATTGATAGTAGGTACATACTATCCTTGAGGTTGCCCCCCAGATGCAAATTGTGTACCTTGAGGTTGTCCCCCAGGCGTTAATTGAGGCTGCCCCCCAGGCGGTAACTGGCCACCTTGAGGTTGAGAATTGGGAATAGAACCTGACATCATGAGAATGTCTTCTACACTCAACGGCTTTGCACCATTGCTTCCAGTGAATAACCCTTGTTCAATGGGTTGAGGAGATGCTCCCGAAAAAATACCAGAAAGTGACTGATACCCAGAAGGAACAGAAGGACCGCCGTACAAAAAAGATTCAGGCGATTGAGTAAGCATGGACGATTGACCTGACATATTTACGGGAGTATAAAAACCTCTAGGATGATAAGGAGTACGAGGTGGTGAAAGACTTAACACTGAGTTTTCCAAATAATTAGTCAAAGAAAGATACCAAGTAGTACTCCTAGGTGGACTGTAAAAAATTGATTCACGCTCCCTTAGATCAATAACAGGTTGATTTTCAGGGATGGGGATGCCTACTTCTTCTTCCGGAGCAAGTTCTTCAATAGCTATCAAACCAGAAGGAAGATTTTCGGTGATTACTCTTTCTACCCTAGGTGAATTAGGACCACTAAAAGTTGGAGAGACAAACCCCGATGTTGGAGTAACAGGTTCAGATATCTCAGGTTCTTCGCCTATATCACTAGTAGATGAAAAGCTACCAGCAAGTTTGGAAACCGAAATAGCTTCAGGATTATAACCTGTTTCTAGAGTTTGGTAATCAGGATGTACAACCAACGAAGACTCTCCCTCTTCAGGTGACCCAACTTTACTGCCACTAGGAGTTACGAGGACTTTCAAGCCTTCAAGATGGCTCGGGACTTCTTCAGGAGGTTGGCCCCAAAGTCTACGAGACTTCCTCAGTAAATCAGCCACGGCTACAAACTCAGGAGACTAGCCCTGAAGTCTACGGGACTGTCTCGGTAATTCAGCCACAGTCAAAAACTTTTAACTACTTCACACACAAACAAAGTAAAATCTCAATAAAAAACACCTAATGTCTCTAAAGAACCAAACAAATTTGAATCACACGCCTAAAGAATCTAGAGATCAAACACACACAAACAGTAACTTTCCGGACCGAAAACACTAGTTGGTGATGAAATCCAATGTCACAGAATCCAGTACAGAAATGGCGGTTGGAACAGTTACTCCGACAACCTGCTTAATGAATAGACTGGACCAAGTTCCTCCACTTTAACCATCTCGAGTGAAGTGAACCCCCCAGAAAATCCAAGTGAGTCTAGCCGATGTCTGCTCCAGGTACAGTGGGATCTTCCCACCACTGTCACCTTAGGAAGAATCCTAAAGAATATGGTCACTAAGGCTACCATCTGAGACAAATACACCTGGGGGAATAGTCTACGATCCGATACGCACGCAAGGGCAGAGTAGCAAGCTCAATCCCCTTAAAGGCTCCTTGACATAATCCAAGGTTTACCAACAAGTGACCCCAGGCTCCTCGACAATGGTTAATCCAAGGTTTACCGTTTTTAATACGTGAATATCTGGCGTCGTTCCCAATGAGGAAGGATTGATTCCCACACTGGTTCGGACACGATCTCGTGCTTCTCCTTTAAGAGGAGCTTTCCCAGAGCATAAATGCAACAATTGGATTTCTTCCTACCACAAGATACAGCTACTTGTTTGTTTTTACTGTCTTGGAGAGTTAATTACTCTCCTACTCTAGGACACTAGCCTAAGCTAAGTTGGTGTATCAGAGCCCTAGAAATAAAATGTTACTAAGTGAATTTTACTTTAAGTGTTAATTTTATTGGTTGTTTTTTAAGTCAAGAGGTGGTGGAGATGAAACTCGTGGTGTAAAGACTCGACTCGAAATCACTAAAAAGATGCACCTAAGATGATTTAAACAATCTTTTCTCTTTGATGAACTTCTAAACTTAAGAAAGAGTTTGAGAAATGCAATTATTTTGTAAACACAAATCTTTCTCAATTAAACAAATTAAAAGAAGAGCTTTTCCTTTCCAAAGCACTCAAAACGAGACAACTAGCTATTTCACACAAATTTCCCTTTTCTTTTCAAAACAAACAATCACTACAAAAGACAAACTTTTCCAAAAGAGATTTTTATATTTTGTAAAAAAGACACTCAAAACTAATGAAAATGACTAACTTTGAGAGCTACAAACTATAAAAAGCCACTTGAAGTTAAAGCCTACTAAAATTCTTTTTGAGGATGTTTTACTTAGCTAAATGTGAGCTAAGGACTAATTTATGCAGAATCTCAATTAGTCAAAAAACAACCAATCTTTCGTTTTCTTTTTGTAAAAATGAAAATTCCAAACTTTCAACTACAAGCTTTTCGAAATTTTGAAATGAGAAAACTCAAAGCGAATTCCTCAACAAGGGGAGATTTCATAAATGGTCAGACTCACAAGAAGACCAGTAGACACCAAGGTAATTTGAGGTGCCTAGGGCTTCTAAGGTCAGAGCCACTACACAACCAAAACGAAAAACAAACCCAACAAGCAAAATTCCTAGGAATTCCACCTAAAACCCTAATGCTAATGAAATTAAACCAAGGAAAGTTTTTGATAGGGAACAAGCAGGTCTGGGTAATGGCTAAAACTTATAAACAAATTCTAAACTGACAAAAAGAGGAAAATTTGAAATTCTTGAAATTTTTGACAGGGTACGCAGGCAACCTGTTTACAGAGGTGCATCTACGCTCTGTTCACAAAGCAAAAGTGCGTACAAGTACGCACTGTGCTTAACTCAGAGGGTGCGTACCTCTCCCAAAACTATGAAAAATGAAAACTAACTCAAAATTAACTAAATACACCCAATCCCACAGTCATCAAGTCAAAAACAGAAACAGAAAATACAGTTTCTCAAGTCAAAGTATAAACAAAGAAAACAATCAAGTTCCCCAGTGGAGTTGCCATTCTGTCGCTCGGAATGATTCGATCTTGCGGACAAGATAGACCTTCCTAGAATCTAAAGAAGACCTAATGACAAGCAAGCCAACCAGACACTATCTTTCTCTAAATATGCTTCAATTAACAATAGCAAACAAAGGTTTTTAGGGCCTACCTTGGTCCAACGCAAGCTTGTGGATGCCCTCGCTCTTTCGATCCAAATGAGCTCCTCTTCACGAATCTGCAAACACAAACAAGGCAAACAAATTAAATAGCACCTGAAAAACCAATTGAAAAACTAATTGCATGAAACATATTTAACATGAAAGTCAAGGAGTCCATGAAACAAATAACATAAGATACTTGTTGAGAAAAATGAGTTTGATTGTATTAATTCAAAAGAAGAAGAACCTTACAACCTTTGCCTTGACGCTGTACAAGCTCCTCCCAGGGTCCAACAAGATGTCTTCTCTACTTTGACAAGCTTCACTCACTCTCCAATGGAACCAAGAGGTATGTGATCTTTCCTCTCAAGCTCAACCAAAGAGTCTCAATTTCACTAGCATTTACCCTCGAAATGTTCAGCTTCTAACCCCTCTAGTCCTCACCCCAATGCCTGTATTTATAGTGCAATGGAGGGAAGTTACTAGGTCCTCCTTCAAAGGGATAAAGCCCTCCTTCAAAGGGATAGCTCCTTTAGTCAAGGGATTAGCTCCTTCTCTTTTGGGATGCATGAACCACCTCAGAGCGAACAATCCACATCAAAATTCCTTCTAGAAAACTCTAGAATTAACCCAAAGTGAGTTTTTTAAGATAAAAATTGCGCCTTTTGACTTTCACAGGGGTCTGCACCTGCACCGTTAGGAACAGAGCAGGTAGGTACGTAGCTTTTGTACACAGAAGGTGCGGGACCGTAGGTGACCATGAGAGAAAGTGCGGAACCAGAGTTACATTGAATTTTAATGTCTTTCTCCCACTTTCAAAGCTTGATTTGAAGAGCTGAGGTCCTAGACTTGCTTAGGAGGACAGTACAAGTGATGATAGACCCATACTGACTGCAAATAATCATGGTGACGATATTTTTGTGTAACACCCCTCATAATCATCACCCACTCCCTCACAACATAACTCGGCCACCTCTTCAACTCATTCCTCTTGATGTGATGTTTCCACGTGTCAGGATGACTAGGAGTCCACTTTTTGTTTTCGAGCTGAGGGTGGCCAAGTTAACTAGCCACCTCCAACTTATAAAATCAACTTTTTTAATATTCCTACACTTTTACTATATCGTACTTAGGGAAGAATTTGGATGAGGTGCCATACCTATGCCTTCCTTTGTTTGGTTGTTGCATGCTGGAGGGTGGCTCTGCTATGCTCCTTTTTGTTCAAGTAAGTTCTCTTTCTTGGTCATTTTTATGTATATTTCTTCTACTTGATGTGGTTGTCCTCTTCGTTGTTGTGTGCAGGTGCTTGGTCTCACTGCTACTGCTACTGAGCTCTGGGTGGGAATCATAGTGTTTACAGGGGTGTTGGAGCTCTCTCCTTGCCTTAGTGCTGAAGGAGAGTTCATGTAGTAGTGGAAAGGATAGTAGTGGGGGATATGGAGTGGTAGGTGAGTGAGGCCAATGATGGCATGACCCTTGGACTTTTTCTATGTATTTTATATGTATATATGTATATATCTATATATATATATATATATATATATATATATATATATATTTTATATTTTATTTTCTGAGTGGTTTTTGATGGACACAGAGGGTGGTATGGTCATGAGTTGGTGTTTTGTGAGAGGTAGTGAGGTGTATGGTCCTCTTTTTCAATCCAGAATAGGTCTGCGTCATCATTTCCCAACGAGAATTTCATTCCCGTATAGTTTTAGGATATCCTATTATTGGCTTAGTGGGTCTTGACCGAGGTTTAGAGTTAAGTTTGCCAAACAAATCCCTACACTACTGGCCCTTTCGGCATCAATCTATAGAGAGCGGACTGAAATCTCACTCGAATCAGTATGGAGGGATGCTAGAACCAAGTTTCTGCACCTAGAGATGAGCGTGATTTCATTTTATACCATAAACCTACCTTCACACAGATCAATAAACCCTTAAGGCTTATTGATATAACTTCCTCTTACTAGCCTCTATACCTTTGTGAAGATCTATGACTGTCTTTCATGGACCTTAGACAAGCGAATCAACTGCTTATGCACGTATGTAATTGTTCCTATCTTTGTATTTACCTAGATCGACCTAATTATCGGATACCTTTAACATTCATTAAGATATTCTTCGCATAAACAGATATTAGTACTTGCATCCATATAACAATGTAAACCATGCAGAATTGTGCATCAATACAGTAATAAATCATAAATGCATAACTCATCATAACACAAATGCATTAAGTCATAACAGAAGTAAATTTATAAAACACAAATATCTCCAGAATAATCTATTTATGAATGCTTATGTTCTTCTTATAGACTCAAGACTACCCTACGCACATAGCTACAAGGGTTTGTGGACTCAACTGCGGACTCTACTCTATGCCTCTGCACACACAGCTATAGAGCCTCTATTATACTCTAAGACTCTTCACTCTTCACTTCTTAATGACCCATTACATTCATTCTTCACTCATGAACTACCTTAGACTCTCTAAGGCTCTCATTTTTATACAATCCCATGGTCTGCAGACCATGGGTAGGTCTACTCAAGCTGACACAAGTTACATAAAAGAATGGTAAAACCCTTTATGACATGTTACTATATACATGCTCTGTGACCATATCTTGTAGATGATTTACACTTTATATAACAAAAACATGGGCTTTCTGTCCCAAAACTTGGGCTTTTCCCCAAAATTGACCACGGGGGATCCTGTCCCAATAGGACCCCAACACACATCTTGTGACTCACCCTTGAGTCAGTTTGCTAGTGTGTAGATATTACTGCGGAGACCTCCCAGATTGACCTGTGCCACTGCCATCTCGTCCATGCCCTATGTGGCTTCCTGCATGATCTGCTCGACCAGTTGCTCAATTGTTGGTCCTGTGTTGTCTTCCTGTACCTTCTATTGTGTCCTTTGTGTCCTCAATAGTGGTAGAGATAACATAGGCCTCATCCAGCCAAGGCCCCAATCTGGCCTTGAGGACCACCTCTTTCATTACGCTGCCTCCACCTATTCGAGCAACTTCTTCGCCTCATGCAACTTAGCCAATCATTGTGATATAGCGATGGTGCGCACTATCGCTCTTACTTTGTCGTACTACTGCTGCAATTCGTGGGCTTCTGTGTTCAACATTTGTGGGTTAGGGTCCTCCTGTAGAGTCGTAAAGACCTCCATAGACTGCTCAAAGAACATAGTGCAATATTCCACTGCAGAATCTATTGTTGCGACTGCATCCTTTTTTATAGCACCATTTACCACTCTTGGTATATATGATGCTATGTTTATGGCCTAGGGCAACCCGTCCTTCTAGACTTGGTCCAAATATGTAAAATAAATAGTGTTTTATTCCCTGTATGGTACTTTTCCCTGTGCTAAATGCATGTACACATAGGTCATTCAATACCCAACCCGCTTATATGTATTAAAACACTTAAAGAATTAAGTTTCCTTAATTTTGGGTGGAGTTCATGGGTTTTACCTATTGATTACCTCCTATTACCCATGGCCCAACTATTTTCCAACTAAAAAACTAATTGGGAGAAGTATAAATAGATCTCTATGGGAAGGCCTTATGGAGGAGGAGAAGAGATAGAGTTATTATACTGAGATTATCCTTGACTGAGTCTAATGAATCCCTATGCTTCATGCACTTCCCCAAGCTTCAAGAAATACTTATTTCCTTGATTATAGATATCCTTCCTTTTGGTTGGGATATCATGGTGTTGGTGATGGAAGAAGATTGTTGAAGGCTGGGATAGGACAAATCTAGAGGATGGTTCCTCTTGGAGCCAGATAAAGACTGAGGTGAATTCTCTCCATGTTATTTATAGCTTACTACAATAAAAGAAATGTTGTCTTGTTTCTGCAATTAACTATGTCTATACATCAAATTATGTTTTAATTCATGTATGAATGTCGTTTTGATGTATGATCAATCATTTTTTTATATGATATAAAGTTACTTTTGTGAATATGCCTTACTTTTATACTATTATGTATGTTCAAATTGAATGATTTTCAGGTTTGACGAACATTGGGAGTTGCAGAGGGTCTAAACCCCGTGTGACCTACTCGAACAAAGGAAATCCGGGTACGGTCACTCTTACATAGTTTGATAATATAAGCATCTTTCCTGAGCTATTTAAGTATTTCTTGTTGTAGTTTGCTTCTACTCTGTTGGGGTTCTAACCCAAAGCCCTAGGGTGCTTTCACCTGAAACAAAATTGGCACCTTTTGGATCGGTAGGCTCTACGAGTTACTTTGGGCAACCTGGTGTTTTTCAAAATCCAACTCATTCTTTTCAGACCTTTGGGAACCCCACCCGCACTGGATGGAATTCCCAAGGTCTGCGATGACTCCCTTTTCTGGCCATGATGAACTTTCTAGACTTAACTAAATTAGAAAATGACCCGATTTGGTACAATCTAGCTTGGCCTCTTGTCCGAACTAAACTTCCCTCAGGTATCCAAAAATTCGAAGGGAAGAGTGGTGAATTTTTAGGAGACCACGTAACCACATTTCACTTATGGTGCTCGTCTAACTCCTTTATAGATGATTCGATCAGGTTGAGGTTATTTCAGCAAACCCTAACCGAAAATGTAGTGAAATGGTATATAGAGTTGCTAGGGGGTACCTACACTTCTTTTTGTCATTTGGCTAATGTATTTTTGAACCATTTTCAGTTGCCTATCCGATATGATGTCGGAACTGAACTTCTGGCTAACTTTCAGCAAGACACCGTAACTCACATTTCAGATGACATCCAGGAATGGAGGAGGAGGAAAATGCTTATCAATGCTGAAATCCCGCCAGAGTTCCTTCTCGAATGGTTTCTCAAATCATTACAACTCGAGGTCACAAAGGATGTGTCTATCTCTGGTGTTTATATGGAAGAGCAGGCCATCTTCAGAGCCCAGCAATTGGAACTGATATATTCTGAGTTTGGGGTTCTTCAAAAAATTCTACCTAATGCTCCTAGATCTAAGGTCAATTTAGCCAAACGAAAACCATGTCCTCATGCTGATGGTATAGTCGGATCGATTGATGTTAACGCGGTGAACCTATTGAATCAATTAAAACAGTTGTCTTTATAAGCTGCTTCTTCTACCCAGGCAGCACCGTCTCTACCTACACCTTCCAACCTACTTCTATAAACACCGTCTAGAATACTAACCCCAAAGGAAATCAACAATGTGATGGAAATAGGAAGCGATGAGGTAAGAAGAAGAACCAGGAAGGAAATGGAAATGCAAACAAACCTGACAATGATGCCAGAGAGGGTAGCAAAGAGTCTAAGAGAAAGGTAAAATTTCCATGCAAGTTATGCAATGCAGATCATCTGACTCACCTCTGCCCTAAGAAGCAATACGCTTAGTGCTTATTAGTACAGCAAGGGTCCACTAGCTCCGAAGCTATTCTGACTTACACTTTTCCTCAAGGGTAGCAATTACTTGTTGGCATGAATTCTAATGCTGGTACCTCCGTTGGGGGAAACCAGGAAGCAGAAAATTCATCAAATGGTTATATGATGAGCTCTCATATCGACGTCGCTACGCGAGCACACGACTATGGTGAATCAGAAACATCTAAGGCTAAATCTATTCCTGAAGCCACAAAACCACTTCATACTGAGTGGCCCTCTGTTGAGTCTATACCTTAGATACCGAAAGGCTCCACAAAGTGCTCGACTATTAACCCTAATACTAGGGCAGCCCATAACTACTCGATTGTAGAAGATCCGGCTTAAAGTCCTTGTGCTATGTCAGCATTGGAGGTACTCTAGTCGTGTCCTGCTTGGAGAAGTTCTTCTCTTTCAGAAATCAGCATAGTAGGCCCAAAGAATTCTTTAGTGGTCACTTTTGATATGTTGAATGTCAAAAAGAAACTTCCTCACCATATGGATTTCCAGATAAAGTCCGCATATCGAAAGACCAATATTTTCAGATTGTTATAGATGAGGGAGCTTCCATATGTGTGATGTCTATGTCATGTTGGAAGGTCATTGGATCACCTTCAGTTGTTCCTTCACTGACTCTTTTGATAGTATTTGATGGGCATTCTCCTAGGCCACACGGGATTATCCCAGCCTTTCCTATCTGTGTTGGGGGAAAGGTAGTGAATATTGAGGTACAAATCGTTGATGTGAACCTGGATTATAACCTCCTCTTAGGTAGGAATTGGATTTACAAGATGGATGCCATAGTTTCATCATTATTCTGCATCCTCTGTTTAACTCATGAGGGGAGGATTGTTAGAGTTGATCAATTAGATTATTGTTCAGGTGACTCTCACACAACTTTGGATTCTATCGTTCCATTGGTGGACAATCCCCATTAACCTATTGAGAATTTAGGAGTTTGGATGTACTCTTCATTAATGGGTATATTCGACCTCCCTACTCCACGAACTAGAATTAATGCGATTTCATCCTCTATGGGATCTTCTTGGAAAGAGTTCTTTCAAACTCATTATTTTTCAGACCCTTGGCCCTCACCTTCATATACCACCACATTAGATGCAGGGTAGGTAGGTGGAAGGGCATTTCCCATGTCTATAGTGGAACTTTCTTATCAATCTATCGTTAACTCTACAAACAACCATCCCACTCCTTTTTCACTAGTCGGATGATACTTATATTGCATGATCCACATAGTTGTTTTGATTCAGATAACACTTTTGATGATGGATATATACATATTGTTGATCTTGATGCTTCTGACAGATGCTTATGGTGCAAATCATATATTACATATGATGGTTGCCGATAACTACCATGGTCATGTCTAAGTCCTAGGTTTTTGATGTCATAAATATCATTTGATGTAAAGGTCATGTAAAGACCTATGATGGAATTTGTAACCCCACTATGTATGGGAAGGATGATGTAATAATTGTAATTTTTCAGTCATGTATGAACATTTGGTATATCCCTCTTGGTTGGGTGATGGATGTATGTATGAGTCATTGGTGATAGTGATAGGCAGGTCATACTCACATAGTTGAGTTATAGAGTCATGTTATTCTTCTGAAAAATATCTCTGTAGACTCCACATGTGCTCAGGGGGAGCATGGACATCATAGTGCATCCCTAAGGGGGACAATATCTTGGTCCTCCCTTTGCCCTTGATGTCAAAGGGGGAGAGTATCTTAGTGTTTTTTGATATATATAACAGGTTCTGAAACTTGACATAATAAACACCAAAATGGTTGCCATCAAGTCCCAAGGGGGAGATTGTTGTCATTATGGTATAGGTGTTTTCCTTGATGGAAACCGACATATATGATACCTAGAAATGAATCTGTGATGTATGATGGAATTTAACAGTGCAACAAATCAATTTAGAGGTAACAACAAAGGATCACAAATAAGACTCCAGAGATTGAACAAAGAGAATGTTTTAAGAAGTATACGCTAGTTCACCTAGTCGAAGTCGTGTATACAAGAAGGTACATACAACAAAAAGGGTGTATACGTATGCATGCACTTTCACAGAAATAAAAGTGTATGGGATGGAAATCTAAGATTAAAGAATACCAAGGGTTCCTACAATGGTATTGAACCATGGTAATGAACGCGACAAAGAATATTGATACCATCAACATAACTATGGTTTTGGTCTGAGGTATTATAAAAGGCTCTAGGTATATAAGAAGGAGAAGATCAAAGGGATAAGTGTGCAAGCAATGAATATGTTATGAAGAGTTAGATCAAAAGAAAATATGCATGTTATGGGTTTTTGTTGTTTTTCATGATCTGATCTAAGTATGCACCTAAGTGTTTCATGATGGATGAGATCTAATGATGGATCAGGATCATAAGACCTGAAATTAATTGTCATGGTAATGGATAGTCTAGATCTGATTATGAAAACTTGCTTTATCCTTTATATGCTATGATCTGAGTATATGTGAAGTCTGGAATAGTTGCAAAGTTATAAGTATTTATCTGTAGATCTATACGCTAGTTCGACTTGGTGAAGGTGTGTATACATGCTGGTTCAACACTTCTAAGTAGCATATATATTCTGAAATATGACGTTTAAAGTTGTAGTTTGTTCTAGTTGTTGACGCAAAGTTCTGGGTTTAGTTCTATGTTATGGTGACATTGATCAAACTGTTCAAATTGATTGATTATTATTTTCTTCATATTTCATGGGTTTCAGTGATTGGTTATATTGCAGTGGTGACTGATTTTGAGCTTTAATGTCATTGATGGGTCCAGTATCAAAGTTTGATGAAATGTGGCCTTCATATTGTGTTGTTGTGTACCAGGAGTATCCAGTCTTAAAATTTATGAAATGTGGTCCCTAAAGGAAGAGCGAAGGTAGCAGCCTTATAGGCCAGTGCCTATGTACTGGTAAACATATCGGCCAGTACAAGAGCTAGGGAGTTGTAGCTCCCTTCTAGTAGCAGCTAGAGAATGAGTCAAGGTTGGATCCTTCTATAGGTCAGCACCTATGTATTGGTAAACATATCACCTTATACATGAGCTAGGGAATTGTAGCTCCCTTCTAGTAGAAGTTGGAGAACAAGAAAGGTTGTAGCCTTCTGCAGGTGGGTGCCTATGTATTGGTATGAGTTTGCACCAATACAATATTGTAAACATTTTTTATTTATATTAAAAGAAGACAAGACAACAACAACAAGTGTTTTTCTCCCACATTGGGTTTCCACCTTAAATCTTGGTGTTCATGTGTGTTTCTTATATATGATGGTTTATTCTATTATTACTGCACATGGTTACTATTTAATGTTTAATAAAGTACTGATGCACTGATTAAAGATCAACATATGATGAATTAACTGAATCATAAGTTCACTGGATATACACTGGTGGCCTTAAGAACAGTTGCATGCACACGTGAGTTCCCTTCACTAAAGTAGAGTATATAAATCTGATTATGAAATGAAAAAAGTTATTGATTTGTAAATATTGAGTCACAACCCCGTCAGTATTTTTCCCAACACATGAGTATGCTTATTTGTTGTTGGTCTTGTTTATGCAACAGTTCTTTTAGTTCTGAATTTCATTATCCTATTGCAGAATTGTTTGTACTTGGAGTGGGGGATTCAAGCAAAGTGCATATTGATTGTGTATTATAGGAGTGGGTGCTCCAAGTTGGTTGTGGCCAACATTTCTCATTTTAGTAAGGCGGTGGTTGCTCCATTGCTAATGGTGGCTAGATGATGTAATGTAAATGAGAATAATTTTGAAGAAATAGATAATAGGAAGAAGCAGCAAATAGTTTGGTGGTTTTTTGCCCTGGTGGTGGGTTTTTACACCTAAAATCCAAGTGTATACATGTGATGATTTCTTGTGTTTTTCATGTGCATAATATTGCTACATTTATTGAAGTGAATTTTTGAGTAAATTTCTAATTGAAGAAATTTTATAATATTCTCGTAATACTGATTCACCCCCAGTCTCAGTATTACTTTTGTCTAATAGTGTTTTGGTTATATCTATATATGCATATGTATGTTGTAAATACCACATCGAGCTATGTTATAAAGCTCCAATAAGCGGTATAGTGTTCATGATATGTTGGTTATGTTTTAGGAGATGGATATGATCTAAATGTTGTATCAAGATATGTTATAAAGCTCCATATGCAACATGTGTTTGTTGGTTTATAAGTGTCATTGAATGTTGAGGATGATGTTCCTGCAGGGGGGGGGGGGAGTTAGTAATTGCCCTAGTTAAAAATCCATGAAATAAAGTTAATAAAGGTAAAATAAGACCATGGTCATGGGACATGTATTCCAAACTGAATGTTGGGAAAAACACACTAGTGGGTGTTCATTTGGATTATTATGGCTAAGGAAATTGTCAAAGGCGTTGAAAAGGAAAGGAGGCATTAATTGGAATTTATTTCTAAAAATAATGGAAAATAGCAGAAAAGGAAGGTGAAAGGTCACATGTTGCGTGTGAGGAGGAAAAGAAAGGAAAATAGAGGATATTGAAGAAAATAAAGGCCTCAATGATAAAAAGGCTTATGAGGATCATTTCACAACCATTTTTCAGTTTTAGCTTGAAGCTCTCTCTCTTCTTTTTCTCTCATACCCTTGCACACTTACAGAATTATTGGAGCACTCTAGCACTGGATAAAGGAAGGAAAAGGATGGACAAGAAAGTAAAGGGAAGTAAGGGACAAGCAAGGAATAGTTTTGTCAAGTGACTACAATGAGATTACTTGTAGCTATCAAATTGCATGTATGATTTACTTACTAGTTTGGACATGCATGGTACATCCATGTGTGTATTTGGTTCTCTGGTTGTCATTGACATGGGTTTTGGAAGTTGTGATAGTGATTTTAGCTTTGCCTTCATATTTTCGAATAGTCATGGTGTGATGGAGTTCTTTTACTTTGTAAACATTTGGATTGTTATATGGTTTTGGAACTGGGGAGGTGGTCTCAGGAAAATTACCAAGGGCCTAGGAATCCCTTGAATGGTAATGGAAATATTGTGGTAAATCCTAACGGGGGATATAGGGAAATTACTCAAGGTATTGGTGAAAAAATCTGGAGGCATCTAATATTTTTTAAGGCCTAGTTTTAATAGCCCTCATGAAAATTCTATGTAATAAAAGTTAAAAATAATAACCACATTTGTTGGGACACTTATTTCAAGTCAAATGTTGGAAAAGGCATCCTAGGGGTGTTCATTTGGTTGTTTGTGGCTAAGGAAATTGGAAAAGGCAATGGCTAAGGCTTTGGAAAGGAAAAATAACATTCTTGGCACAATTATTTATGAAAATAATGGAAATTAGGAGAAAAAGGAGGTGAAATCATGTTGCATGTGAGGAGGAAAATGAAGAAAATAGAGGTCTCATCCATAAAAAGGCTTATGAGGCTCAGTTGGTAACCTATTGTCGGTTGAGTTTTGGAGCTCTCTCATTATTTTCTCTCTCTCAATCATAGTTAGACACTTAGAGATTATTGGATCACTTTTGAATTAGACAAAGAAAGGAAAAGAGGGCAAGAGGAAGCAAAGATCAAGCAAGGAAAGGCAGGATCAAGTAGCTACAAGATGCTTCATTGTTGGTATCGACCTGCATGTGTATTTTCCTTGCTATATTTAGCATGCATGGCATCGCATTTGGCCTTTTATATCATGGCATGGGTTTTTCTAGGTGTGATAATGTTCTTCAGCATTGCCTTTCCATTTCCTGATAGATTTGATGAGATGGGTTTCCAATATTCGGTTAATGTGGGATGGTTGGATGGATTCGAAATTTTCTGGGGTGGATCTCCAAACTGAGAAACACATGGCCTAGAGGTCCCTGAACCAGACTATGGATCATGATAAAGACACTTTCCTAGTAACCCCTGAATCGGACTGTGGGTTGTGGTAAAGCCAGATTGTGTGCCTCGGTGGGCCTAGGAATGCTTGCCAGTGAATGGCGGCATATATGGTAAATCCAAGAAGTGAATTTCTCTCTATTAGGCCTACTAGTCCTGTGATGGGATGTATGGTAAAACTTGGAGAGTGTGTCTCAGAGTAGGGCATGGTGATCCCTAGATTGGCTTGTGGATTACAATAAAGCCTGAGAGACTAGGAGGCACTCAAATTCCTCACAGTCTAGGTAGAGAATTCCGATGACATCCATGATTATTTTGTGTTTTTGGTGTGTTCTATGAGTCCCACATTCATGCTTGGAATATGCCATGAGGGTGATTGGCTGAAGAGAGACTTAGCTCAGCTAATCTTTGGTCGGGTCAAATGTGGTAGTCCCATTTCCAGTTGGTTTATTGCATTCATTAATGAGAAATTCATTCCCTTGACTTTCATTTGTAAATGTATTGATGTATATGTGGATTTTATGGCTCATATGTGATATTTTTGTCCATATTATGCTGGTTTTATGTATGTTTTGTGATAACAACTATTTATGGATCTCAACATGTTTTTACTTGTAAATGAATGGATAATGTATCTATGGCCTAATAGATGATAATGCAGTAAATGACATGAAGAAACAATGGTTCATAGCCATTCTCAGATAAGTATGAGATCCCTATACTTAATTCTGTTTTTTACACCTATAGGTTACATGTTGAATATATGCTTAATGAAATGCCTGTCATGACTAGTAGGGACCTAGTCAAGGCCTTGCTCAACATATTACTTTTGCGTCATTGGTTTCCTATTCTTTCAATGATCTTAAGCTATCACTCTATTATGGGTAGTGACCTAGGATCTCGACTTGGAAAAGTGGCTTAAATCCTTGGGTCAGAGGCACATAACTGGAAAATTGGGTCCCTAAACACTAGCACATAAGCATGTGAAAGTGACTTTAGGTTTCTACATGCTGCCATGCTTATAGAATGAGAGAAATTCAGGCATAATATGGTCAAAACTTTAGTAGCACCCAAGGACAAGTTGTGTGAGGTGTTGGATTGGTTTCTATGGGTCCTGAAGATGATTTTGGATGACTATGTATGATGTTTCTGTCGATTCCACTTCCTTAAGGTCAAATAGGAGGTCGAATCCAATAATAGTAGCCCCTCGTCCCATGTTTACCCCGGTTGGCTAGTTACTAGGGTAGATGTGGGAGGAGGGTGTCACAAAGTGGCATCAGAGCATGATTCACCCCTCAAAATGGATGGGAAGTGTGTGTTTGTCATGCATGTATGTCAGTTGCATGTGTGTCTTTTACACTTGCATTCCATGTGCTTGTTGCATTTTTTGGATGATTGATTATGGTTGTAGTAAGGTTTCCATGTTGAATTTGATTTTGATTTTGTGGAATTCATTTGTCATGAGTATATGATTGGCTACATATTTTTATATGTCACTTACATGTATATTTTATGTCGCCTACTTACATCCTTGTATGTTAGGCTACATTCTTGTGGATTTGATTACATGTATCAGTATTATAGGTTGATTACAAGAATTGATCACTTACATTCAACTACATGCACTCATGCATAGATGTATTTGATTAGGAATTTCTTATGCATGTTATTGGTTTCATGTGTCAATGTGTACAACAGGATAATGGTTGTTTTCATGCATTATGTCATAACATGCATTGTTGATATGGCCTTGCATTGATTACTAGACCCTAACTAGAATGATGTTTATGTGTTGATACATTTATTTGCGTATGTATATGTGATTTTATGTTTATGTTATACATGTATCAAGTTGATTTGTGGATATATAAGATGAAGTTTCCTCCCTAAATTATACTAAGGTACGTTGATTTATTGCGAATTGGTTTATTTGACATATGGTGCATTAGAGGAAAGAGACCAAATGTCTAGGAAGGTGGTAGGCTACATAGAATCTCCCTACGAATCAGATGGGTAGCATGGTTTGGGGTGCTCTTTTGATTTGGCAGACACCTTGAGAATCTTGAAAGAATAAATAAGGAGTTGTAAGATAGATAATGAATGGAACACACAGGCACAAGAGAAATAAGTGGAGGTTAATTCTTTAATTCTTTAGAGTTTGTCAGAATTTCAATGACAATTGTCACTTCAGATTAGCCATGGACTTGAGGATAGAACTAATGGGGCATATGGAAATAGGTCTCATGGTTGTGACATTTTAGATAGAGATGACACTACTAGAGACAGAAGATCTTTGGATACTATGGATAGAAGGGGTGATGAGCATAGGTACTATTCTAGTTCTAGTTCTCATAGACATCATGATCTTCATCGCTATCATCCTTACAAGGAGGAATGATAAGGGATAATTTTGATGGGGATGTGAAGAAGCCGAAAGATGCAGAGGCTTAGATACTTGTGATGAAAAAATTCTTTGAGTTGCATGAGTATGCAGATAAAATTAAGGCCAAAATAGCTATCTTCACCTTGAAAGGTAAAGTAAACATCTGGTGGGAATATGTTAAGAAGGATAGAGACATCAAGATAGATGACTTGAGTTGGCAGGAGTTCGAGTTTCTTTTTAGGAAGAAGTACTTGTCATAGAGGTACTATGAAAGTAAGGATAGGGAATTCTATGAGCTAAATATGGGATCAATGACAAATGAAGAGTACACGACCAATTTTTTATAGATATTGAGGTATGTATTGCACCTCACTGATGAGAAGGATAAATTTAAAATGTTTGTCATTATTTTTCATTATCATTTAGAGATTAGATTGGGTATGATGAGTCTTGGTCACTTTAAGAAGTCATTGGGAAATTGAATCATTGCTATCAACAGTCAAAGAATGAATCTTAGAAAGGAGGGAAGGGAAAAGAAAAAGGTAGAGGGAATGTAAGCCTAAGAGAAAAATGCCTCATAATGCAAATGGAAAAGAAAATATGGAACCACAAAATAAATTAATGCAGCTAGATAGGGACACAGGTCACAACAACGACAAGATAGAGGTGAGGGAACTGGTTGGTTGGAGTGTTGGACATGTGGTGAGTAACACATTAGGAGAGATTTTCTTTAGCATTAGGTTGGTAGGCCTAAGATATACAATGTACAAGAGGAATAGACTGTTGGGGATTTTGGCTAGAAGTATTCCTCCTATTTATGTAGCAGTGGACAATAGAAAGGAAGAATGACTGGCATCTATCATTGAGATGGACAGTAAGATTTGTGATCAATTTATTTCTATTTTGATTGTCCCTAGATCTAATTATAGCTATCTTAGTCCTGACTTGGTGGAAAAGTGTGTTTTGAGTAAGGAATTTCATGCAGAGCCTTAGTTAGTGTAGTTGGCTATAGGTACAAAGAAGTGACCTCATCATTGGGTAAGAGCTTGTGCATTTGAATTGAATGGTATGTCTATTGCAACACATTTAAATGTATTTCCACTGGGATCATACAATATGTTTTTGGGCATGGATTGGTTGTATCTTCATAGAACCAAGGTAGACTTCTATGATAAAGTTATTGAGTGTGTTGATCTCAATGGGGAACCAAGAGTTTTGCAGAGTAAGAAGAAAGCCACATTAGTTAGGTTGATGACAACTATGGAAGCAAAGTGTCACCATAGGAAATGGTGTATGATATTTGTAGAACACATTTCTAGTGATAAGGGTAAGGATGTTGAGAATGAAGATGTGTTGAGTAGGTAACTAGTTTTGAAACACTTTCAGGATGTATTTCCTGATGAAATTATATAGTTTCCACCTTGAAGGGAGGTATAGTTTTTGATTGAGTTAGTGTCATGAAAGTTCCAGCATCAAAAGCACCTTACAAGATGAGAACACCTGAGTTGGTTGAGTTAATGTTGTAGTTGAAGGAAATGTTGGACAAGGGATACATTAGGCTAAGTGTGTCATCTTGGGGTGCAATGGTATGGTTCCTGAAGAATAAATATGGTACTCTCAAACTATGCATTAATTACAGGAAGTTGAACAAAGTGACCATCAAGAATAGGTACCCTTTGTCGAGGATTAATGACTTGTTCGATCAAGTGAAGGGAGCAACAATTTTCTCAAAGATTGATCTAAGATCTAGATACCATGACGTATGCATCAAAGAGGAGTAAATTTATAAGACTATGTTATGGACCAGGTGTGGGCATTATGAACTCATTGTTTTTCCATTTGGCTTGACTAATGCTCTAGCTACATTTATGTATTTCATGAATAGTGTGTTACATCTCTATTTGGATAAGTTTTTTATTGTGTTTATCGATGACATACTGGTATATTCTAAAAATGAGGAAGATCATACCAAGCATTTAGCATCAGTGTTGAGGTTGTTGAGGTAGCATCAGTTGTATGTTAAACTCAGCAAGTGTATTTTCTTTGAGAATGAGGTACAATACTTGGGACATATTTCATGGGTCGAGTAGGCTATTATAGGAGGTTGATCAGGACCTTCTCACAGATTTCTTATCCTATTATATCATTGCAAAGGAAAGGAAATAAGTTTGAATGAATAGAGCAGTGTGAGGCTAGCTTTGGAAAATTTAAGCTTTTGTTGACACATGCACCAGTGCTACAGATTGCAGAACTAGACAAAGATTTATGGTATGCACATATGCTTGCAAGAGAGGGCTTGGTGGAGTCCTTATGTAGGATGGAAAGGTGGTATCTTATGTGTCCCAGAAACTACACGAGCGCGAACAAAACTACCTCACACATGATCTTGAGTTAGCAACAATGATACATGCATTGAAGATATGGAGGCACTATTTTCTTGGCAGGAGGTTTGTACTTATGAGTGATCACAATGGGTTGAGGTATTTGTTTGACTAGTTGAATCTAAATGTCAAGCAGGCTAGATGGTTGGCCACGATCAATGAGTTTTATTTCAAGATTGGGTACATCAAACGTAAAGATAACATGGTGATAGATTCTCTTAGAAGATGGGTATAGGTAAATCAGTTGGCAACTATGAGCTCCTTTGGGGTAGATCTATAAGATAGGATCTTGCAAGTACGTCAGTAGGATATCATGTATATGGAGATTTTACACATGTTGTAACAAGGTTGTTTCCTTGAGGGGCTCAAACCCAAGTTTAGAGTTAGTTGCACTAACCAACAAAAGCCTATACTACCAAACTTTTGGCAACAATCTGTGTAGCGCAGACCATAGTCTCACCCGGGGCAATATTAGGGGATGATAGTACCAATTTTCTACACCCAGAGGGGCTATGAAGTGTGTCTATAGGGTTTCTTTCAGTTTAGTGCTTAATCTAACATTCAGGAACCATTAATCTTACTGTCACAGTTGTACATAACTTTCCTACTTAATAGACTTGTGAGTTGCACGTAACTAGTCTAACACGTATTATTTATCATATAAAATGACATTTGAACCTTTGTGATGCAATTATAGAAGAAACATACAAAATATATCTATAATCATGCAGAAATACAGAAGCTACGTGAACATAAGAAAATACATAGATCAATCTCAAATTCTTCTTTATTATCTAAAGTCTTCACAAATACAATCTTTCTAACCTTGCGTAAATAGCTGCATGGGCCTACACACACAGTTGCAGACTTACCAAGGTCTATGCATACACAACTACATGAGACTTCCCCTTCACCCAAATATAGAATGACATCAAAATAGATACACAACATCACATGCATCACTTAAATTGTTTCCCTTGACTCACTAAGACAACCCTTTATATATCCTTTACCCTTACACCATTTTCTGCAAATCATACGAGGAGCTCAAAATCTAAATAATCCCATCCCATTACAAAATAAGGGGATTTGACCCACTTTAAATCCCCTTTAACTCTGAAAACCTTTCACTAATCATGCTCTTCTCCTTAAAATGTGGAGACTTTACATGACTTAGACAAAACTTGGACCTAGGGAACCACTACCCAACAAACCCCCAACACAAAGACATGACTCCTCCTCGAGTCACTCAGCTGGTATGTCCTAAATATTTTCTTTGAGGCCACGATATTAAGAATTCAATGGATGAAGTGTGTCTATGCATTGCGTTGTAGCCTAACAAACTTCTATGAGATTCTTCATTGTCGACCCTTTTGTTGCTAGAAAAATTATCCATTGTGTTTGTTGCATGCTCTTCAACTTGCTCTCCACTTTCTGTGAGAGCTAGTAGACCTCATCTATCCATGGTTTCATCTACGTGGAGATTATCTATGAATTCCATCGAAACTCATCAATCTGGCCCTATAGAAGCATTCCTATCTGAAGGCGGGCAAACCATTACACAGGTGCTACGGTCCACGTCATAGCTTTCATCTCATCAAACTGTAGTTGTTTTTCTCTAATTTCTACCTCGATCATCTACACATGGGGGTCCTTCTACCATGAGGCTCATATTTCCATTATATCCTCAAAAAGTTGACCATAGTCCTTGCCTGCAATGGCTATCTTTTCCATATCATCTTTTATTGCGGCTTCACATTGGTCTCGAACTTCAGGTGGTGTTGTGGGATGTAGGTTCATTTGGAGTTTTGTAATCTACATTTGTAGCTCAAATATGACTTTGCCCACCTCTTCCTTTGACTCCTTGACCGCTGTTGCCAGCTTCTAAAGATTTTATGTTGAAGCTGCTTCTATCAAGATATAGAGCTCTGGAAGCTCCTTGTAAAATTTGATTATATCATCTTCCAGCTGCTAGCTCCGCGCAACTACCTCATCAAAATCCTACATCACTTTATCCCTTTCTTTGAGCATTTGTTGGTTGTATTTTTTTCACTTATTTTGTGACCAATAAAGTTCGTTTCTCCTATATCTTTAGTTCGTCAGAGACTCCATCGTGTAAATTATGCAATGCATGAAAGGGGAATGCCACACGGTTGAGACTTAGATTTTTTAAGTACTACGCGCACTCCTAGTCTTTGGCTGTTTCAAAATGGAGACAGGCCCCTTGAAGTTGCACTTCCAGGAGCTCGGATGTGATTTCTGTAGTGGTATTTAATTTTTGCATGCTCACTTGACCGACACTCGCTTGAACGTGCTTGCCTGAGTCATGCTCACTCAGACCATGCTCTCCTGAATTTCTAGCTTCTTGAGGCCCTGTTGGACCTCTATCAACACCACTTTGTATTGGTCCATTTCCCCAAAATTCCTCCATCACAACCTAGAATGTGTGTCCTATCTCATCAATTTTTCCCTCAGTGGGGACCATCGACTCTGCAGCAGTGTATCTTTCGGACTTCTATTTCTTTTAGGTGCCTCTAACACTTTTGTTCTTACGTCTTTTGACTATAAATTGGGAATTGATGTCCTCCGTGTCCACAAAATGGTCGTCATCACCCTGATCTCCCTTAATAGTGGTTGGTTCCTCTTATTCAACCTCAGCGTCTGGTTCTTATGCGATGTTCTTCTCAAGGTCAATTGTGACCTTCTAAGGCACCTTCTCCCTTATCGCTGGTTTTTTGGTCTATGCACCTCTAGTGGCTTATTGTGTCTTACTTTTGCCTACCTGCTCTGGATCCTCTAGAGTGGGAGTGAGTCAATTACTCGACCAATTTCTTATTACAAGAAGGAATTCATACTTAGTCACTAAGAATGGTAGCTCATACCACACCGCCTCCAAATCTTTCTTCGCGTGGATATACACATGGTGAAAATCTTCTTTAAAGTTAGAAATGCTACAATATTCTTGAAATAAACTTGGTGATAACTGTGGCATCTCGATGATCACTGTGTGCAGATCCCTATCAAATAAGATCCAGAACAATTTTCTCTCCAAAAACCCGGTCAGTTCCTTAGACACCCACAACGAGGCATAATTCACAACCTCACACACATCAATGCCCCCTATGGTGAACTACGACTCATCTGATGTTCTCCATGTTATTAGTGCGATTAAGAGAAATAACCACGCGTAGTGGAATTTCATCCCATCTTCTTGCGCTTTGTGATAGTCCTCCAAAAAATCCTGACATAAATGCTTTGCCCAGTTAAACTGGACCCCCTTACTGCACTACATAGCCAAGGATACAACTAGGGCCGACACTTCATCCACCCGACACTTCCACATTTCTTACAACCCAAAATGTGTGCAGAAAAACACATAGTTTCATCACTAATGGAGATAATGGCATATCCCCAGCATTTCTTGACTAAGCTGAAGTCATTCTTCAACTAATCAACCAAAATTTTCTCCAGAGACTTCCCGACAAATGCATCGATGGGGTTCGCTCCTTGGTAAGCTAGTGCAGTAATCCTTTGAATTAATATATCAGCAATTAGGGTCGGTGTCTGAAGCCATAGACACCCATCATGTACCAATGACAAGAGTTAGCGCAAACAAATTGTATTTATGTTGTTGCACCCAAAGTTTGGAACATCAAGCATATTTCACAACCGAGCGCGTTGAATTCCTACTTCCCATTTCATCGTCTCAACCCTTGTCACTCCAACTTCATCATAGTAAACATCATTCTGATACTTTTTGGGCTTGAATTGGTGATAATTACTTCTACCATTCAGATTCTAGTCCTCCACGCACAGTTGTGGCACCCTTGCCAACAAGTCTCCCTCAATAAGTACTTCCTTCGATAACAATGGTGTAAAGACCGTAAATTTTATAGCATCTGGGTCCTTTTTCACCTTTGAGTTTGGCTTCCATGGCAGCATATAGGGTCGCAACCTGGAGATTGGTTCCACCTCATCTATGGTAATATCCTCTATTCCACCAACCACTTCTTCGTCATCCAAATATTTTGGCTCCATCAGTTGTTTCAACTTATCCATTCTCTCCTTAGAGCATTGTTTCGTGGGGATTTTCCGTGCTGATTACCTAATTGGAGGCTTTTGTGGTTTCTTTTACTTCTTGACCACTACTACGGCAACACTACACTTTGTCCCCAGTGATATTAGCGCAGTGGCATGTACTACTGGTGTAGCAGTCATGATGGATTCCAACCCTTGTCTCAAAAATTCTTGCTCAATCTCCTCCTAATTCCAACCAGATAGTAGTAAAATGCCCAGCCCACACTTAGGTGAAAAATCACACTTCGAATCCCCAACAAGAAAAGTGTTCGAATGTGGAGCAGGGTGCCATATTTGTAACCTTTTTAAAGTTCAAAATCTTCGATCTCCTCCAGGCCCTCCTCATAAATGAAAATTTGGCAAATTTTTTTCCCAAATCTGCTCCTTAAATGTGTTTCCCCCTCTTATTTTAATGGTAATTTCCCTTTCAAATCAACAATAGCAACCCTAATGGTAAAATTTTGAATGAACTTTGATAGAGTATTCCCTGCAGTGCAGTTACCCCTTCTTCATCACAACTTCCTCCACCTATGCCACCCTCCTAAATACTGTGTAACCCTCCTTCTTTAACAAAGTCCTTCATTGGAAGAGTATTTTATAGTCATATGCTTCTTACCAACTTCCTGTAGCACTAAGACTATCCTATGTTTATATAGTCATCGCACAGCCCGAGGGATGGAATCGTCCTTGTAGAGCTTCAACCTACTACCATTTACTCATCCAACAAATAATTCCCCAGTTAGCTTCACGATCTAAACTACACCACCATCTAAGATATCCTTGACAACATACGGGCCTAGCCAATTCATCTTGAACTTACAGGGAACTGCGTGAACTTACTATCATATAGCAAAACTTAGTCCCCATTCTTAAAAGTTTGTTTCTTAATATGTCGATTGTGCCATGTGTTTTCCTGATCTTTCTATACTTTTTGGTGAAATCCTACAAGAAATTTATCTTCTTCTAGTGCGAGTAGTTGTTCCAATATTTCTTCCATAGTATTTTTATCTACCATATTCATGACTGCTGCGATTCTAAGACTTTGTACTATATATTCCATCCGTAATATAGCTTCTTTTCCATACACTAGTCGAAAAAAAGTCGCCCAGTCAACTTCTTACAAGTAGTCCTGTATGCCCAAAAAACTATTGGTATGCGCACATCCAAATCATTCCTGTTGACATTGCACACCTTAGTTAGATCGTTCTCCAACATTTTGTTGAAAGCCTTAACCGTGTCATTCACATGAGCATGATAAGGCGTGGTCTTTTGATGATGTACCTGAAACTCCTCTGTTAATGCTCTAATAGTGTTGTTAAGGAAGTGACATCCCCTGTTTCTCATCAAGATCTTTGGGCACACAAACCTTGACAATATATACTCAAAGATGAAGTGCACAACCCTATCTTCACTACAATCCTTTATTGGTTGTGCCTCAACCCACCTGGTCAGATAATCTGTCGTAGTAATAATTTATCGCAGACCAGTCTTCCTTCCCAGTAGATTGATCAACCCTACAAAATCAATCACCCACTTATCAAAAGCCTACAATGTAACTTGTGGATTCAATGGTAGTTCATCTCTTCTTAATGGTCTTTCAACCCTTTAGCAAACATCACAAGCACCACAATAATATTTAGAATCCCAATGCATTGTGGGAAACCATAGTCCTTCTCTCAAAATCTCTTGTACGGTGGATTTTCCTACGTAGTGTCCTCTCGCGACACCACCATGTGATTCTACCAAAATATTATGTCTTTTATTCTAAGGGACATATCTATGAAAGATCTCATAAGGGCCCATTTTATACAAATTCGTAGCAATCAGAGAAAACTATATAGCTTGGACTACTAGTTCTTTCTTTTGTTGCATTGTATACTCCGTAGGGACTACTTCAGTAGTCAAAAAGTAAATAATATCGAAAAAATGAATCAACAACCCTTACTGCGAAGAGTTGTGCATCTAAAAATCCTTCTTCAATGTTGGTTGGTTCTTCACTAGTCTCAATTCTGGACAGATGATCAAACCTAGCATTCAATCATCCTAGATTGGCTATTAGCTCAAAATCATATTCTTGGAATAGAAAGAGCCACGTATAGGTCTTCCCCCCCAACACAGGCTTGTTCACCAAGTATTTCAGTGTAGAATGGTCCATCAACATCTCGAAGTGTGCACCTAACAAGTAATTCTAAAAATTTTGCAATGCATAAACCATATCCAAGCCCTCTCGCTCTATCGTGTAATAATTCCTTTCCACCTTAGACAATGTTCAACTCACAAATGAAATGGGGTGATCAAGATCCCCCTCTCTAGGTTGCACTAAGACAACTCCCAAAGCTATGCATAACGCATCCACATGAATGTGGAACTCCTTCCTCCTTTAAAATGTCAATGCTCTTTTTACACACATCATGCCAACAAAGGGTGACATCCTTTTTTAGTAATTTCTCCATTGGCGCAGTGATCTGTGCATATGCCTTAATGAATTTTCGATAATAGCAAGTGTGTCCAAGAGTTGCACGTAGCTGTTTGACATTCTTTAGTAGATCCAAATTGATAATAACGACGATTTTTGGAGGCTTCACCATTAGCCCCTTCTTACAAATGACATGCCCCAATAAAATTCCATAAGGTACACAAAAAATACACTTCTTCAGGTTCAATGAGATTTGATACTTCCTGCAGATATCCAACATCAAGCACAGGTTTGAGACATGCTTTTTTAACAGTCCAAAAACTATCAAGTCATCAAATTAAACCTCCAGAAACTTTTGAACGAATTCTTTAAATGTTGTGATGACAACTCTAGAAAATATTGTTGGTGCATTCTTCAACCCAAACGACATAACTGTATATTGAAAGGATCCCCATTTAGTAGTGAAAGTGGTCTTACTTCTATCTTCCAATGCTATCTTAATTTGATGGTACCATGAAATCCCATATTTAAAGTAGTAGGCCTCCTATCCTCCTACATTTTCCAAAACTAACAGGTCAGGCACACATGCATCATTCAACTCCCTTAAATCGACACAGATCCTTATTTATCCCTTAGTATTTTTCTCCTGCACTACCATTGGGCTGACTCATTCATATTCTTCTATAGGTTTGATTATGCCAAATACAACCATCTTCTCAAGTTCCTCCTTTACCTTGTCCTTGTATTTTGGGTTGAGCCTATACGATCGCTATTTTACAGGCTTTGCATCTGGCCTCAAAGTAGTTTTCATGACACCCAGGTCTCCCATAATTCCTTTTAAATATGTGAATTTAGTTGGAAACAAATCCTTATACTCATGAAGTAGTTCTATGACCTTTCCTACCGTATCCTCATCCCAGTAATCTCCTATGCACGCGAACTTGGGCTCTACCTCCAAGCCTATATCGACCTGCTTCATCTTAACAAGTTGTATTACATTAGGTATTTCAACATCTAGTCATGCAACTTCGTGTTGTCCTTCTGACTTAGGAATATTAATGCTACGTGGATCTTCCTCGCTCTCCTTAGCAGTCATATTATAGAATTCTAATGCATGCTACAATTGTGCATTCCAGTTCTATTGTACCCAAGTCGTTGGCTCATTAGGTGTCTAGAAAATTCATGCTCTAATTTCTTAAAAGGCATCATCCATAGACTGAAAACCATCTTCAATGCTAAAGGTCAAGATAAAATTTTCCTTTAGACCATTCCAATCATCAGTGCCATGGCGTGAATCCATTTCAAGATACCAATTCATTGGTATTACATCCACCATGTGAACAAATACATGTACCCATTCTAGTTGGGGGCCTGTTAGGTAGGGGTCCCCTAGGTCCAAGTTTTGTCTAAGTTATGTAAAGTCTCTACATTTTAAGGAGTGGAGCACAATTAGCACAAAGTTATGAAAGTGAAAGGGGCTTTAGGGAGGTCAAAGCCACTTATTTTGTAATGGGAATGGATTATTTAGAATATTTTGAGCTCCGCCCATGGTTTGCAGACCATGGTATTGTAAGCGTAAAGGATATATAAAGGGTTGTCTTAATGAGTCAAGGGAATAAATTTAAGTGATGAATGTGATGTTTTGAATTTGTTTTGATATATTTCTATATTTGGGAAAAGGGGAAGGCTCTTGTAGTTATGTGCACAGATACCTTGGTAAGTTTGTTGTTGTGTGCATAGGGCTATGCAGTTGTGTGCACAAGGTCAAAAAGATTGTATCTGTGAAGACTTGAGCTAATAAATAAGAATTTGAGACAGATATGTGTATTCTCTATGACTGTGATAGTAAGGTTAATGGTTCATGAAGGTTGGATTAAGCCCTAAATTGAGAGAAACACTATAGCCACACCACATAGCCCATCTAGATGCAGAAGCCTGGTTCTAGCATCCGCCAATATTGCCTTTCGTGAGACTGTGATCTGCACTACGCAGATCATTGTCGAAAGGGCTGGTAGTTATGGTTTTGTTGCTTAGCACAACTAACTCTAAACCTGGGTCTGAGCCCATCAAGCCAAAAAATGGTCCTGAAAATGGAACCATTTCTTGGCTTAAGGGGCTTAGATCCAGGTATAGAGTTAGTTGTGCTAACCAAAAAAACCATATAATATCGGCCCATTTGGCAGCATATGTGTAGCGGAGACCGCAGTCTCACCCACGGCAATATTGGGGGATGGTAGAACTAGGTTCCTGCATCCAAATGGGCTATACAGTGTGGTTGTAGGGTTTCTTTCATTTTAGGGCTTAATCCAACCTTCACATACCATTAACCTTAGGGTCATAGTCATAGAGTGTTTTCCTACTTAACATACTTGTGAGTTGTGTATAACGATTCTAACATGTATTACTCATCATATAAAATAGTATTTGAACCTTATTGATGCAATTACAAAATAAATAAACAAAATCTATCTCTAATCATGTAGAAATACAGAAGCTACTCGAACATAAGAAAATACATAGATCTGTCTCGAATTCTTCTTTATTAGCTCAAGCCTTCATAAATACAATCTTTCCGACTCTACACAGGTAGCTGTAGGGGCCTGCGGACATAGCTAGAGGGGCCTGCGCACATAGCTGTAGACTTACCAAGGTCTCTGCACAAACAGATGTATAATTACCAACGTATTTGCACACACAGATGCAGACTTACCAAGGTCGTTGCGCACATGGCTACAGAAGCCTTCCCCTAAACCCAAATATAGAAAGATATCAAAACAGATTCACAACATCACATTCATCACTTAAATTTCTTCCCTTGACTAACTAAGACAACGCTTTATATATCCCTTACCCTTACAATACCATGGTCCGTAAACCATGTGTGAAGCTAAAAATATTCTAAATAATCCCATCCCATTACAAAATAAGGGGTTTTAACCCACCGTAAATCCCCTTTTACTGTCAGAACTCTACGATAATCTCACTCCACTCAAAATGCGGAGACTTTACATGACTTAGACAAAACTTGGACCAAGGGGACCCCTACCCAACAAAGGTGTTGGTTCTGGTACAGGTACAGGTGATGGTATAGGTATACGTACAAGTAGAGGTGTAGGTACAGGTACAAGTAGAGGTGTAGGTACAGGTACAAGTAGTGGTACAAGTATCGATGGTAGTACATGTATAGGTATAGGTGCAGGTGTAGAGGGTATGGATTATTGTCTTACAGCAGATGGATTGGTCAGGTTCTGAGACAAGATATATATGTACTAGATAATAGTGAGCTCAAGAAGGTGATATTAAGGGAGTTTCATGCAGAACCATATTCAGGTCACCTAGGTTATCAGATGACACTTACAACAATGAAGAGATTTTAGTATTGGCCGAATTTGAAGAGGGATGTAATAGAGTTTGCGGTGAGGTGTTTCGACTGTCAGCTAGTGAAAGCAGAGTGTAAACATCCAGGTGGATTTCTAGAACTTGTCTCGATTCCAGAATGGAAACGGGAGGCTATTTCCATGGATTTCATAATAAGGTTGTCGAAGGCATTGAGACAACATTATTTCGTCATGGTTATCATGGACAAGTTGATGAAGGTTTCACATTTCATTCCCAGTGATGTCTACATTCTCAGCTAGTGATGTATCAAACATATTCATCAGAGATGTGGTCAGGTTGCAAGGTGTTCCAAATAATATTATGTCAGATAGGGATGTGAAGTTCACTTCCAAGTTGTGGAAGTAGTTATTTGCAGGTTTGGGCATAGAGTTGGCCTTAAGTACAGCCTATCATTCACAGATAGATGGAGAGATAGAGAGGGTTCACAAGATATTGGAGGACATGTTGAGGATGTATGTGATGCATCAACAACAGAAGTGGAAATAGTTCCTTCCTTTGGTAGAGTTCACATACAACAATGGTTATCAAGAGTTATTGAGGATAATTCCTTTTGAGGCATTGTATGGGTGGAGTTGTAACATTCCTATCAGATGGAGTGATCTAGTTAGCAGGGTATTGATTGGACCAGATATGTTGGAAGACATGGAACAGGAAATGTAGGTCTCCAAGAATAATCTAAAGGTATAATAGGATTGGAAGAAGAGTTATGCAGATAGGAATAGGTTGTTTAAGGAGTCTCAGGTCCAGGAACAGGTGTACTTTAGCATCAAACTAAAGAAGAGGTCCTTTCATATTGGATCTTGTGCCAAGCTAGCACCATAGTTTTACGGACCCTTCAATATCATTAGGAGGATTGGGTCAATAGCCTATCAATTTGCTCTACCTCCGACAATGAAATTCGATGATGTTTTCCATGTACCTTTGCTTAAGAAGTATGTGACGGATGTTGATCATGTGATTGACTAGTTTGTATTGCAGGTGGAACCATAAAAATGAGGAGGAAGATGAAGAGAATAGAGGCCTCATACATAAAAAGGCTTATGAGGATCAATTGGTGACCTTTTATCAGTTGAGTTTGGAGCTCTCTCATTATTTCTCTCTCTCACTCACTCACGAAAACTTAGATATTCTTGGAGGACTTTAGCCTTGGAGCAAGAAAGGCAAAGAAGGAAAGAGAAAACAAAGATCAAGTAGGGAAAGGCTAGATCAATTAGCTATAGGAAGCTTTGTTGAAAGTATGGATTTGCATGTGTGTTTTCGTTGCTATATTTGGGAGGCATGGAATTTCATGTGCTTCTTTTCTATCATGCCATGGATTTTTCCAGGTGTGATAGTGTTCTTCAGCATAGCCTTTCCATTTCTTGATAGATTTTATGAGATGGGTTTCTCATATTCGGTTAATGTGGGATGGTTGGATGGATTCAAAGTTGAGTGGGGTGGATCTCTAAACTAACGAACACATGGCATAGTGATCCCTGCACTAGACTATTGATCACAGTAAGGCCACTAGCCTAGTAATCACTGAACTAGATTGTGGGTTGCGGTAAAGCTAGATTTGTGCATTAGTGGGTCTATGAATCCTTTTTGGTGAATGGAGGGATAGACATTAAAGCCAAGAGGTGGATTTATCTCTGTTTGGCCTAGAAGTCCTATGATGGGAGTACGGTAAACCTTGGATAGTGTGCCTTAGTGTAGGGCCTAGTGATCTGTGCATTAGACTGTGGATTAAGGTAAATCCTAAGACACTAGGAGGCACTGAAATTGCTCACAGTGTAGGTGGAGAACTCCGATGGCATCCATTCTTATTTGGTATTTTTGGTGTGTTTTATGAGTCCCACATTCTTGCTTGGAATATGTTACAAGGGTGATTGGTAGAAGAGAGAATTGGCTCAGCCAATCTATGGCTAGGTGGAACGTGGTAGTCCCATCTCTGGTTGGTTTATTGCATTCATTAATGAGAAATTCATTCCCTTGATTTTCAAGTGTAAATGTACTGATGTATATGTGGATTTTATGGCTGATATATTTATGATATTTTTATTGCTATTATGTTGGTTATATGTATGTTTCATGATAGTTGTTGGTTGTGGAGCTTGATTATCTTCCTTATTCATAGGTATCATCGCATTGGACCCTAGTTCGTAATGTGGTGGTAACACTGCCCATAATATTTGCGCTTCAATGGGGGTCAGGGGGGTCGTTGCGATCTTTGGGAGCCCCCCCTAGAGGGGGATCGGGGGAAATGCCCGTGAAGCTAAAAATAAATGTAAATTTGCTTTGTAAAATTTTGTAATTTCGTTGTCAATTTGGGCATTCATTAGGAGGAGATCGAGCGATAGAAGCTATGTTTAATTTAGGGTTTTTTATCCTAGAAGGCAACCCCTCACTATATATGAGGGAATTGTATTGCGTCTATGTAGATCTATATTCTGAGTGAGAAAGAGAGAGGAGATTTTGTGAGAGAGAAGAGGGAATTATAGCGGATCTGTTGTAGGTTGTATCTCTCCATTTTTCTAGATAATATAAAAGGATTCTCCATGGACATAACGCAAATTGGGTGAACCACATATATATGTGTCTGTCTTGTTTTATGTGTTTTCTGTGTTTATATTTCTGTAATATATTTTATGTGTTCCATTGCTATGTAATATATAATTTTCTAACAACTGGTATCAGAGCCGAAGGTCTATTTGGCTGATAAACTCATAGGAGAGAAGGGTTCTTGGTTCGAGTGGGGGAAATGGCGGAAGATGGTAGGTTTAGGGTCAAAAAATTTAATGGTCAAAATTACCAGCTATGGAAGATGTATACAGAAGATTATTTGTACTAGAAAGATCTGTACCAACCATTTAGCAGAAAGGCAAAGAAGCTGATGAGTATGACAGACACAGAATGGGATGTTACCACCCGGGAAGGAAAGCCGCCTGTGTCACCCACCACAGTGGCATAGACCTTGGGATGGCTTTCTTGAATTATGGTCCATTAGAAAACGTTGGTTGGATGGACAGGCTTCAGACTGCTAGGAAGGAGATATGCTCAGCCAGACAGAGCCACCCAGGATATGCTTCGTTTATGACACTTACCTTCATGAAGCGCTTTGGAGGTACAACTAGAGACCCGGCATTGGGATTGGGATTGGATGGCATGAAACAACAACCTTCAACTTTGGCTTTCTCCCCTCATCCTATCCCAGCTATGGAGGAAGCATGCACTAATGATTGGAAGCAGTCACTTTGATGAGCGTACTCTAAGGTGTAGTAAATTCTCAACAGAAAGGAACCTGGAACAATACAGTTGTGCCTAGCGGCGTCGGTAGCCTTTAATATTTCAAAGGAAACAACAACAGAGGGTTTAATGTCGGTATTGGAAAAAGTATATGAAAAACCCTCGGCCTCAAAAGGTGGATTTGTTGCTGATCATTTAAATGAATTTAATATAGTTATCAATCAGTTAAGTTCTATAGGGCTAACTTTTGTTGATGAAGTTAGTACTCTGTTATTTTTGTGCTCATTGCCAGAAAGTTGGAATGGTTTAGTTATGGCCATTAGTAACTTTTTCTATGGATCTAGTACTTTAAAGTTTGATGATGTCATTGAAATCCTTAGAGAGGAAATGTGAAGAAAAAGCTACAGTGAGACATCAGGTAATCCTTTAACTGCAGAGACTAGGGGAAGAAAAATGGAAAGAGGAAAGAGCCCAGGATATTGTAGTAAGTCAAGGAAAGGCAGATCAAAGTCTAGATCATGGATAGTGTGTTGTAAATGTAGGAAGAAAGGACACTTGAAGAAAGACTGCAAGTCTCAGAAGGGAAAAGAAGGAGACATGCAACAAGAAAACAATCATGAAGGGAATGTGACAGGTGATGTGTTGCAATATTCTTTGATTCTTTCATTAGAAAATATTATTGATGCCTGGGTGGTAGATTCAGGGGCCTCATTCCATGCCACACCTGAAAGGAAACATTTTCATGATTATGTTCAAGGAGATTTTGGATAGATTCGATTGGCTGATGATAAACCCTATAAAATCATTGGAACGAATATAATTTTCATAAAACACTGGAATGGAAATCAATGGCTATTGAAGGAGGTAAGGCATGTTCTAGATCTGAAGAAGAATCTAATTTCAACAGGGCAGTTGGGAGGTGAACGCTGCGTGACTACTTTTACAGATAAAACCTAGAAGGTCACTAAAGGATCCCTAGTAATATAAAAAGCATAAAAGGTTGGTACATTGTATTTATGCAATGGTATTTCTAATTCTGTTAATGCTTTAACCTCTACAAGAGAATATACGGCATTGTGGCATCATAGGATTGGGCACATGAGTGAGAAGGGGATGTAGATTCTTCACACAATAAATTTGTTGCCAGGTTTGAAGCATGTTGATTTAAAATTCTGTGAGAATTGTGTTTATGGAAAACAGAAGAGAGTCAAATTACTCAGAGTTGGGAAAGAAAAGAAGAGAGAAAAATTAGAGCTTGTGCATACAGATGTATGGGGATCTGCTAAGGTATTATCTCTCAGTGGTTCTGGTTATTATGTTAATTTTATTGATGATGAAACCAGAAAAACCTAGATTTATTGTATTCAAAATAAATCTGATGTATTTGATACTTTCAAGAAATGGAAAGCTTTGGCTGAAAATGAGACGGGAAAAAGGTTGAAGTGTCTCAGATCAGACAATGGAGGTGAATATTGAAGCAAAGAGTTTGATAGGTATTATTCAGAGAATGGAATTCGTGGAGAGAAGATAGTTCCAGGAACACCACAAGGAAATGGTGTGTTAGAAAGGATGAACGGGACAATCATGGAGTGTGCAAGGTGCATGAGATTTCATGCAGGATTGCCTTTACAATTTTGGGCAGATGTTATAGATACTATTGTTTATCAAATAAACAAAGGGCCTTCAAGTTCCTTCAATGGTGGTATTCTAGAGGAGGCATGGATAGGTAAAAAGGTAAACTACTCATTTTTAAAGACATTTGGTTGTGAAGCCTTTGTCCACATTAATAACTAAAATAGAACAAAGCTTGAGGCAAAATCAAAGAAATGTACCTTTATTGGATATGGTGTTAATGGTTTTGGTTATCGCTTTTATGATTATGAAAAACACAAAACCATTTGAAGCAGAGATGTCATATTCAATGAAAAGGTTTTGTGTAAGGATCAGCTGCAAGAAAAGAAATAGGAAAAAGAAAACAGAGAATAAATAGTGCTTGATGAGATCACAGAAAAAGTGATGGTGCTCGAAAATCATAATGACCAACAACTAGAACAACGACAGCAACCATAGCAACAACAAGCACCTCAAACAGCTGAAAGTGGTGTTGGAAGATCTGCCAGGATAAGTAGACCCCCTGAATGATACTATCCTTCATTATATTATGTATTGTTGATTGATTCTGGTGAACTAGAATGTTATGAAGAAGCAGTGCAGGTAGAAACCAAGAAGAAGTAGGAGCAAGCCATGAAAGAAGAGATGGACTCCTTAGCACATAACCATACTTGGGACTTAGTCTAGTTTCCCATAGGTAAAACAACATTGCAGAATAAATGGTTTACAGGTTGAAGGAAGAAGATGGAGGTAGAAAAAGGTATAAAGCTAGACTTGTGGTGAAGGGGTTTGCATAGAAAAAGGGTATATATTTTGATGAGATATTTTCTCCTGTTGTGAAAATGACTTCAATCAGAGCTATTTTAAGTCTAGTAGTAGCTGAAGATTTGCCTCTTGAGTAGTTAGATGTAAAGACAACCTTTCTCCATTGGGATTTGGAGGAAGAGATATATATGCAACAACCAGAAGGATATGAGGTAAAAGGGAAAGAGAAACTAGTGTGTAGGTTGAAGAAGAGATTGTATGGATTAAAATAGGCTCCAAGGTAGCGGTATCTAAAATTTGACAGGTTTATGTCTGAGCAAGGTTATACTAGATGTCACTCTGATCATTGTGTTTATCTAAAAAGGAAAAATGATGGTAGCAATATTATATTGTTATTATATGTACATGACATGCTTGTTGTAGGTTCTAACATGTAGGAAATAAATGTGATCAAAATAAAATTGGAAAACTCATTTACAATAAAGGATTTGGGTGCTGTAAAACAAATCCTTGGTATGAGAATAACTAGAGATAGGAAGAATAGAAAATTAACATTGTCTCAGAGTGAGTACATAGAAAAGGTGTTGAAAAGATTTAATATGCAAAATGAAAAACCAGTTAGTATACCTTTGGCTAGACATTTCAAGCTTAGTAAGGAGGTGTGTCTTAAGACATAGGAAGAAATGGCTTATATGTTTAAATTTCCATATGCATCAATAGTTGGAAGCTTAATGTATGCAATGGTCTGCAGAAGGCCTAATATTGCACATGCAATGGAAGTTGTAAGCAGGTACATGAACAATCCAGGAAAAGAACATGGGATGGCGGTGAAGTGGATTCTCAGGTATTTGAGAGGTACCACAAATCAAGAATTATACTTTTGTGGTTCAAACATTACTCCACGGGGATACGTTGATGTAGATATGGTGGGAGATAGAGATAACAAGAGAAGCACAATAGAGTATGTGTTCACTATATGTGGAACAACTGTCAGTTGGGTTTCAAAACTGCAAAGTTTTGTTGGACTCTCAACAACGTAAGATGAGTATGTTGCTGCTATAGAGACTAGTAAAGAAATGATTTGGTTAGAAAGGGTTCTGGATGAATTCGTTAAGAAGCAAGAGTTGGGCAGGTTATACAGTGACAACCAGAGTGCCATACATCTTGCAAAGAAATCTACATTTCATTCCAAGACTAAACATATAAAACTCAGGTATCATTTCATATGGTCAGTGTTGGAAGATGGAAAGTTGAAGCTGGCAAAGATACACACTAGCTAGAATCCTGCAGATATGTTAACAAAACTTGTAACCAGGGAGAAACTAAGATTCTTCTCAGTTTCAATTGGTCTTCAAGTATGATGAAGAAGATGAGAAACATCCAAGCCCAAAGTGGAGCCATTGTCCAAAAAATGAAGCAGCGTTGGAGTTTCTATAATCAGTCTCCAAGTGGGAGATTGTTGGGTGTGGAGCCTGCTTATCTTCTTTATTTAGAGGTATCACCATATTGGACCCCAGTTCATGTCGTCCGTAATATTTGTGTTGCAAGGGGGGTCCAGGGCGTTGTAAAATGTTGTAATTTCATAGTCAATGTAGGCCACTCATTAGGCGGAGATCGAATGGTAGAAGTTATGTTTAATTTAGGGATTTTTTCCCTAGAACATAACCCCTCGCTATATATGAGGGAATTGTATTCCATCTATGTAGATCTATATTATGAGTGACAAAGAGAGAGGATATTGTGTGAGAGCGAAGAGGGAATTATAGTAGATCTGTTGTAGGTTGTATCTCTTCATTTTGCTAGATAATATTAAAGGAAGGATTGGTTGTTTCTTTGTGGACGTAGCCCAAATTGGGTGAGCCACGTATATCTATGTATCTCTTGTTTTATGTGTTTTCTATGTTTATATTTCTGCAATATATTTTATGTGTTTCATTGCTTTGTAATATATAATTTTCTAACAATAGCATCTATGTATGGCTCTCAACATGTTTTTACTTGTAAATTAATGGATAATGTCTCTATGGCCTAATAGATGATGATGCAAAAAACGACATGAGGGAACAATGGTTCATAACTATTCTTAGGTAAGTATGATATCTGTACACTTAATTATGTTCTTTACACCTGTATGTTACATGTTGATGATATGTTTGACAAAATTCCTATCATGGCTAGTAGGGGTGTGGTTAATGTCTTGTTCGGGTGTGGTTAATGTCTTGTTCAAATTATTGCTTTGGCATCATTGTTTTCCTATTCTTTTAGTAATCTTGGGATATCACCCGATTCAAGGTAGTTTCCTGGGCTCTGGGCCTAAAAAAGTGCCTTAAATCCCAGGGCCACTAGCACAAAACTAGAAAATTGGGTCCTTAGACAGTGGCACATAATCCTATGAGAGTGAATTTGGTTTTTTGGATGTTGTCATGCCTATAACATGAGATACGTTAAGGCCAAGACAGTTAAAACTTCAGTATGACCCAAGGGCAGGCTGCCTGAAGTGTTGGATACATTTTTGTGGGTCCTAAAGCTGATGTTGGATGACTGTGTGTGATGTTTCCATCAATTCCACTTCCTTAAGGTCACATAGGAGGTCAAATTCGATCATATTATTGTTTATTCACATTTACCCTGGTTGACTAGTTACTTGGGTAGATGTTGGAGGAGGGTGTTACACTAGTGATCACTTAACTGGTTTTGGTGGGATTGTGGTAAATCATGGTAGTGTATGTTTATGTTGGGCCTAGGAATCCCTTGACCAATAATGGCAGGATTGTGGTAACTCTTGGTTGTATAGGTGAGGGTTTTGGGCCTAGGATTCCCTTGACTAGTTTTGGAGGGATTGTGGTAAATCCTAAGGAATCCCTATTTTTTTGTTGTGAATCCCACATTCATTCTTAGAATATGGAATAGGGGTGATTGGCTGAAAGAAAGACTTGGTTCAACCCAATATATGGTCAAGTGGTAAGTGGAAGTCCTTGACTTAGTTTGATTTGCATATGTTAATAAGAGCTATTTTCCTTTTTTATTTCATGAGTATTTATACTTATTATTATGTGGCTTTGATGGTTGTTCTATTATTGGTATTATTCTGGTTATATGACAATCTTTGGTTATGTCTCTCATCATATTTTGAACGGTTAATGAATGTATGACCTAATACATGATAATGCAACTATTTGAAGAGGGCATCAAACCTTCTTGATGATTATCAAATAAGTATGAGACCCTTATGTTCAAATATGTGTTTATGACCTATAGACTACATTTTCGCTATGTGTTTGACATAATTCCTATCATGGTTACACCTTGTTATGTCAAGTTCTTGACTAAGTTTTGAATTAATGTATTTTTCCTTGTTTCATTCATCATTCTGGAAAGTTCTATCAAGTGTTGGGTAGATATCGAGATCCTAGCCCTGAAAAAGTGGCTCAGATCCTGGGGTCACATGCACAAAATTGGGTAATTTACACTGCCATTAGCAGTATGCAACTAGATTCATACAGTCTCTAGAGTTCCTTGTTATGAAAGCAACTAAGAGTCCATGTTAATGAGAAAGAAATCTAGTTGAAGTTATGGCCACTTGGAGTGGTCTTTTAGTTCATGGTGGTCCTGTAGCTCCTTAGGAAGGTCAATAAAGTTTCATTTTGTCAATTCCACTTCTTGGATAGTACCTACGAGGTTGAGTCATATCATAGTAACTCTTAGTCACATATTTACCCCCCTGGTTCAGTGAACTTGGGTAAGTGTGGGAGGAGGGTGGCTAGAGTGTTGATTTTTACTTTGAAGAAGAGAAGGAGGAACTTTTTTTTGATGGTTTATTTCATTCCTCACCTTTGATATGTGAAGAAGAAAAGTCAACAAATCTGAATGCTCAAGACGGTCCTCGTTTATATTCATCTAGATCCTTTATTCATGAAGATACTGATGCATTAGATGTTAAATCTGGTCCAGATAGTGGCATTGGTGATGCATTTATTGATAAACCTAGAGATAGTTATGTTTATGCATCAGTTGATCTTAATAAGAAACCTATATTTGATGACTAATCATTTGATGGTTTGGAACCTTTTCAAGGATTTGAGGAACTCTAGCCTTCGCTAATGGTTATGTGAGGTCATCGTGATCTTTATATTTTTTCAAACGTCATCAAATAAATAAAAAAAATCATGAGTTTCTCATTATAATCCGATTGCGCAAATTGAATAGTTGTCTTCTTCTAAATCTCAAGGTTTTTCAATCAATTGTTTTTAATATCATGATCAGTTCATCAAATGGTTAGAATAATCTTAATTAGAAAGCTTCATCATTTATTATAAGTTTCAATTTTTCATGATGTTTACCAAGATGAAAGGCATGAGTGAATGTTCTCCCACAATGAGTTGTCAAGGTTTGTATGGCCATCAAAGTAAATCAATAGACTAGTTAATTGAAGCATTTTTGTCATATTTTTCTACCAATGTGTGAGACCCTCAAGATGATGTGCAAGTGCTTCATGTCAATATTTTCATTGCTTCAATTGGTTCCACCTTGATTCTTATTGTCCTTACCCTCACCCATAAATGTGAGGAGCCACTTTTGTGGTTACATTGGGAGTTTTATTTTACATAATCCCGACCTTATATTTTTTAGTGTGTAGGTGTAGGTTAGTTTAGTTTTATTCCCTACATTTGTTTTAGTTTTATATTTTCTTTGATTTGTTTTGGTTTTTGGTATTTCACATTTTCTTTTCGAGTTTCAACATAAATAAGACTTTGTGTGAAAGTTTTCTTGTATGGATCTAATGTGATGTGGTAAAACTCAAGAGGATGTTGTGACAACTAACATTTATTGGTTAACTTTTGGTCCCCTTCTTAGTTCATGCATATATCCTTAAGAGTCCACGATGCTTAGATGGAAAATATGTTTCTTTACTAAAACAAGCATTAGTATATCTATGATTCTAATATCTTTAATATGATCTTCACTCCTTGAACCAACCTTTTATTATATATCAGTTCAATCTATCCTTGTTTGAGTATAGAAGGGAACGGGGGAAACTCAAGCGAGTATATTGATTTCAGAGGCATATAGTAAGAGTATAAAAAACAGAATAACCTCTCTTTCTTGTTAAACAAATCAGGATCCCTCTTCTTCCTGTCACCATATAAAAACTAATAAAATGCCAATGAGCATAATTAAATAAAGAAACAACAAGTGAAATAAGAGGAAGGCTTCCTATGCAAAGAGGTGAAGAAAGAAACTTCTCAGGGATACTAAATAGGATCGCTGACAGTTAAGAAATGCTTGTGAATCCTTGAAGTGACTCTTTCAAGGTACTAAATAGGCTTACTAGTAGTAGAGAAGCACTAGATATGGATTTTAAAACTCTCACATCTTAAATTTATGTAATTATTTACTCCAATGCCCTAATAAAAAAAACAGAATTTTGACTTGCTCTATGAATGTGTTAACTCAATGATAGGAATATAAGAGACTACAACTGTAATCAAGTTGAGTAAGGAAACTACGGTGATAAAAAATAAGAAACAATACTTTTTCAAATCTAGACACTACACATAATGTTGGACCTAAACAAAGAAGCTAGGGTTCTTAGACTGAATTATCAAGTGTTGTAGCTGCTACAACCCCCTCAAATTTTTTTCCTATATTATAATTTGAGCCTCCTTTTGGTCTTTTGAATTTTCATTTTAATTTTCTTAAGTCATCCTTCATATTATTTTTCTTAGTGACAAGTTTTCTTCTAGTCACCTCAAGTGTCATAACTTCTTGACCTTACATGCCTAGCTTGTTTACTTCAATTACGCACTTTAAGGTGATAATCAATCCTTGTCAATAACAATTATGCACGCCATGATGGATGTGATTGTGCATGCCTTTGAAGTAGGGATTTCACAATCCTATATGGTAGTGAACTTCACAGTCTCATGTGAGAGGAAACTGGGCAATCCCTTGTGCCAGTGAAGTGTCATTACATAGAATTTTGTCACTGTCCCTTTACTCCCCATTCCTCAATCCTAGAGGACCTATACAGTGAATTCTATATGCTTTCACATCATGAAGAACATGCCTTTACATACCTATTCATGTGCTGAAAATAACCCTCTTGCATAATTTCCCAAGAATCTTCCGTCAATCCCAGTTTTCAAGACCAACGCTAGTGATCAGTTCCTTCCCCGCGCCGATTTGTATAGTTTGAAAGCAGACCTAGCATCAAATGGCACAAGTGAGCCCTTCATCACTTGCATCGGCCCTCTTTTGGAATTTTTTTAAAAATGGAGTAGAAGCTTCCATCTCTAAAAGCTTTGTGAATGGAAGTCTGGTAAATGGTTGGGCTGGATAGAGACAAGAAAGTTTGTTTGGGCTCCTTTCCCATATTAAGATGGAACAAGCCAAAGAGATAAGCCATCTCCCATCATAAGAGGAACCATATCCCCTCCATCAAATTTATATGAACCCCCCCTTTCCAAGATGAATGGGTATTTTTGGAGTTCGAATAACTAGCAATATATATATAGATTTAACCTTCTAGTTTATATTTGTGAAGGGAGACTAGTGTGTTTGGTTTGGTTCAGAACTAAAGGGAAGAAGCCTTAAACTTCCATTGTTGAGGCCAACCATGAGATATTAGCAATGGTGTTGGAACCCGGATACATTGAAGGAGACCTGCAACATCAAGGCTTTGGTTGTATCTTGCTGGCTTGTTGGGGCCTGACCTAGGTTCATAGATGATTTAGCCAAACAAATCCTGGTAGTACTGGCCCTTTTGGAAACAGTCCGTGGAGCACAAATTGAGCTCTCACCCGAAGTAGTATGGGAGGGTGCTAGAACTAGGTTTTCGCACCCTAGAGATGTCTGATGATTCCAAGTGGTTCGTGGTTCGACCCTGCGCACATGTTGCTATGCACACTTACCCTTACCTCGCGGCCTGAGATAGTGCCTTTGTGCAGCCTTACTCTGGGCTCAAATAATATTATTACCCAAGTCCTTCCTCATAACCAATATTAGGTGATCAACTAAACTTATTTATACCCTTTTAGTTATATTCAACACTATTCATAATTCACAGAAGTCCACGTAGCAAATAAATAGCATAATTTCACGTAATATCAAACATGTAATAACTCAGAACAGATACACAGGATTCAGGTAAGACTTCTCTTTATTATTTTCTTCCTTCTGTTATAGACTCGACATTGTCCTGGGCACTCAACTACAGGGATCTGTGCACTCAACTGCGGACTCTACTAGGCCTATGTGCACTCAACTGTAGAGACTCTTGCTACTACTACGACCCAAGACACTTAGACTCTTGCTTTACACTTCGCTTATCATTTCGACTCCATCCATTGGTTCACTTCCTTCGTTCCTTTACAACTTAGAGCCTTGCTCTATTTATACAATCCAATGGTCCGCAGACCATGGGCAGGCTGACACTACATTCAAAACATAGGGTGGACAACTCTACGACTCTAACATATAATCCGCGCTCCGCACCCACAATTCGCAGAGTTTTTACAACAATAAAGACTCAAAACTTGGGATTTAAGCCCCAAAACATGTAGTGGGGGGATTCCATGGCCAACAGGCCCCGAACGCAAACATCATGACTCGCCCTCGAGTCACTCTGTTGGCATGGCGATCTTGGTGCGAAGTCCCTCCAGCTAGTCCCAAATGGTCTTGATGTCTACAGCGCACTGGGCTGCTGCTTGCTGAACCTGCAACATTCTTCCTTCTGACACCTTTGTTTCTGGCATGTTGCGCTGCATCGGTGAATGCATCCCCTGAATCTGCACAAACTTTCCTTCAATATATGATGTGATTGTGAAGGCTTCGTCAATCCATGGTTGGACGAGCACTTTGAGAACTGCTTCCTTATGACATGCTGTGTGCACCTCCTCCTTCAATGCCTTGGCTTGTTGCATCCTTGCAAGCCGTTAAGTAAGGACAAATGTCTCCGTAGTCCCTGTAATGCTGTCATAATGTTGCTAGAGTTTGCGTGCCTCTTTCTCTAGCCGCTGGATGTTGGGGTCCTCCTGCAATGTCGTGAGGACCTGAGGTGCCTGTTCCAACATGTTGGTACAGTCACGCACTGCACCTCCAATATCTTCCAAACCTTCTATAATAGTGCTGGCGCATTGTTCTCTGATTTCTGGGGGAGTGGAAGGCTATGCGTTCAACTGTAGCTCGGCAATCTGAAGGTTCAGATCCAGCTGAACCTTTGTTGTCTATTCTCTCGTATCGTGGACTCCACTTGCGAAACTATGCATCCACACTTCTATTGGTAGATCTACTTTGATAGCTAATTCTAGGATGCGTCGGCAAGTGTCATCTACCATCTACACAAACCTTTGGTCCTGCAACACCAACTCATCGCACTACAATCTGAGATGCTCCATATTGATCTTTTATTCACTAAGAACTTGGATCGCGGGGTTCTCCCTAGCGTATAGCTCTACTGTTATTCCATCTTGTAGCTAATACAGTGTTTCCCGAGGAAGGGCAGCTAAATTAAGGAGAAGGCATTTCATGATGCTAACTATCATTCGGCCCATCGTATCTGATGATACTAACACTCCCTCTAGCAACACTATTGTGTTGGTCATCCTTGCACATAACATCTGCTCTGCTGGTGAAGTGCCTGCTACGACATGGGTAGACAAGATACCTTCCTGAGGGGGCCGCACCTTTAACTCCTGCAGCTACACCCTGAGGGCCCCCAACACACTCTAGTGCTCCGTCATAAACTCTTGGAGTGCTTCACTGGTCAATGGCTAGCTTCAAAGCCTTGACCTTCTTCCTTGGACCCAATCTTTCTGCGATGCGTGGGCCTTTGAACTGTGTGGACGTGGTCCCTAGATCCGCACTCCCTTCTGCTATTACTGTTTCCTCTGCCTCCTGCCCTGAGGATGTTGCTTGGACCTCCTCTACCTATACTATTGCGGCCTCTACTGTCTATGCTTCTGCTATTACTTCTGCTACCTTCTTCTACTTCGCAGCTTCCTGTTCCACTTCGCAGACTGCCCTTACCTCGGCTGCCGCTTTTTCATTCCACATTCTCTCAGACAATTGGGTGACGCACCGCTTGACATCATCCTTCTTTTTTTGTGCTGTTGCCTTCTCCAGTTCCACCAAATCTTGGGCATGCCACTCGGGAGGCCATATCCCTAATACAGTAAAGATCATGTCATCAGTGGCTATAAATGATAGCTTTGTCCACTGTTGTGCCGGATCCTTTTGTGCCCTGATGTATATGTTGTGCATATCCACCTTGAAGTCTGCAAAACTCTGTAGACTATTGTGCACCGTAGGTGATAGGTGCGGTCTCCTGTTGATCCATGTTCAGATGCTTGCCTCCATGAGCATCAAGAAAATTTTTGTATCGCGAATCCGTTTTGTGTCCTTGGTGGCCCAGAGCAAAGCATACCTCACGGCCTCGGGTAAGTCTTGGTAAATTTTCGGGAACTGACTATCCTCCAACATTTCTCTCGCTACTAGCAATGTGGATAAGAGCAACCATGCATAGTGGAAGGTCTTACCCTGCTCCTAGGCCTCGCGATAGTTTAACAAAAACTCCTCGCAGAGGAACTTGACCGAGTTGAACTGGACCCCCTACGTGCACTGTTTAGCCAATGTGACCACGAGTGCTGGTACCTCATCGACTTGATATTTTCTCACCATTTTAGTATCCAAGAGTTGGGTGGCTATGTGCACCCCTTTTTCCTTGATGCTGGTGATAGTGTAGTCCCTCTTTTTCTTCTCTAGCTTATACTTTTCCTTCATGACCTCTGCGAGAGCCAAATCGCTACTTTTCCTAGCCTTTGTTGTGGGGTCCTTTCCCTTACCGGGAAGCTGAGAAATTCCATGGATGAGGTCTACCGTGATGGAAATAGGCTCCTCCAACCATAGATACCCATCATGCACCAGGCAGAGAAACTTCTTGATAACGAAAATGGTGATGGGCACGTGGTGGAAATGTGGTATCCATAACAAATGCAGCAACTCTGCCTTTTCCACACCGTGCAGCCATTTTTGTCGCTCTAACGTTATCAATGCCCCCTCCATATTCTGTTTCATCAGATTTTCCATATCTAAGTGTAGGAACTTCTCGCTCTCTACGAGGTCCCAGCCTTCAAATTTCATGGTGGGCACGCAGCCTAGGTGCAAGCCCTCAAATACAATGCCATCGGGGAGGAGCGGGGTCTGTACTGAACTCTTTGTTGCATCCAAATCCTTTGGTACTCTAGCTTTTCCTTTCCGTGGAGGGACATATGTGAGCAGTTCTATTGGAGAGTGAAACAGTTGGATGTCCTCCTCCACATCTTCTTCCTCTTCTATGGTGGCAATCAGGGCTTTCAAATCTTCTTCCTCCTCATCTGTTTCAATCGAGACTACCTTCCCTTTTTCTTCCATTGATAACTTGTTGTACCGCAGATTCCTCGGGGACATGCATACTAGTCCCATTACCTGCTTATCCTTCTTCGACCTCAGTGTCCGCGGTGATTTGGGGATTTCTGTCACAACCCCAGCACCTTCGGGAACATCCTATACCATGGGGGTTTGTGCGGCCTTGCCGGCAGTTCCTTCTTCAATTCCCAACCCATCCTTAGTGGTCGTCATCATCTCTACATAATATTTTGTCTCTCGTGTACTTAGGGGCTTAATTATCGCTCGGCTCTCAACACTCTATGCTCTGCTCAAGGGCTCAATTCTAAAATGACTAAGTGCTATTCATTGTCCAGCCCTTTGAGTCTTATAGCACCTTCTGAATTCAAATTCGACTGTTCCCCCAAATTCTGGGGCATCAATGCTTCCTTAGCGACAGGTTTTCCCAAATCTTGTGTATAACCCTCGTCTTAAATGCCCACCACCCTCTCCAGTTGGCCTCAACTCGAACATCCCATCATGAACAGTAACACCGACAGTCACTTCCCAGCCAACCCATGCGGCAGCACAAACCTCCATGCGCAGTCGTGAACCCTGTGACATTATGTTCCTGCATGCACCTCTTAGAGCATGCAACTTCCCAGCAGAATAATTTATAGTCCCACGCTCCCTTTCAACTACCTCGAGCCCTAAGACTATCCTTCCTATGGCTAGTGAGGTGGTTGCACCACCTGTGCAGGGTTCCATCCCGTCCTTTTCCGTGGTTCGCGGAGAACCCTCATCTGCCATTGTGGCGATTGGCACCACGCACTTTACTTTTTGCAATGCACTTCCCTAGTTACTACGTTTGGAAATATGTGGTCCTAGTCATGGCAAAAGACTAACCAATTCTTGACGATAGTCCTCTAATTCGTTAGTATGATCTTCTACACCTTTCCTTGCCATCCTTGGTTTATCGACAAGAAATGCTCCCTTTATTTCATTTTCTAGCCTCTTGACCTCTGTATCCATTAAAGTGCCTTTATTCCTTAGCCATGCTCGGTCCTTTTCAAGTTCACGAAGTATAAAGTTTCCCTGTCAAATTGCTTATTGAAGTCTTATATGTTCTGCTTCACGTAGCTGTGTCATTTCTTAGTCCCATGCTTCACGCACTATCGAATCTATGGGTGCTGTTACATGCAGATTCATCTTTGCATGCTCCTCAGAGATTATAGTCCCTGCTTCATTCTGCAACCTTGGAATTTCTCTCACGGTTAGGGTTTTTCACATGGTCCTATAGGCCCATCCAACCGTTGGTACATGCAGGTCCCAATCAGTGCGTCTCACATGGTGGACCCTATTCATCACTTTGCACACCCTGTAAAATGCTTCCCCACGGTTAATCTTTGGTGTGCTTCATCTTTCCTACCACTACATTTTGTTCCTGTTTTCTATTCTGGGAGTGGTGTTCCTTTTTGTGGGCTACGTGCCATACATCTGTACCCATCTGGAAAGGTGGGCGTGCAAACTATTTCGCCCCTCATAATCGGCTCTCATTCATAGCTGGGGTTTTCCAAATCATATAAGCATCCCCCTTCTACATTCGCACCAATCTGTGAAACTTTATTTGTGCGTACCCCACCATCTTGCAGGCATAACACATAGTGCCCATTTCAGAGTGTCAAAACACTGTTGTTCCGGAACTTCACTCTCAAATTTTTTCAAAAATTCATCCACCGTTGTTAATGTTGGCATTATGATTCAAGTGTTGTCCTTGATGGCAACTCACTCAGAGGTTGGTACAGGTGCTCAGAGACTGGTACAGGTGATGGCAACTTAACTAGTGGACAGATCTCAGTACAGCAGGACAAGAAAGAGATATACGCAGGTTCAGCAAGGATAATCAGCGTGTACACGCAGGTTGGCTTCAGTAAAAGCGCGTACATGTGAAAACGTACCTTTGGTCAGTGGCAGTTAGTCCTTGGAAGTTGTGCCTATGGTTTTGGACCATGGTGTCTCGACGGACGTGTCGATCCCTAGTTTCGAGGTTGATGGTATTGTGTTACTATGGTTTTGGCTCTTGGTATTGAGGAAGGCCTAAGGCTATATAAGGAGAAGATCACTAGGCCAAAGAGAGCAAGGGTGAGTGATGAAGATCTGAGAAAGTGTGTGATCCAAGTGCTGGTTATGGGTTGGTAATCTGAACCAAGGTTTCACCCATGTGGAGGATGATGAATGATGGAACGAGATCTCAAGGCTTGGAATGATTATCTTCATATGGTTTGACTCTGGATAGACTAGATCTACTGACGCATGTTTATTATTATGATCTGGGTATGTTTTGATGTCTGATATAGCTGCAGAGTTTTAAGGTTGAATTTATAGATCTGTACGCGAGTTTGGTTTTGGTAAAAGAGCGTATACACGCAGGTTGGGTTCATCCAAGTAGCGTATACAATGTGAAGTATGATATTTGAATATGGAGGTGGATCTGGTTGTTGCTTTGATTGTCTGGTTATTGTTGATAGGGTTACAGTGATTCAGAATTGGGTGTTTCAGTGATTAATGATGCAGGTTGTACTACAATGATGATTGTCTTATGGATCCAGTATGAAAATGTATGAAACGTGGTCCCGGGTAGCTCGTAGGCCGGCACCTACGTACTGGTAAACATATCAGCCAGTACAAGAGCCAGGGGGTTGTAGCTCCCTTCCACTAGCAGCTGGAAAACGAGTAAAGAAGCATTCTGTAGGTAGGCACCTACGTACTAGTAAATGGATCGGCTAGTACAAGAGCTAAGAGGGTTGTAGCCCTCTGCAGGTTGTAGCCTGCGTGCTGGTAAAGGACTGCACCAGTACATTGTAAAAGAAGTTCTCATTAAAGAAGAAAGAGACAAATTGCAGCAGGTGGTTTTCACCCACATTGGGTTTCCACCTTATATCATGGTGTTCATGTGTGTGGCTTTTGTGTGATGATCTGTTCTGTTATACTGCACTTGTTTACTGTTAATATGCTTAATAATGTTCTGATGCATTTACTGAAGATAAGATTAACTGAATCATAAGATCTCTGGATATACGCTAGTTGCATTAGACACAGTCGCGTGTACACGCGGGTTCACTTAGCTGAAGTTGCGTATATGTTTCTGAGTATGAAATTGAGAAGTTTTATCTGATCTGATAATACTGATTCACCCCCCCTCTCAGTATTATTTCCAACAATTGGTATCAGAGCCGGTCCTTCAGAGAAGCTTGATCGCTTGAAGGAGATTCGTAGAACAATGGGGAAGAAAGCACGTCAGAAGAAGAAGACAGCTCAAAGGAAAAATGACAACCTGCCGTTGAGTGGAAGCAAGTGTTCAGATCCTGAAGCATCTCAGATTGAAGATGGACAAGCAAATGAAGCATCAGATCAAATCATAGATCAACAAGATCTACCTAGCAAAAGGGAGAATGCCCTCAAGGAAGAAATCATCAGATTAGAAGATCAGTTAGAATGTGCCTCCAGAATTCGAGAAATGCTGCTAGCACTGAATAAAGAGCAAGAAAACGAGATCCTCAAACTAAGGCATCAGTTGGATGAAGGAAGGAAAGCTGAAGAGACCTTGGAGAAGCAATGTCTTGAAAAGGAAGAACAACATCAAGTTGAGGTAAATATCTTGAAAGGTAAAATAGAAGAAAAGGATAAGCTTTTACGATTTCAAGATAGTACTAAAGTCTTGGATGATATTCTTAATAGTCAAAGATCTCCTGCTATCAAGAATGGTCTTGGTTTTCGTGGATATATTGAAGGTGAATCTAGTTCACAAGGTGAGGCAAGAAACTCTAATGAGAAATCTGAAATGCCCAACAAGGAACAACCAAGGAAAGAAATTCCTCAAGGAAGATTCTTTACTCCTAACTATGGACGTGATAGACGATTATTTCCTCCACTGAATAATGTTGAATGTTATGTATGTCATAATCTTGGACATGTTGCAGCCATATGTAGAAGAAGAAGGTTTCAAGACCATCATGCAGAAAGATCATCACATTCGAGGTACTTTAATGGATATTGTTTTTCTTGCAATATGTTTGGCCACAAAGCTGCTGATTGCTACAGGAGGAATATGAAACATGTAAGATGCTATGCATGTAACAAGTTTGGACATAAAGCAAGAGATTGCAGGAACAAAGCTCATGATAAGAAGAAATCATCAACATGCTTGAAGATATGGAAGAAAAAGGAAGTTCAGTCAGAAAAATATGGCACAGCACAGGGTACTCAGCACAACACAGACATAACAAACTCAGGGGGAGCTGAAGGTGTAAAACTTCAGTGTTCTAATTCTCATACGCAAGTTTCATGAAGGAAAGCCGCGTATATACGCGAGTTACAGGCTTCAAAGTCGCGTATATGGAGAAAGGGCAGCAGAACAGACCCAGGTTCAGTCATGGTTGGCTCAGGCTCAGGGGGAGCAGAACAGACTCAGGAAATGGTTCAGACATGGTTGGCTCACACTCAGGGGGAGCAGATTCTTCAAATAATTCATTGTTGGCATTATGGTTAGAAGTTGTTGATAAAGTCTATGAAGCTAAATGATACATCTTGCTGTTTAGGAATGGTATTGCAGGCTGATGCTTATGGTACAGATCATGATGCTGCTGGTGGCTTTCATAAGTCTTGGTCTAGATATTTCATCACTATGTCATGTATCTCTTTGTGATATCTCTTTTATGATGTCAAGGTCATGTAATGGCCTATGTTGGTTTCCCCACTATGCCTGGGATGAATGATGAAATGTTTATGTATTGTCATGAGTAAACTCTTAATGTATCTCCACATGGTTAGGTGGATGAGTCAATATTGGTATATCCCCACTAGGTTGGGTGATGAATGTATGTATTGAGTCTTTGGTGATAGGAAGGTCTTCTATAATGTATAAGTCTTTGTTCTTCTTGAAGAACATCTTTTGCAGATCTTGCCTACAGTCAAGGGGAGCATGAACAGCACAATTCAGCAAGAGCAGGATGGATAGATTGGTACACTTTGGCATACACAAAGGGGGAGCACATTTGGAGATTTCAGCATGTACTCAGGGGGAGTATGGACAGCAGTATGGACAGCAGAAGGTATACCAAAGAAGAGAATATCTTGGTCCACCCTTTGCCCTTGATGTCAAAGGGGGAGAGTGACTTGGTGTGGTGGTTCCCATCAAGTCCAAAGGGGGAGATTGTTGGCATTATGATTCAAGTGTTGTCCTTGATGGCAACTCACTCAGAGGTTGGTACAGGTGCTCAGAGACTGGTACAGGTGATGGCAACTTAACTAGTGGACAGATCTCAGTACAGCAGGACAAGAAAGAGATATACGCAGGTTCAGCAAGGATAATCAGCGTGTACACGCAGGTTGGCTTCAGTAAAAGCGCGTACATGTGAAAACGTACCTTTGGTCAGTGGCAGTTAGTCCTTGGAAGTTGTGCCTATGGTTTTGGACCATGGTGTCTCGACGGACGTGTCAATCCCTAGTTTCGAGGTTGATGGTATTGTGTTACTATGGTTTTGGCTCTTGGTATTGAGCAAGGCCTAAGGCTATATAAGGAGAAGATCACTAGGCCAAAGAGAGCAAGGGTGAGTGATGAAGATCTGAGAAAGTGTGTGATCCAAGTGCTGGTTATGGGTTGGTAATCTGAACCAAGGTTTCACCCATGTGGAGGATGATGAATGATGGAACGAGATCTCAAGGCTTGGAATGATTATCTTCATATGGTTTGACTCTGGATAGACTAGATCTACTGACGCATGTTTATTATTATGATCTGGGTATGTTTTGATGTCTGATATAGCTGCAGAGTTTTAAGGTTGAATTTATAGATCTGTACGCGAGTTTGGTTTTGGTAAAAGAGCGTATACACGCAGGTTGGGTTCATCCAAGTAGCGTATACAATGTGAAGTATGATATTTGAATATGGAGCTGGATCTGGTTGTTGCTTTGATTGTCTGGTTATTGTTGATAGGGTTACAGTGATTCAGAATTGGGTGTTTCAGTGATTAATGATGCAGGTTGTACTACAATGATGATTGTCTTATGGATCCAGTATGAAAATGTATGAAACGTGGTCCCGGGTAGCTCGTAGGCCGGCACCTACGTACTGGTAAACATATCAGCGAGTACAAGAGCCAGGGGGTTGTAGCTCCCTTCCACTAGCAGCTGGAAAACGAGTAAAGAAGCATTCTGTAGGTAGGCACCTACGTACTAGTAAATGGATCGGCTAGTACAAGAGCTAAGAGGGTTGTAGCCCTCTGCAGGTTGTAGCCTGCGTGCTGGTAAAGGACTGCACCAGTACATTGTAAAAGAAGTTCTCATTAAAGAAGAAAGAGACAAATTGCAGCAGGTGGTTTTCACCCACATTGGGTTTCCACCTTATATCATGGTGTTCATGTGTGTGGCTTTTGTGTGATGATCTGTTCTATTATACTGCACCTGTTTACTGTTAATATGCTTAATAATGTTCTGATGCATTTACTGAAGATAAGATTAACTGAATCATAAGATCTCTGGATATACGCTAGTTGCATTAGACACAGTCGCGTGTACACGCGGGTTCACTTAGCTGAAGTTGCGTATATGTTTCTGAGTATGAAATTGAGAAGTTTTATCTGATCTGATAATACTGATTCACCCCCCCTCTCAGTATTATTTCCAACAGTTAACCTGTTGTACCTAGGCAAATCCCTTATCTCCGTTCTCACGTAGCGTAGTGATCTTACCATCATGTTGCAATTGAGCGTTGTTACTTCGTGCAGCCAATTCTGCCATCGTTATATTTCTTTATCCAAATCCAAAGTGCAGGAGCTTTTACGCTCCCACAAAATCCTACCACCTGTTGTTGGATTCACCAAATCTTGATCTTGTCCAGTTATCTTATATATACAATTGATATCGTCATCACTATCATTGTCGTGCACCGGTTCAGTATATCATGCTCCTTCGGTAGGATCTAGCGGTACTACTACGTGTAGTGACTTTTTCTCAAAAATCATTTTGCACTTCTTCAGATTTATGAATCCATTCATATCAGTGGCCCAATCTATTCCCAGTAGCATGGGATAGGGATTGCTATCATCGAAAATATCTATTACTTCGAAATCCACCAGTGCGCTCGCACCTTCAATATCCACTGTTACTCCTTGCAATCTTCCCATGGGTAAGATCTTCTGTTGATTCGCCATTCACAATTGAATAGGAGACCATTGTAGTGCATGTCTTCCCATGCATTCCCATGTTTTTTTTGCAGTACATTCGCGTTCGACCGGAGATCCTTAATTACTTGATCGATTTCGTACTCTCCAATTTACGCAGTCAATCTCATTTCCCTTCTTGTTCATAATGCATGCTTTCCAAGTTTCCGAACTATACGCGGTTCTCCTAATCCCGTGCACCTAGTGATAAGTTCCTACAGTACTTTTATAGCCTTGCTGTCATGCAACAGTTTCATGCATGTCTCCAGAAAGGTAGTGAACATTGAAGGATCCATCCCTGGTTCTAGTTGATCCTTACTACCCGAATGGAGGCCTCTGTGAAGCTCTTCTTAGCTTCCATGAATGTCTCCTTCGTGCACTCCAAATCAAATTTAGGTTCCTTTGTAGGAGCCCTATGAACCGACGCACTTTCTTCTGGCTACTTGCCTTTTTCATCTCTGGTTGTGATACCACTTCGAAGTACTATGTTTACATTTGGGTCCTCTCCGCATGGCTCAGACCTCATAATTTGTAGGTTTTGAGTTGGGGAAGGTTGGAGTACTCCTTTGTCGTACAACTTTGCTATCAGTGTAGGGCAGTCCTCCATCTCATGATCAAATTGGGTATAGTATAAACATGATGCTCTCATCGGATTCATACAATCGTGGGCATAGTGCCATGGCCCTTCACAATTGTAACAGATTAGTTGTCTGCGACCCCTTCCTAGTCCCATTCCACCTCGACCTCATCCGCGCCATTGAAATCCAACACATGCCATCCCTGCATTCAGATTGAGGGCTCATGTTTTGGTCTGCACTCTATAGGCCGGGGTCCAATCCATCATCAGCTCATAACTTCGGCAGATGCGCTCATCATGGCCTATTGACCTGGAGAAATTACCGAACAGTTGTTGGGACATCTGTGTATACTTTTGCAATAAGTGACAGTTATTCATAATGTGTTTTACTCCTATTTGAAAAATCATGAACCATAATTTCGGCACCACGCTCGGTCCTGCTTTTGCCTATGATCTTTGCATTTTATGCACCGTACTTCCTTGTGCACCTCTGGCTGAGGTGTCCTGTCTTGTTTCAAACTCTGCATTTCCAGACACAGATTTTGCAGTTACGCGTGGATTTTTTGGACTCCCAGACCATGATCTTATATAGGGGTCTCGTGTAATCTCATTGCAATCTCCAAAGCTTCGGCTTGGATGGATAGCATTTGTTGTGACAACGTCATCCTTAAATGCAATGTTAGTGATGCTACAAACCATGCACGGTGATGTCCATCTGTCAAAGTCATGTTGGCTTCACGAATCACACTCTTCAGTATCTGGTCTAGATCCCATGGGGTCTTGCCTGGAAGCATCACAATTTCCTTAAACCCACTAATCGATTGTTTCTCTGATTTTGGCCTGCTAAATTCCTTGTTCAGCACAGCCTGGATATTTGTGATCCCTACGTTTGGATGGTCATTGGAATGTTTAATGTACCACGTTAGTGCGCGATACTGCAATGCACTTACTACTGCAACCTTATTTATATTGTCATCCACGACTTCTTGTGCTTCCCATACAGCCTCTACTACGAACCAGAATTGATCTGGGTCTTCGTTCCCTACTCCTCTGAATACTGGCAGTTTGATCGCACTCACCATATTCAACTGTGGTGGTGGCAGAGGTGGTGTGGGTGGAGATGGGGGTGATGATGGTGAAACTGGTGGTGGTGTAGTTGGGGGTGCTATGCGTAGAATTCACTACCTTATTAGACTGATCGCGCTTCTCAGAGAAACTTTCGCAAACTCCTCCTCACTCTCCCACGAGGGTGAAATCAAGGGACTCATTTCTAATTCTTCACTACTTCCATTTCTGTAGATCTTCTCACTTCGCGTAGTCCCAAACATTAATTTATTCACATAACCGTCTTTTCACACAGTAGCATTTTAATCTAGGTATTCAAAGATTTAATGTACTTACATCATGGTCCCTTGAGGAAGTGACGTTCTGCCTTCCTATAGCTGACAGTCGTATCTACCCTGAACTCGGTGATAAATCCCCCTATAATTCGATCAAGCTAATGGTCCACATCACATGAGATCTTATCTTCTGAGGCTTCTAGTCTGCGCACTAATTCCAAAGTCCACACAATCGGTTTTTCGAGCCTACACCTTCCCTGACTATCTTCTAACTTCGTGATCCACTCGTATAGCTCAGAGGGGAAGGATGCAAAGAAAAGTTCGTGGATTTCCATATATAAGTAGCGCTCTAACCACTGTTCCTTTGATACTCGCGGATTCCTATTTTCTTGCACTGCGAACTTATGAATATTATTGTCCAACCACCCTTTAATTTCTTTCTTTGGTGGATTCCAGTGACACGACATCAGACATCCCTTATGCAGATCTTGGTCTCGACAACGGAACCATTTTTTGGCTTGTTTAGGTCTGAACCAGGTTTAGATATGATTTAGCCAAGCAAATCTCGTTACTACTGGCCCTTTCAGCAACAGTCCACGAATCATGGACTAAGGTCTCACCCAAAGTAGTATGGGAGGGTGCTAGAACTAGGTTTCTGGATCCTGGAGATGTCTGATGATTCCAAGTGGTTCTCAGTTCGACGTTGCATGCACCTTGCTATGCGCACTTACCCTTACCTCGCAGCCTAAGATACTGCCTTTGCGAAGCCTTACTCGAGGCTCGAACAATGTTATTACCCATGTCCTTCCTTGAAACTGATATTAGGTGATTAACTAAACTTATTTATACCCTTTTAGTTATATTCAATGCTATTCATAATTCACATAAGTGCGCACAGTAAATAAACAATATAATTTCAAGTAATATCAAACATGTAATAACTCAGAATAGATACACGGGATTCAGGTAAAACTTCTCTTTATTATTTTCTTCCTTATGTTACAGACTTGACACTGTCCTAGGCACTCAGCTGCAGGGGTCTGCACACTTAGCTGCGGACACTACTAGGCCTCTGCGCACACAGCTGTAGATCCTCTGCCTACTACTATGACCCAAGACACTCAGACTCTTGCTCTACGCTTTGCTTATCGTTTAGACTCCATCCATTGGTTCACTTCCTTCGTTCCTTTACAACTTAGAGCCTTGCTTTGTTTATACAATCCCATGGTCCACAAACCATGGGTAGGCTGAAACTACATTCAAAACTTATGGTGAACAACCCTATGACTCTAACATATAATTCACGTTGCGCGCCCGCAATTCGCAGAGTTTTTACAACAATAACAACTTAAAACTTGGGCTTTAAGCCCCAAAACATGTCGTGGGGGGATTTCATGCCCAACATATTTCTTTCTAATTTTTTATATCAATACAACTAATGGTTTATTTCCTACATTAAGTGTAATATTAGCTCTGATGGCTTAAGGTTCCTTGACTTTTTAAGTAGATTGAATGTGATTGTATGCTATTACGTTTCTCGTTGTCTCTTGTGTATTTGTTTCAGGTATTTGAAGGAGAAGAACGAAAAGAAGCTAGAGCAAAGGAGTGAGGTCACTATCAAGTGGATTAGTGTTCTAAGAGGTAGGCCATCTTATTTGATTCTAGTCTAAGGGAGTTTTCATTAGGTTTTTCTGTTAGCGGGTAGACCCACTCTAGGGCTAGAGGGATCACCTTTGTCCGCAGAGGAGATTTACCTACACCACAAATTGGTGACTCCAAGCTCCACTGGGGATCCATCCCTCTCTTTTGATTATTTTTAATTTCGTGGTTTATGTGGAATTTTGTTGTATCTCCCTTTCCCTTTGGTTTTTTATGCTTTTCCCAATTGACTGCTTTGGTTCTAAACCTTAGAGTGACAATTCTAGTTTTGAAATTTGAAAATTTTTAATTTTTCCTTGAAATCCTTGATCAATGCATTTTATTTCTAATAGCCACGCCGACCAATGCGAATTTCTCTTAAACAGTCATATCATACCACCCTTGTGGTGTTTGTTGTCAGTTAGGAAATCACATTGATTCTTATAGGTGAAGATCAGGGTTTCTCCTGAATCATAACCAGTGTCTCTTACCCTCATAATTTCCGCCCCTTAGCCTATTTTCCTTTGTTCTCCCTGGCTAGAAATCTTCATTAGCTTGTTTTGTGTGCTTCTTTGGTTTGATTTTTCCTTGATTTTTTGAGTCTTTGGATGGTTTGTGGCTTTAGGGAATCTAGGTCATTATCCATTCAGCTATTTGTGTGCTCAGAAAGTCAAGTGGTTGGTTAACTACTCCATGCATTTTTTGTTGTAGTCCTTTTATTTCTTTGGTTTCAATTGAACACGTTTGAAAAGTTTCATTTACTCCTATCTTAGTTGAACGTATCGTTTCGAGCATACATTACAGTTGCTCGTCTTGTTTCTATTGAGTCTTTTGAATGTTTGGTTTGGAAAGAGTTATTCTTTTTCATCTTTTGCATATGATTGATGTTGATTGTTTGAATTTTTTTATTGAAGTGTTTACGTGAAAGATTCATTTATCATTCCATTGAAAAATACATCATTCTAGTTTGCTGAATTGATATGTTGCATTAAGTAGCATCATTGAAAGCTATAATTGCATCATCATTTTGCATTCGAAAGGAAATGAACTTCTTTTACCATTGAAAGGACTAGTTGAAGTGCATTTGATAGGAAGATATGAAGTGGAAAGAATTTTCATTATTTTGTTTTAAAAAGTGAAGTAGTGAAGAGTCATCCTGCTTTCAGTTGCTTGTTTGTTGCATTGATTGTTTTCTCTACTCTGATTAACGTAAAAATTCATCAAATTGAAAGAGTTTTGTCTCATTTAGATGCATATAGGAGTTTATTGAGTCACATCGATAGGGCCTGAAAACTGAAACATAATTTCAAGATAAAATTTAAAATGTGTTCAATTAACCTAAGGCGCATTTGAAACTTAAAGCTCAGATTTAGAGGTCTATGCTAGAGACGTGTTCTGGTGTCTTTAAACCTAGCAGCAATCATTCGCTTAGACACTATACAATGATAGCATGGACTTGTGCTCCCTGTACCATCGCATATATAAAGGGAGAGCCGACTAGGTTTGTAATTATTCATTGACAAGAAGCCGAGTCTGCCACCTTGTAAAAGTGATACACACAACACAAAATTCGGGGAGATTTCCTATTCATACTTCTTGGTTCTCCTAGAGGTATTCTGCAATTCACGGTTACCTGATAATCCTTTTGCCTAGATTATCCTGAGTAGTTGTTTTGGTATTTTTGACTCTTTAAATTTAAAAGATCATCGAGAAATTGTCCTTTCAAGCTTGTTAACTTTGAAAGAGACTAGAGTCACCTTTCTCTCTTTTCTCGACTCTTAAGATATGAAAAGGCAAAGTTTTGTTTCAACTTCTTAAAATTAACTACCCACGACATATTCCTTTTTAAAGTTATCTTCCTTAGTGATTCTTTGGGGTCAATTGCAATGGCAACATTTCCAGAGTCTACCAGTCAAGGATCTCCCTCAGATGGGAATCCTAGTCCTTTTCCTTCTTTTAGAAATGCTGGTGCTCCTTATATGGAAACATTGTCCCTCCTTGCGTTAACCATTGGTTTACCTATCTAGTTATTTTCGACCTCGATGGTCCAAAGTGTCCTGACTCTTGCCCTGCCATGTCCTTCATTTGAGTCACATCACAATCATTTTGAAGTTGACCTATCACCTTCTTCCCTTATTTCTTCACCTTCATTTTCTACTCCGCCTCGTGAGGCTTTGAAATCCAGTAACCGGGAAGCTACAAAGAAGAAGAAGAATACAGATAAGCAAGAGGCCAACCGTGCAGCTGCCACTCCAAATGCACCTCCGAACGACAAACCTTCTGATCCTTTGCAGAAGGTAAAATTCCCTTATAGGCTATGTAAGGGTGACCATCTCCTTCGAGACTATGTTGGTATTCCAAGAGTCTTAAAGGTATGGTCTCAAAATCTAGATCAACCATCCCCATTAACCTCTCGAGATAATTTCGATGCTACACCCTCAGCTAGCGATGGTAAGAAGAAGGGAAAAAATAAATTCCTCTAGAGGTTATGTGAAGGAGAGAATCTTCTTCACATTTGTCCTCTTATGGTTAAAGCTTCCAAAGTTTTGGAAAACCTTACAGCTCCTCAACCCCAACTTCCAGTTGGTTATATAGGCTTTCCTCTAACCCTCTCCTAGTTGGTAAAGAGATTGACTTTGATTCATCTCTTTCCCATCCTGATATTTTCGAGCATGACTCTCTTGTGTCTATTCCCAACCAACCATTGGTCGAAAAGAGTGTCGACTTGGCTCCACCTTCAGTTGTTCTCTCTATTCTTGAAGAGAGTAGTTATCATACTTCTCATGTTCTTCTTGTCTCCTCAGACTCTCATGAATTGGAGAATGGCCCTCCCGTCTAAGTTATTCAGTCGGGTCCTTCTCCTATTCCTGTAAAGAATGGAGAAATCCTATGATACCCCCACCAAGTAGTTTTGTTGTTTCTTTTGATTGTAGTCAATTGATTGCATTCTACCTCCCATCTTATGTGCCTTTCTAGATCACAGTACAAGCCTATAATATGGTAGTACATGGATCCATATTAGGTGAAGATGAGTCTATTAGCATCACGTCTTCTACTACTTGGCAAGCTTTGGGTTCACCATAGCTTGTCTCTCTCACCCAAAATCTGTTTTCTTTCAACGGAGGAACCAGTCAACCCATAGGGATCCTTCTAAAGTTCCCTATTACTTTGGGAGGAAAGACCGTCTATATAGATGTGATAGTAGTCCAAGGTCCCTTAGATTTAAATATTCTCCTTGGACATGACAATGTTTAGGTCATGGGAGCTCTTGTTTCTTCCCTTTTCCGTGTGGTTTGTTTTCCACACGAAGGGAGAATAGTGATCATTGATCAATTGTCTTTCATTAGTCACCAGGTCAATCCTAAACCATCGTCCCCTATTGGCTCTTATTTGAAAGTAGTACCCTCCCTTCCATAGGTCAATTATGTGGCTACCCATTCCATCTCCACATCTACTTATGATCACACAGATGGTATAGTGCATTATGTACTGGGGGCATTCGAACCTAATCTATCATTTTGTACGAGTAGACATGTGTTCCTCCAAGAGCATAGTTCTCCCATCTAGTGAGGACCTCTTGGGGCCCATGTTCTCATATGGTCCATGACCATATTATGAGGATAGTTATTTCTCTGTGTCAACTTCATTTGAAAATAAAATAGATTTTGGAGCAGAGTTCCTTGTCTTGTGTCAAGCTCGTTAAAAAATGAAACAAGGGGGTAGAGCATAGTTCCTCATCTTGCATCAAGCTCGTTAAAAAATGAAACAAGGGGTGTGAGCATAGTTCCTTGTCTTGTGTCAAGCTCATTAAAAAATGAATCAAGGAGTCCAAGGATAGTTCTTTTACTATGAAAACCTCGTTAAAAATCCAAGCATAGTTTTTCGTTTCAAGCTTGTGTAAACATGGGACCGAATCGAAGCATAGTTCCTTGTCTTGTGTCAAGCTCATTAAAAATGAATCAAGGAGTCTAAGGATAGTTATTTTACTATGACAACCTCATTAAAAAATGAAACAATTCCCTTCTCCAAATCGAGTCTTTGATTCAGATCTCGTAAAATCCCAGTCATGTCTTTCTTGGATCTCGAAAGTGAACCTTCATTCCATCCACCTAGCTATATGAAATGAAGGTTAGGGGGCATGTGTCTTGGCTCTCATCATGTTGGGGGCCATGCCATTTTCTCATTCAAGCATAGTTTTTTGTTTCAAGATTGTCTAAACATGAAACCGAATCCAAGCATAGTTTTTTGTTTCAAACTTGTGTAAACATGAAACCACATCGAAGCATAGTTCCCCATGGTTCAGGCTTGTATAAAAAGTGAACCTGTCTCGATTATAACCCTCATGATTTCCATTTTTATCAGCCTCTCTCATCAAATAATCCTTGGTTTTTCTTCATTCCATCACCACCATCTCTTTGGTCGATCATATGCTTCCACTTGGTTGTTTTTAATTTCCTGATGAATCGCAACAATGAGTGGTTTTGTTAGCAAGCCTCTTGACCATTACATGTTTTTGAGCAGTTCCATCATTGCCAAAATTAGTTGATACCCTTCATACCACTCATTCCTCCAGGACGAGTCACATTTAAGTTCTTTTCTGACTCATAAAAATAAAAACATTGTAGAGTATTTTTTCCCTTTTAGACTCGTTAAAGTAAATAAAAGCAGGGAGTCATCTTTGAGCTCTTTTATGACTCTCAAAATATGAAAATATTGTCGATATTTTTCCATTTTGAACTCATTAAAGGATGTGAAACATAATTTACCCAATATACATTTACCCCTTTTTCGGGTTGGGATAAACTATTTACCAAAAAGGTACACCTTAGTCGAACATGACTAGGAGGTTCTCTCGGATATTATTTTCTACCTTTTCAGGTACGAGAGACAACTTTACGAAAAGGGACCTTTTGGAGTTTTCTTCTTCGTGTCTTTTTAAAACTCTCTAAACATGAAAAATATACTGAGTTTCAGCCTTGTCAGACTCGTTAAAATATTAAACGACATTAGGTTCGTCGCCATGATGGACGTGAGCTTCTCCTTCCTAGGGCTCATTATTCTTACTAGGTCAGATTCATTTGAAGGATGGATTTCGAGTGCAATCACATGCTATACACTTCAAGCTTGTGATAAAAAATAATTGGGTTAAGTCCCAGAAATGGTGGGGGAAAATGGGAAATTCTACTAGTTGAGTTGACAACTAGTCACTCTTGCACATGACACTCTTCTACTTCATGTTAGGTTGGGATATCCCCACTACATCATTGACCTTCTGGGGTTTGGGCCCCTATTTTTTGCCTTTCCATTTGATCTCTACCTCTTCCTCTAATCCTATAGATCCCAAGGTTGCCAAACTTCGGAGTCGTGTCGTCGATATGTTCAAAAGCTAATCCTTCTGCAGTCTACATTCATTCATAATTATTTGTATTATTCATAATCATTCCATCCCTTATCTGATGTCGATGATGTGGGATACATCATGGCCCTCCTTTGACATGGTCACTTCTGATTGACTTCATCTCATTATCTATGAAGTTGGCTAAGAGACTCCTTTCCAGTACCTTGGAGCTTGCATGCCCTAATCGCAAGTTCTTTGCACTCGACGACAAGTTCACATCACTGGCTTTAGATAAGGTGATTTCACGAGTGTTAGACTTCAGTTCCTTATTCACATTCCATGGATTGTGCTACTAGTACCTTGAGCACCATCATCATTATTGGTGGCTTCTCTCGCACTTGTTAACAGTTCACATCATTGACTGGTAATCAAGCGATTTTATAGCATGTTCTACTTCGACACATCTATTCACATGTTATAATTTTTACTTTGATCTAGTCATGGTGGAGAGTAAGACCTTGGGCTCAAATTACTAAAGTCCAGGTTGCAAGGTGATGTGACACGATCATGCTAATATACATATCCCTTTCATATGGATAGCTACGACCATACCATGAGTTGTTATATGTGATCCTTCTAATTATTTGATGGCTGCGACCATACCTTGGGTTCGATATGATCCTCCTTACTAGATGGCTATGGCCATACCTTGGATCCATTTACATGATATTTCTTTGGATTGATGTGTCCATACCATGGTTCATGTATCATTTATCAGAGTTTTCAGTGAAGTATATGTATCTATGCTTGCTTGTAGGTTTTCTGACAACTATCTCTGGTTCCATGCATCTACTTGTAAATAATTTCACCTTCTTGGGAACCGGATCCCCCAAGGACAGTTTTGGGGCTAAAAGCCCATTTTTTGGGACAAATTTTTTAATAAAGTTGTAAAGTCTCCGCGTTTTGTGGTCGCGAAGCGTGAAGGTGTCATGAGTCATAAAGGGTTGTCTGCCCTTGTTTTGTAAAAGTGTAAAGTCAGCTGTAAAGATCCACCCATGGTTTGTGGACCATGGGATTGTATAAAAAGGAGCTAAGTAAGTAAGCTCTAAGAAGTTTGGTAGAAGTATGGAATGAAGAGTCTTGGTAGAGAAGTCTAAGTGTTTTGGGTCTTAGCGTAGGTAGAGGCTCTGCAGCTAAGTGTGCAGAGGCCTACGGTGGAAGTCTACAGTTGAGTGCATAGACCCCTGCAACTGTGTGCATAAGGCGGATAGAGTCTGTACTAATTTGAAGATATCAATAAGGAGAAGTGTTATGCAAATTCTATGTATCTATATCTTGTTAATGCATTTGGTTATATTGCGTTTTGGGTTTAATTTACAATGTTCATGTGATGAGCGAATGTATGTGACTGTATTAGTTAATCCAATGCAAGTAAGAATATCTGTTTACGTGGTGCTAACTATGATTGTTTAGTAAGATAAGTAAAAAACTTAAGATAACTGGGGAACATGTACAATACACTATCATAGCAGCACTAAAATACTTGGATCCCAAGTTAAGGTTTCGCGAATGTCAATCGTACTCCTTCGCGGAGGTACTAAAGGACGGAATAAAGGGCTAGACTAATAGAGACCTAAAGCTAATAACCTGCGTCAAAGTAGGAACAAAGGTTATAAACCAACATCACGACCATCTCAGGGTGTGGAAACTTGGTCCAGCATCCCCCCATACTACTTTGAGTGAGACTATGATCTGCATTCCGTGGGTTGATGCCGAAAGGGCCAGTAGTGTAGGCATTTTTTTGGCTAACTAATGCTGAACTTGGGTCAGACCCCACATAGCCAACAAATGGTTCCCTTGTTGGGAACAAAATCTACATAAGATATGTGTGATGTTGTATCAATGGAAGTTAACCAAGAAAGAGGTTGAAGACTAGTTGGATAGGAAGATCCATGAATTTGCGGCATAGGAGAACAGAAATCCACAACTAACAAAGGAATAGTTGCTGGATAGGTACTTATATATAGAAATCCATGAGATATTTCTCTGTTCCTTTCCAGTTGAGTTATACGAGTGGATTCCGAAGCTAGCAAATAACATAGGAAGGTGGAGACTTGACGATCCTATAGTCTAGACCCTGGAGTTAGTGTAGAGACCGGAACCCTTTGAGGATAATATTGCCCATGCTGTCGATCATTGGCTCGATCACATCATAGGAGGATTCATGACTAAATTCGTGGTCGATACCTCAGTTAATTACAGTGAGGTGGGTCGGCCCTTTTTCAAAGGTCCACGAGGTAAGTACTTCAAATATTTAAATACTGGATTAAGATGTTATTGTGCGAAAAACGGGTTATGCAACTACCTTGATGTTTAGAGAAACACGAAGTGGAAAGGCTTACAGAAATGAAGGAAGAAAGGGTCATGAATATAGCCCATTGATTTCACCTCCATTGGGTGGTGAAGACAGAGTAGCACAGGCTTCTCCATGAAGTGCAATTCAGTTAATAATATAGGGATTCCCGCATCGGCCACCTCCACCCACACCACCTCCAACTTCACCACCATCACTTGTGACTTCACCCATACCACCACCACCTCCACCATAGTTCAACATGGAAAGTTTAGTAAAGCTGCCTTTGTTTAAGTGCTTGGGAAATGACGACCCTGACCAACTTTGGTTCATTGTGAAAGTTGTATGGGAAGTTCAGGGCATCATAGATGACCACATGAAGAAGGCAACATTGGTTAGTGCTTTGTAGGATCACGCGCTAACCTAGTACATCAAGTAATCAAATGATAACCCAAATGCTGGAGTGGCAAACATCCAGACCATGCTGAATAAAGAACTTAGTAGGCCTAAATCCAAGGCACGGTAGATTGTGGGGTTCAAGGAAATCGCGATGAAACTAGGTGAAACACCTTGGGATTTGGATCAGAGGTTGAAGTGTAAAATCCGCGGAGATAATATGAACTTAATAGATGTACTACATTGTGATTGGTTCGTGGATTCGCTCCTACCACACCTAAGGGTTTCACTATCACAAAAGAAGATTATAACTCAGGCAGAGGCCTTGGAGATTGTAATGAGATTGCATGAAACACCGATGCAAGATCTGAATCTGGGGGTTCAGCAATTCCATGTGAAATTACAAAATCTTTGCCTTGAAATGAAAAGTTTGAATCAAGACAGAACATTGCGACTGGAGCTGCGCGAAGAGATATGGTGCCTGAAATGTAAAGGTCAGGGGCATGACAAAGACCATTTCCTAGTCTTTGCGAACTATATTGTAGGAGGAGGACCAATGCCTTTGAGGCTACAGGCCCAAGTAGGACAGAGCACGGGGCCTGTGTTGTGGTGCGCTATATGTCAGGTACCAGGGAAACATGAAACAGATAACTGTAATTTGTTGCAGCAGTTTGTACAAACATCAGAACAACCATTGTACAACTTCTAAAGGTCGGTAGGGTATGATGAGCGCAACTGTCGAAGTTATCAATTGATGATGGATAGACAACTTGCCTATAGGGTTCAGCTAGAAACGTGACACCCTGAGTAGATCGTTGGGATGGCATGAACAGGGTTTTAGGGACACGGATGGGGCCTAGGTGGAGGAGGACTTGGCAAAGGTCAGGGACAATTGATTTGTTACAATTTTGGAGGACTAGAACACTATGCCCATGAATGCAATAACCCAATGTAGCCGTCGTGAAAATATTGTACTCTATTTGATCATGAGACAGAGGAAATTCCTACGCTAATAGCGAGGATACGTGACAAAGCAGTGCTACCACCTCAGCCGACTCAAAACCTGCAGATGATTAGGTCTGAGCCTCGTGAGGATGATCCAAACATGAATATAGTGCTCTAAAGTTTAATTGCATCAGGTGATGATAAGGGGAAACAACCTGAAGACAACACATGGGTTCACAAAGCTCTGACGAGGGAGGTTGAATTTGATTTGGAGTGTATACACGAGACATTCATGGAGGCAAAGAAGAGCTTCGCTGAGGCCTCTACCTCAGGGAGCAAGGATAAGCCTGATCAGGAAATGGACCCTTCTATGCTTACAACGTTTCTAAAAGCCTGCATGAAGCTATTGTGTGATAGAAAGGCTATGAAGGGCTTACAAGAGCTTATAAATAGATGCGTGAGAAACAGTCCAAGTGAACCGCGTATTGTATAGAAGATTGGTAAGCATAAAGCAAGGATAGGGCGTGGGATGAGAATGACTGTGCTGATAGGAGTATATGAAATGGATCAGGTTATTCTAGATCTTTGGTCAAATGCAAACATTTTACCAAAGCAGACTTGGGAGCAGATGGGAAGACCCATGCTGCAGTGGTCTCCGATTTAGTTAAGGATGGAAAATCAATAAAAGATCATCCCCATGGGGTGGCTGCAAGGAGTAACTATAGACATTGTAGGCACACATGCATTGGATGACTTTGAAATAATAGAATTTGTGGATGACAACCCCTACCTTGCTCTCCTTGGCATTGATTGGGCCACTGACATGAACAAGGTAATCAACTTAAAGAAGTGAAAGATGATATTTGAAAAGAAATCACTCTGTGTGATAGTACCCCTATATCCTGCTGAAGGATCGCGCTATACTGAACCAGTCTATGATTATGAGAGATATTATGATTTGGACTGCATATATAAGATAACGGAATGAGACCAAGATTCGGTGAGTCCAACAGCAGATGGACGAATTACATGGGATCGTGAGAGTTCCTCCACCTCAGACTATGATGAAGAATTAGAGCACTGGCAGAATTTGCTAGATGAAGTAACCACACTGAGTTGTAATATGATGACCAATCGCTGCACTGTGTATCATAAGAGGTAAGAAATTGTCCTCTTACGATGGCTTGAATGATGTTGATGTATTTTGAGGGAGGTACCAGAAAATTAGCGCTTCTAGGATTTGGATTGGGCATTGCGCGCTACACCCGCAAGATGGTGGGGTACGCACAAGGGTAGATTTAATGATTGGCATGAGTGTAGGAGGATGATAAGAACATGTTTTGGGAAGCTGAAGGTATGAATGACAGAGAAATATGACGAAAATGATGATCCATGCACACACTTGGCCAAATGGGCTAAGGCGTATGGAGCGAAGCCCCAACCTAAATGGGTGCACTTGTTCTATCATACCTTGGATGTCATCTTGATCAAATTGTACTTGGAGACAGAGCTCCGCCATGGTATAGGTGAATGGGATATTCTACGTGAAGGATTCATAATGACTTTCAGCTTCAAAGACGGGTTTGATTGTATTGACAAAGAGCTACAAGAAGTTAAAGCAGCAATCTTTAGGATATTGCAGGATCCTTTGGATCTGATTCAACCCGATTAGACAACCTAGTTGAGCCATGCGTTGGAATGCTATAATGTGACTGCTGAAGAAGAAGATGAGGATCCACGAAATATTAATATCCCTAAAACAGAGGGTCACTGCGAGGTCGAGGTATTGTAGATTGAGAATCCTCATATAACCACACCACTGAAAACAAAACTGGTAAATATTGGTACAGAGGTAGAGCCCAAATTCGTGAAGATTGTTGATTACTGGGATGATGCGACAAAAGATAAGGTCACTGAATTTCTTCGTCAATACCGGGATTTGTTCCCTACCAAGTTTACGGAGCTAAAGGGTATAATAGGAGACTTGGGTGTTATTACGATCACATTAAAACCGGACGTGAATCCAGTTAAGCAAAGACCTTACCATCTGAATACGAAGTATAAGGAGAAGGTCTACTTAAAGCTAGACAAGATGCTCACGGCAGGCATCATTGAGCCCGTAGAAGAATTTGATTGGGCAAGCCCAATGGTGGTACAAGAAAAGAAGTAGAAGGATGAAATAAGGATATGTGTAGATCTCAGGAAGTTGAATGATGCCTGCGTACATGATCCCTTCCCGACTTCGTTCAATGACGAGGTATTGGATAATGTAGTTGGCCATGGAGTGTACTCCTTCACTGATGGGTTCTCTAGGTACCATCAGGTCAAAATCACACCAGAGGATAGAAGAAAGACAACCTTCACAATTGAATGGGGATGTTTCCAGTACACCGTAATGCCTTTTGGATTGAAGAATGTGCCTGTGATTTTTTCACGCGTAGTCATTGCTGCATTCGAATAATTCATTCATAAGTTTCTCAAGGTGTACTTCGATGATTGGACTTTGTTTGGATTGTGTTGGGCAACAGATCCCCAAGTATCTGAGAAAAGGTGGCTCGATCGCTACGTGTATACAAAAATCCACGAGATTTTCTTTACATCCGTTCCTTTTGAACTATATGAGTGGATTGTGAGATTAGCCGACAGCCAGGGAAGGTGTAGGCTCAACCAACTGATAGTCTGGACTCCAAAATTAGTGCGCAGACTAGAGGCATCAGAAGATAAGATTGCGTGAGTTGTGGACCAATGGCTTGACTAGATAATAGGGGGATTCATCACTGAGTTCGCGGTAGAAAAAACCATGAGCTACAGCAAGGCAGAATGACATTTTCTCAAGGGACCGCAAGGTAAGTATATAAAATCTTTGAATACCTAGATTAAGATGCTGTTATGTGAAAAACGGGTTATGTGAATACATTAATTCTTAGGATGATGCGGAGCGGAAAGATCTACAAAGGTAGCAGGGAATTAACAAACAGTCCATTAATTTCACCTTCCCAAGAGAGCGAGGAAGAGCTTGCTTAGGTATCTCTGGGAAGTGCAATCATTTTGATAAGGCGACGTATTCTGTAGTTACCACCTCCATCCATGCCAGCACCCGCTTCACCTCCCTCACCTCCATCTCCACCCACTCCACCTCCACCAACCCCGCAGGTCAGCATGGTGAGTGCAATCAAGCTACCCGTATTCAGTGGAGTAGGGAATGAAGATCCGAACCAATTCTGGTTCGTGGTAAGGGCAGTATGGGAAGCGCAAGGTGTCGCAGACATAAACATTAAGAAGGATACATTGTTAAGTGTGCTACAGGATCGCGCATTGGCATGGTACATCAAGCACTCTGATGACCACCCAAATGCAGGGATAGCAGAGATCCAAAATGCATTGAGCATAGAATTTAGCCAACTGAAATGAGAGACACAGTTAATCATCGGGTTTAAAGAGATTGTGATACTTCCAGGCAAGACCCCCTGGGATCTGGATCAGTGGCTGAAGAGTACAATCCGTGAGGCTAATATGATGCTAACAGATGTGCAACACTGTGCATGGTTTGTGGCATCTCTGACACCACACTTGAGGATGGTGCTGTCACAATAAAAGCTTTCAACACAAGTCGAAGCGTTGGAAATGGCGATGAGGCTGCATGAGACCCCAATACAAGATCCCAGGTTGGGGGTTCAACAAATCCACGTGCAACTACAAAATATTTGCCTGGAAATGTAGAGCTTGAAGTAGGATAGGGCGCCGCAACCAGAAGCGCGTGAGGAAGTATGGTGCATAAAATGCAAAGGCCAGGGCCATGACAAGGACCACTGTCTAGTATTCATGAACTACTTGGCAGGAGAGGGGCCAATGCCATTGAGACTGGAGGCACAGGCAGGGCCAAGTGTGACACCCATGTTATGGTGTGAAATCTATCAGGTAGGAGGAAAATGCACAACGGATAATTGTCATTTGTTGCAGAAGTATACACAGACTCCCTAGCAGTTGTTTTGTAATTTTTGTAGGTTAGTAGGCCACGATGAGCGCACTTATCATAGTTACGAGTTAATGATGGATCAGACCGTAGCCTATATGATGCAGATAGAAATGTGAGCCCTCGACCCTATTGCGGGGGTGGCACGTGCCAGATTTTAGGGGCAAGGTCGAGGACGAGGAGGAATGGGACCAGGAAGGGGCCGCATACAATTGATTTGCTACAATTGCAAAGTTACAGGGCACTACACCCATGATTATACCAACTCAACAAGAACATCCTTTTCATACTGTGCTTAGTTTTATCATGAAATGATAGATTGTCCTACATTGATCACATAGATGTGCGAGAAAGGGGTACTTCAGCCCCCTTCAACTCAAAATATCCAAATGATGAGGTCTAAACTACGCAAAGAAGACCCAAATGTGAACATGATGCTCAGAAGCGGCGCAATCACAAGGGAAGATAAGGGGAAGTAGCCTGAGGAAGATACATGGGTTTGTAAGGCTCGCGCAAAGGAACATGAGTTTGACTTAGAATGCGCAAAGGAAATGTTCATGGAAGCTAAGAAGAGCTTCGCAGAGGCCCCCACTTCAAGTACTAAGGATCAACCAGAGACAGGAATGGATCCTTCCATGCTCACTACCTTTTTGGAGACATGCATGAAACTATTGTACGACAACAAGGTGGTTAAAGGGATACAGGAGTCGATCACCAGGTGCACAGGGGCAGGAGAATCGCGCGTAGTCTAGAAATTAGGGAAGCATGCATTGCGCACCGGGAGGGAAATGAGATTGACTGTGTAGATTAGTGAGTATGAAATGGACCAGGTAATCCTAGACCTGGGATCGGACGCGAATGTGTTACCGAAGAAAACATGGGAATACATGGGCAGGCCCGTGCTACAGTGGTCCCCTATTCAATTATGAATGGTGAACCAACAGAAGATTTTTCCCATGGGAAGGTTGCAAGGGGTAACAGTTGATATTGAAGGCACGAGCACATAGACGGACTTTGAAGTAATAGAGATTGTTGATGACAGCAATCCCTATCCTGTGTTTCTAGGAATAGACTAGGCCACTGATATGAATGGAGTCATCAACCTAAAGAAGCAAAAGATGACATTCAAGAGAAAAGTCCCTACGTGTAGTAGTCCCGCTAGACCTAGCCAAAGGAGCATGCTACACTGAAACAATGTGCGACGATGAAAGTGATGATGAGCTGGATTGTATTTACCAAATAATGGTACGAGACCAAGATTGGGTGAACCTGACTACAGATGGGAGAATCTCATGGGAGCGTGACAACTCCTGTACTTTGGATTCAGATGAAGAAGTAGAGCATTGGACCGATTGCACGAAGTGACAACGCTGAATTGCAACATGATTCTTGGGCCGTTAATATGCCATTATTATTATCACTTTTGAACACTTATTCCACCCATTTCTACTATTCTCCATCATGTCATTTATTATAATTTATTTTATAAATCCATTTTATGATTATTTATGCTTCTATGCATGAATATTATTTATTCTCCTTTATTTCTAATAAATTGATGATTATGCATTATTTCATCAATGATAGTTTTAATAAATCAGTTGTAACATTATTCACCATTTTTAGCCTCCAAGATAATTTCCAGAGAAGATTTGATCATTAAAAGTGCCAACTCAGAAATTCGCTGGAATAAGAAGTTACAGTTTTGCGGTTGAGATTCTGAGCAAATGAAGCAGAATCTGGAAAATCCGGAACATGAGTTTTGTCTAGAACGGACCCAATTAACTTTAGTAAAGAACGGTTTGCCCAAATTTGGCTTGTACTGAGAGAAACACAGGGTTCTTTGAGCACGATTTTCTCAGATTTGTTGTTGCGGTCGTCCTCCAAATCTCAGCTGCAAAGCCAAATTCGTCTTGCTCTTATTGAAAGCTGGATGGAAATATATCTTCTTGTTTATCAATTAGTTGGAAACAATCCAATTTTGTAATAGAAATCATGTTGTAGTTATCTCTATTGTAACTGCTCTCTAATCTCTCTCTATTTAAATGAAAACAGAGATCAGAGATGGGGAGGGATTCGAATGATGGAATTGAGGATGAATTAGAGATTCAGAATTGAGGATGGCAGAGAGAATGGATAATGGCTGAGAGATTGAGAGATTTCTTGTTGTAATCCACTGTAACTCTTCTTTGATATTTTAATATAAATCTAGTTGCCATTCCATCTTTGATCCTGAAGTAACCCAGCAGCATCTGCTGGTGGCTAAGGGCCCAACCTTTGCTGGAGTACGCTGCTGCTGTATTATATCTTTAGGCTTCATGTGTGGTTTGATTTCTTTCTTTTACTCTGTTCAGTAATCTGACGCACTTTACTGTTTTACATATCAGCGCTATTAGATATACTTGATTGGATACTATCGTTATCTGCAACAGGAATGCTATGTTATCATTTTAACTTTGTATCGCATTGTTGTTCCTTTTGATAATTGATATAACATTATTGTTCCTTACAGATTGGCATTCGATTACAGATTAACCGCGTTGTATGTTCCTAAATCGGTACAACTGTATGATATATTCTTAAATTGTGACTGTTGTTTATTCGGGATTGTTGTTCCATTACACTTGCTATTACTTTATAGCTATGATTCATGCATATTGTATCGAAGCTTGGATTACTGTCCCTTTTAATGATAAGTGTGTTGCGTGCTTGATTTGGATTGTTGTACATTCATATTTAATCTGCTGTTCCATTTCCTGTTATTCGCATTATCTTTATTTTGGTGTGAGAGACGATCTGTGGCTGTAGTGAGCCTTGGCATTTACTACCTAGCTCCCAGACCCGTGGTCCATGCTCTAATTTCCTTTCCATCAGTTTCCAAAGGGATGGGCTATTGCCATCGAAACCTTGACTGATACATTGCTTATTTTTCCGAATGAATGATTTAGGCTTCAAGGTATTTTGTTGTTGATTTCCATTAATTAGAGTTTGCTGTTCAGATTCCTTTAATTACAGTTTGCTACCCATTTACTTTGTTGTTCATTTCCATTGATTAATTGCAATAGTTTGCTTTTAAAGAGTTTTCCTAGTTTACTTTCAATGGCAGCTTTAGTTCAATTTCGATTTCCTTTTGATTGCTTTAAAGCAGGACTGTCAACTGTAGAGAACATTGGTTATTGCTTCCTCGTTCCTAGATTTAATGTCTTGTTCCGGTTTGATTTCAATTGCATTAATATCCAGAGGAATGAGTTATTGCTACTGTATCCTCGATTGATGGTTGTTTGAGTGAATGATTTAGTTTAGAACATTTCAGTTTCTTGCTGTTCCAATTAGATTTTGTTTCCAACTTTCATTTACTTTTGCATTTTAAACACTATACTGCAAAACATTACTCTTGAGTAAATAGCCGCCCTAGACTGAGTACACTCTTGAAATAAAAAGTCGTCCCTGGGTTGATAATTAATGTGAAGGTAATTAGGAGTTAAAAAGACACCTTTTTATCGCTCGACATTTTGGCACCGTTGCCAGGGAGAGTGTAGCCATTTCTAAAGAGTAGTGTGAATCTGATGAGCGCCTGCTAGGAGAGAATTGAGTATTAAAAATGGAAGGTAAGAACCTACGTATGGAGCATGTAACAGCCCTTCTCCCCCGCCCGCTTTCCGGCAGATTTGTTAATTTTTGTTGGGTAGAAATAGATGTTTGAATTTTTGTGTGAATGACTAGGAAAAAAATAGAAATTTTGAAAAATCAATCACATGATTGGTGATGTAAGCACCACCCATTTCACTAACTAATTGACAGGAACATTGGAAGAAGGAGCTTTGAAGGAACACATGAAGAACATCTTCTGTTATGGTAAGAAACTGCCCAACATTTTTTTGAATTTCCTGCTCAACTAATTCCACACCCTCACCATAATAAACAAGTACAACATGCTTACAGTGTTAAACTGCCAAATTTACCCAACCTTCCCACCCATTCTGTCTCACATGTGCCATTAGAGAAAAATTACAATGAGATTTAGAATGTTTCAAATTCAAAAATTGTAGAAGCTATGGAAGAAAATGAGGTTTCTTGTAGGTTGCAGCAACAAACCATTTTAAAAGATCAAGAACTTCATGGTATGATGGGAAATCAAGAAGGTAACGGATATATTGAAGATTGGTTTTACTCCATCACGTGTTTGCATCATCACTCCATACTTCAACAATTTTTGATACCAACTTTTCAAGGGAAGTTGGCTTCTCATACCCTAATTTTTATCAACATGCATTTTTCAAATTTGGGTATGTGCATACGTAAAGCCTTAATTCTAAATGGTTCCACTGGAAATACTCTTATACATAAACATATTTGATTCTCAAAGAAGAGTAGGATAGTGGAGAAAATAAAATAAATAAACAAATAAAACAAACACATCTTTTTTATTTTTATTTTTTTTGTAAAGCTAGTTGTTTTTTGTTGCAACATGCTATGGAAATCAACATCGGTGATAAATTTTTTTGAATTCATTTGTGTATGTAGATGAATTATAATGGAAATAATAGTTCTACAAACACTTATATTCATTTTTTATCATCAATATGAAAAAATGGTTGAATATCATTTTTTTGGCTTTCCGGCTTGATGAGATTTCTGGAAAAACAATCGGGACAATCATGTTTTGAGGGACCAAAAGTGAATATTTTAAAAACTTGTTTCTACCCTAGGTGTACCTTGATGTCTAGTTTCTAACCCAATTTGAACCACTCAATTTGGATTTGAAACGAAAAGGTTAGAAACAAAACATTGACAGGGTGTCTAGTGGGCATCTCAGGAACAGAGTTGGGACAGTAAGTTTTTGGAGGCATAAATGTTTGAATTTTTAAAACCTATTACTATGGTATATTCCCATATGAATCTAGTTTACAATTCAATTGGAATCACTAATTTTCAATATCGTATGGGGAAGTTATGATCAAAATACTGACTGTCTATCGTAAATAAGCACCCTTAAAACTATGTCTTTCTGGTTGTTCCTTACAGTATTTGACCTATCAATTCTTCTTTTCTTCAAAACTTGTTTCTATTGGAGATAAATAAATGAATCTACTTTTATTTCCAATTTTAATCATTTGAATCCGACATCAAAAGAAGAATATATGCTTGAAATATTAATCATTGGTCTAAATGGGGTAAGCGAAAATGACTCTGTTATGCAGGTTGTTCTAAGTAAAATTGACATATAATATCATTGAATTTTTAAAACCTATTTCTATTGGAGATACACCTTTGAATTAGCTCTCATTTTTCTTTGGAATCACTCAATTTTGACGAAAAACAAAGAAGTTGTGATTAAAACATTGCAGGTTAGCATGATTGGCCACTTCTCTCCCGCAAGTGACAGATAAATTTTCCTTTGTTATTTTCTCAATGGATTTGTTATACAGAGTAACTTCTTGTTGTTTTTTGCATAATTACTGGATTAGGGGAGCCTGATCACCTCTCTTTCTCCATGAATTTAATGTTTTATTGCAGGTAGACACTCATTTTGTGCAGGTCCTAGGAGAAAAAGAAGGTCAATTTATAGACGAGTGATTCTTGAAACAAATTTTAATAAAACAAAGGAATTTCATCCAACTCATTACCCAACAGATTCATAATAGAACAAATGAAGAATTGATTTCCATTTGAAGATTCATGTCATGTATTTGCTGCCAAAACATTTTTCAAAAAGATCATTTTTTTTACATAATATCATAGCTGTTGTAACTTAATTTATTTACATATTGTTTTTAAATAAAATGTTGTTTTTTTTCTAATTTCTCTTATATTTTGTGTTTCAGGTGTTGCTTCATTCAAAGTGTAACTCATCCTCAGCATCAATACAGTGAACAACGAATTCATTCTTTGCGTGCTTGCATTTTATGCTTGTGCATTTTTGCTATTCCTTTTTTTGAAGAGACAACATTTGTGTGCACTTTTGTTTCTGCTGTTCCTTTTTCAAAATGACAGAATTTATGTTTTGCTGTTCCTTTTCCAAAGGAACAACACCTTTTGGGGCAATCGTTTATTTTGTGGTTCCTTTTTCACGGTTCATTTTGTTGTTCTTTTTCTACGGTTCATTTTTCCGTTCCTTTTCCATGGTTCATTTTGCTGTTCCTTTTTCACGTTTTGTTGTTCCTTTCCAAATGGAACAACACTTCTGCACTTTCACTTTTTGCTTTTCCTTTTCGAATGGAACAACACTTTTGCACTTTTACGTTTTGTTGTTCCTTTCCAAATGGAACAACACTTCTGCACTTTCACTTTTTGCTGTTTCTTTTCGAATGGAACAACACTTTTGCACTTTTACGTTTTGTTGTTCCTTTCCAAATGGAACAACACTTCTGCATTTTCACGATTTGTTATTCTTTTCCTAATGGAACAACACTTCTGCACTTTTCATTTTTGTTGTTCCTTTTCCAAAGGAATGGCACTTGTGTTTTTGCTGTTCCTTTTCCAAAGGAATGACACTTGCGTTTTTGCTATTCCTTTTCCAAAGGAACGACACTTTTCATTTTTGTTGTTCCTTTTCCAAAGGAACGACACTTCCGTTTTTGCTGTTCCTTTTCCAAAGGAACGACACTTGCGTTTTTGCTGTTCCTTTTCCAAAGGAATGACACTTTTCATTTTTGTTGTTCCTTTTCCAAAGGAACGACACTTGCGTTTTTGTTGTTCCTTTTCCAAAGGAACGACACTTTTAGTTTTTGCTGTTCATTTTTCCAAAGGAACGACATTTGCATTTTCACATTTTTTTTGTGTGTATTTTTGCTTTTTTTGTGTGCATTTCCTTTGTTGTTCCCTACAAGGAACACCACTTTTTGAGTGTTTTTGCTGTTCATTCAAAAGAGTAACACTTTGGGATTATTTTCAAGAGCAACCCTTCCTTCCTCTTGTGGGATTATTCCTAATTCATCTCAACCACATTTTACTGATTCCATTTTATGGCATGAAGTACACTACTTTTATGAGGACAAGAATTATGGATTCTTTTGAAGCGAGTTAATATCATTCACATTATGATCTTTAACAGGACAGCTCCTTGATGATAGATTCTTTTCAAAAGGGACACAATTATTTATATATTACTTTACTACATTGTTTTCTGTTGTACATGATACTGATTGATCATCTTAATACCATGCTGGTTTCATCCTCCCTGGTTATAATCTTCTCTGTCTGTAATAAATGAGATTATGGGTATATTTTTTTTTTTTCTATTGACATGTTCAACTTCTTCCACCATCCCTGCTCTTAAGGAGTACTGAGCCTCCCTCTTTTTATCATAAAAATGTGTAATAACAACAAAATTTTGTTTGCAGATGGAGGATAGGGGGTCTCATTACGAGCTAGCCTACCATGTTCATAAGGTTGTAAGAAAGTGACATTCCCATTATGGCCACCACACCAGGGTTATGATCCATTGGATAGCCAAATTATCCATGGAACAGGAGGTCTCATCACGAGCCGGCCTGATCACTTTTGCTACATCTCAGTGAATGGCAGTGTGATTATCTGGTTACCATGCTAGCACACTGATCTCTTCTGTAGAACAGCACTGTAACTCTCCATTTATAAATTGAGGATCCTGGCTCATATGGATTAAAAAGCAACCCTGCCGAGGCTATGGACGCCTACTAGCAGCAGCGGCTCTGCTTATGGTATTGAAGTTATATCTTATCATCAATTATTATAATACCCTTTTCTTATTTTTTCTTTTTATCAGAGAAGTTATTTCCTTAACTTTTTCCCTGTTTTGAACCTTTATGCATGAGAAATTGTTTTATGATCAATCGCATCATTTTCAGCTAGCATACTATCAGTAAAGCATCTTTTTGGCATATTGTTGTTCTTTTTCTCTTTTTCCTCACTTATCATCAATTCAAAGCGTCCTATCTCTTATTCATAACTATCTTTACACACTCTGCTCTCATTATAACCATAACTCTCGTTGTCCTATCATTGATATGTGTACTCTACTGTTGTATTGTTCATTCCCTTGCCTTGCCATCAGCATAACACCTTTCATAGGCTTTATGGTCATGAAATCCATTTTTCAATTGGAAAGGGGAATGTATGCATTATGGGATTGCATACGCTATGATTACTCCACCCTGCCATAAGTTGTTGATTTGACAAAAGTTTTTCTGACTGAAAGTTTTGCATGCATCTTATCTATTTCTATTCAAAGCTAACACTATGGATTCAAGAACATTGTATGCAAAATAGTGCTTTGTTTACAGGAGAACAATAATTATGGGCAGAATTCTATTCATGGCATGACCACACTATTGCACTTAACAAAAGAGGCTCGCGAACGTGAACAATTCTTCAGACATGATGTGCTTACCTAGATTCCACCTTTTGTATCACTTTCAGCACCAACTCTGCCTACATCAGCTTCAACAAATGCCAGTCCATATATGTCATTCCACATTTTTGGAGGTAAAACTTGAGGTAAAATCGCATAATTTTCTGATTTATTACGAATTTAGGAGAATTTCATAAAAATCCATTTTGAGCATTATTTATCATCCTTCACTCCACATCTGTACCACTTCCCATTTTTCAACGACATATCATCTTTCAGTTTGGGGGAGTGTTGCTTTCATTCATTTCTTTCTTATAACCATGTTATTCATATTCTTTATCATCCATTGCTATTCTTATTCCTTCTCAACACCTCCCTTCTTCCATGTTGTTTTACACCAAGCATAGAATTCAACAGCTGGTAGCAACCACCTCTATTTGTTTTCTAGCATCGCATGAGGGCATGCTAATTTTTCAGAGAGGGGGAGGAATTGCTACTCATGATGGATGTTTTCTATTTTCTTTCTCATTTAAGGCATACAATTTCAGTGTAGAAATTGATTTCCATAATATTTTTAAAACTATGAACTCAATTCTTGTGATCTCTAGGAAACAAAGACATACTATTAAAATACACATACCTAGATAATTTCAAGATAAATTGGTTCATAAAATTTCGGAAATCATGCACTCTCACCTACAACCATTTTGTTTATATCTCATGATCCATGCATCAAAATAGTCTGATTTTTTGGATCATAAAGGAATTCATATATTATAAATTTACTTGCCAAATTTCAACAAAAGCTGGTTTGTAGTTTTTGAGAAAATGGTTAATGAAGTTTGTTGTTACTTATATCATATTTTGTTGCAACTTCATATATACATATAATTGAATGTCAATGTAAAAATTCTTATGCCTTCATCAAGATTAATAAAAGTGAATATTCATTAATTAAGGAAGAATTCATTTGTTCTATCCATTTCATGAGCTGAGATGAACATATTTTTTATTGCTTGGTTAACACATGGGTTTTTATCTTTGGGTTGCATGAGGACATGCAATATATTCAGTTTTCGTTGCATGAGGACATGCAACATATTGAGTGTGGGGGTATGTTGGGCCGTTAATATGCCATTATTATTATCACTTTTGAACACTTTTTCCACCCATTTCTACTATTCTTCATCATGTCATTTATTATAATTTACTATATAAATCCATTTTATGATTATTTATGCTTCTATGCATGAATATTATTTATTCTCCTTTATTTCTAATAAATTGATGATTATGCATCATTTTATCAATGATAGTTTTAATAAATCAGTTGTAACATTATTCACGATTTTTAGCCTACAAGATAATTTCCAGATTGAAGATTTGATCATTAAAAGTGCCAACTCAGAAATTCACTGGAATAAGAAGTGATGGTTTTGTGGTTGAGATTCTGAGCAAATGAAGCAGAATCTGGAAAATCTGGAACATGGGTTTTGTCCCGAATGGACCCAATTAACTTTGTTAAAGAATGGTTTACCCAAATTCGGCTTGTACTGAGAGAAACACAGGGTTCTTTGAGCACAAGTTTCTCAGATCTGTTGTTGTGGCTGTCCTCCAAATCTCAGCTGCAAAGCCAAATTCGTCTTGCTCTTGTTGAAATCTGGATGGAAATATATCTTCTTGTTTATCAATTGGTTGGAAACAATCCAATTTTGTAATAGAAATCATGTTGTAGTTATCTCTATTGTAACTTCTCTCTGATCTCTCTCTATTTAAATGAAAACAGAGATCAGAGATGGGGAGGGATTCGAATGATGTAATTGAGGATGAATTAGAGATTTAGAATTGAGGATGGCAGGAGAATGGATAATGGCTGAGAAATTGAGAGATTTCTTGTTGTAATCCACTGTAACTCTGCTTTGATATTTTAATATAAATCTAGTTGCCATTCCATCTTTGATCCTGAAGTAACCCAGCAGCATTCGCTGGCGGCTAAGGGCCCAGTCTCTGGTGGAGTACGCTGTTGCTGTATTATATCTTTATGCTTCATGTGTGGTTTGATTTCTTTCTTTTACTCTTTTCAGTAATCTGACGCACTTTATTGTTTTACATATCAACGCTATTAGATGTACTTGATTGGATACTATCGTTATCTGCAACGGGAATGCTATGTTATCATTTTAACTTTGTATCACATTTCTGTTCCTTTTGATAATTGATATAACATTGTTGTTCCTTACAGATTGACATTCGATTACAGATTAACCGCGTTGTATGTTCCTAAATCGGTACAACTGTATGATGTATTCTTAAATTGTGACTGTTGTTTATTCGGGATTGTTGTTCCGTTACACTTGCTGTTACTTTATAGCTATGATTCATGCATATTGTATCGAAGCTCGGATTACTATCCCTTTTAATGATAAGTGTGTTGCGTGCTTGATTTGGATTGTTGTACATTCATATTTAATCTGCTGTTCCATTTCCGATTATTCGAATTATCTTTATTTTGGTGTGAGAGACGATCTGTGGCTGTAGTGAGCCTTGGAATTTACTGCATATCTCCCAGACCCGTGGTCCATGCTCTAATTTCCTTTCCATCAATTTCCAAAGGGATGGGCTATTGCTGTCGAACCCTTGACTGATACATTGCTTATTTCTCCAAATGAATGATTTAGGCTTCAAGGTATTTTGTTGTTGATTTCCATTAATTAGAGTTTGTTGTTCAGATTCCTTTAATTATAGTTTGCTACCCATTTACTTTGTTGTTCATTTCCGTTGATTAATTGCAATAGTTTGCTTTTAAAGAGTTTTCCTAGTTTACTTTCAATGGCAGCTTTAGTTCAATTTCGATTTCCTTTTGATTGCTTTAAAGCAGGACTGTCAACTGTAGAGAACATTGGTTATTGCTTCCTCGTTCCCAGATTGATTGTCTTGTTTCGGTTTGATTTCAATTGCATCAATATCCAGAGGAATGAGTTATTGCTACTGTATCCTCGATTGCTAGTTGTTTGAGTGAATGATTTAGTTTAGAACATTTCAGTTTCTTGTTGTTCCAATTAGATTTTGTTTCCATCTTTCATTTACTTTTGCATTTTAAGCACTATACTACAAAACATTACTCTTGAGTAAATAGCTGCCTTAGACTGAGTACACTCTTGAAATAAAAAGTCGTCCCTGGGTTGATAATTAATGTGAATGTAATTAGGAGTTAAAAAGACACCTTTTTATCGCTCGACAAACAATGCGCGACGATGAAAGTGATGATGAGCTGGATTGTATTTACCAGATAATGGTGCGAGACCAAGATTGAGTGAACCTGACTACAGATGGGAGAATCTCATGGGAGCGTGACAACTCCTATACTTTGGATTCAGATGAAGAAGTAGAGCATTGGTAGAACTGATTGCACGAAGTGACAACGCTGAATTGCAACATGATGATTAGATACTGTGTTTCGTGACAAAAGAGGCCAAGGAACTGCCAACATATGATGGAGTTATAGTGGTGGATGAATTCCTGGACAAATTTGAAAGCACAGAACACCTACACGATGGTGGAGTACAGATCAGGAGACCATTGTAAACTGGTGCGAATGTAGAAGGCAGATGCGCTTATAGTTTGGAAGCCCCTAGTGTCGAATGAGAGCCGGGCAGCTAGGACGAAGCGCAGCTTGCACGCCCACCTGTGTCAATGGGTGTAGATGTGTACTGTGCAGTCCACACAAGCACACCCAGACTAAGGATCAAAAATTGGAAGCAGACACTGTAGTAGGAAAAGTGATGCACACCATAAGTACTCCACATTGAATCATTCAGAAAGGTATGTGGAATAATGAACAAAGTTCACTAGGCGAGACAAACTGATTGGGAACTGCATGTACCAACGGTTCGATGGGCCTATAGGTCCATGAGAAAAAACCTGAGCACGGAAATGACTCCAATACTAAAGAGCAGAGACGAGACCTTAAGAGCAAAGAATAATCCCACTACAACAAATCCCACAGTTGGGACAGTACATGAGGAACCGGGTAAAGGAATTATGTAGTTACAGGAAGCCATTCGGCGAGGCAACTTGAAACTTCGTGAACTCGAAGAAGATTGGGTATGGCTGGGAAAGAAAACCATGTTATTGGATGAAGAAATCCACAAACTGGAAACCAAAATCGTGCAAGCATGGTGCACTGGGAAACTAAGCACAATAGGACAATGTATAGCCAACCATACTAATGTATTAGAAGAATTTGTGGCCATGCTACCATGGCGGTGATGCACTTTACTAGACAAAGTAAACAGACCAGAACACCATACAAGGAAGAACATGACGCACTGATAGACACGAGGGTAATTGGGGGGTGCCCAAAGACTAGGTTGGAAGGTAAATTGAAGCCTCGCATAAGTGGTGCAACCACCTAACTATCTGTGGGGAGCACAGTCTTAGCACTCCAAGCAGTTGAAAGAGAGCACGGGACTATAAAAGAGTCCATAGGGAAGCTGCGTGATAAGGGGGCTTTGCATAGGGTCAGTATGTCATAGAGGTCATGCCCATGCATAGGGGGTTGTGCTGCCACGCGGGTAGGCTGGGATGTTGGTGTCACTATTCATGACAAGATATCCAATTTAAGACAAAAAGGAGTGGGCGACATGCAATTAAGACACGGATTTGGAACTAGATTTGGGACGATCTGCCACCAAGAATGCATTAATGACTCAGAAATTGGGGGAACGGTCAAATTCAAATTTGAAAGACGCTATAAAACTACCAAGGTAGGCCGTGAGAAAACACTTGTTTGTTTGAGATTTGAGCTTTTACAAAGAGCACACAGTGTTGAGTGCCAAGCAGTGTTTGAGACTCCAAAGTCGTGAACAACTATAGACAGCTTGAACACGATGAAAACTACTAGGAGAGGTGTGGGCTTTGTTGAAAGTACAGTCAAAGAAGCTACGTAGAGCCCTTCACTACAAGTGTGACTGGAAATTCCAAAATCGCCCCAAACACTGAGGCCCAAGACGGATCCACAGGCAGCGGGACCAATTCGCATGTTCCCGTGAAATCCGCGGTTTGGTAAACTGTCTATGGAAGACAAGGGCAAGATAGTTAATCTTGAGACAAATGATGAGGAGGAGAATCTCCAGGACTTCATAGAAGAGATTAAACTAAATGAAGAAATGGAGGAAGACATTCAACAGTGCACGCTGTAGCAAAACCGCCCAAATATGTCCCCCCACGGAGAGGGAAAGCAAAAATACCCAAGGATGTGAATGCCGTTAAGAGGACACTCAAAACCGTACTCCTCCCAGAAGGAATTCTATTTGAGGGTTCAGTCCTGGGTCGCATGCCCACGATGAAATTTGAAGATTAGGACCTCACAGACAGTGAAAAGTTCCCACATTTGGAGACTAGCCAACTTATGAAATAAAGCAAGGAAGGGTTAGTTACAACACTACAGCCACAAAAATGGCTACACGGGGTGGAGGAGACTGGGCTACTCCACCTACTATGGATTCCACACTTTCACCAGGCACTAATCATAATATTCATCATCAGGAAACTTCTTTGCCTAGTGCATGATGGGTACTTGTGGCTAGGGCAGCCGATTCCCATCATGACAGAGCTTATTCATAGGATTTCTCAACTTCCCTGTATGGGAAGGGACCCTAATAGCTAGCCAAAGTGGAGACCTGGCTCTCACAGAAGCTATGAAGAAGAAATAGAAGCTGGAGAAGAAGCAGAGGGGCTATGTCATTACTAGCATTCAAGAAAAAGGGGTACGCGTAGCTATCCAGCTTCTGGTAGGAAAAGTGATGAGAAAATGCCGTGGCAATGTGGTACCAACAATGATCATCATGCTAGCCGAACAATGCGCAGAAGGGGTACAGTTCAACTAGGCACAGTTCCTCTGCGAGGAGTTTCTAACGAACTACAAGGAGGCCTAGGAGTAGGGTAAGACCTTCCACTACGCGTGGTTGCTCTTATCCATATTGTTGGTTGTAGGGGAATTACCGGAGGATAGTCAGTTTCCTCCTCCTTAATAGGACTTGCCAGAGGTAGCGAAATATGCATCGCTTTGGGCGACAAAGGACACTACATGAATACGTGAGACCAAGATCTTCTAGATACTCATGGAGGCAAGCGTACGGATGTGGATCAACAAAAGGTTGCGCCTATCCCCCATGGTATATGACAGTCTACAGAGCTTTGTAGACTTTAAGGCAGATATGGACAATGTGTATATCAGGGCACGAAAGGATCCGGAGCTAAAATGGACCAAACTCCCCTTCATCGTGATTGATGACACTGTTTTCACGGTGCTCAACTCATGGCCACCTAAATGGTGTGCCCCGGATCTGGTGACGCATGATGAGATAGTGATTCAAAGACAGAATGAGGCCACCAAGCTGCTAGCCCAAAAAAAGCGTAATGAATAGTTCGTTGAGGAGGTAAGGGCTTCCCGCGAGGCAGTGAAGGCCACCGCAGAGCAAACCAAGGCCACCAAAAAAGCAGCAGCAGTTGGCGCCACCATGAAGTAGGAAGAAAGAGGCCCAGAGCTGACCACTGGATAGGGGACTGATGACATGGTAGAAGGCGTGGGCCCGAGCATGACATCAACACAACTGAAATGGTTGTGTGATACAGAATGAACAGGGCCAGGGAAGAATACCAAGGCATCCAAACTAGATGGGGAGCCTATTACACTAACAGAGGGTGATCTATACGACATCGGCAACACAGTTTGTGAGGTCACCAGGGAAGTGCTCTAGGATGCAATGATGGAGAAGCAGAATGTGTTGGGGGCCCTCAAGGGACAACTGCAAGGACTTCAGGTGCGGCCCCCATAAGAAGGAACGATAGTCACCTATGATGCCATGGGTACATCGGCAACAGAGTAGCTATTGCAGGCCAAAATGGATAACACCGTCGTGCTGCCAAAAGGAGCACTCACAGCGGACAGCATGGAGTACAGAGCCATGGTAGGAATGATCAATGAACTCGGCCTAAACTTGGCTGCCCTTCCATGGGATATTTTATACTAGCTGCAAGACGGAGCGACAGTAGAACTTCACACTAGGGAAGGACGCACAGTGCAAATGCTAAGTGAACAACGAACCAACATCGAGTAGCTTAGCCTACAATGTGATGAAGCTGTGGCACAGAATGAGCAGTTGGAGCAAATCATAGAGGAAGCATGTCGCCATGCCCGAGAGCTAGAAATTGCGATAGACCTACAAATAGGAATGCAGACCCACAAATTGGCCAATGGATTTCGTGAGGCAAAGGAGGAAGCTACGAGGATCTAGCTGGACATCAACCTACTGATTGTTGAACTACGATTAAAGGCGTAGTTTTCCACACCTCTGAAAGTATGAGAACAGCACGCTGACACTATCCAAAATCGGTTGGAGGAAATAGGACAAGAAGTGTAGACTTGTACGGGTATGTTGAAAGAATCCTTCATGGTCCTCACTTCCTTACAGGAGGACCCCACCATACAACGTGTGGAAATAAAGGCATGGGAGCTTCAAGTATAGTATGACAAGGTGTGTGGAACATCGCAGATAGTTGTCCTGACCTAGCAGCTGGCGAACCTACAGTAGGCGAAGGCATTGAAGGAAGAGGTGGATGCCGCACGACAGAAAGAGGTAGTACTTAAAGCACGCATCCAGCCTTGGATTGATGAGGCTTTCCACATCACTGTCAATATCAAATGAAAGCTCACACAAATGAAGGTGATGCATGCTTTAAGATAGGTATTTTCCCCTGAAAGTGAGCATTTGGAAAAAAGAGTAGAGCAGATCGAATAGATGGTATAACAGTGCATTGTGGACCTTTGTGCAGCACAAGCACAGTTGGAGGGGATTTGTGCAAAGATTGCCGCACCAACAGTGACTTGGGACGAGTCACAATGATTGTGTTGGGGGCTTGTTGGGCAGCGGATCCCCCCATAGCATGTTTTTGGGGCTTAAAGCCATAGTTTTGGTCAATGTACTATAAAGACTCCACTAAGTATGGGCACAGAGCGCGAAAGTCTAGGATGAGTCATAAGGTTGTCTGCCCTAAGAATTGTAAGCTAATGTAAAGTTGAGTTGGTCCACGGACCATGGGATTGTATAAATAGAGAGAGGCTCTAAGTATAAAGATAGTTTTTTGCTGAGTAGAGAAGAAGAAATAGATAGATGCGAAGGCATGGTTAGAAGATAGAAGTGGATTTGAAGTGTATTGGGTCGTAGTAGTAGGTAGAGGCTCTGTAGCTGAGTGCACAGAGGCCTAGTAGAGTTCACAGCTGAGTGTGCGGACCCTTGCAGCTTAGTGTGCAAGGTGGAGTTAGGTCTGTAACTAAACTTGAGTATTAATAAAGATAAGATTGATTCAAAATATTGTGCATCTGTTTGCAAATCTGTACTTCTATGTTCTAGTTATATTTATGCATTTATATTGTGTTCGAGTACGTGTGCTTAATTAAAAGTTAAATAAGTAATAAAGAATATTGGGCCCGCACAAACTAAGTTAAAACACTAATATAATAGAACAATAAGGATCAGATCAGACTAATACTGTATTCACAAAGGTGCGCATGGGTTGCGAAGGACAGAAAGCTGCGCGGAGCAGGTTAGAATCGCAAACCTCTAGAACCCTCATCAAGACATCCCTAGGTTGTGGAAATCTGGTTCTGGTACCCTCCCAGGCTACTTTAGGTGAGACCTCAGTCCACGCTCCACCTGTTGTTGCCGAAAGGGCTAGTAGTACCAGGATTTGCTTGGCTAAACTCACTGTTGAACCTGGGTCAGGCCCCATGTAGCCAACAGATTGGTAAAACACCATGTGGCAAGTTTATGTTTGATGCTAGATACTTATCGAAGGTACCATATTGCACTCAATTTGAAGAAATGCCTATTTTTTGTTCCTTTCGGGACTCTACTGGGTCATGTGGTTTGTAGACAGGGACTGATGGTAGATCCCATGAAGATTGAAGTGATACTTAACTTTGAGGCACCGAGGAGTGTGAAACAGTTGCGCGCAACCTTAGGACATACTATGTATTACAAGAAGTTTATCAAGGGCTATACCCAAATCACTGCACCTATGGAGACATTGTTGAAAAAGGATGTCACATTCTATTAGAACGAGGACTGTCAGAAAAGCTTTGATGTATTGAAAGGAAAGATGGTCACCGCGCCGATTTTAGTCTTCCCAGATTGGAAGAAGGAGTTTCATGTACATGTAGATGCGTCATGTATAGCACTGGGAGTAGTACTAACACAAGCTAGCGGAGGCAAATTGGACCATCCTATAGCATTCACAAGCAGGAGGTTATCCAAGGCTAAGAAGAACTATTTCACCACTGAGCGTAAAGGGTTAGCCATGGTAGACGCACTCCAAAAGTTTAGACACTATTTGCTCTCTGGAAATTTTAAGATGTATACAGATCATTTTGTGTTGAAATACTTGGTCAATAAGCCTGTGTTGGGGGGGAGAATCTGTAGGTGGTTGCTATTGTTCCAGGAGTATGATTTTGAGGTTATTGTGAAGCTTGGATGACTAAATGCAAGAATAGACCATCTGTCGTGCATCGAAATGGGGGAAGAGCCGACTAATTTGGAGGAGGGATTGCTTGACGCGCATCTATTTGTAGTGCGCATCGAGGATGGTCACTTTGAAGACATCATACACTTCCTAACAATAGGAACTGCCCCAGAGGGTTACACCATCCAACAAAAGAAGGAGTTAGTGGTACGTGCGACAGAATTTTCTGTCATTGTCGGACATCTATACAAAATGGAGTTTGATGAAGTATTATGGTGATATGTACCAGAATTTGAAAGGAGTACTATCCTCGCGGACACTCATGGGGGCGCTGTGGGAGGCCACTATGTAGGGAGAGCAACCACGCAGAAGATTCTACACGCAGGGTTGTGGTGCCCAACCCTCCATCAAGATTCGAAAGCTTACTGCAAGGCATGTGATGTATGTCAAAGGACTGGCAGGCAATCGCAGAGAGTTGAGATGCCTCTGCACCCACAGATGATGTTACAACCCTTTGAGAAATGGGTGATAGATTTTGTGAGACCCATTCAGCCCCAAGGAAAGAAGACGATAGTGCAATACACTATCACCACGACTGAGTATTTGACTCAATGGGTAGAGGCACAGCGTGTGAAGGACTTTACAGGCATGAATGTTGCGAATTTTCTCTTTGAGTATGTACTGACGCGATTTGGGTGTCCAAAGAGTTTGATGAGTGATCGCGGTACACACTTTCTACACGAGACGATTAGTGTGCTGATGGAGGAATTTCAGGCATATCACTAGAAGAGAGTGCCTTATCACCCACAGGTTAATGGGATAGTGGAAGCATTCAATAAGGTACTAGAGGACGTGTTGACAAAGGTTTACAACACTCAGCGAAGTGATTGGGACCTGCACATATCCGTAGTACTATGGGCCTATAGAATGACATGTAAAAAGTTGACTGGACAAATACCCTTTAGGCTTGTATATGGTGTTGAAGTAGTGATTCCCATCGAATACATCGTGCCTAGTCTACGCATAGTGGCACTAACGAGTATGATGGATCGCAGAGCCCTCGAAGAGAGGCTCGCATAGCTGGCTGAGCTTGAGGAAGAGATAATTCTAGATGGATTTCACCAACATGTCCAAAAGCAGTGCGAAAATGCATATCATGATCGACACATTAAGATTCCCACCTTTAAGGTAAATGAACTGGTTTTGTTATATGACATTAAGTTTCATAAATTTCCAAGGTAGTTCAGAATGCACTAGTTAGGGCCATATGCCGCTAAGGAGAATATCGATAGTGGAGCAGTTTAGTTCATTAAAATGAATGGAGATCCCTTCCCAGGAAAGGTGAATGGCAGCTGATTGAAGCCATACACCAGTGATTCGGCCATGTGACTATATGAGGGTAGCATAGTCTTAGTGCTACAAGCAGCTAAAAGGAGCAGGACTTTAAACTACACTACCCAGGTTGGGGAACTATGTGATTAGAGGATTGTGCAGAGCGAGGAAGTGTCACAGGGCTCCCGACAGCGCGAAGGCAACTTTGCTACCTAGGGAAAAATCATGCAGGTCAGCTGGAAAGTGATCATTGAAGTCACTGTTCATGATTTTATCGTAGAAATGCAGCCAAATGGAGTGTGTAGGCAAAGGAAATTGCTCTAGAGGTGGCTGAGGTATTAGCTAAAGTTCCCAAATCACCATGGAAACCTAGACCAAAGCTAACCCCAACCAAGGAGAGTGCAAATGAAATAAAGGGCAAGCAAGATACAAAACTAGTGTGCACATTGCCAAGAAGAAACCCATCGAAGGACAAGCCCACTCCACAGGAAAAGGGAAATGCCATTAAATTAGAGCCAAAGGAGGAAGAAATTGAGGACATCCCAATGGAAGATGAGGACATAGGGATAGACATGGAGGAAGTTAAAGTCCAGGATGATGACCCTCTCACTAAGTTTCCTGAGTACGTCCCTCTGTGCAAGAGAAAGACCAAGGTACCAAAGGACATTGATGAGAGCAAGGTCCCCTTGCAAACCCCTCTGCCGCCAGATGATATTACCTTTGAAGGACCATGATTGAGGTGGGTTCCTCTGTTAAAACTAGAATATTGGGACTTATCTGACCAAGAAAAGTTGCCACACTTAGCGACAGAGTAGCTAATGCGTTGCATTATTGACACAACCACTGGGATGACTGAATTGGAGCCTCGGAAGTGGCTCAAAGGAGTATACAAGGTAGGTCTACTCAACCTGCTATGGGTGCCACACTATAACCGCACCCCAATTATAGTCTTGGTCATCAAACAGCTACTATGCTTGGTGCATGATTGGTGTTTGTGGCTAGAGAGCCAATACCCATCACCGACATATTGATCCATAAGATCATGCAGTTGCCCTACAGAGGTGAAAATCTAGCCATGATGTTTGGTAGAAAAGGTGGCGAGAAGGCCCTCGCGAAGGCCATGAAGGAGAAACTAAAGCTCATAAAGAAGCCGCGGGGCTATGCCATCTCAATTATAAGTGACCCTGCAGTCAAGGTGGCCATGTAGATTTTGGTAGGAAAGGTCATGAGGAAGTGTCGCGTAGATGAAGTATCAGCTCCAATCATTGCCCTTATAGCCCAATGCACCAAAGAAGTCCAGTTCAATTGGGCACACTATCTTTGTGGTTAGTTCCTTGCAAATTACCGCGAGGCATAGGACCTCACCAAGAATTTCCACTATGTGTGGCTCTTGCTGTCTATTGTGCTAGTAGCATGGGAGCTACCAGAAGACAACCAATTCTCCTCGTTCATTCCAAACCTACCAGAAATAGAGAGGTACGTTTCGTTGTGGTCGACCAAGGATGCGCAATGCATCAAGAACAACAAGATCTTCTGGATCTTCACGGAAATGAACATCCACATGGCTATCAATCCCAAACTGTGGTTGTCGCCTACTGCGTTTTCCAACTTGCAGCAGTATGCAGAATTCAAGGTAGACATTCACAATGTGTTGATCAGGGCACAAAGGACCTTGCGCAAACATGGTATTACTTTCCTTACTTGGCAAAAGATGACGCAATTGATGCAGTACTTGATTGTTGGCTGCCAGAGTGGCACACTACATTGGACTTAGGGGTGGGATCGAGAAATTCTATTGCGTAGTGCAAAAAAGAGGAGGCCAAGTTCAAGATGACACAGCTGGCCGAAAATAGGAATAAGGAGGTTGCCGACAAGGTGCAAGTGGAGTGCGATAGCACCCAACAGATAGAAAAGCAGATAGGTGGAATAGAGCGGGGTTGTGACAAAGGCGCGAGGTAGCCTTCACCTGACATAGAGGAAGAAATGGACGAGAAAACAAAGCAGCATGGCATGGACCTGTAGGCGACGTCTTCCCTCATAAAGCATCCAAGGGAACAAGAGAAAGGGTGGTCAAGGGAGAAATCCAAGCTCACTAAGACGTTGTTGGACCCAATCACCCTTACAAAGGGGGATTTGCATGACATTGGAGACATGGCGTGGGATGTCACCATGGAGGCACTATAATAGCTCGAGCAGCAACATCAACTGCTATTGGGAGCCATCCAGACAAGTCTGCAGGAGCTACAAACCTGCACATCACACGCTGGTGTGGTGTCCACCAGCCTCACTATCAGCACTTCAGAAGCTGCTGATATGCTACGTGCGAAGGTCTCTAGCATGATAGTGCTGCCAGATGGAGCATTTACCATAGAGAATGAAGCTGACAGACCCACTATTAGCAACCTCAAGGGAGTGGGGTTGAACTTGGCAATGCTCCTTAGCCAAGTGCTCCACCTATTGTAGGATGGAGTGATTCTGGAGCTGAGGGCTTGCAAACACCGTACTTTATAGGTGATTAGTGAGTAGAGTATTAATAATGAAAAGATGGCCCTACAGCAAGACTCTGCCATCACCGCTGTGACCAAGGTAACCAACCAAAACAAGAAGATAATTCAGGTCGTGGACGAGGCATGCCAAATGGTCCCTGAGTTGGCCATTCCTGAGGAAGAACCGGTTGAGGTGTGCACCTGCAAGCTTGCTACAGGAGTGCACGATGCTCGCACAAAGATGGCTAGGGTTCAGCTGGATCTGAACCTATAGATTACAGTTTTATAGTTGAAGGCCCAACCTTCAACTCTGCCAGAAGTAAAGGAGCGACATGCAACCACTATCACAGAGGTGATAGCAGTGGTAAACAGTGTAGTAACAGACTACACACAACTTTTTGAAGAGTCGTTTGAGGTCTTGATGAGCCTGTAAGAGGATCCCAATGTACAATAGCTGGAGAAAAAATCACAAGAACTATAGTGCTATGATGAAGTCATAGGTACAATGCGAAATGTCACTCTCACACAGAGACTAGCGAAGCTGTAGGAGGCCAAGTAGTTGAAAAAATAGTTAGATGCCATACCGCACAAGGAGGCAGTGCTGAAGGCACACTTAAAGCCCTAGTTGTATGAGGCTTATGTGGTCACAACCTCTACTGAAGGAAAGATTGAAAACTTGCAAGCAACTTAGCAGAAGCTTCAGGCTGACAGCTCAGGACCAACGACCGAGCATTTGGTTGAAGAAACATAGCAGGCGGCCGCACAGTGCACTGCTAATGTTGCGGTCATACAGCTCGAGCTGGGAGGTCTTCGTGCTAAGATCTCCACACCTGTAGAGTGACTCAAGGAAAATTCACCACGCTTGTGTTGGGGGCTTGTTGGGAATGGGATCCCCCAAGGACAATTTTGGGGATGAAAGCCCATGTTTTGGGACTAAAGTTGTAAAGTCTCTACATTTTATGGTCATGGAGGGTGAAGGTCTCATGAGTCATAAAGGGTTATCCGCCCTTATTTTGTAAAAGTGTAAAGTCAGCTGTAAAGATCCACCGCTGGTCTACGGACCATGGGATTGTATGAAAAGGAGCTAAGTAAGTAAGCTCTACGAAGTTTGGTAGAAGAAGTATGGAGTGAAGAGTCTTGGTAGAGAAGTCTAAGTGTTTTGGGTCTTAACGTAGGTAGAGGCTCTATAGCTGAGTGCACAGAGGCCTCGGGTGGAAGTCCGCAACTAAGTGCACGGACCCCTGCAGCTGTGTGCGCAAGGCAGATAGAGTCTGTACTAATCTGAAGATATCAATAAAGAGAAGTGTTCTGCAAATTCTGTGTATCTATTTCTTGTTAATGCATTTGGTTATATTGCATTTTGGGTTTCATTTACAATGTTCATGTGATGTGTGAATATATGTTAATGTATTAGTTAATCAAATGCAAGTAAGAATATCTATTTACACTATGCTAACTATGATTGTTTAGTAAGATAAGTAAAACACTTAAGATAACTGGGGAACCTATACAATACGATGTCATAATAGTGTGAAAGTACATGGATCGCAGGTTAGGGCTGCGCGAAGGTCAATCATACTCCTTCACAGAGGTATTGAAGGACATAATAAAGGGCTAGACTAATAGAGCCCTAAAGCTAGTAACCACCATGAAAGTAGGAACAAAGGGTATAAACCGACATCACGACCATCTCAGGGTGCAGAAAATTTGTTCCAGCATCCTTGCATACTACTTTGGGTGAGACTTTAGTCAACGCTCCACGGTTTGATGCTAAAAGCGCTAGTAGTGTAGGGATTTGTTTGGCTAAATAACATTGAACCTGGGTCAAGCCCCACACAACCAACACACCCCTACCTCTAGTTCGAACTTCACGCTTTAGGTGGCATCTGCTACACAAAATTTTGTCACTATCCCTGTACTCCCCATTCCTTAATCCTGGAGGACCTCTATAGTGAACTCTCTATGCTTTCCCATTGTTGAAACCTAATCATAGGGATTGGGTGAACAACTGAAATTAGTGTAAATAAATAATAGAGGAAATGGAGAGTCATCGGGAGATGAACTAAACATTCACTCCCTCTTGTATATAATAATAAACAACCTGAATGAATAATATGATTAATTTGAAGAGTTGCCTCTTGTTCTGACATGGTATTAGATCTAGTGCCATTTTTGGCTTCCCTTTCTTCTTTGTAACTCCCTTCTACCTATTATGCCCATGTTCTTCCTATTTTGCAGAACTGACCTCTTGCAACCACTCAATAGGTGTGCCTCTGTCAAGAATTTGATAACTGTTCTGTAGGTTTTCCCCTCTCTGGCAACTGCTGCATGCGTTGGGATGGTTATGTGAGGCAACTGCTCCATGGTATTGGCTCTCCACCATCCCTAAAAAAAAATCATGGGTACATGCTTTGACACAGAGTTTTAGACTATGACTCTCAGATTGACGGTGAAGAAAACTTGTAGATTACATGCCTTATTATCTATTCTAACATGTTTTTAAGTGGGATGTACTCATGAATTTTGAAAGAGGCATTTTATTTGAGTCTTGTATAGGATGTTTTTAAGTGGGATGTACTAGTGAATTTTGACAGAGACATTTTATTTTGTCAAAAATGTGCTTGCTTTCATCAGAGATACATGTGTGCTTTGTTGATAGTTAGACATTGAGGTTCAATTTTTGTGCGGACCATCTCTAAATCGGACCTTCTGAAGTGGAAGCCTTACATCTGTACTCACTTTTTGGGTTTTGTGAGCATGTCCATACCTTTGTTATATACATTAAAATTGTAGTTTTTTTTACAAGAAGAAGTGTAATTTCTTACATCTTAATGGCAACAGAAGTATATTAAAAAACAAAATGCACTCATTAATATCTATTGTGGGAGTGGTCCTTAATGGGAAGGAAACTTATCCTGAGTGGTCTTAGAAAATCAAACACACTCTCATTTTTAATGAGCTGTGGAAAGGAGTGTGTGTTGGAAACGGAGATAAAGAGCCAGAACAACCTACCTCAGACAAGGAATTCGCCATTTGGGAAAATAAGAACAACAAGGCTTATGCATTGATTGTAGCATCAGTAAATGAAGAGGTCAGTCACCATATTTCGCCATTTTCAAATTCTTTCAAAGCCTTACAAAAATTGGGGGAACTCTATGACTCACACTCTACACTTGAAGTTGTTCAACTCATGAATAAATCGTTCACCCTTGAGTTACAAAATGATGATCCTCTTGATCTTGCATCAGAAGTAAAATTTATTATGCATGATATCAATGTCACTAATGTTGAACTAGACATTCCTATGATATATTTTCTCACAGCACTTTATCCCACTTACTCAAATTATCTTGAGTCATTGCAAGCAAATGGAAACCTCAAAGATATTACCTTTGACTCCCTTGTGAAAAAAAATATTGAAAGAGAGAAAGCTTTTGGGAAGAAGACAACTCCTCAGTCTTCTGAAGAGGTTGTGTGCCTTGCACATAGAGAGAAGAATATTGCTCAAGATTCTTCCAAAGGAAGAGGAAGAAATTTTAGAGGCAGGGGGGAAAACACTCTTAAGGAGAAAAGTCAGATTTGCACTGCATACGCTGCAAAAGAGATGGATCACATGATGCATCCACATGCAAGTTGCCTTGGGGCATAATTAAGCATGAAAGAAACCAACCCAAAGGTAAAACTAATGACAAAGAGAAAGGTGAAGCACTTGAATCCGCACACTATGTTGTGGCACACTGTAATATTGGAGTAAATGAAGACTTATTTAATGCTTCACTTGCTTCTTGGAAAAATGATTGGTTGCTTGATTCAGGAGCAACTTGCCACATGAATTTTAGAAGATATTTTTTTTAAATAATTTACTAACAATGTTGATTGAGCAGTATACTTTGTAGACAAATCAAAACTCAAGCCATTAGGGCTTGGTAAAATCAGGCTTAAATTGCTTGGTCTTCCAGACTTTCTTCTGCATCCTATTTTATATCTCCCATAGCTGAGGAGAAACTTGTTGTCCTTGGTCCACATCCACCAGCAAGGACACTCCATTCATATGTTTGATGGCAAGATTGTGGTGAGAAAAGCATCAGACCACTCACTTGTCATGACGGGGATAAAAGAAGAAAAGCTTCTCAAGCTGCAAGGTACCTCTACTTGTGCACAAAATTTATTATACAATTCTCGTTATGAAGAAGGTACATTTCCATCAAGTTTATTATGGCATGCTAGATTTGGACACTTGAACTATGATAGCCTCTGCTTGTTGAAGAAAAATAGTGTTACTGGTTTGCCTACAATTCCTAGGAAACTTAAACAACGTGATGCTTGCATTCTAGGAAAGGATAGCAAAAAATCTTTTCATAATTCACATTCCAGAGCACATAGAAAACTTGAACTTATTCATTCAGATTTATGTGGTCCAATGCCTGTCCCTTCTGCAAATGGAAATAAATATAAGATGACATTTATTGATGACTACACTAGAATATGTTGGGTTTATTTATTGAAGAACAAATATGATGCTTTTCAAACATTCAAGAACTTTCATACATGGATTGAAAATGATGCACAATCTCATATTGGCTCTATTCGCACTGGTAATGGAAAAGAATACACTTCAAATGAATTTCAAAATATCTTCACCAACATGGGATCAAATATCAAACAATTGTGCCTTATAATCGCCAACAGAATGGAGTAACTGGAAGAATGAATAGGACAATCTTAAATATGGTGGACTTCATGATGTTTTTCAAAAATGTAAAATTGATGTTTTTGGCTGATGTAGTTCTATGTGTTTTATATGTAAATAATAAATGTCCATCTAACGCTATTAGAAACAAGACTCCTTATGAAATGTGGTATGGGCACATTCCTTCAGTAAAGCATCTTAGGGTCTTTGGTTCCACATGTTATGCCTTGATACCAAAGGTACATAGAAACAAACTTGGTGCAAGAAGTCATAAGTGTATCTTCCTGGGGTATTCAAACACCTCCAAAGCATACCATCTCTATTATGAAGTCAATAAAATTTTTGTTGTATCTAGAGATGTAATCTTTCTTGAATCATCCAAAACCGACAATGTTGTTGAGCAAAAACTTGATTGCTTGGATAGATTCACAAATGAAAAATCATTTCAAGAATTTGATAATCAGATTCCACATCTTGAAGGGGGAATTCCTATACTAGATAAACCTGTGGAATCTTCTTTTGAAGCACTCTCTCCCCCACATGAAACTACAACAACAGATGATACTTTGAGTGATGTGATTGAGATAATTGGCAGACTCAATCTTGATTCAGTCCCAACTCAATCAACGGAGAAGCCTGCACCATTTCAGAAAGGTCCCCCAAAGTGGCTGACAAAGACACTTGAAAGTGTTCATCCTGATGAGGTTGGAAAGACAGGAACTAGAAATTCAACCTAACAAAATGGAGGTGATGTAGATGACTCTGATTCACCTATTGATATGGATGTTTCTTATGATTGTGAATTGAATTTGTCTACATATTTTGAACCAAATTCCTTAAAAGAGATTTCTTCTCATGATGAATGGAAAGAAGCAGTGCAAAAGGAGTATGACGCCTTGATAAAGAATGGCACTTCGAAGTTGATTGATCCTCCATTGGGAACCAAACCAATTGGATGCAAGTGGGTCTACAGGAACAAGTATAAAGGTGATGGTTCACTTGAAAAGCACAAAGCCAGGCTTGTGGCAAAAGGTTTTGCACAGAAGGAAGGGGTCGATTATGAAGATACTTTTGCCCCCACAACAAAATGGGCTAACATCTGGACACTCTTTGCCCTAGTAGCTCAAAACGGTTGGAATGTCCATCAAATGGATGTAAAAACTACTTTCTCGAATGGAGATCTAAAAGAGAATGTTTTTATGTCGCAGCCTAAAGGATTTTATATAAAAGGACATGAACATAAAGTATGAAAACTTTTGAAATCCTTGTATGGCCTCAAACAAGCACTGTGAGCCTCGTATGAAAAACTAACTGAGCATCTTCTAAAACTCAATTTCAAACATTGTGATCTTGATGATGAAACTTTGTTTATCAAGAAGGTTGGAAAAATAGTTGTATATCTTGTGGTATATGTAGATGATCTTTTGATGACAGGGAACAATGATAGCTACATTGCATCCATAAAGAAGGAATTGAGGAAAGGTTTTGAAATGACTGATTTGGGCTATGTTCATTACTATCTTGGTATTGAAGTAACTCAACATCAGAAGTCCATATTCCTTTCTCAAAAGAAGTACATTGGAGATTTGTTGAATAGATTTGGAATGACTGAATGCAATCCTCTGGCTACTCCAATGGAACAAAACTTAAAGCTCACATCATTGAAGGAAAAGAATTTGAGGATGCAACGAAGTATAGACAGCTTGTAGGAAATCTCAACCACCTAACTACTACCAGACTAGAGATTTCGTTTGCCATTGGAATCCTCTCCAGGTTTATAAAAAAGCCTTGTGAGGGACATTGGTCTGTTGCAAAAATAGTTCTAAAGTACTTGAAGGGAACTCAATACCTTGGAATCAAGTATACATAGGTGGGCGAATTCAGCTTGATTGGATACTCTGATTCAGACTTTGATGGAGATAAAGTAACTGGGGTATCTACTTTGGGTTATGCTATGAGTCTTGGATCAGGAGCTATTTCCTGGAGATCACACAAACAATCAGTTGCAGTAGATTCCACAATAGAGGAAGAATATGTGGCAGCAGCTAAGGCAACAAAAGAAATTGTGTGGCTCAGGAAAATTATTGAAGATTTGCAGGTAAAACAAGTACAATCGACTCCACTCATGATTGACAATACCTCGGCAATAAAGTTGGCCAATAACCCAAAGTTCCATGATTAAACGAAGCACATCAATACAAAATATCACCTGATTCAACATCATGTTGAGGCGAAAACAATCCATCTTCACCATTGTTCCACTAATGAGTAAATTGCAGACATATTCACCAAAGCGCTTGGAAGAGAAGAGCTTGAAAGATTCAGAACGATGCTTGGACTCACCAACATCTGTTCAGATTAAGGGGGGTGATGTTTACACCTAATCATAGGGATTGGGTAAACAATTATAATTAGTGTAAATAAATAATAGAGGAAATGGAGAGTCATCGAGAGATGAACAGAACAATCACTTCCTCTTGTATATAATAATAAACAACCTGAATGAATAATAGGATTACATTTGAGGAGTCACCTCCTTGTCTGACACCCATCATGAAGAGCATGCCTTTACATCCATATTCATGTGTTGAACATTCCCCTCTTGATCATTTCCCAAGAATCTTCCTTCAATCCTAGTTCTCAAGACTAGTGCTAGTGATCAGTTCCTTCCCCATGCCAATTTACAGAGTTTGAAACTAGAGCTAGCACCGAATGGCACAAGTGCACCCTTCGTCACTCATGTCGACCCTCTTTTGGCAAGTTTTTAAAAATTGAATCAAAGCTTCTAGCTCTAGAAGCTTCGTGAACAGAAGTCTACTAAATGGTTAGGCTGGATAGAGCTGAGAGAGTCTCTTTGGGCTCCTTTCCCCTATTAATATGGAACAAACCAAAGAGATAAGCACTCTCCCATCATAAGAGGAACTGTCTCCCCTCCATCAGAGCTATATGAACCCCTCCTTTTCCAAGCGGAATGGGTCTTTTTGGAGTTTGAATAACCAGCAAGATATCTATAGCTTTATCCTTCTAGTTTATGTTTGTGAAGGGAGAATAGTGTTTTGGTTTGGATTGGAACTAAAGGGAAGAAGCCTTAAACTTCCATTGTTGAGGCTAACCGTGAGATGCTAGCAATGGTGTTGGAACCTGAACACGTCGAAGGAGACTTGCAATGTCAAAGCTTTGGCTGTATCTCTTTCCGAGTTTTTATATCAATACAACAAATGGTTTATTTCCTACATTAAGTGCCATATTTCATTTTATGGCTTAAGATTCCTTGACTTTTTAAGTAGATTGAATGCGATTGTATGCTATTAAGTTCATTGTTGTCTTTTGTGTATTTATTTCAGGTATTTGAAGGAGAAGAAAAAAAGGAAGTTGGAGCAAAGGAGCGAGGTCACCATCAAGTGATTAGTGTTCTAAGAGGTAGGCCCTTTTATTGGATTCTAGTATAAGCGAGTTTCATTAGGTTGTTCTGTTTGCGGCTAGATGCACTCTAGGCTAGAGGGATCACCTTTGTCCAAAGAGGAGATTTAACTACACCACAACTACATAATTCCAAGAGACAATAAACTATGAATTCACCGTGGATAGACACAATGAACTCCCTGAGGATATATATTACACAACACTTTATGATAGTGTGGACACACTTTCCAAAGTGGTCAATGTTACAAGTGATAGCTAACTAACTCTAGGTCTTAGATTTTTGACATGCAAGAGAAAACCCTAACCTTAGATCTATGAGTGCTCACCTATATAAGAAGCTAGCCTATAGCTTGTTCTCACACTCATAATTGGAGATCTGACATTTCTTGAAAACAAGGAGATTTTCAGTGCATGTGCACTTTTATTTTGGGTAAGTTTCCTATTTCTCACTTTTATCTGTTTTTACTTACGCTTTTGTTCTTTTTCCTTTCATAAGTGTTGTATTTTCCTACTCTTTGTGTTACAAGTGTCACGTTTACTATATTTAGCTTTTGCATGTGTCATTTCTCTCTTACCTTCTTCTTTTCTAGGGTCATTTCACATTCCATGTCTGTTTGTGTTCCTATAATCATTGCAGATGAATCTATTTATGCATGTTAATCTTCTCACAATCCTCATTGCTTTTTGTTAATCAATACTAAGTTGAATTTTGAGAAAATTTGTTTCTCTATAACTATGACTATGCATTTCTCCCTTCCCTGTAGTATATCTGAAGCCTTGTTCTTTATTGATATGAGATGCACATCTTCCAATATCTCCCTCCCTTCAACTCCACATTATGCAGCTCTAGTTAGTATTTGTCCCATCCCTGCTCTTTGTGACTATGCACTATGTAATCATTGGCCTCAACTATGCACTACACACTTCTAGCTAGCAATCTATCACCCTCTATCCACTATTAAAGTTGTAATAGCCCTAGGTTAAGAAAACCATGTAATAAATTTAATAAAGGAAAAATAAGACCAAGGTCATGGGACATGTATTCCAAGATGAATGTTGGAAAAAACATCCTAGTGGGTGTTCATTTGGTTTATTATCTCTAAAGGAAATTGGCAAAGGCATTGGAAAAGGAATTTTAAAAGGAGAGAGGCATTAATTGGAATTTTATTTATGAAAATAAATGAAAATAGGAGAAAAGGAAGGTGAAATGTCACAAGTTGCATGTGAGGAGGAAAATGAAGGGAAAATAGTGGAAATTGAAGAAAATAGAGGCCTCAATGATAAAAAGGCTTCTGAGAACCAGTTCATGGCTTTTTTCCGTTCAACCTTTTGAGGGTGTTTGGGTGGATTTGTCTCTCCGTTCTCTCTCTCTCTCATAGAGAATTCTTGGAGCACTCTAGCATTGGAGGAATAAAGGAAAAGGAAGTTCAAGAAAAAAATGGAACAAAATGACCAAGCAAGGAAGAGCTAGATGAAGCAACTATACCAGGATTCCTTACAGGTATTGAATTGCATGTATGATTCCATTCCTAGTTTTGGCATGCATGGTACATGCATGTGTGGATTTGGTTCTCTTACTCTCGTTGGCATGGGTTTTTCTAGGCATGACAATGATTTTTAGCCTTGCCTTGCCATTTATAGACAACCATGCTGTGATGTGGTTTCTCTTACTTGTTTGAGCTAGATTATAAAATGGTTTTGAAACTAAGTGGGGTCATCTCAAGAAAAATCACAAGGCCTAGGATTCCCTTGACTAGTAATGGCAAGATACATGTTAAAGTCGAGTTTTGAATACCCTCATTTGACCTAGGAATCCATTGACTCATAATGATGGGTGTTATGTGGGATTTACGATTGTGGGCACAAGTATCTTCCCTAGGTTTGGTGGCTAACCTAGAAGAATAGAAAGACAAAGGACCCAATGTTTTACTTAAAGTAAATGAACAGATAAAACCTACTTGGAATCTGTCATATGTTTCACTCCTTCTTTGGCTTGAATTCTCCAATCCTAGCTCTAACTACCAAAATTAGATCCTACACAACCAGAAAACACAAGACAAGAAACTACGAGATCTATGTAGCATCATCTATCTACTTTATTCAACAGATCAACATGGTATTGAAATACATGAAACAAGGACATCACATATAAGAAAACAAATAACTCTTTGTATTGATATAAATGGAGTGAGTTACAACCATAAATAGGTATTGATCTTGTAGAAGAGCTCCTCCAAGTTGTTGAATTGTCCTTCCTTTGTCACAAAGTGGACCTCCAATCACCCTAAATGCATGAAAAGATAGCTTTCACAGCAACAATATAAGGGTAAAATCACTCTCCAAAATCCAACTCCTTGAATATAGAAGGTTGTAAATATATAGAGGCGTGAGGTAAGTTCATAGTTCTTATCCTTTTACCAATCTTGGGATTGAGATCCACTCTTGATGGGAGGATGAGATCTAAGGATAAGGGATGGAAAATCCAAGGTAGGATAGGATAGGATTCAAATTTTTTTATCTTAGGTAAATGGTTACAGCAAATCCTGGAAGATCTTGGAAATGGAGGCTTCGAGATTCTCTTTGTTTTCACTGTATTTATAGAGCCAACACAACCTCAAAGGGGAGAAACCTATAAGTGATCAACATATTCCATAGTGAAGAAACTTGTAGGTGAACGCAGTCTACCAAGAGGTGAGTTAGAATTGGTCCTAAAACTGGCTCAGATGATGCAGTTTAGGGAAAAACTCTAGCAAATGAGAAAGTCATGCATTAGGATTTCTGCAATGATGATGTAAAGGGTGAATAGGATGTTGACTAATCCCATTAGGAGGCCTGTTGATCATATGTGAAAAAAAAACCTATATCATTGTGCCCTCAAAGTCCAAAGCCAGAGATGATGACTGATGACTGAAGAGATTTACCTTGTGAAACGTCAGGATAAAGAACAACTGATGATATTGGCTTTTGTTACAATACATTTACATCATGATATCCTTTTTCTAAGGGAGGCATAACCATACTCAACACATAAGCTAGTATTACATGTATAATGATAAGAAAACATGTCCACTGATGACTGGCAGTGGACCCATGACTGAATGACTATCAGTATGATCATGGCCATCATACATAGTGATCTTGTATAATCCTAAAACCATAGCACAGATGGCAGAAACTAGATTCAAGATCTTCTATCTCGTTCACATGACCAACCAATGTACGATTCCAACCATGTGAATACAAGAGCTGAGGTCAAACATGGTAAACACCATTTGATTATTGGCCAATGATGTAAGCCATTAAGAGATGTAGGAGAAACCACTATTGATGTTAATGGATCTCAAGGTACTTAAGTACAATCCATATGGTGTGAATAAATGTGTTTATTTCAAACACCACACTAAATCTTTCGGTCAAAGGCTAGTGATGTAAACCCGTCGCCGAGAGCAAGGAAACTTGTCATTCATGTATGCAAGCACCAAGGTACTGATGGGTGTTTCTAGGTCAACTTCCTTGAGTAATGTGCTAATGTTGATAAAAAGTGACCCTTTGTAGGAGGGCCTTGATGTATCCCCCATCAACGACTTGAAACAGGTATGATGATTGAAGCAAAATGACGTTGATATAGAACTGGATCATGAAAGGAAAACATGTAATGGAGGCTTAATATAATTGCAATAGATATAGGTTAAATGACCTCTCTTGAGCACATCGACAATGCTAAAATGGAGCTGGAAACATTGACCCAGAACCATAATGGATATTCTGTGAAGGTATGATGAACCGAAATACAAGTGGATTACCCAACCCAAAATCCATGAAGATGAAGTGGAAGAGTTTTATGTTCAAGAGTGAATCGTTGCCATTAACAAATGGAGTACCTTGTTTTCCCAATTTCCCCAACCGTGTTGATCAATAACTTTTTATTTTTTAACAAGATTGAAGAGGATAACATATTCTTGATCTGTAAGTCCATCCTTCGGATGAATCCCTATGAGAATTTTTAATGAACACAAAGAAGGAGGGGTTCGGTCCAGTCATGATCAACAAGTCCATCGTTGTTTGATGTTTTTACGAGTGCAACAAGGGTAAAGAATAGACTTCTTTTTCATGTTTACAGAGTTTGAAAAGGAGGCAAAAAATAAAACTGCAGATGGTCCTTTTCATAGGTAGTCCCTTATTTCTAAAAAGGAAAAAAACAATGACGAAGAGAACCTCTTAGCCATGTTCAACTAAGGTATTCCTTTTTCATAGATAGTCTATCCCACTCTAGAAAAGGGTTAAAATTATACTGAGTATACATCTGTTCAGTCAATTTAGTGTCCTAAATTGCTACATAAATTATCAATCCGAGTATTGTAAATTGATGAAGTGTAGTGCACTATATGTGCTAGATGACCCTTTCTTACCTCAGTATTTTTTTGAGTTTATGTTTGTTTTGGGGTTTTGTTCTTTTGATTCATAATGTTTTGCAATGTAAACAAAATCTTAATCTACTGCTGCTAAGAACCTAGAGAAATGAAATGAAAGTTAAAAGTGCTTTTAGACCAATTTTGGAAGTAATTTTTTTTTAAACAAGAAAGTGAAAAATAGGGCTTCCCTTCTTGACTTTATAATTGTTTCCATAACATGAACTAAAAGGACTTTAAAACTACTATCTACTTAATTAAAAAACTACAATTTTAAATGAGAAAATAAAATGGTAGCTATCTATGATAAATCGAAAATGGAATACTGGAAATAAGATTACTTCTACTATCGAATCTATTTGCAGAATTAAAGCTTAATAAACAATTGAAGATGGAACTGCAGCTAAACTAAGTCAATAACTAAAAATGAAAATACAATTATTCTATTATGAAAGCAAGGCTAAATGAAGTATTGTTGTCACTCTGGTACATAACCTAGGGATAACTACCTCCTTATGATAGCAATATTGATAGATTTCATTCTTCATCATTCTAAGAAAAGTAAACATGAAAATGCAAAGAAAGTCTCACTAAATAAAACATTTTACCACTTAGTTTTAGGATTAACCTTCAACTGAAAGGGTTCTTCGAAATATCCATTTATATCATGAGTTACTAAACTGATAAGAAAATGAAATTGAACTACTTGACTAAAAAACTAATGAACAACAATTGTAATGAAAGACTCATTCATAAATACAACATTTCACCATTTAGCTTGAGGATTAACTATCAATGAAAGGCTTTTGGAAACATTCATTTATATCATGAGTGACTACACTAATAAGAAAAGGGCATTGAACAACTTAATTTAAAATCCAGAAACTAAGGAATAGCAGATGAAATAAATCAAATTATGCTACTGACATCAATTTCAAAACTACAGTTAAGAGACTAGAAAGCAATGAAAACTTAAAGGACTATTCTATGCTGGAATGCAACTACACTGAGTTAGTGAAAACAAATGACACAAGCTACAATATACATAGTGTTAGAAAATGATTATGAACATGATGAAAAACACAGTAAATGTTCAATTAAACTAAGAAAGACAAATAGAAATAAAATGTACAGAAATACAATATACCCTTGACCACGTAGGGGCCCTCTGCAAGGTCTCAGATTATCAACACGGAATCAAAACTTCACATGCTTCAGGTATCCATTGAAAATAGAGTTGTTATATTAAAATAGAGCACTGAGTTTCTCACACTACAAAGCAGAAATACGCACTATTACATAAGAAAAAACTTGAACTTCTTCTGCATTCTAAACGTTGGTATTTGTAGGAAAAATATACAACTATTTGAAGAGAGAAGTCATCTATAGCAAAACACGTAGACAAGTAATGTATCCGGAATTCTTGTCTTCGATTGCCTTGAAACATAAATCTTCTGATAGTGGCTATTGGATTCTGTTTATGCAGATGGCAGATGATGTCCTTGGCTTCAGGAGACTGCCTTGGATCCAACACCAAGAATTGTGCAAAAACATAGTTCTACTAGCCATAGGTTTCTTTTGTTGACTTCCCTTTGACTAGGGTCCTTCTCATCGATCTTGGCCAAATGGATATGATACCATCCATGTTCTGACATTTTCCTAGGTACCCATGTGGTCCATTTCCTCTCTTGGCACCTGTAACCTACAAAATCGTGGAGATGGCTACGAATAACCGATTAGCTACAGAATGAGGCTGCATTCCGTAGCTGAAAAAAAACCTATTCAAATAAAAACCATAACAATATAACTTGTAAATCACTGTAATATGCTCCTCAAGGCAATGTGTAATGGCTTATGATGATTAAGGATGCATTTTTCATGGAAAAGCAAGGGAAGAAGGATGAGAAAGTTGCTTAAGAAAGAGGCAGTTTTGGAACTCAACAACATCTTTTCATTTGCTTTCATTATTTTGAAAAGAAAAGTTCTTGACAACCTTTTCATATTCTGGGAGTCTGAAAAGGAGCTGAAAAAGGGCTCCTCCTAGAAGAATGAGTGGTATAAAGGGTAGCAACTAGCTCTAGTCATGATGTAATTGCTCAAAACATGCAAAGTCTAAGAGGCTATCTATTAAGCCCATCCATCACAATGATTCCTCAAGAAAGGGTAAAAACCAAGTGAAAGTGTATAATCGGCCAAGTAGATGGTGATGAAGGAATGGAAAAAACAAGGTTCATCTAGTAGAAAACATGTTGATGAAAATGGAAATCATGAGAGATAGGATGAGAATGGTTTCATTTTTTACACAAGCTTGAAACATGAGAATGTATGCTTGAAATTGGTTTCATTTTTACACAAGCTTGAAACATGGGAAACTATGCTTGATATTGGTTTCTTTTTACACAAGCTTGAAACAGAGAAAAATATATTCTTGGGATAAGAGGTGGATGGAACGAAGGTTCATTTACGAGATCAAGTGAAAGACTTGACTAAGAATTTATGAGATCTAATCAAAGACTCGAATTGAAAGGATATTTGTTTCATTTTTTAATGAGCTTGACACAAGAAAATAACTATGCTCATAGGAACCTATTTCATTTTTAACGAGGTTGACATAGAAAAATAACTATCCTCATAAGAGATTCTTTGATTTTTTAATGAGCTTGACACAAGAAAAGGAACTTTGCTCCAATCTTGATCATTGTCTTTGAGAGACCATGACTTCCAAGAGGTTCTCATCAGATGGGAGAACAACATTGTGGAAGGGATATATATCAATGGATCCAATGGAAAGACCATGCCCCAATGCCCCCAATAAATGATTCACCATATCACTTATCGAATCTAGGTTGTCAATAGTCATGGGCATGGAACAAGTTACCACATAATCAATCTATGGCAAGGGAGATATCACTTTCATGTAAGGACCATTTAGGGATGCTAGTTGATTAGAAGTAAAATTAGGACCAACAAATGAAGGTTGATTGATAATCACGATTCTTCCCTCATGTGGGAAAGACATCACACAAAAGACTAACGAGACAAGAGATCCCATGACATAAACATAGTCACACCCAAGGAGTAATTTAAAATCCAAATGGCCTTGGACTATCATCACACTGATATAGATATTATTCCCCCCAAAGTAAGGGGTAACTTAGCAAGGTTCCCTAATGGTTGACTAGTTCCTCTGTTAAAATCCAACATATTTTGGGTAATAGGCATAAGTTGTTGATAACCTGAAGCTTTCCAAGTAGTTAAGGAAAAAATACTAAAAAATGGGCTTTCATCTATGATTAGGCTAGGTACAACCATATTATAAGCTTGTACTATGATTTGGAAGGGCGTGTAAGTAAGAAGACGATATCTTGCCAGTCGACTCCAATCACAGGAAGTGACCATGCTACTTGAAGTGGGTGTCATGGGAATGGGATAATTATCTCCTTGAACTATTTGAATGGGAGGATTTCCCCCATGTTCCATGGGAACAAGACATATATCCCCTAGTTCATTAGAACCTAAAGAAATAAGAAGAACATGAGTGGTATGAATTTCACTCTCTACGGGAAAGGTACGATAAACTAAAGGTGGAATCGAGTCAACCATTTTCTCAACCAATGGTTGTTCAAGAATGGACTCATGGGATTCATGTTTAGAGAGAGCTATATTAATTAGATTTATATTTTTATCAGTCACTTCATAAACTAGTGGAGGATTGGGAGAAAGCTTTTGATAACCAATTGGAAGATGAGGCTGAGAAGATGTAAGTTTTTCTAACACTTTTAAGGCTTCATCCATATAGGGACAAAAGTGAATAATATGATTCCCTTCACATAACTTATAGGGAAATTTGACTTTAACTTTTTTCCCATGGACCTTACCATCACTAGTTGAGGGTTTTTCACTAGCATGATCTCCAGAAGCTGACGACAAAGGCCAATGTGATCGTGTGGACCATACTTCTAATATCTTGGGAATACTAGGACAATCTCTAAGAATGTGGTCACGCTTGCGTAACATGCAATGGAAATTAAATTTATGGGGCTGATTGGAATATTTTTCCATATTAGTTGTGTCCATAGAAATGGTTGGTTGGTTTCCCCCTTTTTATTTTGCTTTGTCTTCATCCTTTTCTTCTTCTTCTTAGCTTCCTAGTTACTAGAATCAAGAATTTCACAAGCCGAAGAGGAAGAAAGGGATGAAGGAGCAATAGGTGAATAAGGAGAAGGATCAACTTTAAGATCAACATGAGGTTGATGTTGTTCAAGTGGAGGAGAACGTGATTAAGAAGTAGTTTAGACATTCGGAACCATAGGGGTTGAAAATAACCAAACTGGCAAACCAATGGTAAATATAGGAAGGGACAATATTTCCATATAAGGAGTGTCAATATTTCCAAAAGAAGGAAAAGGAACGGATCCCCATCATAGGGGTTTCCTTTATTGGTGGATTTTGGAACTGTTGCCATTAGTCTCAACCTAATATCTACTAAGGATTTTTCCCATCAATAGAATGTTATTTCGTGGTCAATTAATTGATTTTAGAAATTAACAACACAATATAAAAAAAGGGGTAAACTAGGCAAAAGGTTTACCAAGCAACCTTGAATTGAAATATACCCCTTGGAGAACCACAGACTTAATGCACATGTAGGAAATCACCTTGAATGTTGTGTTCGATATATCATGGTATACAGGGTCGTCGATTCAGTTACCTATTGATGTATAGAAACCTATAGGAGACTCCCAAAATATACTCAACGGTACATGGGAGTGAATTTCATAGTAGTGTTGTCTAATGTGTAACCATTCGATGAGAGCATTCCCATATACTTTATGTGCATGGAGTGTCGTCCAATATACCGAAAGGTTCATTGAGAATGATCATATACACTCACATATCTGGAACACGATTTCACCCTCGGGATGCAACGATGGAAAAAAATGATAGCTCATGTGTTTATTGATGTCAGAACACGTCTCTAGCCCAAACATCTATGTGTTTGCATTAATGTTACAAATGCTCCTTTGGTTGATTCAATAAATTTTAAGTTGATCTTGAACTAAGCTTTAGTTTTATGGTTCACCATGAATTCACCTGAATTCCCTAAAACATAGGTTTAGCATGAGGAAATGGAATCTTTCTCTTCAATGAAAATCTAGCTAAGGAAGCGTAGAGACAAAATATGCAGCAAACAAGATGCACAATGCAATTCCCGCTTCATGCAACTATTCCTAACTCAATGTAGATGTAAAAACCATAAATTCCAATGCAATATTTTTTCTTTTCAGCACACTTAATTTTTGAAAATAAGGAAAACTAAGATGTAGAGTCTAATTGTTCATTCAAATGAACTTTTCAAAATGAGCACTATAACAACAATTCATCCAAGCAAACAATGATCAAACAAAACAAGTTTGAAAGAGACCTAATGATAAAAATAAAGAAAAATTAAAACCAATTCTTACCAAAGGCAATCACATAAAAATGAAAACCAAATGGAGGCTTCAAAGAGACCATAAGACACTCAATACTTGAGGAAGGTTAGTTGGAAGTAGGCTAATCAAAGAAACACTAAAAAACTAAGGCAAATTTTATGCAAAAACAAGGAGAAATGCAGGTGTAGAAGTGGCACTAATGCTTTGCAACATAGGCACAGAGAAGGCCCAGGTGGGGTGCAATGCTCTGTTGGCAGACAAGAGGGTGTGTTGGTTTAGTCAAAGAGGATTTCGACACAAAAATTGCAAATAAGACTTAATGAAATCACTTCCTAGGTTTGTTCTTGGTTGATTAAAGAAGCAAACATCTATGAAATATGTAAAGAAAGAACAATGGAATGATAAACCACCAAGGGAATACACAATTCCCCAATATGGTCACCAATTTTTTTATTGTTGGGATGGGGTTCCCTGGGGTCAGTTTTTGGGCAAAAGCCTAAGTTTTGATGTAAGAAGATGAAAAGTCTCCACAAAGAATGGTCACAGAGTGCATAGCTAGTTAAGAGTCAAAAAAGGGTTTTACCCTCCTTTATGTAAAGTTGAGTTGGATTTTGAGATCTACCCATGGTCAACAAACCATGGGATTGTATAAATAGGTTTGTCTTAGAGAGTCTAAGGAAAGGAAGAAGAAGTCCATGGGTAGGAACGAATAAGTCTAGCAGAGAGATAGAAGTCTTAGAGGAGGGAAAGACTCTACAAATAAGTGCACAGAGGCCTACAATAGTGTTCGCAACTGAGTGTGTGGATGCCTACAGTTAAGTGCACAAGGAAGTATAGAGTATATAAACCTATTTTGAGGATCAATAAAGAAGATTATTATAGAAATTTCTATGTTTTAGCTCTTTAGTTATGTTATGTATGATTGCGATATATGTTGTGATGAATGTTATTTTTATGAAATAATGATGCATTGATGCATGAATTTTCTTGATATGTATAACTAACTGAACTCAATTAATGTTAAGTGATTACATGAATATCATAACACTTTCTGTTAGGGTTATCAAACACTTAGGCAAATTTGAGTAAATACTAATCTAAGAGTAATATATGATGCACGTAAGTAGCTAATTCGCTTGTTCAGGGTCTGACAAAGCCAGCTGTAGACCTTCCCGGAGGTCTGAGGGCTGATTAAAGGAAGTTACTATCATAATCTATAAGCACTTAAAGATTTGCACAAAGGCAAATCTTGGTCACAGAAGGACATCACACTAATCTCTGGGTGGAGAAACTTGGTTCCAGCATCCCCCCATACTGCTTCAGGTGAGAATTCAGACGGCGCACCGCGAATTGATGTCGAAAGGGACAATAGTGTGGTGATTTTTTTGGCACAACTAACTCTGAAGCTGGGTCAATACCCCATAAGCCAACAAATGGTTCCATTGCCAAGACCGGGATCTGCATAAGGAGATGTGTGATTTCGCATCACTAGAATTCGATTAAGAAGGAAATTGAGAAGTGGCTGGATAGAAAGATCCATGAATTCGCAGTGCAGGAAAACATGAATCTGCACCTGACAAAAGAACAGTGGTTGGAAAGGTACTTGTACATAGAAATACATGAAATTTTCTTCTACACCTTCTCGATTGAACCATAAGAGTGGATAGCTAAATTGGAAGACAACCAAGCAAGGTGGAAGCTTGACGGTCCAATAGTGTGGACTCCAGAATTAGTGTGAATATTGGAAGCTTATGAAGATAAGATCATTCACATTGTTTACCATTGGATTGATTGGGTTATAGGAGGATTTGTTACAGAGTTCGCAGTCGACACCTTAGTCAGTTACATTGAAGTAGAGCCACACTTCTTCAAAGGACCACGAGGTAAGTATGTGAAATCTTTGAATACTTGGATTAAGATGTTGTTATGTGAAGAATGGGTTATTCCACTACCTTGATGTTTGGAGCTAAACAAAGTGGGCAGCTCTTTAGGGATAGGGGAAGAGCAAGCCCTGAATATAGCCCACTGATTGGACCTCCTGTGAGTGATGACAAGGGAGAAAAAAATGCTTCACTACAGAGTTTTGTTAAGTTGATAAGATAGGGTTTTCTATGAATACCTCATCCGTCCACACCACCTCCAACTTCACCTCCACAACATACACCTTCACCCACACCGCCACCGCCACTGGTTAACATGTTGAATACAATGGGGTTGCTTGTTTTCAAGGGCTTAGGAAGTGAGGATTCGGATCAATTTTGGTTTGTTGCAAAGGCTGTGTGGACAACACAACAAATTACAGATGATAATATAAAGAAGGTGTAATTGGTCACCACTTTGAAGGATCACGCACTAACATGGTACATTAAGTATTGCACTGATAATCGATTGGTGTCATGAGAATATGATCGGACCACTTTGAACAAGGAATTCGGTAAGCCTAAATATGCCTCACAATCAGTAATTGGATTTAAGAAAATCATGATGAGACCCGGTGAAATGCCATGGGAGCTAGATCGAAGATAGAAGTGCAAGATCCGCGAAGATAATATGAATCTCAAAAATAGTCAGCACCGCGATTGGTTTATAGTTGCGCTCTTGCCCCACTTAAGGATTGCTTTATCACACAAAAATATAGAAACTCATGTGGAAGCCCAGGAAATTGTGATGAGATTGCACGAAAATCCTAGTCAGGATGCTTTATTGGGGGTTCAATAAATACATGTAGAACTGTAGAACCTTTTCTTGGAACTGTAGAGGTTGAAAAAAGAAAAAGTAGCATGACCGGAGGTGCACAAGGAGGTTTGGTGTCTCAAGTGTGAAAACCAGGGTCATGATAAAGATCACTATCCTATCTTCGTGAACTACATCATGGGGGGGGCACAATGCCTCTGAGGTAGGAAGCTCTAGTAGGACCAAGTGTGGGGCCCATGCTATGGTGTGTTATTTGTTAACTAGCCCGAAAACATATCACAGATAATTGTCATTTGCTACAAAAGTTTGTACAGACACCACAACAATTGTTCTACAATTTCTTCAAATCGGTGGGCCACGATGAGTGCCACGGCTGAAGCTATGAATTAATGATGGAGAGGACACCTATGTATCAAATGCAATCAGAAACTTGTTCTTTGGATCAGGGCACTGGGGGAGTGCATGGAGGATATCAGGGACACGGACAAGGCTGAGGAGGAGGAGGACCTGGTAGGGGTCATGGGCAGGCAATTTGCTACAATTGTGGAATGCAAGGACACTACACGTGAAAGTGTACGAATCAGACATGCCCATCATGTCAATACTACACTCAGTTTGACCACACAGTTGAAGAATGTGTTGTGTTGATGGCTAAGATGGAGGAGAAGAAGGCGTAGCCTCAACATCCTACCCAGAACTTACAGATGATGAGGGACGAGCCCCGCGAAGAGGACTCGAATGTGAATATCGCACTATGAAGTGGGATCATGACTTGTGACAATAAGGGAAAATAGACCAAATAAGGTGGATGGGTACAAAAGGCCCGGGAAAAGGAGATTGGTTTCAATCTGGAGCGTGCGAAGGAAAAATCAATTGAAGTGAAGAAAAGCTTCGATGATGCCTCTACCTCAGGGAGTCTAAACAACCTGCTAGACACCAGTCCAGCTATAGAGCTTGACCCCTCTGTGCTTACCACCTTCCTGGAGACTTGTATGAAACCACTGCATGATAGCAAGGTTGTGAATGGACTACGGGAGTTGATAAAAAAGTGTGCCGATAAGAAATATTGTGTTTATGGTGTTGGACTTGCCAACATGTAAAGCAGATATCCCTGTTAAGAAGTCCCAATTAGACCTCAGACTATTTGGTGTAGGAGTCCCAATATTGGGTTGTATAGCAATGCCTTAACCACAATTTTGCACATAGGCAAGTAAAATAACTCTGTTGGTAGCAAGGGTGTGACCCCTGCAGTGAGTCATGGATGGTACATGAGAGGTTCTAAAAACAGTGGGTTGAGATGAGTGCACCCCTTGGTAACTTGTAACAGTACTTGGATGGGAAGCGAACACATGAGCGAAGATGCATGACAAGCTGGAAAGCAAGTCGGCTGGCAATCCAAAGTGATGGTTAAAACAATCAACACATTTCAGAAAGGTTCATACATGCTCATATGGAATAGTTCATACGTGTGTGCATAAGAAAGAAAATACATATTCCATTTAGAGTAAACAAGACAATTGCAATACAATACAACATTTGCATGAAACGTGCTAGCTCTTATTATATAAAGAAGCGTAAGTTCCAGTCATACAATACATCCATGTAAACCCACTAGCTACAACAATGGAACATTACAGCCACATACTCCTACTCCTCGAAAGAGATGAACTAGCTCTGTGTAGTGGAGAATCCAAGGCGTGTTACCATACTATCCAAGATCTCTCCAAGATAGTCTTATGTTGGGCATGGGATCCCCCCAAGGCATGTTTTGCAGCTTAAAGCCCACGTTTTGACTAAGTCCATTGTAAATACTCCACGAATTATGGGTGCAGAGCACGAAGTCATAATAGAGTCCTAGGGTTGTCCACCCTTGTTTTTGTAATGTAATTTCCTTTTGAAAGATCTACCCATGGTCCGTGGACCATGGGATTGTATAAATAGAGAAAGGCTTTAAGTTTAGAAGAAATATAATCTAAATGAAGCATGGATGGATCTAAGGAATTGATGAAGCATTGAGTTGAAGAGTAAGTCATGTATTTGGTTGTAGAGTAGGAGAATGCTCTGCAGCTGAGTTTGCTGAGGCGTAGTAGTCTGCAGCTGAGTGCATAGGACAGGTCGAATCTGTAACCATGGGAAGAATTAATAAAAGAGAATTTTTACCCTATTTCTTTGTATCTTTTCCTGGTTTATGTGTTATTGGGTGTGAGTTGCAAGTTTACTGTTTATTTAGTACGTGAACTCATATTAATGTGCTGAATAAGTAAATATAATATAAGGCATCTGTTTATGGGAAGATAACTAACTGTTATAAAAGGATAAGTAAGATCTCGGGTGTGACTTAGGGAAATAGTGAAGATCGTTTCTCCATCAGTGCGAAAGCCCCACAACCCCTGGTTAGGACTATGCAAAGGCGAATATATTAGGATGCAAAGGCCAGGGAAGTGTACGAAGTAACCTATGTAAAGGGACTCTCATTTGGACCAAATCAACCCCTCAGACATCTCAAGGGTATAGAAACCTGGTTCCAACACCACACCATACTACCTCTGGTGAGACCTCAGTCCACGCCTCGTGGACTATTTCCAAAAGGGCCAGTAGTACAGGGATTTTTTTGGCTAATTAACTCTAAACCTAGGTTAGGCCCCAAAAAGCCAACAAATGGTTTTGTTTCTGGGACCAAAATCTGCATAGAGATGTCTGATGTCATATCACTAGAATCCAACTAAGAAAGAAATTAAATATTCGTTGGATAGGAATATTCACGAGTCCGTGATGCAGGAGAACAGGAATATGTGACTATTAAAGGAATAGTGGTTAGACTGCTACCTGTACACAGAAATCCATGAAATTTCTTCGAATCTTTCCCTATTGAGTTGTACGAGTGGATCACGAAGCTAGCAAATAGCCAAGGAAGGTGGAAACTTGATAATCCTATTGTGTGGACTCCAGAATTGGTGTGCAGATTTGAAGCATTGAAGGATAATATCACGTGCGTTGTTGATCACTAGCTCGATAAAATTATTGGAGGATTCATTACTGAGTTTGTAGTAGATACTTCATTCAACTATAGCAAGGAAGAACAACGCTTCCTCAAAGGACTGCGAGGAAAGTACGTTAAGTCTCTGAACACTTGGATTAAAATGCTACCATGTGAAAAGTGGATTATGTGAATACATTGATATTTGCAGCTATGCAAAATGGGAGAATTTACAAAAATGTAGGTAGTACAAAACTAGAAACTAGCTCCTTGATTTCACCTCCACGAGGGGATGAGAATTCTAGGCATACCACCCCCACCCACCCCATTGCAAGTTTCACCATCTTCACCCCCATCTTCGCCCATACCACCTCCGCCACCACCGTGAGTCAATATGGCAAGCGCGATAAAGTTTCCTGTGGTCAAGGGAGTAGGAGATCGCGATGAGATTTCATGAGACCTTGATACAATATCGGAACCTAGGAGTTCAATAGATCTGTTAGAGTCAGTCTAGTTATCCCTCCGTCAGAGATCAAAGATCTTTTGCATTCCATGATTAGGTGTCCCATCAGTTTTGATCGGTTGCATTTCGTTAGGCATGCCATAACTCTGATGGAGCGGTTTGTGTCATTCATTCCCCTCGTGCTTGGCACTGCTGGTTCAGGCCTGTTTATTAAAATAAGTCTTCAAAGGTCATTTACAATCATGTTTTAAATTTTGAGGTCTTAGGTCTAGGGTTGAGTCAATTTTGTCTTGAAAAGTCTTAGAAGACCAGCAGGCCAGAGGGATGTTTTTGATAGATCATCACTTCAATAATTTTCATCATTGTACAGATGAATTAGAACTTCTCTTCAAAACTCTGTTTTGAAGATAAGTCGCCATCTCATTTTTGTATAAATTCTCAAAATTTTCAGTTCTTCAATTGTTCAAGTGCAGCGTTGGTCTCCTTTGCAAGAGCATACCAGAGCTATCCCTGCAAAAAATTATCAGAGAAAATCATTATTTCAACCAATTTTAAAGGGGAAACCAAAAAGGTTAGAGCCTATTAATTTTGAAAAAGTGTCAACAACCAAACATAAGAAAAGGGGTTTTGGGTTAAGCAAAAATCAACAAGGAGTCTATATGAAGATATTTCTCTTCATTTGCAACCCATTCCGCATTCCAAGAGCAAAGAGCATTGTTCTCAGGCGATTTTGTGAGTTTGTGAGCAAATTGGGCCATTTCCAAGGTGCGCTATGCATCAGGTTGGGCGCGCGACGCATCAGTGGCATGCGGCGCATCAAGCGACAAATTTCAGTGCAATCTTACAGGCGTGAGGCGCATCAGGAGCACGCGACGCATTGGGTGAGGCGCGCGGCGCATTGAAGTTTATGCCCAGACTTTGTCCAAAACAAACTCAAACACCTCTTCTCACGCATCAAATCACAGGTAGGCTTTTATCCACGACTCATTCTTGGTTTTGAAAGGTTTATGTAAAGAAATTATGCTATATTTCCCATGAAAAACCAAGTGTAAAAACCCTCCTTTTCCATTAGTTTGCTGTAAGGATTTAAATGCCAAGATTGCTGTAGGGAATTCAAAAATAAATGTTGCCAAGGTTTTCCTATTTCCTTTGTTTCCCACCCCCTATATTCACCAATATTTTCCCCAATAATTCCTCATAAAACCCTACACTATCCTCCCTCAAATCCTAACCCCTCCCTTCTACTACAAATATATTTTCCCTACCCTACCTCATCCCAAACCCTAAAACTTCAAGATTTCCATGCCCCTTCCCTTCCCTAAATTCCTTGTTTTATTTCCATTTTCCCCATTTCCCTAATGTTTTCCCTTTCATAACAATTCCCTTGTATATTTGTGTCCCCTTGGTCACAGCATTTTGAGAAAAAGAAAAAAGTCTACAGTCAATTTTTCACATAGTTGTATATCAGCATATATATATTCGAGCTACCTTGTTTTTAAAGAACATGTCAGAGACCGAGTCAGCTTATGAGTAGGATTATGATAGTGATTCTACACCAGAGGTAAATGTGCCAAGGAGGTATCACAAAGGTGGCAAAGGTGGTCAGCATGTCAGGGAGGAGCCTACTTCTTTGGCTCAATTCCAAGTTTGTCCACTTGCAATGGACTGTTTTCGGTATCAATCATGTTTTGAATACTGTGAGCAGATCTCACAAATCCAGCATCATCGGGAACTAGTCCATTTATTTGTTCTACATTTACAGGATGGTCATGTAAACCTTGCCGGAGTGAATTTCACCTTGTCACCCGAAACTATTGCTCAGGCCACTGGGATACCAAATGTAGGGGAGGAATGGAGTAAATGCCAGCAGTTAGACAGATTCTACTATGAGCCATATATCAAGCCCGGGTATATAAGACACTTGACTGCAGTTTTTCCTTTCAGATTCCTATGGGATGAGTATGCACCATTGATGAAACTCATCATTCGATATTTCAGTTGCGAGGGCAGATTCTCACGTCTCTATGCGTACCATGTCCGTTTGTTGATGCATTTTACAAGGGTACGTATGATGAACATTCCATTTTTCATGTGTCGCAACATAGAGAGGATGGTGCCTTTAGTACAAAGGAAGAGCCCAGCACATCAGCATAAGTGCATCTATCATTATGCATTGATTAAAATTGTAGTGATGCATCAGTTGGCACAACAGGGAATTACTTGGGAAGATTTCATCTCCCGTGATTACTTTGTGCCATTACAGCCACCTCCTGAGATAGTTCATGATGAGGGAGGACCTTCACACCAGCCAGACATTCCTGAGACTGAGCATATAAGCGCTCCTCCATATGTGACATACCAGCGAGGTCACGGGGGATTATTTGCATCTACACGACGAGTACTATCTCCACCCGGGGTGGAAGGGGTCTTGTTGACTTCATCAGCACAGCGAGTGTTATCTCCACCTCGTGTGGAAGGGGCCTCGCTTTCGACAGCAGCACTGCAGGTATAGGATAAGGGCAAGAAGCCCAAGCATGAGGAGGGGCCTTCAGGTGAGCCATCTGGTTTTGTTACTATTCATGATGAGACAGCTTCAGAATCAGAGAAGACCCAATATATCAGGTATCTAGAGCAGCGAAATAAATAGCTTGAGGACCAACACATGATCATAGAGCTACAAAACATCCGTGAGAATCGCCAAGCTGCCCAACATAGAGAAATTGAGTTCACCTCTCGAGAGCAACATGTAAATGAGGATTGAGAGGCTAATATCGAGAGGGTCAACATCTACTTGGAGGAACGGCTGAAAAGGGCCAATAGAGACCATGCATTATTGAAACACATGGTTATGCATTACAAGGTCCGGAACCTGGTTTGCAAGGCGCGAATTAGGAGTCTTAAGGCATTGAGGGAAATGGTCAAGAAGCAAAAAAGACAAAAGGAGCTTGATCGTCTTCGGATTTTGGCCGAAGCCTCTTTGACTGAGCATAGTACTTGATTGGGGACCCCCAGCTGAAATTTCAACAAGTTTGGGGAAAATTTTGTCAATTTTGAAATTTTTGTGTAAAAAACAGGTTTTTTGGCTCAACGGGTAGCGCGCCGCGCGCTACCCATAAGATTGGGAGGTCCAAATCACAAATGGTTTGCATTTTTGGATTTTTCATGATGAAATACACCTGCTCATCTATTTCCAAGGCATTTCATCAAGGTTTGGGTCCCCAAAAGGTCAAAAAACATGCAAAAAATGACCTCACTGCCCCTTTTTGGACACACAGGAAGCAACCTTGGGAGAATTCACTTTTGGAGGGAAAAATGGACATCAAATTGGAAACTTATACTTGGGTTGGAAGGTAGACATCAAAGGCTTTCCAACAAGCCAACCTGAGCTCAATTTGGATGCCGGGAAGTGCCCCAAAAGCAGGTGGAAAGGCACGCGGCGCATCAGGGTTTTTGGAGTAATTTTCATCTTCAGCTCAGGAAACGAAGCCAGTTTGACTAGTTTTGACTTGTGATGGGATTTTTCACCCTTCTTGATGTAATTAATGGAACTTTATGTTTACTTGACACTTATTTACCTATTCTAGATGATTCATTCATAAAATAGCAAAAATTTAATGAATGAATTGGTTTCCTAGCTTATAGAGGCAAGTTGTTTTGACTGCCTAGATTGTAGTGCTTTGTTTAGAATTGGTTGAAACAGCTCCTAGGATGATGACCTCGACCCCTAGAGGCAATGGAATGTGTTAGCTTGCCTATATTATGTATTTTCTTAGTCATTTTCAGGGTTGGACTCTTGGGAATAGCTTGATACACTATTGTACATATTTTATCTGCAATTTTGGCAAAGGATAGACCAAGGTTTTGCAGCACTATTTGGGATTCATGTGGCCTTATGTGTTGATGGTGTGTTTCTCTCAGTGATTGTAAGTTGTGTATGTGTACCACTTTCCTTATTTAATCTTCTACAATTAAACAAATGAAGTGTTAAGGTAGAATCCATAAATTTGCTATGCTCTGCCTTTAAGTTTGTTTAATTTTCAATGTTTTCTTCAGTTTAAGGAGAATCCTTGAGACTTCCTTGCACTCCTTAGCTCCTCACCCATCAGGTCTATTCATTCAATCACTTTAAAGGCATCAAAACAATCACCTATCTTTCCCCAGGTAGACCTCTGCAAAAGTTGTGCCTCATCCCCGCACCCAAAATTGCCTTTCCCTTGAATTCAACAAAACTTCAAAAAATAAATTCCGTAATCCTTGTACTTCATACCTAGCCTAAAATTAGTCATCAATTCAGTCATCTCGAGCCTCTTTGATTACCTTTTGCCGAGATTGACCGGAGAGAGCCCTCTCCTGTCCTCGTAGGGCTAGCTACGAGGCTGAGCTTGGTTTGATGTTGCCTCGAGTTTTGCCTTCCTCAGCCTGAGGCAAATTCGAACGCTAACATAGTGGCGACCATACTGGGGAGAAATGGTTTGTTGGTTGATTTGTGTTTCATGAGTCTTAGATGGAGTCTGAAGTTATGCCAGGTAGCCTTGGAAACGCTTTTGCTATGCATAAGCAAAAGTAGATAAATGCTGCTTCAGTCGATCTCCATTGAGCTTGTGAATGTAGCACTTCATTGGTAATTTAACCGAGTACACTTATTTGTTCTAGACCTTGGATGGTTGAGTATAGAAAATTGATAGGCTGAAATTTATTGTGTCCCTTTGATTGTTCCGAACAATTCCACATTGGCTTCTAGAAGATACACGAGATTAAATCCTGATCCAAATCCACCTCCTATTTACGAAAATCCAAACTTGATTCGAAAAATCCTCCATCAAGAAAGCTCGGCGACTCCCTTGGTTAAATCTCATTCATGTCCTGCAATTTTTGAGTATCTTGAAGAACTTGAACATACACCTCCTCATACTCCTCATACTTCGGTTACATCTACTCCACCAACTACTCCCAGACCAAATCTGCCTAGAGCAATGGCTGCTCGGTTTGCTCCTCTCGCTCTTCCTCAAGATTTGCATGATATGCCCGCGGATTATCAGAGTAAGATTCCTTTATTTGATGGCACTCCTCAAAGTGTGTCCGCTCAGCAGCACATAGACAAAATGGCAAATTTTTGTGATTTATATGAGATTGATGAAGAAGATGTAACTATGCGATTCTTTGTGCAAACATTCGGAGGAGAGGTAAGAAAATGGTTCAGAGGCTTGGGAGCCAGAAGTATACCTACGTTGGCTGAACTTCAGAAACAGTTTCTAGATCATTGGGAACTCAAAAAGGATCCGCTTCATATCAATGCCGAGTACAATAATATCAAACACAATCATGGTGAGTCTATCCAAGACTACATTATCAGGTTCAATACAGTTTATAATGCTATTCCAAATGATTTAAGACAATCTAGAAAATCCGCTCTTCTCAAATTCCCGGATGGTTTTGATCCGGAGATGGCTTATTCATTACAGGATAGAGATCCGCCTACCTTAGAAGATATGCAAAAGATTGTTGTTAATGTTGAGGCGAATCTGAATGACAAGAGAGCACAGTTGAAGGCAGAGAAAAGAGTGACTATAAAGGAAGAATCTACATCAGAACCACCTTAGCTTCGTGAGATGGAAAAAATGTTCAAAAGAATGAACCTTGACAAATCAGAACCGTAGATTCGTAATCCAAATTACCGTGGCCAGCAAAAACCTCAGTTCAGAATTAAACAACATGAACAAAGAGTACAAGACCCGGAAGCCCAGCAACCGATCAAGACTCCTCTTTTGCAGAATTTTGTGAGTCAAGATTCAGATGAAGATGCTGATGTAGTAGGGGACCAAAATCACTTATTTACTCCTGATGATCGGCCCATTTACATCACTGAAGAAGAAGAGTATGGAGAAAGTTCAGGCGCCCAGCAAGATGAAGATTTTATCTTAGCTAATGATGCAGAGTTAGATGATTATCAAAGAGGATATTTGAATGCCTTGTCCACTCAACAGAAGCAGTATTCATTGAGAAACCGAGATGTGCCTATCAATCTGATTCAGAAAAGAAAAGAAGCTACAGCACCAAAGACGGATTCACCGATACCACAGAAGAAAGGAAAGGAGACAATTGATCCCACAACTAGCAAGATATCAGCAGCAGAAAGGACAAATCAGGCAAATATAATCAAAGATAGGAGAGAAGTTCCGGTCAAAGAAGTCGACAAAGTTTCAGCATTTAGTTTGGAAAATGAAATTTCCAAATTAAAAGTATCTATTCCTTTGACTGAAATCATGAAAAACAGCAGCTACCGAGGTCAAGTCTCTAAAATTCTGAATTTTGATCCCATGTTTGACACGGTGAACGTTGAAGATGATCAGCCAGAATTGATATTCGGGCCAGCATTGGATGGTGAGTCCCCTGATAGTGATGTTCCTCCCTTTTATATCAGTTTGAGATTGCATGAATATGTTTTGCACAATGCTATGTTCGATTCGGGTGCTTCGCACAATTTGATGCCAAAGGCGATCATGGAGAAGCTGGGGTTAGACATTACAAGGAAATATCATGATTTGTATTCATTTGATTCCAGCCGTGTAAGATGTATCGGGCTCATCAAAGATTTGGTTGTTAGCTTAGACCAAATCCCAGCGAAGAATGTCTTGATGGATGTGGTTGTGGCGGACATTCCTCCACGTTTTGGTATGCTACTTTCAAGATCTTGGGGGGCTAAGTTGAAGGGTACTCTACAGTTAGACTTTTCTTATGCTACAATTCCAGTCTTCGGTCAAATGAGAAAGCTATATCGAGAGCAAAAGATGAAATACATGATAACCAGCAAAGAGAAGCCAATCAATCATCCTGTAAATTATGTACATACAGATTTGGAGTCATTTGTTTTATTTGCTGATAGTTTTAATGATCTAGATAGTCAGTTAGTTCAGGCGGAAGATATACCAGAGATCACTGAAAATTTCAGAGAAGTTCTGCAAAAGGAAAGAGGAGAAAAGCCAGCTACTATGGAGCAATCAGCTGAAGATAAGGGGCAGCAAATAGAAAAAATAGAGCTAACACAATTTCAACACTTGGAAGAAGATGAAGATGGTCTTTGGACCATGGATTTTGATGGCACAGTAGGTAGTGATGGTGTTGGTATTGGTGTGTGGATTCGAAGTCCCTTTTTTGCTCAAGACAAAGTTCCAAGCAAGGTGAGAGTGTGTTCCTATAAACTAGCATTTGATTGTTCAAATAATGAGGCAGAATATGAGGCTCTCATTGCTGGCCTTAAGATTCTTAGAAAGCTGAAAGCGAAGAAGATTGCAGTCTATGGTGATTCCGAGTTGGTGATATAGAAAGTTAAGGGTGAGTTTCAGGCCAAGCATCCTCGTATGAGGGCATATCGAAATGCAGTCTTAAATATTTTGAAGTTATTTCCTGATCATACCTTGACATGTGTGCCTCGCATACAAAATGGTGTTGCTGATGGACTTGCTAAAGCAGCAAGCAATTTAAAAATTCCGATGAATTCTAGCAACAAGTTTGAGATTCATGTGAAACATCATCCCACCGTCCCAGATAATCAGCGATGTTGGCAAGTCTTTCAAGATGATGAAGAGATCAATCAGTTTCTGCAAAATAAGGGTAAGTTCAAAGATACCTCAATAGATACTGAACATGATGATGGTAGTGACAATATACAAGTAAATAAAATCGACATGCTGCAACTTAAAGGCAACATTATTCCTAAGGGATTGATTCCTTTAGAGGAGCTGTTTGACCAAGATGATGTGGCCCGCAAACCGACATTAAGACTGACTGAAAAAGGTGTTGAAGAGGTAAACATTGGGACAGCTGAGAATCCCAAGCGAGTAAAGCTATCAAAGTCATTGTTACCAAAGGTGAAAGTAGACTATGTGAAATTGTTGTCTTTATGTTCTGATGTTTTTGCATGGGATTACTCAGATCTAAAAACATATGACACAAATATCATTCAGCATACTATTCCTATTAAGCCAAATCAGAAGCCTTTTCATCAAAAGTTGAGAAGAATCAATCTGAAGCTGCTGCCATCAATTGAAAAAGTGGTAAACAGATTGTATAAGTCAGGAATCATTGTGCCTATCCGATTTTCAGATTGGATATCAAACTTGGTACCAGTAAGGAAGAAAACAGGTGAGATCCGTTTATGTATTGACTTCAGAAATTTGAATAAGGTGTCCTTAAAAGACAATTATCCGCTGCCCAAAATGGACCATATATTGCAGCGAGTAGTTGGAGCATGAAGGATATCACTACTCGACGGCTGTTCAGGATACAATCATATTTTAGTACATGAAGATGACCGTGACAAGACAGCATTCACCACTCCATGGGGAACATTTCATTATGCAAAGATGCCGTTTGGTTTGAAAAATGCAGGAGCCACCTTTCAGCGCGCAATGGACATGGCTTTTGCCAATGAGAAAGATGTATTTTTACTTGTTTATCTTGATGACTTAACTGTGTTTTCAAATTCTGATGAGGAACATTTGTATCATTTGAAAATTGTTTTCTAAAAGTGTAGAAAATATGGCATTTCGCTGAATCTGAAAAAAGAGACTTTTCGCCATGGATGAGGGCAAACTTCTTGGCCACATCATATCTAAAGACGACATCCGTATTGACCCTGCACGTGTTGAAGCCATTCAGCAAATTGAACAACCCCGGAACAAGAAAGAAATACAGTCCTTCAATGGTAAACTGAATTTTCTGCGTCGCTTCATTCCAAATCTAGCAGAGCATCTTAGAGAAATCACGAGCATGCTAAAAAAGGACAGTCAGGTAAAGTGGACCAAAGTGGCATTGAAATCATTTAATTTAGTGAAGTTAGCTCTTTCTTCAGCTCCTATTTTGATCAGCCCAGACTACACTCAGGATTTTATTTTGTTCTCATTTGCTTCTGAGCACACTTTGGCAGCTGTATTAATGCAGAAGAGGAAAGGTGTTGAAAAGCCCATTGCTTTTTTCAGTCGGAATATAAGAGATGGACCATCGAAATATAACATCATTGAGAAGCAAGAACTTGTGCTTGTAAAGGCCTTGAAAGATTTCCGTGTGTATATATTGCATTCCCATATTCTAGCTTATGTTCCTAATGCAGCAGTTAAAGATATTTTAGTACAGGCAGATCCAGAAGGCAGGCGGGGTAAGTGGATTGCTGTGTTATTAGAGTATGATGTGGAGATTAAACCAACCAAGCTGATCAAAGGTCAAGGACTCACCAAGTTAATGGCTGAAACGAATTTGCAAGTTCTAGACATAAATTTGATTGCTGCTATGTCTGATGAAGATGAGGAGAATTCATCCGTTCAGGTATCTGAAATGTTTCTTTCTTCTCCTTGGTATGCTGACATTTTATATGTACTTCAGCATTTGTCTTCACCTCCTGGAATGCCTAGAAACAAAAGTAGAACATTGAAATTGAAAGCTACAAAATTCTGCATACTAAATTCTGCATTGTATTGGAAAGATCCTGGTGGAATGTTATTGAATTGTTTGGTAGAGGAGGAAGCCAAAAGAGTTGTGGAAGACTTTCATAGAGGTGACTGTGGAGGTCATCTATTTTGGAAAACCACAGTGAACAAGATTCTGAGGGCAGGTTATTATTGGCCTTCATTATTTTCAGATGTATTTAAGGCTGTTAAGAATTGTCATGAATGCCAAATTTTCGAAGGGAAGCAGAAACTGCAGCCTTTGCCTCTCAAACCAATTGAAGTCAGCGCACCTTTTCAACAGTGGGGATTGGATTTCATCGGGGAAATTCATCCGGCATCATCAGGACAGCATCGATGGATATTGACAGCCACAGACTACTTCACAAAATGGATTGAAGCAATTCCTACTCGACAAGCCACGGATGCGGTAATTATCTCTTTTCTTGAAACCAATATTTTGTCACGTTTTGGATGCCCAAGTAAGTTAATCACATATAATGCAACATCATTTAAGTCAAAAGGATGGTTGAGTTTTGTTATAAGTACAATATCAGCTTGGGACATTCAATCGCATACCATCCTCAAGGAAACGGTTTGGCAGAGTCATCTAATAAATCTTTGGTCAATATCATTAAGAAATTGTTGGAAATTAGTAAAAAGGGCTGGCACAAGAAGTTGATAAATGCACTATGGGCTGATAGGGTGAGTCAGAGAAAGTCTATTGGCATGTCTCCTTTCGAGTTGGTGTACGGAACAGACACGGTTTTTCCAACTTCGCTTGCTGTCCCGGTAGTCAAATTGCTTCAAGAAGCGGGTAGTGAGGAAGATCCTATGCAGAGAAGGATTAATCAGATGATTCATTTACAGCAGATATAGGAGGAGGTATTTCAAAACACTTGCAAGTTGCAGGAGCGCATCAAAAAGATTTATGACCGGAAAGCAAAGGCGGACACATTTCAGCTAGATGAAGTAGTTTTGAGATGGGATGCTCGACATGAAGATAAGGGAAAGCATGGCAAATTTGAAAATTTATGGAAGGGTCCTTACAAGATTGCAGCATATCGCGGCCAAAACGCTTTCCTCCTTAAAGAAATGAATGGAGATGAATGTCCTGGAGGGCCGATTAATGGTCGGTTGTTAAAGAGATACTACTTCTCAGTATTTTCTGCTCATTTCATTATCATTGTACATATCATTTTACTTTTATTCTATTGCACATGTAAACTAACTTATCATCTTCAGTCTGGGTCCCGAGGTGAAGGCTATAATTCTGAAAATGAAGGTTATTTAGTCTAAGTTTGTCAAGTCAGTGTCTAAATTTTCTAGTTTTGAGTCTAGTTTGGTCAAAGCGGTTTTTGGTTTTTTAGTCAAATTCTCAAGATTTTGTGTCGGAATAATGATTCCATCGCCAAATGGATGAAGGCACTATCTAGCTCTTACAGAGATCTGCGGTTCTTGGCATCTCCAAGGAGCTACCATCCCCATTGGAGACAATGTTAGAGTCGGTCTAGTTATCCCTCCGTCAGAGATCAAAGCTCTTTTGTATTTCATGATTAGGTTTCCCATCAGTTTTGATCGGTTGCATTTCATTAGGCATGCCATAACTCTGATGGAGCGGTTTGTGTCATTCATTCCCCTCATACTTGGCACTGCTAGTTCAGGCCTGTTTATTAAAATAAGTCTTCAAAGGTCATTTACAATCATGTTTTAAATTTTGAGGTCTTAGGTCTAGGGTTGAGTCAAATTTGTCTTGAAAAGTCTTAGAAGACCAGCAGGCCAGAGGGATGTTTTTGATAGATCATCACTTCAATAATTTTCATCATTGTACAGATGAATTAGGACTTCTCTTCAAAACTCTGTTTTGAAGATAAGTCGCCATCTCATTTTTGTAAAAATTGTCAAAATTTTCAGTTCTTCAATCGTTCAAGTACAGCCTTGGTCTCCTTTGCCAAAGCATATCAGAGCTATCCCTGCAAAAAATTATCAGAGAAAATCATTATTTCAACCAATTTTAAAGGGGAAACCAGAAAGGTCAGAGCCTATTAATTTTGAAAAAGTGTCAACAACCAAACATAAGAAAAGGGGTTTTGGGTTAAGCAAAAATCAACAAGGAGTCTATATGAAGATATTTCTCTTCATTTGCAACCCATTCCGCATTCCAAGAGCAAAGAGCATTTTTCTCAGGCGATTTTGTGAGTTTGTGAGCAAATTGGGCCGTTTCCAGGGCGCACTGCGCATCAAGTTGGGTGCGCGACGCATCAGTGGCGCGCGGCGCATCAGGCGACAAATTTCAGTACAATCTTACAAAGGTGAGGCGCATCAGGAGCGCGCGGCGCGTTGGGTGAGGCGCGCGGCACATTGAAGTTTATGCCCAGACTTTGTCCAAAACAGACTCAAACACCTCTTCTCACGCATCAAATCACAGGTAGGCTTTTATCCACGGCTCATTCTTGGTTTTGAAAGGTTTATGTAAAGAAATTATGCTATATTTGCCATGAAAAACCAAGTGTAAAAACCCTCCTTTTCCATTAGTTTGCTGTAAGGATTTAAATGCCAAGATTGTTGTAGGGTTTTCAAAAATAAATGTTGCCAAGGTTTTCCTATTTCCTTTGTTTCCCACCCCCTATATTCACCAATATTTTCCCCAATAATTCCTCATAAAACCCTACACTATCCTCCCTCAAATCCTAACCCCTCCCTTCTACTAAAAACATATTTTCCCTACCCTACCTCATCCCAAACCCTAAAACTTCAAGATTTCCATGCCTCTTCCCTTCCCTAAATTCCTTGTTTTATTTCCATTTTCCCCATTTCCCTAATGTTTTCCCTTTCTTAACAATTCCCTTGTATATTTGTGTCCCCTTGGTCACAACATTTTGAGAAAAAGAAAAAAGTCTACAGTCAATTTTGCACACAGTTGTATATCAGCATATATATATTCGAGGTACCTTGTTTTTAAAGAACATGTCAGAGACCGAGTCAGCTTATGAGCAGGATTATGATAGTGATTCTACACCAGAGGTAAATGTGCCAAGGAGGTATCACAAAGGTGGCAAAGGTGGTCAGCATGTCAGGGAGGAGCCTACTTCTTTGGCTCAATTGCAAGCTTGTCCACTTGCAATGGACTGTTTTCGGTATCAATCATGTTTTGAATACTGTGAGCGGATATCACAAATCCAGCATCATTGGGAACTAGTCCGTTTATTTGTTCTACATTTGCAGGATGGTCATGTAAACCTTGCCGGAGTGAATTTCACCTTGTCACCCGAGACTATTGCTCAGGCCACTGGGATACCAAATGTAGGGGAGGAATGGAGTAAACGCCAGTAGTTAGACAGATTCTACTATGAGCCATATATCAAGCCCGGGTATATAAGACACTTGACTGCAGTTTTTCCTTTCAGATTCCTAAGGGATGAGTATGCACCATTGATGAAACTCATCATTCGATACTTCAGTTGCGAGGGCAGATTCTCACGTCTCTATGCATACCATGTCCGTTTGTTGATGCATTTTACAAGGGTACATATGATGAACATTCCATTTTTCATGTGTCGCAACATAGAGAGGATGGTGCCTTTAGTACAAAGGAAGAGCCCATCACATCAGCATAAGAGCATCTATCATTATGCATTGATTAAAATTGTAGTGATGCATCAGTTGGCACAGCAGGGCATTACTTGGGAAGATTTCATCTCCCGTGATTACTTTGCACCATTACAGCCACCTCCCGAGATAGCTCATGATGAGGGAGGACCTTCACACCAGCCAGACATTCCCGAGACTGAGAATATAAGTGCTCCTCCATATGTGACATACCAGCGAGGTCACAGGGCATTATTTGCATCTACATGACGAGTACTATCTCCACCCGGGGTGGAAGGGGTCTCGTTGACTTCATCAGCACAGTGAGTGTTATCTCCACCTCGTGTGGAAGGGGCCTCGCTTTCGATAGCAGCACTGCAGGTACAGGATAAGGGCAAGAAGCCCAAGCATGAGGAGGGGCCTTCAGGTGAGCCATCCGGTTTTGTTACTATTCATGATGAGACAGCTTCAGAATCAGAGAAGACCCAATATATCAGGTATCTAGAGCAGCAGAATAAACAGCTTGAGGACCAGCACATGATCATAGAGCTACAAAACATCCGTGAGAATCGCCAAGCTGCCCAACATAGAGAAATTGAGTTCACCTCTCTAGAGCAACAGGTAAATGAGGATCGAGAGGCTAATCTCGAGAGGGTCAACATCTACTTGGAGGAATGGCTGAAAAGGGCCAATAGAGACCATGCATTATTGAAACACATGGTTATGCATTACAAGGTCCGGAACCTGGTTTGCAAGGCGTGAATTAGGAGTCTTAAGGCAAAATTAAGGAAAATGGTCAAGAAGCAAGAAAGACAAAAGGAGCTTGATCGTCTTTGGATTTTGGCCAAAGCCTCTTTGACTGAGCATAGTACTTGATTGGGGACCCCCAGCCCAAATTTCAACAAGTTTGGGGAAAATTTTGTCAATTTTGAAATTTTTGTGTAAAAAACAGGTTTTTTGGCTCAACGCGTAGCGCGCCGCACGCTACCCATAAGATTGGGAGGTCCAAATCACAAATGGTTTGCATTTTTGGATTTGTCATGATGAAATACACCTGCTTAGCTATTTTGAAGGCATTTCATCACGGTTTGGGTCCCCAGAAGGTCAAAAAACATGCAAAAAATGACCTCACTGCCCCTTTTTGGACACACAGGAAGCAACCTTGGGAGAATGCACTTTTGGAGGGGCAAATGGACATCAAATTGGAAAATTCCACTTGGGTTGGAAAGTAGACATCTAGGGCTTTATAACAAGCCAACCTGAGCTCAATTTGGATGCCTAGAAGTGCCCCAAAAGTAGGTGGTAAGGCGCATGGCACAGAGGGCTCATGCGCGTGGCGCATCAGGGTTTTTGGCGTAATTTTCAACTTCAGCTCAGGAAACGAAGCCAGTTTGACCAGTTTTCACTTGTGATGGGATTTTTTGCCCTTCTTGATGTAATTAATGGAACTTTAGGTTGACTTGACACTTATTTACCTATTCTAGATGATTCATTCATAAAATAGCAAAAATTTAATGAATGAATTGGTTTCCTAGCTTATAGAGGCAAGTTGTTTTGACTGCCTAGATTGTAGTGCTTTGTTTAGAATTTGTTGAAACAACTCCTAGGATGATGAGCTCGACCCCTAGAGGCAAGGGAATGTGTTAGCTTGCCTATATTATGTATTTTCTTAGTCATTTTCAGGGTTGGACTCTTGGGAATAACTTGATACACTATTGTACATATTTTATCTGCAATTTTGGCAAAGGATAGACTAGGGTTTTGCAGAACTATTTGGGATTCATGTGGCCTTATGTGTTGATGGTGTGTTTCTCTCAGTACTTGTAAGTTGTGTATGTGTACCACTTTCCTTATTTAATCTTCTGCAATTAAACAAATGAAGTGTTAAGGTAGAATCCATAAATTTGCTATGCTCTGCCTTTAAGTTTGTTTAATTTTCAATGTTTTCTTCAGTTTAAGGAGAATCCTTGAGACTTCCTTGCTCTCCTTAGCTCCTCACCTGTCAGGTCTATTCATTCAATCACTTTAAAGGCATCAAAACAATCGCCTATCTTTCCCCAAGTAGACCTCTGCAAAAGCTCTGCCTCATCCCCGCACCCAAAATTGCCTTTCCCTTGAATTCAACAAAACTTCAAAAAATAAATTCCATAATCCTTGTTCTTCATACCTAGCCTAAAATTAGTCATCAATTCAGTCATCTCGAGCCTCTTTGATTACCTTTTGCCGAGATTGACCGGAGAGAGCCCTCTCCTGTCCTCGTAGGGCTAGCTACGAGGCTGAGCTTGGTTTGATGTTGCCTCGAGTTTTGCCTTCCTCAGCCTGAGGCAAATTCGAACGCTAACATAGTGGCGACCATACTGGGGAGAAATGGTTTGCTGGTTTATGTGTGTTTCATGAGTCTTATATGGAGTCTGAAGTTATGCCAGGTAGCCTCCGAAACGCTTTTGCTATGCATAAGCGAAAGAAGATAAACGCTGCTTGAGTCGATCTCCGGTGAGCTTGTGAATGTAGCACTTTATTGGTAATTTACCCCAGTACACTTATTTGTTCTAGACCTTGGATGGTTGAGTCTAGCAAATTGATAGGCTGAAATTTATTGTGTCCCTTTGATTGTTCCGAACAATTCCACACTGGCTTCTAGAAGATACACGAGATTAAATCCTGATCTAGATCCACCTCCTATTTACGAAAATCCAAACTTGATTCGAAAAATCCTTCATCAAGAAAGCTCGGCGACTCCCTTGGTTAAATCTCATTCATGTCCTGCAATTTTTGAGTATCTTGAAGAACTTGAACATACAACTCCTCAGACTCCTCATACTTCGGTTACATCTACTCCACCAACTACTCCCAGACCAAATTCGCCTAGAGCAATGGCTGCTCGGTTTGCTCCTCTCGCTCTTCCTCAAGATTTGCATGATATGCCGGCGGATTATCAGAGTAAGATTCCTTTATTTGATGGCACTCCTCAAAGTGTGTCCGCTCAGCAGCACATAGACAAAGTGGCAAATTTTTGTGATTTATATGAGATTGATGACGAAGATGTAACTATGCGATTGTTTGTGCAAACATTCGGAGGACAGGTAAGAAAATGGTTCAGAGGCTTGGGAGCCAGAAGTATACCTACGTTGGCTGAACTTCAGAAACAGTTTCTAGATCGTTGGGAACTCAGAAAGGATCCGCTTCAGATCAATGCCGAGTACAATAATATCAAATGCAATCATGGTGAGTCTGTCCAATACTACATTATCAGGTTCAATACAGTTTATAATGCTATTCCGGATGATTTAAGACCATTTAGAAAATCCGCTCGTCTCAAATTCCCGGATGGTTTTGATCCGGAGATGGCTTATTCATTACGGGATAGAGATCCGCCTACTTTAGAAGATATGCAAAAGATTGCTGTTAATGTTGAGGCGAATCTGAATGACAAGAGAGCACGGTTGAAGGCAGAGAAAAGAGTGAATATAAAGGAAGAATCTACATCAGAACCACCTTGGCTTCGTGAGATGGAAAGAATGTTCAAAAGAATGAACCTTGACAAATCAGAACCGCAAATTTGTAATCCAAATTACCGTGGCCAGCAACAACCTCAGTTGAAAATTAAGCAGCGTGAACAAAGAGTGCAAGAGCCGACAACCCAACAACCGATCAAGACTCCTATTTTGCAGAATTTTGTGAGTCAAGATTCAGATGAAGATGCTGATGTAGTAGGGGACCAAAATCACTTCTTTACTCCTGATGATCTGCCCATTTACATCACTGAAGAAGAAGAGTATGGAGAAAGTTCAGGCGCCCAGCAAGATGAAGATTTTATCTTAGCTAATGATGCAGAGTTAGATGATTATCAAAGAGGATATTTGAATGCCTTGTCCACTCAACAGAAGCAGTATTCATTGAGAAACTGAGATGTGCCTATCAATCTAATTCAGAAAAGAAAAGAAGCTACAGCACCAAAGACGGATTCACTGATACCACAGAAGAAAGGAGAAATCAGGCAAATATAATCAAAGATAGGAGAGAAGTTCCGGTCAAAGAAGTCGACAAAGTTTCAACATTTAGTTTGGAAAATGAAATTTCCAAATTAAAAGTATCTATTCCTTTGACTGAAATCATGAAAAACAGCAGCTATCGAGGTCAAGTCTCTAAAATTCTGAATTTTGATCCCATGTTTGACACGGTGAACGTTGAAGATGATCAGCCAGAATTGATATTCGGGCCAGCATTGGAGGGTGAGTCCCTTGATAGTGATGTTCCTCCCTTTTATATCAGTTTGAGATTGCATGAATATGTTTTGCACAATGCTATGCTCGATTCGGGTGCTTCGCACAATTTGATGCCAAAGGCGATCATGGAGAAGCTGGGGTTAGACATTACAAGGAAATATCATGATTTGTATTCATTTGATTCCAGCCATGTAAGATGTATCGGGCTCATCAAAGATTTGGTTGTTAGCTTAGACCAAATCCCAGCGAAGAATGTCTTGATGGATGTGGTTGTGGCGAACATTCCTTCACGTTTTGGTATGCTACTCTCAAGATCTTGGGGGGCTAAGTTGAAGGGTACTCTACAGTTAGACTTTTCTTATGCTACAATTCCAGTCTTCGGTCAAATGAGAAAGCTATATCAAGAGCAAAAGATGAAATATATGATTACCAGCAAAGAGAAGCCAATCAATCATCCTGTAAATTATGTACATACAGATTTGGAGTCATTTGTTTTATTTGCTGATAGTTTTAATGATCTAGATAGTCAGTTAGTTCAGGTGGAAGATATACCAGAGATCACTGAAAATTTCAGAGAAGTTCTGCAAAAGGAAAGAGGAGAAAAGCCAGCTACTATGGAGCAATCAGCTGAAGATAAGGGGCAGCAAACAGAAAAAACAGAGCTAACACAATTTCAACACTTGGAAGAAGATGAAGATGGTCTTTGGACCATGGATTTTGATGGTGCAGTAGGTAGTGATGGTGCTGGTATTGGTGTGTGGATTCGAAGTCCCTTTTCCGCTCAAGACAAAGTTCCAAGCAAGGTGAGAGTGTGTTCCTATAAACTAGCATTTGACTTTTCAAATAATGAGTCAGAATATGAGGCTCTCATTGCTGGCCTTAAGATTCTTAGAAAGCTGAAAGCGAAGAAGATTGCAGTCTATGGTGATTCCGAGTTGGTGATAAAGCAAGTTAAGGGTGAGTTTCAGGCCAAGCATCCTCGTATGAGGGCATATTGAAATGCAGTTTTAGATATTTTGAAGTTATTTCCTGATCATACCTTGACATGTGTGCCTCGCATACAAAATGGTGTTGCTGATGGACTTGCTAAAGCAGCAAGCAATTTAAAAATTCCGATGAATTCTAGCAACAAGTTTGAGATTCATGTGAAACATCGTCCCACCATCCCAGACAATCAGCGATGTTGGCAAGTCTTTCAAGATGATAAAGAGATCAATCAGTTTCTGCAAAATAAGGGTAAGTTCAAAGATACCTCAATAGATACTGAACATGATGATGGTAGTGACAATATACAAGTAAATAAAATCGACATGCTGCAACTTAAAGGCAACATTATTCCTAAGGGATTGATTCCTTTAGAGGAGCTGTTTGACCAAGATGATGTGGCCCGCAAACCGACATTAAGACTGACTGAAAAAGGTGTTGAAGAGGTAAACATTGGGACAGCTGAGAATCCCAAGCGAGTAAAGCTATCAAAGTCATTGTTACCAAAGGTGAAAGTAGACTATGTGAAATTGTTGTCTTTATGTTCTGATGTTTTTGCATGGGATTACTCAGATCTAAAAACATATGACACAAATATCATTCAGCATACTATTCCTATTAAGCCAAATCAGAAGCCTTTTCAATGCCGAGTACAATAATATCAAACACAATCATGGTGAGTCTATCCAAGACTACATTATCAGGTTCAATACAGTTTATAATGCTATTCCAAATGATTTAAGACAATCTAGAAAATCCGCTCTTCTCAAATTCCCGGATGGTTTTGATCCGGAGATGGCTTATTCATTACAGGATAGAGATCCGCCTACCTTAGAAGATATGCAAAAGATTGTTGTTAATGTTGAGGCGAATCTGAATGACAAGAGAGCACAGTTGAAGGCAGAGAAAAGAGTGACTATAAAGGAAGAATCTACATCAGAACCACCTTAGCTTCGTGAGATGGAAAAAATGTTCAAAAGAATGAACCTTGACAAATCAGAACCGTAGATTCGTAATCCAAATTACCGTGGCCAGCAAAAACCTCAGTTCAGAATTAAGCAACGTGAACAAAGAGTACAAGACCCGGAAGCCCAGCAACCGATCAAGACTCCTCTTTTACAGAATTTTGTGAGTCAAGATTCAGATGAAGATGCTGATGTAGTAGGGGACCAAAATCACTTATTTACTCCTGATGATCGGCCCATTTACATCACTGAAGAAGAAGAGTATGGAGAAAGTTCAGGCGCCCAGCAAGATGAAGATTTTATCTTAGCTAATGATGCAGAGTTAGATGATTATCAAAGAGGATATTTCAATGCCTTGTCCACTCAACAGAAGCAGTATTCATTGAGAAACCGAGATGTGCCTATCAATCTGATTCAGAAAAGAAAAGTAGCTACAGCACCAAAGACGAATTCACCGATACCACAGAAGAAAGGAAAGGAGACAATTCATCCCACAACTAGCAAGATATCAGCAGCAGAAAGGACAAATCAGGCAAATATAATCAAAGATAGGAGAGAAGTTCCGGTCAAAGAAGTCGACAAAGTTTCAGCATTTAGTTTGGAAAATGAAATTTCCAAATTAAAAGTATCTATTCCTTTGACTGAAATCATGAAAAACAGCAGCTACTGAGGTCAAGTCTCTAAAATTCTGAATTTTGATCCCATGTTTGACACGGTGAACGTTGAAGATGATCAGCCAGAATTGATATTCGGGCCAGCATTGGATGGTGAGTCCCCTGATAGTGATGTTCCTCCCTTTTATATCAGTTTGAGATTGCATGAATATGTTTTGCACAATGCTATGTTCGATTCGGGTGCTTCGCACAATTTGATGCCAAAGGCGATCATGGAGAAGCTGGGGTTAGACATTACAAGGAAATATCATGATTTGTATTCATTTGATTCCAGCCGTGTAAGATGTATCGGGCTCATCAAAGATTTGGTTGTTAGCTTAGACCAAATCCCAGCGAAGAATGTCTTGATGGATGTGGTTGTGGCGGACATTCCTCCACGTTTTGGTATGCTACTTTCAAGATCTTGGGGGGCTAAGTTGAAGGGTACTCTACAGTTAGACTTTTCTTATGCTACAATTCCAGTCTTCGGTCAAATGAGAAAGCTATATCCAGAGCAAAAGATGAAATACATGATAACCAGCAATGAGAAGCCAATCAATCATCCTGTAAATTATGTACATATAGATTTGGAGTCATTAGTTTTATTTGCTGATAGTTTTAATGATCTAGATAGTCAGTTAGTTCAGGCGGAAGATATACCAGAGATCACTGAAAATTTCAGAGAAGTTCTGCAAAAGGAAAGAGGAGAAAAGCCAGCTACTATGGAGCAACCAGCTGAAGATAAGGGGCAGCAAATAGAAAAAATAGAGCTAACACAATTTCAACACTTGGAAGAAGATGAAGATGGTCTTTGGACCATGGATTTTGATGGCACAGTAGGTAGTGATGGTGTTGGTATTGGTGTGTGGATTCGAAGTCCCTTTTTTGCTCAAGACAAAGTTCCAAGCAAGGTGAGAGTGTGTTCCTATAAACTAGCATTTGATTGTTCAAATAATGAGGCAGAATATGAGGCTCTCATTGCTGGCCTTAAGATTCTTAGAAAGCTGAAAGCGAAGAAGATTGCAGTCTATGGTGATTCCGAGTTGGTGATATAGAAAGTTAAGGGTGAGTTTCAGGCCAAGCATCCTCGTATGAGGGCATATCGAAATGCAGTCTTAAATATTTTGAAGTTATTTCCTGATCATACCTTGACATGTGTGCCTCGCATACAAAATGGTGTTGCTGATGGACTTGCTAAAGCAGCAAGCAATTTGAAAATTCCGATGAATTCTAGCAACAAGTTTGAGATTCATGTGAAACATCGTCGCACCATCCCAGACAATCAGCGATGTTGGCAAGTCTTTCAAGATGATAAAGAGATCAATCAGTTTCTGCAAAATAAGGGTAAGTTCAAAGATACCTGAATAGATACTGAACATGATGATGGTAGTGATAATATACAAGTAAATCAAATGGACGTGCTGCAACTTAAATACAACATTATTCCTAAGGGATTGATTCCTTTAGAGGAGCTATTTGACCAAGATGATGTGGCCCGCAAACCAACATTAAGTCCGACTGAAAAAGGTGTTGAAGAGGTAAACATTGGGACAGCTGAGAATCCCAAGCGAGTAAATCTATCAAAGTCATTGTTACCAAAGGTGAAAGCAAACTATGTGAAATTGTTGTCTTTATGTTCTGATGTTTTTGCATGGGATTACTCGGATCTAAAAACATATGACACAAATATCATTCAGCATACTATTCCTATTAAGCCAAATCAGAAGCCTTTTCGTCAAAAGTTGAGAAGAATCAATCCGAAGCTGCTGCCATCAATTGAAAAAGAGGTAAACAGATTGTATAAGTCAGGAATCATTATGCCTATCCGATTTTCAGATTGGATATCAAACTTGGTACCAGTAAGGAAGAAAATAGGTGAGATCCGTTTATGTATTGACTTCAGAAATTTGAATAAGGTGTCCTTAAAAGACAATTATCCGCTGCGCAAAATGGACCATATATTCCAGCGAGTAGTTGGAGCATCAAGGATGTCACTACTCGACGGCTATTCAGGATACAATCAGATTTTAGTACATGAATATGATCGTGACAAGATAGCATTCACCACTCCATGGGGAACATTTCATTATGCAAAGATGCCGTTTGGTTTGAAAAATGCAGGAGCCACCTTTCAACGCGCAAGGGACATGGATTTCGCCAATGAGAAAGATGTATTTCTAGTTGTTTATCTTGATGACTTAACTGTGTTTTCAAATTCTGAAGAGGAACATTTGTATCATTTGAAAATTGTTTTCCGAAAGTGTAGAAAATATGGCATTTCGCTGAATCCGAAAAAGAGTCTTTTTGCCATGGATGAGGGCAAACTTCTTGGCCACATTATATCTAAAGATGGAATCCGTATTGACCCTGCACGCGTTGAAGCCATTCAGCAAATTGAACAACCTTGGAACAAGAAAGAAATATAGTCCTTCAATGGTAAACTGAATTTTCTGCGTCGCTTCATTCCAAATCTAGCAGAGCATCTTAGAGAAATCACGAGCATGCTAAAAAAGGACAGTCAGGTAAAGTGGACCGAAGAGGCATTGAAATCATTTAATTTAGTGAAGTTAGCTCTTTCTTCAGCTCCTATTTTGATCAGCCCAGACTACACTCAGGATTTTATTTTGTTCTCATTTGCTTCTGAGCACACTTTGGCAGTTGTATTAATGCAGAACAGGGAAGGTGTTGAAAAGCCCATTTCTTTTTTTAGTCGGATTATTAGAGATGGAGCATTGAAATATAACATCATTGAGAAGCAAGCACTTGTGCTTGTAAAGGCCTTGAAAGATTTCCATGTGTATATATTGCATTCCCATATTCTAGCTTATGTTCCTAATGCAGCAGTTAAAGATATTTTAGTACAGGCAGATCCAGAAGGCAGGCGGGGTAAGTGGATTGCTGCGTTATTAGAGTATGATGTGGAGATTAAACCAACCCAGCTGATCAAAGGTCAAGGACTCGCCAAGTTAATGGCTGAAACGAATTTGCAAGTTCTAGACATAAATTTGATTGCTGCTATGTCTGATGAAGATGAGGAGAATTCATACGTTCAGGTATCTGAAATGTTTCTTTCTTCTCCTTGGTATGATGACATTTTATATGTACTTCAGCATTTGTCTTCACCTCCCGGAATGCCTAGAAACAAAAGTAGAACATTGAAATTGAAAGCTGCAAAATTCTGCATACTAAATTCTGCATTGTATTGGAAAGATCCTGGTGGAATGTTATTGAATTGTTTGGTAGAGGAGGAAGCCAAAAGAGTTGTGGAAGACTTTCATAGAGGTGACTGTGGAGGTCATCTGTTTTGGAAAACCACAGCGAACAAGCTTATGAGGGCAGGTTATTATTGGCCTTCATTATTTTCAGATGTATATAAGGCTGTTAAGAATAGTCATGAATGCCAAATTTTCGAAGGGAAGCAGAAACTACAGCCTTTGCCTCTCAAACCAATTGAAGTCAGCGCACCTTTTCAGCAGTGGGGATTGGATTTCATTGGGGAAATTCATCCAGCATCATCAGGACAACATCGATGGATATTGACAGCCACAGACTACTTCACAAAATGGATTGAAGCAATTCCTACTCGACAAGCCACGGATGCGGTAATTATCTCTTTTCTTGAAACCAATATTTTTTCACGTTTTGGATGCCCAAGTAAGTTAATCACAGATAATGCAGTAGAATTTAAGTCAAAAAGGATGGTTGAGTTTTGTTATAAGTACAATATCAGCTTGGGACATTCAACCGCATACCATCCTCAAGGAAATGGATTGGCGGAGTCATCTAATAAATATTTGGTCAATATTATTAAGAAATTGTTGGAAATTAGTAAAAAGGGCTGGAACAAGAAGTTGATAAATGCACTATGGGCTGATAGGGTGAGTCAAAAAAAGTCTATTGGCATGTCTCCTTTCGAGTTGGTGTACGGAACAGACACGGTTTTTCCAACTTCGCTTGTTGTCCCGATAGTCAAATTGCTTCAAGAAGCGAGTAGTGAGGAAGATCCTATGCAGAGAAGGATTAATCAGATGATTCATTTACAGTAGATACGAGAGGAGGTATTTCAAAACACTTGCAAGTTGCAGGAGCACATCAAAAAGATTTATGACCGAAAAGCAAAGGCGGACACATTTCAGCTAGATGAAGTAGTTTTGAGATGGGATGCTCGACATAAAGATAAGGGAAAGCATGGTAAATTTGAAAATTTATGGAAGGGTCCTTACAAGATTGCAACATATCGCGGCCAAAATGCTTTCCTCAAAGAAATGAATGGAGATGAATGTCTTGGAGTGCCAATTAATGGTTGGCTGTTAAAGAGATACTACTTCTGAGTATTTTCTGCTCATTTCATCATCATTGTACATATCATTTTACTTTTATTCTATTGCACATGTAAACTAACTTATCATCTTCAGTCTGGGGCCCGAGGTGAAGGCTATAATTCTGAAAATGAAGGTTAGTTAGTCTAAGTTTGTCAAGTTAGTGTCTAAATTTTTTAGTTTTGAGTCCAGTTTGGTCAAAGCAGTTTTGGTTTTTCAGTTAAATTCTCAAGATTTTGTGTCGGAATAATGACTCCATCACCCAATGGATGAAGGCACTGTCTAGCTCTTACAGAGATTTGCGGTTCTTGGCATCTCCAAGGAGCTACCATCCCCATTGGAGCCAATGTTAGAGTCGGTCTAGTTTTCCCTCCGTCAGAGATCAAAGCTCTTTTGCATTTCATGATTAGGTGTCCCATCAGTTTTGATCGGTTGCATTTCGTTAGGCATGCCATAACTCTGATGGAGTGGTTTGTGTCATTCATTCCCCTCATGCTTGGCACTGCTGGTTCAGGCCTGTTTATTAAAATAAGTCTTCAAAGGTCATTTACAATCATGTTTTAAATTTTGAGGTCTTAGGTCTAGGGTTGAGTCAATTTTGTCTTGAAAAGTCTTAGAAGACCAACAGGCTAGAGGGATGTTTCTGATAGATCATCACTTCAATAATTTTCATCATTGTATAGATGAATTAGGACTTCTCTTCAAAACTCTGTTTTGAAGATAAGTCGCCATCTCATTTTTGTAAAAATTGTCAAAATTTTCAGTTCTTCAATCGTTCAAGTGCAGCCTTGGTCTCCTTTGCCATAGCATATCAGAGCTATCCCTGCAAAAAATTATCAGAGAAAATCATTATTTCAACCAATTTTAAAGGGGAAACCAAAAAGGTCAGAGCCTACTAATTTTGAAAAAGTGTCAACAACCAAACATAAGAAAAGGGGTTTTGGGTTAAGCAAAAATCAACAAGGAGTCTATATGAAGATATTTCTCTTCATTTGCAACCCATTCCGCATTCCAAGAGCAAAGAGCATTGTTCTTAGGCGATTTTGTGAGTTTGTGAGCAAATTGGGCCATTTCCAGGGCACACTATGCATCAGGTTGGGCATGCGACGCATCAGTGGCGCGCGGCGCATCAGGCGACAAATTTCAGTGCAATCTTACATGCGTGAGGCACATCAGGAGTGCACGGCGTGTTGGGTGAGGCGCGCGGCGCATTGAAGTTTATGCCCAGACTTTGTCCAAAACACACTCAAACACCTCTTCTCACGCATCAAATCACAGGTAGGCTTTTATCCACGGCTCATTCTTGGTTTTGAAAGGTTTATGTAAAGAAATTATGCTATATTTGCCATGAAAAACCAAGTGTAAAAACCCTCCTTTTCCATTAGTTTGCTGTAAGGATTTAAATGCCAAGATTGCTGTAGGGTTTTCAAAAATAAATGTTGCCAAGATTTTCCTATTTCCTTTGTTTCCCACCCCCTATATTCACCAATATTTTCCCCAATAATTCCTCATAAAACCCTACACTATCCTCCCTCAAATCCTAACCCCTCCCTTCTACTACAAACATATTTTCCCTACCCTACCTCATCCCAAACCCTAAAACTTCAAGATTTCCATGCCCCTTCCCTTCCCTAAATTCCTTGTTTTATTTCCATTTTCCCCATTTCCCTAATGTTTTCCCTTTCTTAACAATTCCCTTGTATATTTGTGTCCCCTTGGTCACGGCATTTTGAGAAAAAGAAAAAAGTCTACAGTCAATTTTGCACACAGTTGTATATCAGCATATATATATTCGAGCTACCTTGTTTTTAAAGAACATGTCAGAGACCAAGTCAGCTTATGAGCAGGATTATGATAGTGATTCTACACTAGAGGTAAATGTGCCAAGGAGGTATCACAAAGGTGGCAAAGGTGGTCAGCATGTCAGGGAGGAGCCTACTTCTTTGGCTCAATTGCAAGCTTGTCCACTTGCAATGGACTGTTTTTGGTATCAATCATGTTTTGAATACTATGAGCGGATCTCACAAATCTAGCATCATTGGGAACTAGTCCATTTATTTGTTCTACATTTGCAGGATGGTCATGTAAACCTTGCCGGAGTGAATTTCACCTTGTCACCCGAGACTATTGCTCAGGCCACTAGGATACCAAATGTAGGGGAGGAATGGAGTAAACGCCAGCAGTTAGACAGATTCTACTATGAGCCATATATCAAGCCCGGGTATATAAGACACTTGACTGCAGTTTTTCCTTTCAGATTCCTAAGGGATGAGTATGCACCATTGATGAAACTCATCATTTGATATTTCAGTTATGAGGGCAGATTCTCATGTCTCTATGCGTACCATGTCCGTTTGTTGATGCATTTTACAAGGGTACGTATGATGAACATTCCATTTTTCATGTGTCGCAACATAGAGAGGATGGTGCCTTTAGTACAAAGGAAGAGCCCAGCACATTAGCATAAGAGCATCTATCATTATGCATTGATTAAAATTGTAGTGATGCATCAGTTGGCACAGCAGGGCATTACTTGGGAAGATTTCATCTCCCGTGATTACTTTGCGCCATTACAGCCACCTCCCGAGATAGTTCATGATGAGGGAGGACCTTCAGACCAGCCAGACGTTCCCGAGACTGAGCATATAAGTGCTCCTCCATATGTGACATACCAGCGAGGTCACAGGGCATTATTTGCATCTACACGATGAGTACTATCTCCACCCGGGGTGGAAGGGGTCTCGTTGAATTCATCAGCATAGTGAGTGTTATCTCCACCTCGTGTGGAAGGGGCCTCGCTTTCGACAGCAGCACGGTAGGTACAAGATAAGGGCAAGAAGCCCAAGCATGAGGAGGGGCCTTCAGGTGAGCCATCCGGTTTTGTTACTATTCATGATGAGACAGCTTCAGAATCAGAGAAGACCCAATATATCAGGTATCTAGAGCAGTGGAATAAACAACTTGAGGACCAGCACATGATCATAGAGCTACATAACATCCGTGAGAATCGCCAAGCTGCCCAACATAGAGAAATTGAGTTCACCTCTCTAGAGCAACAGGTAAATGAGGATCGAGAGGCTAATCTCGAGAGGGTCAACATCTACTTGGAGGAACGGCTGAAAAGGGCCAATAGAGACCATGCATTATTGAAACACATGGTTATGCATTACAAGGCCCGGAACCCGGTTTGCAAGGCGCGAACTAGGAGTCTTAAGGCAAAATTGAGGAAAATGGTCAAGAAGCAAAAAAGACAAAAGGAGCTTGATCGTCTTTGGATTTTGGCCGAAGCCTCTTTGACTGAGCATAGTACTTGATTGGGGACCAGCAGCCCAAATTTCAACAAGTTTGGGGAAAATTTTGTCAATTTTGAAATTTTTGTGTAAAAAACAAGTTTTTTGGCTCAACGCGTAGCGCTACCCATAAGATTGGGAGGTCCAAATCACAAATGGTTTGCATTTCTGGATTTTTCATGATGAAATACACCTGCTCAGCTATTTCCAAGGCATTTCATCAAGGTTTGGGTCCCCAAAAGGTCACAAAACATGCAAAAAATGACCTCACTGCCCCTTTTTGGACACACAGGAAGCAGCCTTGGGAGAATGCACTTTTGGAGGGGCAAATGGACATCAAATTGTAAACTTCCACTTAGGTTGGAAAGTAGACATCCAGGGCTTTCCAACAAGCCAACCTGAGCTCAATTTGGATGCTAGGAAGTGCCCCAAAAGTAGGTGGAAAGGCGCGTGGCGCATAGGGCTTAGGCGCGCGGCGCATCAGGGTTTTTGGCGTAATTTTTATCTTCAGCTCAGCAAACGAAGCCAGTTAGACTAGTTTTGACTTGTGATGGGATTTTTTGCCCTTCTTGATGTAATTAATGGAACTTTATGTTGACTTGACACTTATTTACCTATTCTAGATGATTCATTCATAAAATAGCAAAAAATTAATGAATGAATTGGTTTCCTAGCTTATAGAGGCAAGTTGTTATGACTGCCTAGATTGTAGTGCTTTGTTTAGAATTGGTTGAAACATCTCCTAGGATGATGAGCTCGACCCATAGAGGCAAGGGAATGTGTTAGCTTGCCTATATTATCTATTTTCTTAGTCATTTTCAGGGTTGGACTCTTGGGAATAGCTTGATACACTATTGTACATATTTTATCTGCAATTTTGGCAAAGGATAGACTAGGGTTTTGCAGCACTATTTGGGATTCATGTGGCCTTATGTGTTGATTGTGTGTTTCTCTCAGTACTTGTAAGTTGTGTATGTGTACCACTTTCCTTATTTAATCTTCTGCAATTAAACAAATGAAGTGTTAAGGTAGAATCCATAAATTTGCTATGCTCTGCCTTTAAGTTTGTTTAATTTTCAATGTTTTCTTCAGTTTAAGGAGAATCCTTGAGACTTCCTTGCTCTCCTTAGCTCCTCACCTGTCAGGTCTATTCATTCAATCACTTTAAAGTCATCAAAACAATCGTCTATCTTGCCCCAAGTAGACCTCTGCAAAAGCTGTGCCTCATCCCCGCACCCAAAATTGCCTTTCCCTTGAATTCAAAAAAAGTTCAAAAAATAAATTCCATAATCCTTGTACTTCATACCTAGCCTAAAATTAGTCATCAATTCAGTCATCTCGGGCCTCTTTGATTACCTTTTTCCAAGATTGACCGGAGAGAGCCCTCTCCTGTCCTCGTAGGGTTAGCTACGAGGCTGAGCTTGGTTTGATGTTGCCTCGAGTTTTTCCTTCCTCAGCCTGAGGCAAATTCGAACGCTAACAAGATCCACACGCAGTTGAAAAACTTATGCCTTGAGATGCAGAGTCTGAAACAGGATAGGACAGCTCGCTCAAAGGTGCGCGAGGAGAAATGGTGTGTTAAATGTAAGGTTCAGGGTCATGACAAGTACCATTACCAGATGTTCACGAATTACCTCGCGGGAGGAGGGCCAATGTTGTTAAGACTGGAGGTGCAAGAAGGACATAGTGCGGCGCCTAATTTTGGTACGTGATTTGTCAAATAGGAGGAAATCATATTATGGACAACTATCATCTCTTACAGAAGTACACGCAGAATTCACAACAATTTTTCCTGTAATTTTGTAGATTAGTGGGACATGATGAGTGCACTTGTAGAAGCTATAAGCTGATGATGGATAGGACTCCTACCTATAGAGTTCAGACCAAAACACAGGAATGGCATGATCCAGATTTTAGGGGCACGAATGAGGCTGAGGTGGAGGACCTGGAAGGGGTCGCAAATAGCTGATATGTTACAATTGCGGAGGGCCAGAACATTACGACTGTGATTTTAAGAATCGAACGCGGCCGTCATGTATATATTGTACATTGTTTGACCATGAGATGGAGAATTGTCCCACACTGATAGCTAGGCTGCGTGATAAGGGAGCGGTCCAATCTCCCTAACTCAGAACCTGCAGATGATGAGGTTTGAGCTACGCAAGGAAGACCCTAACGTGAATATTGTGCTCCGAAGTGGAATTACGATAGGGGATGATAAAGGCACACAGCCTGAAGATAGTACTTGGGTTCGTAAGGCTATGATGAAAGAACTAGAGTTTGATTTGGAGCACGCTAAGGAAACCTTCATGGAAGCTAAGAAGAGCTTCGTTGATGTCTTCACTCCAGGAAGCAAAGACAGAACAGAGTTGGAAATGGACCCATCGATGCTCACAACATTCCTAGAAACATACATGAAGCTATTGCGCGATAGTAAGGCTGTAAAAGGATTACAGGAACTCATTAATAGATGCGCTAGGACCGTGCCAGGGGAACCACACGTAGTCTGGAAGATTGGAAAGCATGCAATGAGGACGGGAAGAGAAATGAGGTTGAACGTGTAAGTTGGGGAATATGAGATGAACCAAGTGATTCTGGACCTAAGATCAGATGCAAACATTCTACCAAAGTAGACCTGGGAGCACATGGGAAGGCCTATGCTGTAATGGTCTCCTATCTACCTGTGAATGGCGAACTAGAAAAAGATAATACCTATGGGGATATTGCAAGGAATCACAGTGGATATTGAAGGAGCGAGCATGCTAGCAGACTTTGAAGTGATAGAGATTGTAGATGACAACAATCCCTACCTTGTGCTATTATGAATAGATAGGGCCACTGACATGAACGAGGTGATAAACCTAAAGAAGTGCAACATGGTGTTTGAGAAAAAATCCCTACGCGTAGTCGTCCCTTTGGACCCTCTAGAAGGATCGCATTACACAGAGCCAATGCATGATTATGAAAGTGACGATGACTTAGACTGCATCTACAAGATAACTGCGTGAGAGCAAGACTGGGTAAGTCCCATCGAGGATGGGCGAATCTCATGTGAGTGCGAAAGCTCCTATACGTCAGATTCAGATAAAGAGATAGAGCGATGGCAAAACCAATTACACAAGGTAACCATGCTGAACTACAATATGATGACAAGATCCCTGCATTGTGTATCAGTGGAAGTAAGAGATATTCATATGTATGATGGTTAAGTGAGGTAGATGACTTCATGAACAAATTTGAAAGAGAGGTGCTGGAACAGCAATGTTTCGAGGCTTTGAAATGGGTACTACGTGCTACGCCTATGAGGTGGTGGGGTACGCACCAAGGAAGTTTTGAGGACTAGTGCAAATGTAGGAGAATGATACGAATGCATTTTTGGAAGCCTTGGATGTGTCTAAGAGAAAAGTATGATAGACGAGATGATCTGCACATGCATCTGTCTAGGTGGGTATAGGCATATCTTAAAAATCCTCCGTGGATGCACAAAGACTTCGCATTAGGAGACACGGTCAATAAGCAGGTGCGGGCAAGGCAATTGCAAGAATGAACCCTCCGGTTGGAACAAAATAGTATGGAAAGAACGAGTGTGTAGAAGGTTATCCATGCAGGAGCTTTTAATGAAGTGTGCGAAGTGTTGAACAAGGTATATGATGCACAACAGACTGATTGGGACCTGTGCATACCTATGGTTCTGTGGGATTATAGGACAACATGCAAGAAACTGACGAAGTAGACACCTCTGAGGTTGGAGTATGGAGCAAACATTGTAATCCCATAGAGTATAAAATTCCTAGTCTGCGTATAGCAGTGCCGGTAGATATGATGGCTCGCAGAGTCTTGAAAGAAGGGATCGCACAGCTCAATGAAGCAAAATGCTTGGGACCTAAGGAAGAAGTCCAATAGGGTGCTCCTAGGCTCCAAGAACTTATGAAGGAAAGGGTGTGATTAAGGAAGAAAAGTGCTCTAGTGGAAGCGAAAGTTAAGAAGCGATAAGACGAAATAAAGAATGATTTTCTCGATAAGAAAACCAAGGTGATAAAATAGGGTGCGCATGATTATGTTGGAGAATTTGGGGACTACCGTAGAGAGTTGATTAGCCTAATGCCCTGGATTGGACTGCATATTACTAAAGGGATCATCCATGGTGGTGCGTTGCAGATGATAAAGTGCGCGACATAGCCAATAACAATTGAAGGTGGATGTTTTACAGTAAAAGTGATGGATGACCAGTTGAAACCCTATACAGGGGGCAAGACCGCCTAACTAGCCGTGGGAAGTATATTCTTAGTGTTCCATGCAGTTAAAAGGAGGTGCGGGACTATAAACTACTCTTCCTAGGAGCTGCGCGATGTCAAGGCTGCGTGCAGGAGCAAAGTGTCACAAGGTCGACGACCACACAAGCGGTTTGCGCTGTTGCACGGGTTGGCTAGAAAGTGATCGTTGTAGTCACTATTCAGAATGTGATGCTTGATTTGATACCAAATGGAGTGGGTAGAAAGTATTTAATACGCGCTTGATGGGAAAGATTTTGGAAAATCTGCCGCCAAGGGAGAATTGATGAACCAGATCTGTGGGGAATGGTCGAATTGAAATTCAGAAGGCGCTATAAATTACAAAGGGTTGCCCAACAAACAACACTTGGTCATTTGCAAATTGAGCTATCATATGCCACACGTACTCTGAGTCGAGACTTGGTTGCCTTGTGTAGAGCATTGATTGAGCCCCTGATTGAGTGATTGAGAGATTTCTGGAGGAGCATGATGGTAGCGTCTGAGGAAGCTAGGGAAATTGTACAGATGACCGCAGAAGAGGCCTTGCAGGCCCTGACCATAGAAGATGCCCCTAAAGGCACCAAGATTGTTGTGGAAATCCCTAAATCACTATGTACGTCAAGACCAAATAAAGACAAACAACCAATGGCTCTAGTGCATGTGTCCCCTCGAAACCCGTTGTGCACCAGATTAATGATGGAGGATAAACGGAAATAAGTTAACCTGGAAACTGACGAGGGGGAAGAATACCTGGAGGACCTCATAATTGAAGAAGACAAGGATGATGGAATGGAGGAAGAAACTGAGGCTGTACACCCTCCAAAAAATCTACTCGTGTATGTACCCCCACAGAAGGTGAAGGAAAAAGTTCCCAAGGACCTCGACCTGGGATGGGTGCTAACTGTGAAGTTTGAAGATTAGGATCTCGCTGACCATGATAAATTCCCTCACCTAGAGACCATGCAACTCATGAAGCCCAAGCAGAACACCGCGATGGGGGCTATAGAATTGGAGCCACAAAAGTGGTTACACGGAGTTGAAAAGGCAGGGTTATTAAACCTGCTTTAGGTGACGCATTACCATCGCGCCCCAGTGACGATCTTTGTCATCAAGAAGCTCCTCTGCATGGTGCATGGTGGGTGTTTGGGGCTAGAGGAGCCCATCCCCATCACAAACCACTTAATCCATCGCATTACCCGGATCTCGTGTAATGGAGAGGACCCCACAGACATCTCAGAGGCGAAGAGCAACAATTTGGCCATCGCGGGGGCCATGAAGAAGAAATACAAGCTGGAAAAGTAGAAGAGGGGCTACGTGATCTCCAGTATAAACAACAAAGTAGTCATGGTGGTGACTCCAATACTGGCAGGTAAGGTCATGTGGAAGTGCCGCATGGATGAGGTACCTGCGTCGGTGGTGGCACTTGTTGAACAATGTGCAGAAGTAGTACAGTTTAACTGGTCTGAATTCTTGTGCAAAGAGTTCCTGGAGAAATGGTGTGAGGCACATGAACAAGGAAAAACCTTCCACTATGCATGGGTTCTTCTGTCCATAGTACTGGTGGTGGGGAAAATGCCAAAGGATAGACATTTCCCCACGATTGCAAGGGATCTCCTAGAGGCTATGAAGTATGCTTCGGTATGGGCCACTAAGGATGTGAACCGGATCCATGACAGCAAGATATTATGGGTATTCATGGAGATGAATATCAAAATGGGGATTAACCGCAAGCCGTGGTTATCATCCACTGTATACAACAGCTTGCAAAATTTTGTAGAATTTAAGGCGGACTTTCATCACATATACCTAAGGGTGCATAAGGACCCTGCTAAGAAGTGGAGCGACTTACCCTTCATAGCCACTGATGATGTGATTTTAGATGTACTAGAGACGTGGCCACCAGAATGGCGTGCCAAACTGAGCATGACACAGTTGGCAAAAAAGAGAAGGTAAGAAGAAGTTGCAGCAAAAGCACAGGAGGCATGGGACGCTGCATAGTCAATAGTAGAATAGAAAAAGGCCACAACAGTAGCAGCATAGAACGCAACAGAGAAGGTGTGAGGGCCAGAAGCCACCTTCACTTGAGTAGGAGAAAGAGATGGAAATAGAGGAAAAAGAGGGCGGTATGGACCCAGAAACAGCATCAACACAACTAAAGCGCCAGCACTCGAGTGAATGGACGGGGTCATGCAAGAAGGTAAAAATGTTCAAGCTGTCTATCGACCTGATCACCCTTATTAACGGAGATCTTCAGGACATATGAGAGACGGTGTGCGACATCACCACCGAGGCCCTCCAAAACTTTGTGGAGGAGAATTAGATTGTGTCAGGGGCCCTCTGAGCGCATATTCATGAGTTGCAGGTGTTCACTCCTCAAGCTGGTACTCTTTTGATGATCCTTGCAGTAGGGACAACTGTAGCCGAGGAAATGTTGCACACATGCACAACCAAGGCACTAGTGCTGCTAGAAGGGGGAATGGTTACAACAAATGAGTCTGACCAGCCTACGGTTAGTGCACTAAAAGGCATAGGGATCCACATGGATGCACTCCCGCGAGAGACACTCTATGTTCTGCAGGATGGGATTACTCCAGAATTGTAGGCTAGGGAGAGCCGCACGTTGCAGGTGTTGAGCGAGCAGAAGATCAACATGGAGCAGTTGAGCTTGTAGCACAATGAGGTCATGTCAGAGAACATGCAGATGGTACAGGTACTAGAAGAAGCCCACTAGATGGTCCCTGAGTTGGCCATCCCAGCAGAAGCACCAACAGAGGCACGCATCCACAGATTAGTAGCAGGGGTGTGTGAGGCGTGAGAAGAAATGGCCAACATTCAGCTGGAGTTGAACCTTTAGATAGCAGAGTTGCAGTTGAAGGTGTAGCTATCCACTCCTCCAGAAGTAAGGGAATAGCATGTCAGCGCTATTACATCAGGAATGGAGGAGATTACCAGTGCAGTAAGGGACTACACCAGAATGTTGGAAGAGTCATTCAAGGTCCTCACTAATATGTAGGAGGACCCCAACATCCAACGCTTAGAGATAGAGGAACGTGAGCTCCAGCAGTAGTATGATAGCATCAAAGGGACCGCACAGACGATGGCCATCACTCAGAGGCTCACACGAATGCAACAAGCCAAAGTGCTTAAAGAACAAGTAGACACAGCACAACACAGAGAGGCAGTTTGAAGGCACACATTCAACCTTGGATTGACGAGGCTTGCGTCATTACAACAACAATTGAAGGTAAGCTTGTGAAAATGAAAGGAACATATGAATAGATGTAGGGGAGCAATTCTAACAACGCGGTCTCAGAACAATGAGTCAAGAGATTCACTAGGAAACCATTTAGTGTGTTGCCAACCTTGCAGCCATCCGAGCAGAGTTGGAGGGTCTCTGCACGAAGATCTCCACACTGACAGAGTGACTTGAGGGCGAGTCATGATGCTTATGTTTAGTGCCTGTTGGGCATGGGATCCCCCCAAGGCATGTTTTGGGGCTTAAAGCCAAAGTTTTGACTAAGTCCATTGTAAAGACTCTACGAATTAGGGCATAGAGCGTGAAGTCATAATAGAGTCAAAGGGTTGTCCAGCCTTGTTTTTGTAATGGAATGTCGATTTGAAAGATCTACCCATGGTCCACGGACCCCATTGGGATTATATAAATAGAGAAAGGTTCTAAGTGTAGAAGAAATATAATCTAAATGAATCATGGATGGATCTAAGGAATTGATGAAGCATTGAGTTGAAGTGTAAGTCGTGTCTTTGGTCATAGAGTAGGAGAAGGCTCTGTAGCTAAGTGCGCAGTGCAGGTCGAGTCTATAACCATGGGAAGAATCAATAAAAGATAATTTTTACCCTATTTCTATGCATCTTTTCATGGTTAATGTATTATTGGGTATGAGTTGCAAGTTTAATATTTATATACTGCGCGAACTCATATGGATGTGCTGAATAAGTAAATATAATATAAGGAATCTGTTTACGTGAAGATAACTAACTGTCATAAGAAGATAAGTAAGATCTTGTGTGTGATTTAAGGAAATAGTGTAGATCATTCCACCAGCAATGTGAAAGCCCCACAACCCCTGGTTAGGGTTGTGTGAAGGCGAATATATTAGGGCGCGAAGGCCAGGGAAGTGTGCGAAGTAACCTGCATGAAGGGACTCTCAATTGGACCAAATCAACCCCTCAAACATCTCAATGGTGCAGAAACCTAGTTCCAACATGCCCCCATACTACTTTGAGTGAGACATCAGTCTACACTTCGCGGACTGTTGCCAAAAGGGCCAGTAGTACAAGGATTTGTTTGGCTAATTAACTCCAAACCTAGTTGAGGCTGCAACAAGCCAACACCTTATCTAAAGCTTGGCTAACCAAAATCCTATACAATGAGTAATGAGGGACTATTTATAGCAAAGGGTGGGGTGACCCTTGACATTCCCCTTTGTGAGAGTTCATCTACCCTCATGACTCTTCATCTACTCTATGACTGTTACATCCAACTATTGACACTTGACTTACACTTGACATGATGTTACATTACAATGCACATGTATTCATGTGAGACAACATGGCTTGAGCAAGTCATGCAAGGCATCACTAACACTCAGTCCATAGCAATGAGACTAGCTCTTTGACATGCTTTTTGTGGCGAAGATGGTGAGTTGATGCCAAGTTTGGTCATCCATGATGGGGTGCATGCACCCGATGGTGACATCTTGCTAAAGTGAACTCTTGCCTTCATTGGCTCCAGTGCATTGGTATGGCTCCTTCATCCAACTCGTCTACTAACATGCACATGGTATTCTTGGGTGTGGGTGAACTAGAAACATACTGATGCATAGTGTCTGTGCTGATCTTCAAGTGTGTACTGGTGGTCATGTGCATCAACTTGACGAAGTACATGTTCAACTCCAGTTGGACTTGCTTCTTGTCTTCGCCTTGGTGAGTGTGCTGAATGGGTTGGATTGCATGCATGCACACATTGACATGCATGTTGCTAAATCCCTTGCAGGTGATCACCAACACTGCTCACCATGTATGATCCATGCTAGCTCTTGGGATAGATATAAAACTAGTATAGGCGTAGTTTCATCCACGAGTGCATGTTGCGCCCGTTGTTGTTCCTGTTCCTATTGCAACTCATTCGTCTGCCTATGAAGCTTTACGTTCTTCCTTAAGTTTTTGCCTCAACACATGCAACTCCTTCTTTTTCCATTGTCTGTCTTCGTACGATCTTCAAGTTGCACCGTCACCTCATAACCTGAGTCTCCAAAGTTGCTTTCATCATTAGCGGATCTACCTAAGCTTGCTACATTGTTTTGCCTCTGTGTTGTTAACAACATTCCTCTTGCATTCATTGCATTCATCACATTCGTTGTGTTCATTGCATTCGTTGCATTCAGTATGGTGCCTTCAGCTGTTGTTCATGACGCTTCTCGCTGTGATGCTATTGTTTTCATATCTTGATGTCCTTGTCTACGAACAACTTGATATCTTCGTGAGTAGGCAAGCTCATAGACATTTGATTGACTGCATCTCCAGGTGTGCTCTGAACGGTCCCTTCGACTATTCTTTCATGGAAACCATTGTACCTGGATTGATGAGAGGCAGATGAACACCTGCAATACTTGGAGACATGGAAACACTCATGGCAAGCAATCTGTCAGTCGAAAACCAAAATGAACTTGAGAACTGACTTGCAACATACTTGTGTGATTGATCATGAAGTTTATGCAATTTCAGGCAGAAGTTCGAGAGAGTGACTGCAAAGACTACACAAGGCACAATCTAGGCTGCTAGGAGACTAACTAACTGCTGGAACTGTGCAATGCATAGTACAATCTGGTTGTTGACTGCTGGAATCACACAATGCACAATATTAGTTGGAAATGGATGTAGGCTCAGTGATTACATTGTACAATTTTCTGGGCCAGCAGTCGCTGTCCCTCAAAAATGTGGAAAATAATCCTTGAGGATAGTTCCTAGGTAGAAATGTGCATTTCTGGAGAGGACGATAGAGCCTTCCTTCCCTGGATTGTGTAATATTGTCTTAGTGAAGGCAGAGTTTGGGCCAAGGTTGGCTAGAGTACCGACAGGAAACTGAATGCGAATGTGAGTGTGAATGCATGGTGATACTAAGTGTAAGCATAAGTGAATGATCATGCATGAAAATAGTGAATGACAAATTCATAAAATGGAACAACATGCATGTGGGTGAGGTGAGTTGCTGAATTGGTGACCATTCATGAAAAGTAGTTTCATACATGTGATAGTAGCGAGATGTTGACGAAATCTAAAACGGTGCTAGTGCAAGGTAGAATATATCAAAGTGATAGAAAGCACTCACTGAAATCAAGCATACATCATTCATATGAAGTGAAACACAAGAAGCACAAACAATGCAACACAAGTCATGGAAAGCAGGATTACCCCAAAACAATTGAGATGAGTGTGTCAACATCTCCTAGATGTGATGTGGGACGTCAGAGTTGCAAGGTTGATTTGAGAAATGAGCTCTGCAGTGTCTCGTTGATGAGTTTCGATAACATTGAGGATGTGACGCGCATGCCACAAATCTAGGGAAAGCGACACTTGGTGGGAAGTTTCTGAAATGATCCTTGCATGTAACCTCCAACTGCTAAAAATAGATCCCTGAAATAAGGTAGGAGAAGATGCCCATGCATGCAAGTCTGTTTTGCTAGGTCCCGTAGGGAACCGATCAACTTAGTTGCACATACAAGAGGTTGTTCGACTACTGGGAGAAAATGCGCATTTCTAGCTGAGAGTTGAGCTAGTTGCCCAAGAGATTTGCACAATTTCTAGGCAGAGTAATGGACTGCTACCCAGATTTGTGCAAATTCTGGGCTGAGCAGCCCTACTAGGGAAAATTGCGCAATTTTCACTAAGAGTCTTTACTGCCAGAATTGTGCAATTCTGGAGCCCAGCAGGTTGGCAGTTAGGATTGTGTAATTTCTAGAGGGATGGATGCTTTCCCTCCAGAATTGTGCAATCTTTTAGGGGAGCTTCTCATCTTGCAGCTGGACCAAGTTCGGGTGATTAGCCTAGGAGGGGAATGCATCAAGCTATGATCGATAGGCTACCCTTGTGTAATCAAAACTCTGAAGCTTGTGAACTTGATGAAGCAAGACAAGTTGCTATGAAAATTTGGTAGGGAGGCTTCAAAACTAGGCCAAGGTAAAATTTTGGAGGGTGGTTGTAGCTACTACAACACTTGGCAACACACTGGTAGAACTCCAGTTCTCTGAATGAACCTTGTTTGTGAAAACAAGTCTAACACCTCTGGAGGTATTATTCAACTCTCAGCTCATCTTGGCTTCACACTAGCTTGATTATAAGATGTAGCATCTACCAAGCTCTTGGTCGATTGACACACATTCCAAGCCAAGGCAACATAGTTGTTTTGATTGGGGTTGAGGGGTATATAGGTGCACAAGCAGTATAGTCGTCAACGTCTTAGTTTCATCTCTGGTGTTGCTCTGTTGCCTACAGGCCTGGACAGTACCTCGACAGAGTCAACTAGGAACACAAGCATGGCTCCGCTTCCTGTGATCCTGGTCACTACCCCAGCAGATTTACTTGCATAACCTCCTTACGTAGGAAGGATTTATCTTCTTTCGCTTTATTCATTTTCTTTTTTGAATTTTTTTTTACTTTTTCATTTTTCATTTTTTCAACTATGCATAACACTTATTCATTGAAGAGGCAGAAGAGGGATCCCGACTTATTGAGAGCAGAACAGGTTGTTCCAGCATAGAAGTAGTTTATTGTATCTCTAACATGCCTGTTAAGGTTTTCCCTCTCACCTTACTCTACTTGACTAAGCTGATAAGGGTTAACCCAAAAACAACCGACTAGAGAAGGTGACACTAGTTACCATGTAAGCATTGTGTTTTCACCAAGGTTCACCTTGAACAACACATATTTTCCTTCGACATATTATGGACTAAATGTAAGAAGTTCTTCATACAGAGGTAAGATGACAACTAACCAAGTAGTGATAGTTGTACAAGCCCTCTTGTACTTCACCCAACTTGCTTGAAGAGTCATACATGGTTTCATGTGAAACTAACCTATGAACGAAATGAGAAAACTAACAAACAAACAATAAATAAAAGCAAGAGCAGAAGTGAAAGTGAAAGCAAAGCGAGTGAGAAAACAAGTAGGCAAAGAAACAAACGAAAGAAGCATGCCAGAAAACAAGCATCCAAGAAAACAACTAAAAGCAAACACTACTCCTACTCCTACACTAATGGTGAATGGGCCTGATCAGCTAATGTGATATTTCCAATGTAGCCACCGATGCATCAGTTAACCCATGTTGGTGAAGGCTTGGTCCGCGAGCAACCCAGTTGTGCGAACCAGAAAAAAGAAAGATATAAAAATGAGGACAACCACACTTCATGTTTCAAAGTTCTCATAGGACATAAGTGAGTACAAGTGCAAGATGGGAAGTCCGTAGACTTACCATGGTGTTGTGTGACACTGCATGCAACTTTTAATCATAAGCACACTCTTGACTGTGACATGCAAGAAAACGAAAGAAACAAAGACATCTTGCGCCATGCATGAGTGCTTTCAATGTAATATTCCTCCAATGCATGAGTGATGGGATCGTGCCATTCGAGTGTAGGAAGAATGATCTATGTGTGAGATGGATCTTCAATGCATTCATATGAGTGGTGAGGAGCCTTAGGTGATTGAACAGTTTCATGATTAGAAGTGAGACTAACCCCAAGAGAGTGAGGACCTGACATAACCATCAGCTTGGGTTGAAGTTCCTTGACGATCTTGGGTGTTTCAACTTTATCATTAGATAGATCATCGTAAACTGGTGGCTTCAAAAGATCAACTATGATAGAGTCATGTTTGTGATAAAATATGCAAACAAATGGATCACGACCACCACAATCAGAAAAATCCTTGACTTCATCGACATCCTCACAATCATATGAATCAAACAGAGGGGTAGATCAAAAGCGAACAAATCTCATCCTCTGTGTTTGTATAAAAGACAGATGAAATATCAAGTGGATTTTCAACGAATAACTTATCCTCTCTGTTATCGAATGATGGACCAACATCTGGCTAGTCCTATGAGTGATCAACAATGGGTGCATCCCTGGATGGAGACACACATGTGAAATGATGGATGGCAGGTTCACCAAAGATGTTAGGAAAGAATGGAGGGGGTTGAGACGGAAGGGAGTTATCCTTTGCCAAGTGTTGATTCTCAAGCTCCCACTCATACTCTTTATAAATGACAGTGCATGTTGGTTTTGCAACACCAACTCCATCAGTGGCTTGTTCCTTTTTCAAAACAAGTGAAGAGTCCAAATTTGACAAACATAAGACAATATCAGATGGAGGAACACTCAAGTGTGAAGATGGAGGTCGTAGAACATAATGCATATGAGAACTCGAAGTGCTCACAACCAAATATGCATGAAAATTAAGTGAAGTGATGTTGGGAGGATGTGAAAGTTGAAAAAGTGTGTGAGCATGATCCTCAACATCACTCAGTAGTGGTGAAGCTGTTGAATGAGGGGAAGGTGGATGGTTAATCGAGACAGTGACTGTATCCACATGTGATTGCACAACTCCCTCACTAAAGAATGTTGAGTGAGGCTTGATCTCAAGCTTCTTCTTGGGATGGGAATATTTCTTAAGGCAATACTCGAACTAGTCCCAAAGATAGCCAAATTTCATTTGGCTCCTTGAAGCTTGAAACTGCAAGTCATAGAAGCACTGCCAAAAATCTATAACCGATTCATGTGGAGCCTTTCATTGCTGTAATAGTTTTTGGTCAAGATGGTCTAGATCAAAATTATGGAAAGTGTCTTCAATGAGATCACATAATATCTCGAGTGCATGTTGTCAACTGGTAGGCTGAGCAGCCATCGATGTGGAGATTCGCGAAGTTTGTGTGCAAGTAGAAATTTGGCCTATTCATCAGAACACCCATCTTCGAATGAAACTCAGAAACAAAGTCATGAAAGTACTCAGGCCGGGCCACTTCGCCTTCACCATCATATGTGTAAGTGGACCAGAGATCGAAAATCTCCCCCGTGATGGAGACATCTTCAAGATTCCAAAAACATCGCGGAGGGAGAAGAGTGCAAGAACCCATGAAATGTATGAAAAGGTTCAAAACTGGATGAGAGGACACAACTTGTCATCTGGACCTCCTTCGAGCGCCAAAAATGTTGATGGTGTTGAACCCACCAACATGTCAAGGGGATCTCCCAGGTAAAAAGTCCCAATTAGACCTCAGATTTCTTCGTGTAGGAGTCCCAGCAATGGGTCGTATAGCAATACCGTGACCATGATTTCGCATAGAGGCAAGTAATATAACTCTGTTGGTAGCAAGGGTGTGACCACTATAGCGAGTCAAGGATGGTGCATGAGAGGTTCTAACACTGGCGGGTTGAGATGAGTGTGCCCCATTGCAACTTATAGAAGTACTCGGATGCAAAGGGAACACACGAGAAAAGATCCATCACAAGCTGGAAAGAAATTCAGCTGGAAATCCAAAGTGATGGTTAAAACAATCAAGAAATTTCGGAAAGATTCATACATTCTCATACGGAACAATCCATACATGCGTGCATAAGAAAGAAAATAAATATGCCATTTAGACTAAACTAAAACAAGACAACTAGAATACAATACAACATATGCATGAAACATGCTGGTTCTTATTATATAAATAAGTGTAAGTTCCAATCATACAATTCATCCATGTAAACCCACTAGCTCCAAGAATTGAATGTTACATCCACATCCACCTACTCCTCCAAAGAGATGAATTAGCTTTGTGTAGTGGATAAGCCAAGACATGTTACAATATTGTTCAATCTATCTCCAAGATAGTCTTATCAGAAACTTGGCCGACCAAAAGCCTATACAATGAGTTATGAGGTACTATTTATAGCAAAGGGTGGGGTGACCCTTGACCTTCCCCTTTGTGATAGTTCATCTACCCTCATGACTCGTCATCTACTCTATGATTGTAACATCCAACTATTGACACTTGACTTACACTTGACATGACGTTACATTACAATGCACATGTATTCATGTGAGACAACATGGCTTGAGAAAGCCATGAAAGACATCATTGACACTTGGTTCATTGTGATGAGACTAATTCTTTAACATTCTTGTGATGGCGAAGGCGGTGAGCTGATGCCAAGCTTGGTCATCCATGATGGGGTGCATGCACCCCATGGTAACATATTGCTGAAGCGAACTCTTTCCTTCCTTACCTCTGGTGCATTGGTATGGCTCCTTCATCCAACTCATCTAATAACATGTATATGGTCTTCTTGGGTGCATCTGAATTGGCAACACACCAATGCATAGTGTCTATGTTGATCTTCAAGTGTGTGTTGGTGGTCATGTGCATCAACTTACCAAAGTACATGCTTAGCTCCAGTTGGACTTGCTTCTTGTCTTCGCCTTAGCGAGTGTGTTGAATGCGTTGGATTACATGCATGTGCACAATGACATGAATGTTGTTGAATTCCTTACATGCGATCAACAACACTGCTCACCATGTCCACTCCATGCTAGCTACTGGGATAGATCTAAAACTTGTACAGGAACAATTTCATCCATGAGTGCATGTTGCACCCAATGTAATTCTTGTTGCTGCTACAACTCTTTCGTCTGTCTGTGAATCTTCATGTTATTCCTTGAGTTGTTGCTTCAGCACATGCAACTCCTTCTTTGTTCCATTATTTGTCTTCAACTACTTTGTTAGAGTCGGTCTGGTTAGTCCTCCGTCAGAGATCAAAACTATTTATGCATTTCATTTTTAGGTGTCCCACTCCATTCATTCAGCTGCATTCTGCTAGGGGCATGCCATGATCTGACGGAGAAGGTCATGCTAGTCATTTCCCCTCATGTTTAGCTCCTGTTGGCTTAGGTCTTTGTGTCAATAATCACTAGAGTCCATGACAGTCAAGGTCTGGTCCTTTAATGGACAAAAGTCATTTTTGGTCATTAGGTCTAGGAATTAAACAATTTGGTCTTTAATATGTCCAGTAAAGCCATGCAGGCCAGAGTGATGCCCTTGTAAAGTAATGATTCACAGAATTTCATCGTCATATTGATAAACTTCGATTGTTCTTCAAAACTCTGTTTTGAAGAAAATTCAAGCAGTGTTATTGGTGACAAAATTTCCAAAAATGTCTCCAGTTAATTTCTTCAATTGCAGTCATGGTTTCCGTGGCCAAATGCCCTGTCATGCAATCCCTGCAAAAAGTGTTGAAAATTTCATCGTTTGAGCCAAAATTTCAGAGGAAAAGTGAAAACCAGGGTTGTTTTAAAGTCAGTGAAAAAGTGTCAAACATGACATTAGAAAAGTGGGTTTTTTGAAAAAGCAAATTTAAATCATGACCTCCAAGTCTTTATACACAAGTTTTCATCCAAAATCAAACTCATTATGCAATCAAAGGCATAGAGGAAACGTTGCAAAGTCGTGGGTGTGCAAACATGTGGTTTGGAGCAAGTTGGAGGAAGTTTCAGGGGCGCGGCGCACACAGGCAGGGGCGCAGCGCACACTCAGGGCGCAGTGCACACAGAGCCCGCCTGCAGTGTAAATCTTTAACCAGCACGACGCACACCCAGAGCACGACGCACTGGGCTTTGCGCACGGCGCACAGAGACAAAGCACCCAGAAATTCACCAAACTCCCTCAAATTTTTGTGAGGCCCCTCTAATTGCAAGGTAGGCTCGAAACATCACTTGTTCATCAATTTTTATGAGTGATATGGTGGTTTAGTGCTTGTGTTTAAATGCAAAAAATTTCATAAAGTTAACCTCAAGAAGACACCAAAGAAAAACCATTTTTCTGGGGTTGTGTAACACTGTTATTACTACCAAGGCTTTATTTTTCCTACCCACCCCTGTTCCTTATTCCCCTATGTCATTTTTCCTATTATCACTACCCTAACACTACCAAAATCATATTCCCTTTCCCCTCCTCCTATTGCTCAATAAAAACCCCAAACCCTACCTTATTAAAACCCCAAACCCTAACCTATCAAAATACCCAAAATCCCTACAAATCCCTAAACAAAATTCTCCCTATAACCCCTATTCCCATTACATTACTCCCCTCCTAATACTCCCTTTGTTTCATTGTTCCCCTTGGTGGCAGATATCACAAACAACACCCAGCTTCACCATCATCAAAGGGGCAGCCTAAATATAGTTTATAAACAACAGTCATGGCATCTGAGGGTTAATCAGAGTATGAGGTGGAGACCCACAGTGATACAGCTTCAGGAGAACAGGCTCCCTGGAGACATCATAGGAGTGGCAAACATGTTAGGGATGATCCAAACACCCTCACTGAATTACAAGCATGCCGTCTTGCCATGTCATGTTTCTAGCAACTAGCATGTTTTGAATTCTGTCAAAGGGTGGCAAATGTCAGAGTTCATCATGAGTTGGCCTGACTGTTTGTGCTTCACCTACATGGAGGTTAGTCTATCTTGGCCGGGGTCACCTTCACATTGACACCCGAAACTATCTCAGTGGCAATAGGCATACCAAATGTTGGAGAACAATGGCATAAGAAGAAGAAGGTGGATAGGCATCATTATGAGCCTTACATTAAGGCCAGTTGTTTGAGGCATCTCACAAGAGTCTTCCCATTCAGATTTTTGAAGGATGAGTATGCTCCGCTCATGAAATTGATCATGAAGTACTTCAGTTGTGAGGGGAGGTTTTCTCGCCTCTATGCCTATCACATCAGGTTGCTCATGCACTTTACCAGGGTGCAGATGATGAACCTCCCATTTTTCATTTGTGGGAACATAGATAAGATGAAAAATTTCATGTAGCATAAGACCCCTGAGTAACAGATCAACAATGTTTATCACTTTGCTCTTATTCGGATTTTGGTGGATCAACAGTTGGGATTGCAGGGCATTTCTTGGGAGGAATTCATCTCCCGTGACTTCTCCAATGCTCCACAGGTAGTATAAGAGGTAGAGCATGAGATAAGTGGTCCTTCACATTAGTATGAGTGCCATGACACTGCTACTATGCCGGTATTCATCACCAATCAGAGAGGCAGTAGACATTTGTTTGCAGCGGCAAAGTGAGTGTTATCTCCACCCAGGGTGGAAGGGGCCTCGCTTCTTACATCGACCACACAGAAACAAGACAAAGATAAGGAGCCCATGCATGATAAGGGGCCTTCAGGTGAGCCATCAGGTGAATGAGAGACATAATTCATTCTCCTTCATGATGATGAGACAGATATAGAACCTACAAATACAGAGCTTGGAGAGATCATCCAGGAGCAGCAATCAGTGATTGAGGCCTTATCCCTTGACTTGAGAGGGCTAAGTGGAACATGAAGTACCTGGAGAAGAGAAACAAACAGCTATAGGATCAGCGGGCGATTATGGAGCTGCAAAACATTCGTGAGCATTGCCAAGCTGCTCAAAGGAGAAGAGTTGAGCTCACATCATTGGAGCAAGAGATCAATGAGGACCGGGAGGCCCATCTCGAGAGTGTGAACATGCACTTGGAGAGGCTGCTGGACAAGGCCGATCAGGACCTTTCCTTGCCGAGACACATGGCTTATCATTACAGGACACAAAATATGAGTGCAAGGGCCTGGATAAGGAGCTTAAAGGCAAAATTGAGCAAAGCAACCAAAGAGGCAAAGGAGGCAAAAGAGGCAAAGAGAAAGATCAGCTTAGAATCTTGGCTGAGGCTTCTTTGGCATAGCATAGCATCTCATAGGGGTCCTCCAACCCAAATTTCAAGGAATTTGGGGAAATTTTGGTCACATGAAAATTTTTTGGGCAAAACACAGGTTTTTTCTCCCTGTCAGTGGCACGGTGCTAAAAATTGGGAGCTCCAAATGAAGAATGGTTTGCATTTTTGGATTCAGCATGGACAATCACGACTACTGGTGGTTGGGCAAGAAATTTGGGCAATATCTGAGTCCCCAGGAGGTCAAAAACACCCAAAAAATGGCCTCTCTACCCCTTTTTTGACACACAGGAAGCAATCTTGGGAGAATGAAGATTTGGAGGGGAAAGTGAGCATCAAATTTAGAAATTCTAGTTGGTTTAGAAAGTAGATAGGACAGGCTTTCCAACAAGCCCACTTTGGCACATTTTGGGAACCTGAAAGTGCCCCAGAACAGGCCCCAAAGTAGCGCAGTGCACAGAGAAAATGGCGCGGCGCACAGAGGAAAAATTGCCAAATTTGCTTCCGTTTCGCGAAATTTCGATTCACGACTTCTCCAAGTGGACCCGCTCATCCACACTTCAGTTTTTTGGAAACTAAGGTGGCATTTAAAGTATTTTTTCCCCAGATTGGCTTCTATCCAAGCGGCGAAGGAAGGCAAATGGTCACCCAAGCCATTTGTCATGTTTGTAACGCTGCACCGGTAGCTGATGGTTGGCTCTTCATCTCCATCTAAAAAACATGATTCAACAAGAAAGGCCCTCACTAGTCTCAACCAGTGAGAAGGATGGGAGGGAGATCCATTGAGAAGGATGGAGAAACAGGGGGAGGAAATGAGATTCATGATCCATCGTGTCCAGGTAGCATTGAGGTCGAATGCGAGTAAGATGTGTTCGATATAGGTCCAGCTGAGTTTGTCGAAAGATTTGGAGAGATCTAGTTTGAGAATCATACCTGGCTTTTTCAATATCTTGAGTGAGTGGATCACTTCGTGGGAGAGAATGATGCCATCCAGAATCTGGCGCCCTTCTACATATCCTGTCTGCTCTGGCGAGATGAGGAGAGGGAGAAGAGGTTTGAGTCTGTTCGCCACTACTTTAGATATAAGCTTATAGATGACATTGCATAATGCAATCAGTCTATATTTGTCAGGAGTATCAGATTCTTCCACTTTAGGAATGAGCACTATGAAGGTCGTATTTAGGGAAGGAAGAACCCAATGCATTGACCGTGATTCATCCACTAGCTCCCAGACCTCTGTTTTGATAAGCTCCCAGAAAGCATGAAAGAAGTTGGCTGTGAATCCGTCAGGGCCGGGCGCCTTACCATCCTTGAGTTGGGCCATTGCGTCCTCCACTTCCTGCATGGAGATAGGCTGGAGAAGCCTATTGTTGTGATCCTCATTAATGATTTTAGGAATGTGCTACACTATATTTTGTATGGCTTGATTTCTGCTACCCAGCGGTTCTCTAAGAGTGTCCTGAAAGTATTCTTGGAATTCCTGTACTATGTCTTCATGCACCTCCAGGCACTCCCCTTTTTGATTGTTGATGAAAGCGATGTTGTTGTGAATTCTCCTTTGAATGGTTGACCTGTGAAAGAACTTAGTATTTTTCTCCCCGTCCTTGAGCCATCTGATCCTGGATTTTTGTCACCAGAGAGTCTCTTCTTGCTGCCTGCGTGTTTCAATCTGATTTAGGAGAACCTGCTCTTGTAGTGCATAATCCTCCATTCGACCCTCTGATATGATACACTGTTGCAGCGTATACATTTTCTGCTCCAACGCTTTCCTTTGATCGAATATGTTGCCAAACTGAGTGTGATTCCAAGTTTTCAGCACTTGTTTAAGATATTTTAAGTTTTATTGAAATTGAAACATCTTGGCTCCTGTGGGGGGAGTGAAGGATTTCCAGGCAGCTATTACCACATCTTTGAAGTTAGGATGGGAGAACCAGAAGGATTCGAAGCGGAAAGGTCTGTTGCTCTTTGACTCTGGACGCGACCACTGAAGCATTATAGGCCAGTGATCTGAGCCTGCTTGAGGCAAAATGGAGGCATGGAAATCTCCGCCCAGATGAATGGCATTATCCGACAGGAGGAAATGATCAAGTCTGGAGGCTATGTGCTAAGATCCTCTTCGTTTGTTGGTCCAAGTAAACATACCATTTGAGGTCTGAAGATCCATGAGCTAATTCCTAGATATGAAGTCTTTAAAGCCAATGCTGTCTCCTTCCAGTCTTGCTCGGCCTCCGGATTTTTCCTCCAGCGCCGTAATAATATTGTAGTCACCACCACTTATCCATAGGGGATGGCTTCTGCCAGAGCTGAGAGCTGTGAGAGAGTTCAACAAATCCAGCTTTTTTTGAAGATCTTGAGGAAAATACACATTAGTGAGAAGACCATGGATGTTGGTACCAATGAGGTGGAAGGTAGTTTGAATGAAGAAGTGAGAGGCATGGAAATCCTGAAGGGAGAGGATTTCATGGTTCCATAAGCTTTCCAGCCCTCTAGAAGTGCTTGATGCATCCATAGAGACTGAGCGACAACCTGTCCAAACTTTGTTTAGAATTTTCTCCAGTGCAGTGCTATTGCCTTTGGTTTCTTGTAGAAAGACTAGTGAGGGCCTTTCTTGCTGAATCATGTTTTTTAGTCAACGTTACCCCCGCACATCCCCCCATGGAAAGGGATAGCCAAGATACCGAAGGACGTGGAGGCCACGAAGAGTGCGCTCCAGACCCCGCTTCTTCCAGATGAACTAAGGTTTGAAGGTTCACCGCTGGGACGGGTACCTAATATAAAGTTCAAAGACTGGGACCTTGTGGATAGCGAGAAGTTCCCACATCTAGCCACGGAGCAATTAGTTCAGTAGAAATGGTTACGCAGTGTGGAGAAGGTCAGGTTACTACATCTGCGGTGGATACCCCACTACCACCACGCGTTCGTCACGATCTTTGTCATTTAGAAGCTACTGTGTCTAGTACATGATGGGTATCTCTGGCTGGAGGAGTCGATTCCCATCACAGCTGACTTAATTCAACGTATTTCTCAACTACCTACCAAAGGAAGCAATCCCACAGCCATAGCAGGAGAGAGCAGCGACTTGGGCCTCGCAGAAGCAATGAAGGCCAAATATAAGCTGGAAAAAGAGGAAGCGAGGGTATGTGATAGCAAGCATCAAGGATAAAGGGGTGTGCATTACCACCCAGCTGTTGGCTAGAAAGCTTATGAGGAAATGCCACACAGATGAGGTGCCATCATCTGTGATTGCATTGGAGGAGCAGTGTGCAGAGGGGGTCCAGTTCAACTAGGCGCAGTTTCTTTGCGAGGAATTTTTAACAAATTGTCGGGAGGCCCAAGAGCAGGGTAAGACCTTCCACTACGCGTGGTTGCTCTTATCCATCCTATTGGTTGCAGGGGAGCTACCGAAGGACAGTCAATTTCCCACCATTGATAGGGACCTACCCGAAGCCGCGAGGTACACCTCACTCTCGGTGACGAAATATGCAACAAGGGTTTGCAAGATCAAGGTGTTTTGGATGTTCATGGAGGCAAGCATCCAGACTTGGATCAATCGTAGGTCATGGTTGTCCCTGACGGTATGCAACAATTTGCAAAGCGTGGTAGAATTCAAGGCAGATATGCATAATCTATATATCTGGGTGCAAAAGGATCCAGCCCGAACGTGGGTGAAGCTTCCGTTCATTGCAATGGACGATGCAATTTTTGAGGTAATGGCGACATGGTCTCCAGAGTGGCATGCTTCGGACTTGAAGGAACTGGAAAAGATCACAGAATAGCAGCGGAAGAGGGAGACCAAGCTGCGCATCGCGAAGCTGGTGGAGAGATAGCGCCAGGAACAGGAAGCGGCTTCGCAGCAGAAGGCAGCTGAGGCAATAGTGATAGCACAAACAACAAAACCCACAACCACGCCCACCACAGAGACCAAGGAAGGTCAGGAGATGTCCATGGAGCAGGACATACAGGGGGAGGATGAGGTAGAGGAACGTACAACAATATCGACCCAACTTAAGAGGCTGCATGGCCAGGAAAAGCCAACCACACGAAAGAAGACAAACACAACAAAGACCTCTGAGAGAGCCTTTCTTGATAGTGGCGAATGAGGGCGCGATGGCACTATGGATGCTCTGGAAGAGTTGATGACGAAGTAGACCACTATGTTGGGGGCGCTCAGAGCGCAGTTGCAGGCACTACAGGTGCGACCCCCAGGAGTGATGACACCGCACCTCGTGGAAGGTGCCGCCGAAGCTGAGCAGATGGTGTGCACCCGCACAATGAACACTCTGGTGTTACTAGAAGGCGCTGTCTTAGCAGAAGCCGAGGGCGACATGAGGGGTTGGGGGTTGAATTTGGCCGCCCTTCCCAGAGAAACCTTATACCAGCTGCAAGATGGGGTAACTACTGAGCTTCGTGCCAGGGAGGGCCGCACTCTCCAAGTCTTGAGCGAGTAGAAGGTAAATTTAGACCATCTCAACTTGTAGTGCGACAACCTAGTCACCCAAAACCAGGGATTAGAACAGGCAGTGGAGGAGGCCTGTAGTAGCATTTCGGAGTTGGCCGTGCCGGCGGCACTCCCCACTGGGGAAAAAATTCACCAACTGGCAGCTAGAGTCCGTGAAGGTCTAATAGGAGCTAAACTTGCAGATCATGGAGCTACGACTGAGGGCACAGCCCTCTACACCCCCAGAAGTCAGAGAGTAGCGCCACCATGCCATTCAATTAGGGTTGCAAGAGATAGAGCACGCTGTACAGGACTACACGAGATTTTTGGACCAGTCCCTCTTCATGCTCACTTCACTACAGGAGGACCCAATGCTACAACAGTTGGAGACAGAAGCGCAGGAATTGCAACAGGCCTATGACAATGTCAAGGGAACCACACTAATGGCCGACCTTACTTAGCGACTGGCCAAAATGAGGGCTGACAAGGCTCTAAAGGCATAGGTGGACGCTGCACGTCAGAAAGAAGTAATGCTTAAAGAACGCATCCAACCTTGGCTCGAGGAAGTATTCATGGTTACCGCCACGATTGAGGGGACACTGGCCCAGATGCAGGATACCTATGCACAAAGGCAAAAGGGTTCCTATGACAACGATGCATAAAAGAGTCCCGCACAATTGATACAATAGATAGCAGAGGAATGTGTGGCAAACGTCCGTGAAGCGTAGAAGTTATTGGATGGACTCTGAGCAAAGATCACCGCACCAGCTGAGTGACTTGGGATGAGTCACGTTGATTGTGTTGGGGGCCTGTTGGGCAGTGGATCCCCCCATAAGCGGAGTTTTGGGGCTTAGCGTCCAAGTTTGGTCCATGTAATGTAAAGATCCCGCAAAAGGTGGGCGCGAAGCATGAGAGTCGAGGGTTGTCTGCCCTAAAATATTGCAATTTAATCTAGAATGTGTCGGCCTACCCATGGTCCACAGACCATGGGAATGTATAAATAGAGCAAGGCTCTAAGGATAGAAGGCAGTTCAGTTTTGAGTTTTGTTCTAGATTTTTATGGGTTTTTGAAGGCGATATTAGCTCTGAGTCTGTAAGTTCGAGTCTTGGGTTGTGGGAGTAGGAAGAGGCTCTGCAGCTGTGTGCACAAAGGCCTGGTAGAGTCTGCAGCTATGTGTGTGGACCCCTGCAGCTAAGTGTGCAGGGTGGAATTGGATTGTACTGGAACAGAAAGTTAATAAAAGCTAAGTTGGTTCTGAAATATTGTGCATCTCTTCACAGATCTGTATGTTTATGCTTTTGTTATATGTTTATGCATCTCTTTACCATTTATGATTACACGCACTGGTTATAAATGTTAAATTAGTAAATAAGAATACTGGGCCCACGAAATTAAGTCAAATCTATAATAATAACACCGAAAGGGTAACGGATCTAGGTCACACCTCGTCAAAGCTACGCGAAGGTCAGATAGCTATGCGAAGTAGTGCCAGCATGCAATATTGGTTCGAGACTATTCCAGACCTTATTAAGACATCCCTAGGGTGCATAAACCTGGTTCCAGCACCCTCCCATACTACTTCGGGTGAGACCTCAGTCCACGTTCCGCAGACTGTTGCCGAAAGGGCCAGTAGTTTCGGGATTTGTTTAGCTAAAACACTTCTGAACCTGGGTTAGGCACCAACAAGCCAATAATAAGAGCATCATTGCCTATTAATGGGGCATAATGAACTACCAACAGTAAGGGGATCTCCCCAATATGAAGTCTCAATTAGACCTCACATTATTTAGGATAGGAGTCCCATTCAGTATGTGGGTCTGGCTACCACCATGTTTGTGTCTTTTATCTTCGGCTTTGGGTGAAGAGATGTTAATGTGAGTTGAGTGTGAAATACTTGAAGAATGAAGATGAAGCATCCCACAAATGATAAACTTGAAATACAAAGTACAAGCATATAACAACACAACAATAAGATCAAGTATATCTCAAGAGTTGTTAGTTACCATCCAAGACATACAGGAATAAGGAGAGCACCAATAACTAATTAAAAAGTAGTTCACGACTAATAACTAATGTAATGCATGGAATGAAAGAGCAAATATTTAGTAAGCAAACATATGAATTATAATATGTGAATTAGTTCATCATCATACAACTCATGTGAAACCAAATATGCACACACAATAGAAGTATCAAATAGCCATTGCAGCCATCATGAAAATGCACGAGAATCTCGCCCAAAAGTGAAAGGATTGTTATTGATAATGTTGATATACCAATTAAATGTAGCACAAGTCCATAAAAATCCAATATTATAAGGAAATCTACTCATATCATCTCCAAAATAAGTCCTTATCCTAACCACAATGCACTCGAAAATCACCAAGAGTAAGAGTACTCCATCCTACCTAAGTGCTAATAGAAATCTAAATGTTAAAAACCTCAAGTGTTAAAAGCCTTTTCCTTAGAGGCATGAGGATATATTTATACAAATTAGTAGGAAGCCTTTCACCTTCCCCATGACTATTCAACTCCCTCATGACCTATTGTATTCCTAGTGACTTTTCATATTCTTATTGACTCTTGCATGACTTTGGTATTTCCTATTTTCATGTCAAAATAATATTTACAACATAACAAAAGAAATATAATGAATAAACATTTATGACATGCTTTCATAGATTATCAATGAGGTCATTAGTTGTGCTTGTGAATGCTTCATTCATTAACCCAATAATAACATTTGCATTTTTTTGGATATATGAGTTGTCATTGCCACCCAAAATAGATTCTCTATTAGCCGCTCCTTTGCTAAGTCCATGGTCATCCAACACTGATAGTTGATATTTGCGATAGAATCCTTTCCAAAAAAAAATTAAATCCACATCTTACATAATTGACTTTGATTTCAAAATTCCAGAAAATAGTTAAATAGCTTAAGGAATTCCACCTGGACTTTCGTCCTCAAAAATATCTATATTTTATATTTCTAGGATCCTTGTTTAGATCTGCAAAAAATTCTTCAAATGGGTACCCAAGAGTGAATATCACCTTGTAATTGTGATACTCTACTGCCATCCTAAACTTGAAGCCAGTGTTAGACTTCACCTCTACTCCAATGTCAATGTTTGATTTTCCCTTGGCCTCTATGTGTTGGATTGGATCATAGTTAGTGTCTCTGACTCTACTCTTTTCCTCACATCTGGTTTGTGAATTTCAGGTTGGTATTTAGCATCCCCTTCTATAGGTCAGAAGTTTGTTTTATTGGGGGGTAATTCTCTTCTGAAATTTTGTTCTAAAATCATTCTCCTATTATTTCACATTAATACAACATTTAGTTTCCATGAATGTTGACTTATGTGTGTTTTTATCACAATTTTTTTATGTGATTCATCTAGAAAAAATCACTTCATACTTCAATTCCTTAACAACTTGATTTGAATCAAGGCGTACTATCTCTATATTATCTAATCCCTTCTTCATCAAATCTTGTGCAAGGTTTTTAGCCATAGAAATATCATCTAATTTTTTTTATAGCAACTTCATTATTATTAGACCCTTCAATATCATCTATGTCATTAAACTTTTCCATGTCTATTATGGCATTGCCTAATATTCTCTTTTCATATTTATAAACATGTACGGGATGAGTCTTGTTGCTCTTTTTTGTTGCTATTTGTATTTGGTTTTCATTTTCAAATAGCTTATGCATAACTCTATTAATGATATTAATCTCTTTTTCACATATGCCTCCATCATAAAGTGTATCATTACCCACATCTATAACATTATGATTACTTCCATCGCTTTCAGGATGTTTGTTGTGCTCATTGCAGTTATAAACCTGAAGTTGATGCAGTGGTATGCTTTCAACATGCTAAAAACTATACTTTGGTTTACTTCTCGTGGTTTGTTGATATGCACTACAAGGAAATTAAGTGAATTTGTATACATTTCCTCTGCCAATGCATCTCTTGTGCTTATATCCTAAGAATAAGTAATCCTTTACACAATGTATTTGTTTCCATCTTGAATCTTACAGGTTGATAATGTGGTCATAAAACTCGAGACATTGCGGCCTAGCAACTTTGTAGCATTCTAATTCTTGGTATTCTTTCCTTGAGACATTATTTGCTTGTCACTACTATTTTCCTTGCATTCATCAACAATAGAAGTCCAGAAAATTAATTCCACATCAAATTGGGGTGGCAATGGGAGGCAAGGTAGTTGGCATGCCAGAAGAACCATAAGCCAATTATGGAGGTATCATGAACAATGTGTGTTCTCCTTGTCCATGGTAACCATGCCATGGCCATCCTTTCATAACTTGGTCTCTTTCTTGTATGTGAGTGGGGGGATAACTACCAGATATTTGTAATGTTATGTGGAGAATATTCACTTTGTATTGCACATTATTCTTCAAAATATGAGATACAATTCTTGCAATAACATAATATAATATGAAACATAATACCTGCATCTAGCCCCAATATCATTTTGACCATAAATTGAAACTAGATCCTGAACAAGCATACTCCTAAAAGATACATGATTTCCATCTTTAGTAAAGTCTATATCATGAAAATTTAGATACAGTGATGGAGTTATTGTGGAAGAAAGCCTTGACATCAATTCATTCATGGGTTGCATTTGGTGATGATAGGTTACTTCAAAGAGCATGGCTAGGTAATGAAATAGGGACAAGCATGAAAACTTTGAAAAACAATGGGGACCCAAAAATATTAAGTATACATGGTGAGTTTTTCGGAGGTTGTTGTAGCCGCTACGATAATTGGCGAACCACTCGAAGAATCCAGCATCTCTGACTTCGTCCCTTCAAAAGAGGGAGTCTTAATAGTGATGTGAAGAAGTATTAAATGATCATTGTGGGCACTGCCTTGAGCTACTTGACCATTTATATATTTACCATATGTCTATCTCATAGTGAGGTCAAGAGTTCACACGCATAAGTCTTCAACAATGACACAGATAAGATGACAGGGGGCTCGTAAATTTTCAAAACTTAAAATTAGTTTCTATTGTTTCTCTAGTGCCAGAAAGCATCCATAATCCTAAAGGATTCACTCAAGAAATCACAAGAATTGCTTCATTGTCAATGAATGTCCATATCCCTGACAAATTTTCTTACATCACCTCTCTACGGAGAAAGCATTTCTCATGCCTTTACAATTTTTTTGGCTTTTTTTACTTTACATGCAATTTTGCAATATTTTAATAGGGAATCTTTTTTGCCAAGGTGGATGAGGGATCCTGACTTATTTTAGAAGTAGATAGATTGTTCCTTGTTTTATGAAAACTAAATATTTTCTGACTTAGGTTTTCCCTCTTTCCATATCTCCATATCATGTCTCCAACTCACAGGTGGACGTTAAAATGCACAAAATCAAACATTCAGGACCAAAGTGGAAATAGAGTTCTAGTTAGAGATGTAGGTCATATGAACTTATCAAAGTTCCCCATGAGTATCTACTCATATTTTCCTAGCTGAAAGGTTAGACTCATAGAAAAATATTTAGGACAAAGTTCAATACCATGGTCTATAGCGATTGCCTCTTCGAGCGACCATCGAAATCGTACAACCACTTATATGGATCGAAACATTTAGGAAAGATGGGTAAGTGAATTTATATATGGTTTTATTTATGTATAGGTTTGAAAGCGAAAGAAATTCAAGCAAACAAAGCTAAATGAAAAGTAAATTAATAATGCAATGAAGTAAACAAAACTAAATGCAATGAAAGAGAAAAAACAATGCAGACGAATAAAGCTAAACGAGAAAGTAAATGAGTAGTGTAATGGAACTAACCAAATCTAAATGCAAAGAAAGTGAAAAAGGAATGTTGGGAAACAAAACTAAATGAAAATAAAAGAGAAATTCAGTGGAGCTAACTACATGCGAAAGAAAACACATGCAAGTAATAAGACTAGTTACAAAAGAAAACTACCATGCATAACTACTTCAGCAAACAAGCAAAATAACACCAATCATAAACCTAATCTAACTCAAAAGGAGATTAGGATTAAGAGAAGTCGAACTTCTAGTGGAGCCATTTGAGTAGCTACCGACTTTCAAACACATAGATATCCATGATTGGTACTAGTATAAAGTAAAGTGAAAAAGTAGATATATTTACGTGTATGTCATACTTGCAAAAGAGTCTTCTAGAAATGATTCTTCTAGCCAAGTTGTAATTCTATCTTGATATTCAAAATGATTAACTTCTAAAACTTGGAAATATTTCAAATATGGACATGCATTCAATGCAATTATGCCATGAAAAGAATCTTTTGGAAAAGCCATAACATGATCTAGTTCAGGGATCTTATAAAGATTGTGAGGTCTTGACATAACCATCATCCACAACCAAAGTGCCTCATTCTCCTGACAAGTCTCTCAAACTTCAAATGTTGAGCAATCAAATTTTGGTGGCTTGGTAAGATCAACGAGATAATTATTAATTAGATGGACACCAGTGGGCACCTTGCGACCTGTGATGCTATTTTCATGTAGTATTATTCGCAACGCAATCCTTGTTATTTACCCAAGTCTTTCCTAATTATGCAGTATTAGCTAATTACTTAGATTATTTTAATATATAAGTATTCTGAACCATACAAGCATTTACTCAACTGCGTGTAGGAAATAAATAAAGAAAAGGTAATGCATAACAATAGAATAACAATTCAAGACTAGATGCACAGAATTAGGATAAACTTCTCTTTATTAGCTTTCTGTCCCAATTACAGACTCGACTCCACCCTATGCACTCAGCTGCAGGGGTCCATGCACTTATCTACAGACTCTACTAGGCCTCTGCGCACTCAGATGCAGAGCCTCTTCCTACTACTACAACTCAAGACACTTAGAATTCTATTATAAGCTTGAACCATTCCTTTGCTACCAATTATATTTTTGAGATTTTTTGTTTTAATAAAACAATCAAAAATCTCAATAGGTGACAACAATCTGATTTGGTTGCTATATTAGCTCTATTTTGTTGGGAGTGAATTAATGCATCCTATATTTGCTGTAGGAGGATTTATGAGGAAGTTAGATCTTCTTAGCTATAAAACAGGTGTCTAGACGGATTGGGTGTATAGTGTGAGCGTTTGAGAGGAAATTGATTCTCTTGTAATCTCCTATTTTGATAATAAGATTGCCGATGCCTATGTTTGGTGGACGTAGCCCAGAATGGTTGGGTGAACCACGTTAAACCTTGTGTCTCTTTAATGATGTTTTTATCTTCTTTTGTTTGTCTTTGGTTTAGTTGAATGCTCCAAGAATTGGTATCAGAGCTAGTTGGAGGAGCGGCGTAGATGCATATTGATTGTTTGCTGGTGGTGCGTATCACTGGTTAATTGGCTGCTGGTACATGTTAGCTGCTGGTGCATGTTAATGCTGATGCGTGATTGAGCCTGCGTGGAGGTGTTACATATCAGAGCTGTGTGAACCTGTGTATTGGTATTGCTGTGTGGAGGTATTACATATCATGCACTAACCCGAGAAGCTGCGTGGAGAGGATCGTTGCTGGTGGATCGTGTGTTTGAGCTGGTATTACCTGCGTGGAGCCTACAATTAATGCATGAGGGTGCTGGTATGTATCAAAATAATTTATATAGATCGCTGGTATGTATTTATTGCGTGAAGTTTGTGCTGGTGCGTGAAGGTGCGTATGACTGCGCCAGTCGAATATTGATTTTGTTCTAAGTTAATTTGCATTGGCGTGGAATTCGTTAACACGGTCACGCCAAAATACTGAAATGGCGCAGATCCAAGTCAATTAAGTGCACCAGTGCACCAATTTTTGGATCGGCGAGTATTTTAGAGGTATACATGTGCCAAAGTGTCAACACTTAGAGCGATTTTTTGCTGGTGCGGTTCTTGTGTTCATCAGCAAGCGCCAAATTTTATTTACACTGTTTTTAATTGAAATCTGAGATTCAAATAGCAAAGCAAAGGGGTTTGTTTTTTTTTAAATAAAAGAAAAGGTAAACTAAGGCATAGGCGTTTATTGAGATTAATTGTTTTTTAAAAATTGGAATTGGAGATTCTTTGATTTTTTAAACGAGATGGCGAAAACTCAGAGTGCCCGATTTGAAATCGAGAAATTTAATGGCAAAAATAATTTCGAGATCTGGAAGGTAAAGATGCATGATCTGCTGGTACAACAAGGCGTGGTGAAGGCATTGTTGGGCAGATCCAAATTGCCTTACCCCATGACAGATGATGAGTGGAATGAATTGGATGGAAGAGCCTTGAGTAGAATTTGATTGTGTTTGGCTGATGATGTTTTATTTAACATCGTGTCAGAGAAGAATGCTGCTGGTTTGTGGACGAAGTTGGAGAAGATGTATATGACAAAATCCTTGACAAATCGGATTCTCCTGAAGCGGCAGCTATACAGTTTGCGAATGAAGGAAGGTACTTCCATTACTGATCATTTGAATGTTTTTAATACTCTAATGGTACAATTAGAAAGCATAGAAGTAAAATTTGAAGCCGAGGATAAAGCCATAACTTTATTGTGCTCGTTGCCTGAGTCGTGGGATCATTTTGTTACTTCTATAAGTCTTAGTTCATCCGAAACCATTGAATTTTATGATGTCGTTGGAGCTTTGTTGTCCGAGGATACCAGGAAGCGGTCGAATGCTGACACCTCTACATCAGAGGCAATGATGGCTAGAGGTCATTCTAGAGAAAGACGCTCTGGTAAGTGCAGCGATTCGCATTCAAAGTCCAAGGGGAAAAGGAGTAAAGTAAAGTGTTGGTTCTGCGGCAAATCAGGGCATTTGATGAAGGATTGCTGGAAGCGACAAAAAACTTCTAAAGAAGCTTCATCGACAGAAAAGAAGGAAGCGAACACGACTGATACAGGTTCAGCATCTGGTTCAGGTGTGAGCGATGAAGTCTTATCAGTTAATTTGTCAAATCATGATCAACATTGGTTGTTAGATTCTGGTGCATCAAACCACATATGTATTCATAGAGACTGGTTTAAGACATATAGATCATTGAATGATGGAGTCATGTACATGGGTAATGATGTCACATCTAATATTGTGGGAATAGGGAGTATACAGCCAAAATGTTAACTGATGTAAGACATGTACCAGATTTAAGAAAAAATCTAATTTCACTGGGGGCACTTGATACAAATGGATATAAAACTGTCATTCAAGGTGGAGTAATGAAAATTTACAAAGGTATTTTACTAGTAATGAAAGCTAAGAAAGTAGGAAATATGTTTCAGTTAGAAGGAAGAACAGGGTCAGTTCATGTGTCTACCGTGTCTGAACATGACAGTAGTTCCATTCACCTATGGCATCATAGGTTGGGCCATATGAGCGAAAGAGGGTTAAAGATTTTGGCTAATCGCAAGTTACTTCCTAATCTAAGGTATGGAAAGTTAGATTTCTGTAAACATTGTTTGTTTGGCAAACAAAGTAAACAAAAGTTTAAAACAGGCAAACATACTAGTAAAGGAATACTTGATTATATCCATTCATATGTTTGGGGTCCAGCACCTACAACCTCGTATGGTGGCTCGTCGTATTTTGTATCATTTATTGATGACTTTTCTAGGAAAGTATGGGTCTACATGTTGAAAAGGAAGTCTGATGTTTTTATAGTTTTCAAGCAGTTTAGAGCATTGGTAGAAAACATCACTGGTAGAACTATAAAATGTTTAAAAACTGACAATGGTGGTGAGTTTACTTCCAAGGAGTTTGACAACTATTGCAAGGATGCAGGGATCGAGAGACATAAGACTACTGTTTATACTCCTCAGCAAAATGGAGTTGCTGAACGCATGAACAAGACTCTTTTGGAGAGAGCAAAAAGTATGCTGAGTAACGCTGGTTTGCAGAAGGAGTTGTGGACAGAAGCAGTGGCTACAGCTTGTTATGTGATAAATCGGTCACCTTCGATAGCGATAGAATGCAAGATTCCTCAAGAGGTATGGAAAGGACACCCTTGTGATTATTCTAAACTCAGAGTGTTTGGTTGTGATGCATATGCTCTAGTGCCTAAACATCAGCAAACTAAATTAGATCCAAAATCAAAAAGGTATATCTTTGTTGGGTATGGTGATGGAACAAAGGGATTTAGATTGTGGGATCCTACTACCCACAAAATCATCATCAACAGAGATGTAAAGTTTGATGAATCCTCTCTTATATAGTTAGATGTAGATAATAAATTGAAACAGGATGATGTATCTGATTTTCAGCACATTCAGTTTGACAGCACTTCTGATGATAGTCATGATGACCATAGTTCAAATTCTAGTCATGAACAGGTTTCAGAATCAGGTTATGAATAGGGTTCATATGTAGGCCATGAACAGGTATCAGATGGTGATCATGAAGAAGTTCCTACAAATGGTAGTCAACCAATTGTGGAAGCACCAGAAACATCCTTAAGGAGGTCTACAAGGATCAAACGCCCTCCGAGAAGGTATGATGATTATGTTACTTCAGTTGCTTTGACCGCTAACGACGATGAACCTTTGTGTTATCAGGAAGTTGTAGAAGGATCAAAGAGTGACAAATGGAAAGCAACCATGAAGGAAGAAATGATGGCCTTAGGTAAGAATGGCACATGGGATCTGGTTGAACTTCTGAAGGCAGGAAAACTGTGGGATGTAAATGCGTTTTCAAGGTGAAACGGGGTGTGAATGATTCAGAGGATAGATACAAAGCAAGGTTGGTTGCAAAAGGGTTTTCTCGGAAAGCAGGCATAGACTTTCATGAGATATTTTCACCAATTGTTAAAATTGTTTCAATTAGAATTATGTTAGCGTTAGTTGCTTTGCTTGATTTAGAATTATAGCAACTAGATGTTAAGACTGCGTTTTTACATGGTGATTTAGATGAGGAAATTTATATGGAACAACCGGAAGGGTTTGTTCAGCATCGCAATAAGAAATTTGTCTGTAGGCTCAAGAAGTCATTGTATGGTCTGAAGCAGTTGCCTCGGCAGTGGTACAAGAAATTTGATTCTTTCATGTTGAGTCAAAAATATATAAGAAGTGAATATGATCATTGCGTTTACTTTAAGCAGTTAAGTAATGGCATGTTCATTATCTTAGTGTTGTATGTTGACGATATGCTTTTAGCAAGCAAAAGCATTGAAGAAATCAACAGGTTGAAGACTCAGATGGCAAGGACATTTGATATGAAAGTTGTAGGAGCAGCAAGACAGATTTTGGGCATGGAGATTTTCAGAGACAGGAGCAATGGTAAGCTGTGGCTATCACAACAAAAGTATATTGAGAAAATACTTGTGAGGTTTGGTATGAACGGTGTGAAGCCTGTGTCAGTCCCTTTAGCTTCCCATTTTAAGCTTTCTTCCAGTTTATGTCCTAATACAGATGAAGAAAAGGATTATATGTCTCGAATTCCATATGACAATGTAGTAGGATGTTTGATGTATGCGATGGTTTGTATGCGACTAGATATTTCACATGCGATTAGGGTTGTCAGCAGGTATATGGCAAATCCGGGTAAAGAACACTGATCAACAATGAAATGGGTGCTTCGGTATTTGAGAGGCACAAGTATTTATCGTATTACTTACAATAAGAGTAGTGAATCTATTTGCGGGTATGTTGATTCTGATTTTGCAGGTGATTTGGATAAGAGAAGGTCAACTTCAGGGTACGTCTTTACTCTTGCAGGTGGAGCTATTAGCTGGATGTCAAAGCTACAAAATATTGTTGCTTTATCCACTACTGGAGTAGAATACATTGCTACTTCGCATGCTTGCAAAGAGGCAGTTTGGTTGAAAGGTTTGCTTGGTGAGTTTGGTAGGTTACAGGACAACATCAGGTTACTTTGTGATAGTCAAAGTGCAATACATTTGGCTAAGAATCCGGCCTATCATAGTAAATCAAAGCATATTCCAATTAAGTACCATTTTGTAAGACAGGTTATCACTGAAAGGGGAGTCTCTCTTGAAAAGGTGCATACAAAGGAAAACTGTGCAGACATGTTCACGAAACCATTTTTGTTGGAGAAGCTGCATTGGTGATTGGCTTCTCTTGGCTTGCAGAAAAAATAAATAATAAAGAAACAGGGCATTAGGTTAATTGTTGTCACGGTGGAGATTGTTGAGATTTTCTGTTTTAATAAAATAAGCAAAAAATCTCAGTAGGTGACAACAATCTGATTTGGTTGCTATATTAGCTCTATTTTGTTGGGAGTGAGTTAATGCATCCTATATTTGCTGTAGGAGGATTTATGAGGAAGTTATATCCTCTTAGCTATAAAATAGGTGTCCAGACGGATTGGGTGTATAGTGTGAGCATTTGAGAGGAAATTGGTTCTCTTGTAATCTCCTATTTTGATAATAAGATTGCCGGTGCCTATGTTTGGTGGACGTAGCCCAGAATGGTTGGGTGAACCACGTTAAAACTTGTGTCTCTTTTATGATGTGTTTATCTGTTGTTATTTGTCTTTGGTTTAGCTGAATGCTCCAACATCTATTATCTATTATCTTTACAACTTACAGCCTCACTCTATTTATACAATCCCATGGTCTGTGGACCATGGGTAGGCTGACATGACTTTACATTACATTACATTACTTTAGGGTGAACAACCATATGACCCATCCTCTACTTCTCGCTCCGCGCCCGCAATTCGTGTTGTGTTACAAAACCTTTGACCAAAACCTGGGCTTTGAGCACCAAAACCTGCTGAGGTGGGATTCCATGCCCAACAAGCCTCCAACACAATCATCGTGATTCGTCCCAAGTCACTCTGGTGGTGCGGCGATCTTGGCACGAAGCCCCTCCAACCGATCCTACACTGCATGGAGGTCCACACCACACTATTTTGTAGTCTGCTGGATCTGCTCCACTCTTTCTGTCGAAATCTCGCTATCAGGGGAAAATCCCTGTTGTAAGGCATGCATCACCTTCATTTGTTCGAGCTTTCCTTCAATGTCTACAATGATGAGGAAGGCCTGATCAATCGAAGGCTGGACGCGCGCTTTAAGGACTGCCTCTTTCTGCTACACGACATCCACATGTTCCTTCAATGCCATTGCCTATTGTAGCTTTGCAAGCCATTGGGTCAGGACAACTATCAACACCATTTCACGCACACTATCATACTCCACTTGAAGCTCCCGTGCCTCCGTTTCTAGGTGTTGTATGTTGGGGTCCTCCTGTAATGAAGTGAGGACCGCAAAGGATTCTTCCAACATAGCAGTGTAGTTCTATATTGCCTGGCTTATTTCCTCCAGCCCTTTTTGAATAGTGCTAGTGCGCTATTCCCTAACTTCTAGGGGCATAGAGGGCTGTGCCTTTAATCATAACTTGACAATATGAAGGTTGAGGTCCAGTTGCACCCTCGTTTCTTCCTCCTTTGCCTCAGAGAATCCACTGGCTAATTTGTGGATTCGCTCCGCTATGGGTATATCTACCTGAACGACCAATTCAAGATGTCTCGACAAGCATTGTCTACCTCCTGCTCCAATCCTTGAGTTTGTACGACCAGTTCATCACGCTACCGGCTGAGCTATTCCATATTGATCTTTTTTTCGCTCAATACCAGTAGCGAGTGGCTTTCTCTGGCGTGGAGCTCAGCTGCGACCCCATCCTCTAACTAGTACAGGGTTTCTCATTGAAGGGTAGCCAAGTTTAAGACTAGTCCCTTAATCTTGCCTACTGCACCTTGGTCAACTTCATTCATTGCTGCTAACACGCCCTCTAGGAACACGCAAGTGTTGGTCGTTCGAGCGCGCAACATCTATTCCACCTCTGATGTACCTGTTGTGACATACAGGGCCATTGTTCCTATTTGGGGGGGTTGCACCTGTAGTTCCTGTAACTGCACTCCTAGCGCCCCCAACAAAGTGTTCTACTCCGTTACCACTTCCTGGAGCGTGTCCTTAGTGACATTGCAAACCGTTTCACTGATGTCAAAAATATCACCTTCTGTAAGGGTGATTGGGTCGATAGATGTCTTCGAGGCTTTAACCTTCTTTTTGCAGACCAGTTTCTTAGGGACATGAAGCTGTTTCAACTGTTGCAAGGTGGTTTCTGGGTCCGCGTGCTATTCGGCCAGGTCTATGTCCTCAACCCCCTACCTTGTGGACATGTCATGGCCCTCCTTGGCCTCTTCTATTGGTGTTGTTTTTGTTTCTATTGTCTGCACTGCTTCTGCTGCATCAGCTGGATTCTGCTGTGCGGCTGCCTCTACTGCTGCTTTTTCCTGGCACCTCTTTTCAGCCAGTTGCGCAATACGGCGCTTGGTGTCCTCCTTCCTTTGTTGAGCTATGGTTCTTTCCATTCCTGCCAAGTCCTGGGTGTGCCACTCTAGAGGCCATGTTTCCAACAACGAAGATGGCGTCGTTAGTATAAATGAACGGGAGCTTCTTCCATCCCTTTGCCGGATCTTCCTGCGCTTGGACATAAATGTTGTGCATGTCCACTTTAAACTCTACAAAGCTCTACATAGTGGTGTACATTATGGGAGACAACTGTTGTCTTCTATTGATCCACATCTAGATGCTCGCCTCCATCATCACCCAAAAAACCTTGGTTCCGTGAATCCGCTTCACGTCCTTAGTGGCCCAGAGTGAAGCATAATTCATGGCCTCAGGTAGGTCTCAGGTTGATGTTCGGGAATTGGCTATCTTTCAGTAGTTTTCTCGCTACCAACAAGATGGATAAGAGAAACCACGTGTAGTGGAAGGTCTTACCCAGCCTTTGGGCCTCCATGTAATTTGTCAAAAACTCCTCACAGAGGAACTCAACGCAGTTGAACTGGACCCCTTCTACGCACTGTTCAGCCAGTGCAACGATAGGCACTGGTACTTCATCGACATAGCACTTCTGCATTAATTCTGTGGCCAGGAGCTAGGAGGAGATGCACACCCCTTTGTCCTTCATACTCGCAATTGCATAGCCTCACTTCTTCTTTTCCAGCTTGTATTTAGTTTTCACGACTTCTGTGAGAGCCAAATCACTACTTTTGCCCGCCATCATTGCGTGGTCCTTTCCCTTATAGGGAAGTCAAGAAATCCGATGAATGAGGGTGGCTGTGATGGGAATAGGCTCCTCCAGCCATAGATACCCATCATGCACTAGGCACAGCAGCTGCCTGATGAAGAAAATGGTGATGGGCACATAGTGAAGGTGGTGTATCCATCATAGATGAAGTAACCTAGCCTTCTCCACACTGTGTAGCCATTTTTACGACTCGAGCATGATTACCGGCCCCTTTGAATTTTGTTTCATAAAGCTCTCCGTCGCTAGGTGAGGGAACTTCTCATTATCCACAGGTCCCAATCTTCGAATTTCAGGGTAGGCACCTAGCCTAAGAGCGAACCTTCAATATAATTCCATCGGGGAGAAGTGGGGTCTAGAGTGCACTCTTCGTGGCCTCTAGGTCTTTGGGCACCCTAGATGTCCCTTTCCATGGAGGGACGTACTCGAGTAACTTCGTGGCGGAAGGCATTGTTGAGACATCCTCCTCCACATCTTCTTGCTCCACTATTTGATTAATTAGAGCCTGTAAATCCTCCTCCTCTTTGTCTAATTCAATGGTGATAACCTTTCCTTTTTCTTCCACTGATATCTTACCGAACTGCGGGTTTCTTGGGGACACGCGGACTGGTCCCATAGTTTGTTTATCTTTCTTCAGCACGGCAGCTGTGGTGATTTTGGAACACCTGGCGCAACCGCTGCATCTCCAGGCTCGTCATGGACCATATGGGGCGGTGAAGACTCCCTAGTGATATCTTCAACAAAGCTCACACCTGGCTTGGTAGCAATCATCGTGTTTGCACAGGATATGTTCTATCGCGTACTAAAAAATGGTAAGATTGCTCGATGCTCAATACTCTGCAACTCCTCCAATCTCAAACAACCAAGTGTTGTCTCATGGCTAGTCCTTGGAGTTTTATAGCATCTTTTGAATTTGAATTCGACCGTTCCCCCCATTTCTAAGTTATTAATGCATTCTTGGCGGCAAATCATCCTAAATCTAGCTCTTAATTTTTGTCTTAATTACCTAAAACCTGCTCCCTTTCGTTTTAAATTGGACATATTGTCATGAAGAGTGACACCAACAGTCACTTCCTAGTGTACCTGCGTGGTAGCGCAACCCCCTGTGCATGGGCGTAAACCTTGTACCATGCTGATTCTGCGCTCACCTCCTTCACCGCACAGTTCCCAAATAGACTCATTTAGAGTCCCATTCTCTCTTTCAACTCTCTAGAGCATTGAGACTGTGCCCCCTACGACTAGTCAGGCTATCGCACCATCTGTACGAGACTTCAATTCGCCTTTCAGTATAGTTCGTGGACACTCCTCAATTACCCTTGTGACAGTCAGCACTGTGCATTCTACCTTATGTGGTGTGCTCCCCTGGTTACTATAGTTGGTAAGGTGCAGTCGCAGCCATGGTAGTGAGTCATAAATTCTCTATGACAATCTTCTAATTCAGTGGTATGGTTGTCTGTATCTTGCCTTGTCATCCTTGGTTTATCGATGAGACATGCTTGCGCGATCTTGTTTTCCAGTTTTTTGATCTCAGTGTCCATTAACATTATTTTCTTCCTCAATCGTACATGATATTCTTCACGTTCACGAAGTATAAGGTTCCCTTGCCGAATGGCTTCCTAAATCCTTATATGTTCATCCTCGCATAGCCATGTGATTCCTTCGTCCTAATCTTTGCGTACTCTCCCAACTGTGGGAGCTATTATGTGTAGATTCCTTTCTTTTTAACTTATGGTTGCGACTTGCTTCCGCATCTTTGGAATCATCTCCACGCTCAGGTTTTTTCACATGGTCCTACAGGACCATTGAACCACTAGCATGTGCAGGTCCCAATCAGTTCGTCTCACCCGTTGAACCTTGTTCAGGACTCTGCACACCCTATTGAATGATTTCACGTGGAAAATTTGTAGTGAATGTCACCTTTCTTGCTACTATGATTTGCTCTGACTTTCTATTCTGGGGTTGGGGTGCACTTGTGCGGGTTGTACAACATATGTCTCTACCCATTGGGAAAGGTGGGTGCGCAAGTTATTCTGCCCCAGTAGATTAGCTTTTGTTCGAAGCTGGGGTTTTCCAAAATGTAAGGACATCATCCTTCCACATCTGCACTAGTATTCAAAAGTTCCTTGATGTGTACCCCACCATTGTGTGGGTTTTGCGCACAGTGCCCACTTCAGCGCATTGACCCACTGCTTTTCTGGTATTGCACTTTAGAATTTTCTCAAAAATTCATCCGCCACTGACAATCCATCATATGTCGGCATCTCCTTGGCCTTTGTTGTTACGCAACGCAGTTACCTAATCATCATGTTGCAGTTCAGTGTTGTTACTTCGTGAAGCCGATTCTGCCATCGCTCTACTTCTTTGTCTGAGTCTGAAGTGCAGGAGCTTTCGCACTCCCATGAGATTCTCCCATCTACAGTTGGATTCAACCAATCTTGGTCTCATGCAGTTATCTTGTAAATGCAATCAAGATCATCATCACTATCATCATCGCGCACTGGTTCAAAGTAGCGCGCTCCTTCGAATGGATCTAGTGGTACTACTACGAGTAATGATTTTTTTTCAAAGATCATTTTCTACTTCTTTCGATTTATGACCTCGTTCATATCGGTAGCCTAGTCTATCTTGAGTAGTGCGAGATAGGGATTTCTATCATCGAAAATCTCTATCACATCAAAATCTTCCCGCACGCTCGCACCTTCAATATCTACTTTCACCCCTTGCAATCTTCCCATGGGAAAAATCTTCTATTGGTTCGCCATTCGTAACCGAATAGGGGACCATTGTAATGTGGGTCTGCGCATGTGTTCCCATGTTTGGTTTGGTAGTACATTCGTGTCCGAACCTAGATCTAGGATTACCTGATCTATTTCGTACTCGCCTATTTGCGCAGTCAACCTCATCTCCCTTCCTGTGCGCAATGCATGCTTTCCAAGTTTTTGGACCACGCGTGGTTGTCCTGACCCCGCGCACCTAGTGATAATTTCTAGTAGCCATTTGATTGCCTTGTTGTCACATAGCAGTTTCATGCATGTATCTAGAAAGGTAGTGAGCATCTAAGGATCCATCCCTGATTCTGGTTGATCCTTACTACCTGAAGTGGAGGCCTCCATGGAGCTCTTCTTAGCTTCCAGGAATGTCTCCTTTGCGTGTTCTAAGTCAAACTCAGGTTCCTTTGTAGGAACCTTGCGAACCCACGTACTTTCCCCCGTGTACTTCCCCTTATCATCTCCCATGGTCATACAGCTTCTGAGCATCATGTTTACATTCGGGTCTTCCTCGCATGGCTCAAACCTCATCAATTGTATATTCTGAGTCGAAGGGGGCTGGAGTACCCATTTTTCGCACATCTTCACTGTCAACGAAGGGAAATCTTCTACCTCATGATCAAACTAATTACAGTACCAACATGATATCCTATTTGGGTTCGTACAATCGCGGGCATAATGCCTTGACCCCCCGGAATTGTAACAAATTATCTGTCTGTGACCCCTTCCTGGCTCCATTCCACCTCGACCTCGACTGCGCCCTTGAAACCCAGCACGAGCCATCCCTGCATTTAGGTCAAGGGATCGTGTTTCAGCCTATACCTTATAGGCAGGAGTTTGATCCATCATTAGTTTAGAGCTTCAGTAGGTGCGTTCGTCATGGCCTACCAACCTGCAGAAATGACAAAATAATTGTTGGGACGTCTACATATACTTCTGCAACAGATGAAAATTATTCGTGATATGTTTTCCTCCTATCTGGAAGATCGTGCGCCATAATGAAAATGCCATGCTCAACCCTACTTGTGCCTCCGGTCTTAACGACATTGGCCCTCCTCCTGCCGAGTAGTTCGTGAACACTAGACAGTGATCTTTCTTGTGGCCCTGGCCTTTTAATTTTATGCACCATACTTCCTCGTGCACCTCTGGCTAAGTTGTCCTGTCCTATTTCAAACTTTGCATCTCTAGACACAGATTCTACAGTTGCGCACGGATTTGTTGGACTCCCAACCGAGGTTCTTGTATAGGGTCTCATGTAGCCTCATTTCCATCTCCAACGCTTCAGCCTGGGTAGAAAGTTTTTGCTATGACAACATCATCCTTAAGTGTGGCATAAGTGAGACCACAAACAATGTGCGATGTTGTGCATCTGCTAACGTCATATTGGCTTTTTGGATTGTACTCTTCAGCCTTTGGTCCAGATCCTAGGGGGTCTTGCCTAGGAGCATCGCGATCTCCTTAAACCCGATGATTGATTGTGTCTCTGATTTTGGCCTGCTAAATTCCTTGTTCATTGCAGTCTGGATCTCTACAATTCTTGCATTTGGGTGGTCATTAGAATGCTTGATATACCATGTTATTGCACGATCCTGCAGCGTGCTCACCAAGGTAGCCTTTTTAATGTTATCATCCACAATGCCCTATGCTTCCCATATTGTTCTTATCACAAACCAGAATTGGTCTGGATCTTCATTTCCTACTCCTCTGAACATCGGCAGTTTGATCACACTCACCATACTGAACTGCGGTGGTGGCGGAGGTGGAGTGGGTGTAGATGGAGGTGAGGAGGGTGAAAAGGTTGGCGGTGTGGGTCGAGGTGGTAAACGTGGAATTATCTGCCATATCAAACTAACTACGCTTCTCAGAGAAACTTTCGTGAGCTCCTCCTCGCTTTCCTGCGAGGGTGAAATTAAGGGATTGTTCTCCAATTCCTTACTACTTTCACTTTTGTAGATCTTTTTGCTTCGCATAGTCCCAAACATTAATTTATTCACATAACCCACTTTTCACACAATAACATCTTAATCCAAGTGTTCAAAGATTTAATATACTTACCTTGTGGTCCCTTGAGAAAACGTCGCTCTGCCTCACTGTAGCTGACGGTCATGTCTACCATGAACTCAATGATAAATCCTCCTATTATTCAGTCAAGCCAGTGGTCCACAGCTCGCACTATCTTTTCTTCTCAGACTTCTAGTCTACGCACTAGTTTTGGAGTCCACACTATTGGTTTTTCGAGCCTGCACCTTCCCTAACTATTTGTTAACTTTGCGACCCACTCATACAACTCAAACAGAAAAGATGCAAAGAAAATTTTGTGGATTTCAGTGTAAAAATAACGATCCAACCATTGGTCCTTGGATACTCCCAGATTTTTGTTTTCCTATGCCATGAACTTGTGAATCTTTTTGTCCAACCACTCTTCAATTTCTTTCTTTGTAGGATTCTAGTGGCACGACATCAAACACCCTTTATGCAAATCTCGGTCCCGACAAGGGAACCATTTGTTGGCTTAGTGGGACTTGACCCAGGTTTAGCAGTGATTTAGCCAAGCAAATCCCGGTACTACTGGCCCTTTCAGCAACAGTCCACGGAGTGCAGATTGAGGTCTCACTCAAAGTAGTATGGGAGGGTGCTAGAACCAAGTTTCTGCACCCTGGGGATGTCTGATATGTCAGGATTGGTACGCGGTCCAACCTTCATGCTCATGGTGCTACGCACACCAGTGGGCACCTCGTGGCCTACAATGCTATCTTCGCGTAGTCTTATTGTAGCGCAATCCCTGTTATTTACCCAAGTCTTTCCTAATTATGGACTGTTAGCTAATTACTTAGATTATTTTCATATACAAGTATTCCGAACCATACAAGCATTTACTCAACTGCATGCAGGAAATAAATAAAGAAAAAGTAATGCATGGTAACAGAATAATGATTCAAGACTAGATGCATAGAATTAGGATAAAATTCTCTTTATTAGCTTTCTGTCCTAATTACAGACTCGACTCCACCCCGCACACTCAGCTGTAGAGCCTCTTCCTACTACTACAACCCAAGACACTTAGAATTATATTCTAAGCTTGAAGCACTCCTTCACTACCCATTCTATTATCTATTATCTTTACAACTTAGAGCTTCGCTCTATTTATACAATCCCATGGTCCACGAACCATATGTAGGCCAACATGACCTTACATTACACTACATTACTTTAGGGAAGACATCCCTATGACTCATCCTCTACTTCATGCTCCACGCCCGCAATTCGCGGAGTATTACAAAATCTTTGACCAAAACTTGGGCTTTGAGCCCCAAAACCTGTTGTGCAGGAATTCCATGCCCAACAGAGCTCTGCCACGGCACTGCAGAGTGGAACATCTTAAGAGATGGATCCTTGATGACCTTCAGCTTTGAAGACAGGTTTGAAAGCATTGATGAAGCACTGTAGGAGGTTAAGGCAGGGGTTCTTCAAATTCTACAAGATCCTTTGGAATTGGTTCAACCCAATTGGAGCACTGAGCTACGCCATGCACTAGAATGCTATAATATGACTACTGAAGTGGAGGAAGAGTATCCAAGGAATATCAATATCCCAAAAATGAAAGGCCACCGCGAGGTTCAAGGTCTATAGGTAGAGAACCCATATATCACCGCGCTGCTGAAAACTAGGCAGGTAAACATTGGTACTGAACCGAAGGCTAAATTCACAAAGGTTGAAGATTTTTTGGATGATGCCACAATGGATAAAGTTGTTGAGTTACTCCATGAGTACTAGGATATTTTTACTACAAAATCTTCAGACTTGAAAGGCATCATAGGCTATTTGGGAGTTGTGATGAAAATAAATTAGAAACCGAATGCGAAGCCCGTTAAGTAGAGACCATATCGACTTAATCCGAAATACAAGGAAAAGGTCTGCCTGGAATTGGACAAGATGCTTGAGGCAAGTATTATTGAACCAGTGGAGGAATCTTCTTGGATGAGCCCAATGATAGTTCAGGAAAATAAGCAGAAGGGAGAGATAAGGATTTGCATAGATCTAAGAAAGCTTAACGATGTATGCATTCATGATCCTTTCCCGACACTGTTTACTGATGAGGTATTAGACAATGTGGGAGGGGAGGAGGCCTACTCATTTACTGATGGGTTCTTTGCATACCATCAGATTAAGATCGCACCAGAAGGAAGGAGTAAAAAAACCTTCACGATGGAATGTGGTGCTTTTAGTACACAGTGATGCCATTTGGACTCAAGAATGCGCCAACAAGATTTTCTCATGTAGTCATCATGATGTTCAAAGAGTTTATTCAAAAATTCTTAGAGGTATATTTTGATGACTGGACAATGTTTGGGCTAGTAAAGTTCCATGTAGCCAGCCTGCACTTAATGTTGGATACATGTTGAAGGTATCGGATTGCGCTAAACCTAAATAAGTGCTTGTTTTCTGTCCCCTTTGGGATTTTTCTGGGTTATGTGGTATGCAAGCAAGGAATAATGGTTTACCCTTCCAAGATCATGGTAATAATCAATTTGGAAGCCCCGAGTAGTGTCAAATAGCTGTGCGCCATGACGGGCCATACTGGATATTATTGGAAGTTCATCAAAGCTTATGCCCAGATTACTGCGCCCATGGAAAATTTGCTATAGAAGGATGCTACATTCTATTGGGATGAAGAATGTCAACATAGTTTAGATGTATTTAAGGAAAACATGGTCACTGTGCTCATCTTGGTCTTCCCAGATTGGAAGAAGGAATTCCACATGCACGTTGATGCCTGCTATATTGCATTGGGAGAAGTGTTGACACAGGTTGGTGAAGGAGAGATAGATCACCCTATAGCATTTGCAAGCATAAAATTATCGAAGCCTGAGAATAACTACTCAACGATAGAGTGCAAGGGATTAGTTATGGCATATGTGCTCAAGAAGTTTAGGAACTATCTATTGGGAAGACATTTCAAGATGTACACAGACCACTCCGCTTTGAAGTATCTAGTCAACAAGCCTGTGTTGGGGGGGAAGATATGTTGATGGCTGCTATTGTTTCAAGAATACGACTTTGAGGTAATTTTCAAGCCAAGAAGGTTGAATGCAGGACCTGACCACTTGTCATGCATTGAAATGGGGGAGGATCCTACTAATTTGGAAGAAGGGTTTCCTGACGTGCAACTCTTCACAATGTGTGTAGTGAAAAACTATTTTGTGGATATTATCGACTCTTTTACTATAGGAATAGCTCCAGAAGGATACACCAGCCAACAGAAGAAGAAGTTAGTAGTACGCATGCTAGACTTCTTAGTAATTGCAAGACATTTGTATAAGATGGGCGCTGACGAGATACTCGGACGGTATGTGCCCGATTTTGAATGAAATAGAATCCTCATTGAAGCTCATGGGGGGATATCGAAGGACATTATGTAGGAAAAGTAATGGTTCATAATATTTTGCATGCCGGATTGTGGTGGCCTATGCTACATAAAGATTCTAAAGCATATTGGAGGGTGTGTGATGCATGTCAAAGAATGGGCAAACCATCATGAAGGGATGAGCTGCCTATGAATCCTCAGGTGTCATTATAGCCATTTGAGAAATGGAATATTGGCTTTGTAGGACCAATCGAGCACCCAAGTAAGAAAACAGGTGCACACTACATCATCACCATGATAGAGTACCTGACCAGATGGGTGGAGGCATATCCTGTAAAGGATTGTACGGGGTCTATAATAGCTAAATTTTTGTTTGAATATGTGCTAACCAGGTTCGGGTGCTCGAAAGTGCTGATGAGTGATCATGGTACACACTTCCTCAACGAAACAATTAGTGTGCTCATAGAAGAATTTTAGGTTTATCATTAGAAGAGTACACCATATCACCCCAGGCTAACGGAATGGTGGAGGACTTCAATATGATATTGGTAATTACACTGACAAATATTTTCGACGCGCAGCGGAATGATTGGGACCTTCACATACCGAAATTATTATGGGTGTACATGACTACTTGCAAACAAATAGCAGGTCAGACACCTTTCTAGTTGGTCTATGGAATAGAAGTTGTGATGCCTATGGAATATATCATGCCTACTCTACACATATAAGCTTTCAAAGGGATGTTGGGCCGTAGTGCATTGGAAGAATAACTCGCGCCTTTGATGGAGCTCGAAGAGGATAGATTCCTTACTAGATTTCATCAGCAAGTACAAAAAGAACATGAAAAGGCATGGGACGATCTACACATCAAGCTGTGCACATTCCAGGTAAATGACTTGGTTTTATTCTATGATAGTAAGTTCACTAAATTTCCTAGAGAGTTTAAGATGCATTGTTTGAGGCCATATGTCATCAAAGAAATCACAGATGGGGGCGTGGTTCAACTTGTAAAACTAAATGGGGAACCTTTCCCGAGAAAAGTGAATGCAAGTCGGTTGAATATGTATGTAGGGGACCCGACCCAATCACTACATGATAGCAGGACAGTCTTAGTGCTCCAGGCAATGGAAAGGGAGCACAGGAATATAAGCTACCTTGCCCGATTTTGGGAGCTACGTGACAGAGGGGCTACGTGGAAGAGGTTGATGTCACAGTGCCAGATGCAACACGAAGGGAAATACACTATGGAAGGAGATACTACACAACACAACCAGAAAATGACCATTAGGTTCACTGTTCATGATTTTATAGCTAGGAGATGGTTAAGAGGAATGGGGGGGTGAAATTTAAGGCTGAAATATTTGGAGATCTACCGCCAGTTCAACATTAATGGATGGATTTTGGGGGGAACGATAAAATTTGAATTCAAAATCTCCTATAAATTACGCGTGGTGGTCCAACAGAGAACACTTTCCATCCTTAGAATTTTTGCATTGTACTGTGTATCGCTAATGAATCGCAAGTTTTTTGAGGATTTGGTCGCAAGAACTATGTTTGAAAATCTACCCAAGGACACCCAACTCTTTATTTGGAGAACAATGTGAGGACCAGGAGAGACTGCAAGCACCAGAGAAATTGTTGCCTCCAAAAGAGTGGGCACAAAAGTTGTGAGCATGGAAGCTTTGGCTCCTGTTCTCATGGTACCGAGGTCACCTAGGACGAAGCCTACACCAGTGCACCAAATCCACAAGCTGAAGAAAGATTAGTAGAATAGGCCAATGCAAGTGCGCAAGTCACCTAAAAAGCACTCTGCTACCCAAGCATAGAGGAAGGGCAAGCAACTTGAGAAGGTTGTAGACTTGGAGGCTGAAGAGGGCGCTGAGGATATAGATGCTGAGGGTGTGGAGCCCATCTCCAAGTTGCCAGAGTATATCCCTCCATGAAAAGGAAAGGTGAAAGTCACCAAGGACCCAGACATGGAGAAATTCGACATTAGCACATCCCTATTGCAAGAAAATATAACCTTTGAAGGTTCGCATTTGGCGAGGGTTCCCATTTTAAAGATGGAGGACTGGGACTTGGTTGACTATGAGAGGTTCCCCCACCTCGTGATAGAGAATTACATGAAACGGGTGTTTTACAAAGAATCTGGTGTCACCATGTTGGATTTGGTTGAATGGATTCAGGGAGTAAATCAATCAGGGTTGTTGAACCTATTGTTGGTGCCCCACTATTACCGCTCGAGCGTCAATATCACATACATAAAGAAACTTTTGACTCTGGTGCATGATGGATGTTTATTTATTGATGCAACTATCCCTATCATAGGCATGCTTATCCACTTGATCATGCTCCTACCAAAAAATGGCTTGAACCTGGCCAAGGATTTTGGTAGAAGGACAAGTGAGTGAGACTTGGCAAGAAGATGAAGGAAAATTTTGGGATTATCAAGAAGCCGCGTGGGTACTCCATCACATCCATCAACAACCCTTTGGTGCAAATTAAGACACAGATATTAGCTAGTTTGGTCATGAGGAAGTGTTGTGTGGATGAGCTTCTGGCACTTGTGATCTCTTTAGTTGCATAATCAGCGGAGGGCGTGTAGTTCAATTGGTTGCGCTATCTATGTAGCAAGTTCCTTGTGAGTTTTCACAAGGCTCAGGATGAGAGCAAGACCTTCCACTATGCATGGTTGCTACTCTCTATTGTGCTAGTTTTCTAGGAGCTTCTGTAGGATAGTCAGTTCCCCCATTGGAGGCAGGTTTGCCAGAGGCTGCAAAATTTGCCTCCCTTTGGGCCACGAAGGACCCCACACGGATCACCAAGACAAACAAATTATGGGTTTTGATGGAGTTGAACAATCACATTGCCATCAACCAATGGCCATGGTTTTCCCCAACCATATATGAGTAGTTTTCAGAGTACGTAGAGTTCAAGGCAGACTTCCACCATGTGTATATGAGAGAACGAAAGGATCCAGCATAGAAGTGGTTTTATCTTCTTATCTTGCCATTGATGATGCGATTTAGGAAGTCATCAAGCAGTGGCTAGCAGATTGGAATTCTCCATCTGACCTAGCCGTAGGTACTAGTAAAGGTGCAGGGATTTTCACAGAGAAGAAGAAGAAGGAGGCAACGAAACAAGCGGTCCAGAAGTTGGCCACACAATGAAGGAAGGAGGTTGAGGAGAAGGCCGACTGGAAAAAGAGAGCACTGTAAAGAAGTAGGCTGAACAAGAGAAATGAAACTCCAAGCAAAGCGGTAAATCCCCTTCGCCCCATATTGAGGAGGAAGAGCAGTCATCATAGGGCGATGGAGGTGATGAAGGACAGAGCACCTCATTCTGGGTCAAGAGGTATAAAGAACAACAGAAGTGAGTGAGACCACCACTGAGCTATTGCAACAATTTTAATAACAACATCTATAGTGATTAGGTACCATTCAAAAGGATCTGCATGAACTACAAATCCAGACCAGTAGGATACAAGTGGGAGTAGGTCAGGTCGGTGCTGTGCAGACGAGCCTGGCACTAGGGACAAGTCAGGCTATAGAACTTGTCAGGTCAGTGGACCTGAGGATAGTTGCACTACCCAAAGGGTCCTTGAGCATGGAATCAGCTAATGACAAGGTCATCGTAAGCTCTCTAAAGAATATTGGCCTCAAAGTTGCAGTGCTCCCCAATGAGTATCTTCACGTACTGTAGATTGGTGTGACAACAGAATCGAGAGCACTGGAGCAGTGCACCCTCAATTTAATTAGTGAGTACAAGGTGAACAATGAGAAAATTTTTGCTGAAAAGATAAAGGCCCTGAAGGCAAAGGAAACAATCAAGGCACAAAGTGCCCAGCTGGCGGTTGTGGTGGAAGAAGCATGTCGGACAGTGTCGGAGTTGTACATACCTCAAGAGGCACTACTTGAGGCCAAGATCTAAAAACTTGCTGCGAGCATCCGTGATGCTAAGGCTGAGGTGGCTAGAGTTCAATTCAAGCTTGATATCAAAATCAGAGAACTTGATCTCAAGTCACAACCTTCGACTCCGCTAGAAGTTTGGGAATACCACAGCACTATTGTCAACGAAGGATTAACTATTGTGGATGTCACGGTTGTTTATTGTACAACTTTGTTTGAGAAAGCCATGGAAGTGGTGACGATCTTGCAGGAGGAACCCACCATGCAGATACTAAATATCGGGATCCACGAGCTCCAGCAGCAGTGTTGGTTTAGTGGGTCCTAATCGAGGTTCAGAGTTAAGTTTTGCAAACAAATGCCTACAATACTATCCCTTTTGGCATCAACCCATAGAGCGCAGACTGAAGTCTCACTTGAAGCAGTATGGGGGGATGCTAGAACCAATTTTCCACAGCTAGACATGAACATGATGTCATTTTCTGCACTAAACCTTCCTTCGCATAGATCGATAAGCCCTTGAGGCTTATCGATATGACTTTCTTTTATCAACCTCTAGACCTTCGCGAAGGTCTACAACTATCTTTCATGGACCCTAAATAAGTGAATCAACTACATACGAGCCTCTATAATTACCCTTAGTTCTATATTTATCTAGATGGGCATAAGTATCTGATATCTTTAACATGCATTAAGATATTCTTCACGTAAAAAGATATTAGTACTTGCATTCATATAACAATGTTAAACATGCAGAATTGTGCATCAATACAGTATTAAATCATAACCCCATTATTCATCATAACATAAATGCATTCATTCATAACATAAGTAAATGGACAAACCACAGATATTTCTGGAATAATCTCTTTATTGATACTTCAGTTCTGCTTACAGACTCAAAACTACCCTGTGAACTTGGCAGCAGGGGTCTATGCACTCAGTTGAGACTCTACTGTAGTCCTATGTGCAGACAGCTGCATAGCCTCTCTTCTACCCTAAGTCTCTTCGCTCTTTGCATCTACTAACCCATTACATCGATATCATGAACTAAAATACCTTAGACTCTCTAAGACTCTACTTTTTATACAATCCCATGGTCCACTGACCATGGGTAGATCTATTAAATCTGACACAACTTAAATAAAAGAAGGGAAAATCCCTTTATGACACTTTACTATCTACGTGCTCCACGATCGCAACTTGTGAAGAATTTACATTTTACGTAAAAAAAACTTGGGCTTTTTGCCCCAAAACTTGGGCTTTTGCCCCAAAATTGACCACGGGGGAACTTGTCCCATCATGCCCCAAGACAAATATCGTGACTCACCCTCGAGTCACTCTTATGGCACGGAGATCTTACTGTGGGGACCTTCCAACTTGACCTATGCCACTACTACCTCAGTCGCACTCTGCGTGGCTGCCTGCTTGATTTTCTCCACCAACTGCTCAGTTGTTGGTCCTGAGCAATCTTCCTTTACCTTCTGTTGTGTCCTCTATAGACTCGCCAACTTCTCCTCAATGGTGGCAAAGATAACATAGGCATCATCCAACCAAGGCCCAAATCTAGCCTGAAGGACCACATCTTTCCATTGCACTGAATCCACCTATTCAAGAAACTGCTTTACCTCATACAACTTAGCCAATCGCTATGATATAGCAATGGTGCACATCATCATTCTTGCTTCGTCATACTGTTTCTACAATTGACGGGATTCTGTGTTCAATCTATGTAGGTTAGGATCCTCTTGCAGAGTCGTATCGACCTCCATAGACTGCTCAAAGAACGCAGTGCAATCCGCCACTGTAGTATCTACTACTGCAACTGCATCCTTCACAGTGGCTTCACGTTGTGCTCTAACATTTGGTGGAGTTGAAGGCTATGAATTCAACTCAAGCTCTATGATTTTAAGGTTTAGTTCAAGCTGAACCTTGGCTGCCTTTGTCTTTGCATCATGCACACCTACATCCAACTTCCTAATCTTTGGTTCCAATGACACTTCTTCTAGTATATGCAGTTCTCGAATAGTTCTACATGCTTCAGCTACCACTACTGTAGCGCGCTCGTTCTGCTCCTGAACCTTGTTCCATCCTTCTAGTGTTGTCATCTTCTTAATGAACATTTGTTCATTTTTTACTTTCTACTCGTTGATCAAGCTCAGTGCACGCTACTCCTAGGCCCTAATTTCTGCAATCACACCTACTTGTAATGTGTGAAGGAATTCACTGGGGAGTGCAGCCAAGTTGAGGCCAACATTCCTCAATGCACTCGCAGTAGCCTTGTCAGCTTTTGCCTCCATGCTCAGAGCTCCATTAGGTAGCGCGACTGCCAGAGATCTAACGATCGAACCAACTCTGCTGCTTGAGTGGTCCCTGACGCCAAACCATTTGGTGTTGTGCTGCTATGCGCTGCACCCGCCTATAGTCTAGTTGTTTATATATGTAGCTCATGTAGACCCATCTATATAGCAGAGAAAATTTTAAGGATGGAAATTTATTTTAAAGTTTATAAATCTTGGTGAATATCACTGTGTATAATATAAAAACTATATAATATTTATTGATATACTGATAAAAATATCCAAATTTCTAATTATTTTATTGGTAGAGTATATATAATTTTGGCAATTTCTAGAGTAAAATAATTTTATACCACAAAATTTGAGCGAATAATTTTTAGAAGAAATAGAAATTGGCAAATATTGTTTTTGGAAAAAAGATGGAAAATTAGCCCACTTGCGAATATTAGCCCCTAAAATTTTCCATGTTGTATAGCGACCAGTGCTTTTTTCTGCTGCTGCTGAAACTACTATAGTAGTTCCACTGTCGTGTCCCTTACCTTGTCAAGAATATCGTCAAAGTCACCCTCCATCAAGGTGATTGGATCTAGCGACAACTTGGAGGCTTTGGTCTTCTTTCGTTGTCCCTCGCTTTCCTGTTCCCCATGTCACTTTACACGGAAAGAAGTGCTCTCCTGATCTCTGTCGCCCTATTCTGACTATTTGTCTTCCTCCATTTGGGGTGAAGGATATTTCTAACATATGTCAGAGCGATGCTCTTCCTATTCTGCTTGCTCCTTTACAGTGCACTCTGCTTCTGCTTGAGCCTTCTCCTTAGTCTCCTTCTTCCTCTTTTTTGCCAACTACTAAACCTTCAATCGGGTCGCTTCCTTTTTCTTCTTCTCTGTGGGCTTTCTAGTCTCAGCAGCCAAATATGATGGTGTGTGCCAATCTATTGGCCAACGCTTAAGGACTTAAGCAATGGCATCATCTGTAGCCAAGTAGGGAAGATCATACCACTTTTAATCCGGATCCTTCAGCTCTTGGATGTAAACACGGTGGAAGTCCTCTTTGAACTCTGCATAGCCCAATACCTTCTCAAATATGGTTGGTGAAGATCACGAATTTTGATTGATGGCTGCACAGATTCTTACCTCCATCAGCACCCAAAATATTTTTCTTTCACAAACCCACGCAACTTCCTTTGTAGCCCAGAGAGAACCAAACTTGGTTGGTTTTGGTAAATCTATATTGACTGGAGGAAACTGACTGTCCTTTGGCAACTCCCACATGACCAGCACAATTGATAGCAATATACATGAGTAATGGAAGGTTTACTTTCATCTTATTCCTCTCTACAGTCTGTGAGGAACTCGCTGCATAGGTAGCACGCCAAGTTGAACTGTACACCCTTCACGCACTGAGCTGCTAACGAAACTACTAGTGCCAGAACCTCATCTACATGCAGTTTCTCATCACTTTTCTAGCCAAAATTTGGGTGGCCACCATCATTGTGGGGTCAGTAACACTAGAAATGGAATACTTGCACACTTTCTTGACAAGTATGAACTTGTCCTTCATCTTCTTGGCGAGGTTGCACTCGCTCGTCTTTCCACCAAATTCCTTTTCCAAATTCAGTCTAGAGTGAGGTAACAATGTGATCCTATGGATCAGCATATCAGTGATCAGAACCGACTCACTAAACCACAAGCTCCCGTCATGCACAATGCACAACAACTGCTTGATGACTGTCAAATTTATGGGGGCGCGGTGGTAGTGAGGCACCCATAGGAGGTTCAACAACCCTACCTTCTTTAACCCATGAATCCATTGCACCAGCTCCAACATGTGACACTAGACTCCTTGTAGAACACTTTCTTCATGCAGGTATTGGTAGCTAGCTAGGGGAATCGCTCGATATCCTCTGAATCCTAATATTCAAGCTTCAGAAGTGGGATGCATGGCAAGCCTAGACCTTCAAAATTTATATTTTCTGGCAGCAGGGGTGTGTTAAGGAGGAACTATCACTCATTTTGGTCCTTGGGACCTTCACCTTGCCCTAGCATGGGGGGATGTATTCCGGTAGCTTCGAAATTGTGTCTACCCCCTCAATATCAATGTCTCTTACACCCTCCATGGCCTCCAGGTCTACCACTTTTCCTTTCTCCTGCGTGGTTGGCTTTCTTTTCTCTGAGCCTATGTAGTTGGATGTTTCCTTCGAAACTCATGCATCGGCAATGTCTTCTTTTGTTTATCATTTTGAGGCTTGGGAGCCATTCTTAGCAACATAGGCTTCAGCCTAGGTGACCTCGGTGCCTTATGCACTGTTGCGGGGACCTCCATACTCACAACCGTAGGGGAAACTCCGTCAGAGACGACAATAACCCCAGTACTAGCAGTCTCAGCTGGTGCAAATGTGAGGTTCTGATCAAGTTCAGGATATTGATCAGACATATGGCTTGCAAGAAAATTCTCAAAGAGATCACATGACAAACAACACAACTCATAAATTCTTAGACTGTAAAGTGTTTCTCGGTAGATAGCCACTTGTAGTTTATAGGAAAACTCGAATTCAAATTCGACCATCCCCCCCAAAATCTGTTCATAAATGTGAGATTGGTAGAATATTTCCAAATATTTCACACTTGATTTCAGCCTTAAATTCCTTAAATGCCAGTCGTTCACTCCTCTTAACCATCTTTTGGCAGTCAAATCATGAACAATGATAGTAACGGTTAGCTTATGGTTGCGCTGCGCGGTCTCCATCCTTATAGCACAGCTCCCTTCACACTTCTCTAGGCACTGTGACATCCTCCTATTTTGTGTAGACCCCTGATCACGCAGCTCTACAACCCGAGCAGTGTAGTTTATAGTCCCGCGCATCCTTGCAACTACTTGGAGTGCTAAGTCTATGCTACCATCATATAGTCATATGGCTAGATCCTTGGTGTATGGCTTTAATGGGCTCCCATTTACCTTTCCCAGAAATGGATCTCCATTTAATTTCATAAGTTGAACTACTCCACCATCAGCAATATCCTTGATAACATAAGGCCCCACCCAATGCATTTGAAATTTTCCTAGAAACTTATCAAACTTGCTGTCATATAATAAATCTAAATCGTTTACCTTGAAGGTGCACAGTTTTATGTGCCGGCCTTGCCATGCCTTTTCACACTCCTTTTGAACTTGATAATGGAATCTAGCCAAAATCCTATCTTCCTCCAACTCTGTCAGCTATGTGAGCCGTTCTTCTAAGGCTCCACAATCCGCCATTCCTGTGAATGCCACTATGCGTAGACTAGGCATAATGTATTCCATTGGAATCACAACTTCTACGGTATAGACCAACCTGAAAGGTGTCTGTCCAGTCAGCTTCTTACAAGTAGCTTTATAATCCCATAACACTTTTGGTATGCACACGTCCCAATCATTCCTCTATGCATTGTAAACCTTTGTCAGCGCATTCTCCAATATCATATTAAATGCTTCCACCATCCCATTGGCCTGAGGATGATATGGCATATTTTTTTTATGATAAACTTGGAATTCTTTTGTCAGCGTGCTAATCGTTTCATTGAGGACGTACGTACTGTGATCACTCATTAAAATCTTGGGGCAACTGAACCTATTCAACACATATTCAAATAGGAACTTCGCTGCTATTTCCCCTGTACAGTCCTTTATAGTTTGTGCCTCCACCCATCTGGTCAAATACTTGGTCGCAATGATGTTGTAACGCGCACCCTTCTTCTTTCCTAGAGGCTGAATCAGTCCTACAAAATCAATTTCCCATTGTTTGAATGGCTACAATGATAGTTGCAGATTCAAATGCATCTCATCCCTCTACGATGGCCTACTGGTTCTCTAACATGCATCGCATGCCATACAATATGCTTTGGAATCCTTATGAAATGTTGGCCACCACAATCCAACGCATAAAATGTTATGCAATGTTGCTTTTCTAGCATAATGGTCTCTTGCAGCTCCTCCATGAGCTTCAGCTAGGATGTTGCTTTATTCAAAATGAGGAACATAGCATCGCAATCTCTCGTCCAATCCCATTTTATATAAGTGACCTACAATCACTGAAAAGTATACCGTGTGCATCACTAATTCCTTCAACTGTTGACTAGTGTACCCCTCTAGAGCCATCCTCGTAGTCAGTAAGTGGATGATGTATGCAAAATGATTGTCTTCCATGCGCATCGAAAGGAGCTACGTGTCATGCAGTCCTTCCTCCAAATTAGTAGGCTCCTCTCCTATTTCAATGTGTGACAGGTGATTTGGTCATGCATTCAACCTCCATCACTTCACAATTACTTTGAAATCGTACTCCTGAAATAGCAGCAGCCATCTGCATATTCGCCCCCCCCCCCTCCCCAACACAGGCTTGTTGACTAGGTACTTTATTGCAAAATGGTTTGTATACATCTTAAAGTGTCCAGCTAGCAAGTAATGCCTGAAATTATGGAGCACATACACCATAGCCAACCCTTTGCGCTCCATCGTCGAATAATTCTTCTTAGCCTTAGACAACTTCCTACTCAGGAATGCTATCAAGTGATCCAATTCTCCTTCACCGACATGTGTCAACACTACTCCTAGTGCAATGTACGATGCATCCACATGCACATGAAATTCCTTCCTCCAATCTGGGAAGACTAGGATCGGTGTAGTGACCATCTTTTCCTTTAGCACGTCCAGGCTCCACTGACATTCTTCACTCCAACAGAATGTAGCATCCTTCTTCAACAACTTTTCCACTGGCATGGTAATCTAAGCATAAATCTAGATGAACTTTCAATAATAACCAGTATGACCCAGCGTTGGCTTAGTGGGTCCTGATCCAGGTTCAAAGTTAAGTTTTCCAAACAAATCCCTACACTACTGGCCCTTTCGACATCAACCTGCAGAGCAAAGACTAAAGCTTCACTCGAAGCAGTATAGGGGGATGCTGGAACCAAGTTTCCACACCCAGAGATGAACGTGATGTCATTTTTTGCCCTCAACCTTCCATCACATACATCGATAAGCCCTTGAGGCTTATCGATATGACTTCCTTTTATAAAATTCTAGACCTTTGCGAAGATCTACAATAGTATTTCATGGACCCTTAATATGTGAATCAACTACTTATGTGCCTTTGTAATTACCCAGAGACCTAAGTATCTGGTATCTTTAACATGCATTAAGATATTCCTCACTTAAATAGATATTAGTACTTGTGTTCATATAACAATGTAAAACACGCGGAATTGCACATGAATACAGTATTAAATCATAACCCCATTATTCATCATAACATAAATGCATTCATTCATAACAGAAGTTAATGGACAAAACACAGATATTTATGGAATGATATCTTTATTGATACTTCAGTTCTACACACAGACTCAAGACTATCTTGCGCACTTAGCTGCAAGGGTCCACGCACTCAGTTGCAGACTCTACTTGAGGCCTCTATGCACACAGCTACAGAGCCTCTCTTCTAATTTAAGTCTCTTCGCTCTTTCCTTCTACTGACCCATTACATCGATATCATCAACTGAATTGCCTTAGACTCTCTAAGACTCTCCTTTTTATACAATCCCATTGTCAACAGACCATGGGTAGATCTACCAAAGCCAAAACAACTTACATAAAATAAGGAAAAATCCCTTTATGAGACTTTACTATCTATGCACTCCGCGACCACAACTTGCAGAGACTTTACACTTTACATAACAAAGACTTGGGCTTTCTACCCCAAAACTTGGGCTTTTTCCCCAAAATTTACCGTAGGGGACCCTATCCCAACAAGCAGGACGACGGAGTAAGGGTGAAGGCACTCACCATTTCTACAGTGCAATGCCTCGCCAGGGTGCAGGATGCAAAGAAAGTTCTGGAACAAGCAAAAGCCGTGAAGAAAAAGGAAGCAGTCCTTGAGGCCAGGTTAGGTCCCTGGTTGGATGAAGCCTACCTGATCTCAGCCAACATACAGGAAAAATTGGTGAACTTGTAGCTTATGCAATAGAAAATAAAGCGAGTCAGTGAAGGACCAACCACAGAACAACTAGTGGAGAAAGTTAAGCAGGCAACCACGCAGAGCGTGACTAAAGCAGTGGTTGTACAGGTCAAGTTGGGGGATCTTCACAACAAGATCACCATGCTAGCTGAGTGATGTGAGGACAAGTCATGACCTTTATGTTGGGGGCCTATTGGGATGGGGTCCACTGGGGTTAGTTTTGGGGAAAAAGCCCAAGTTTTGATGTGAAAAAATGAAAAGTATCTGCAAATTTTTGTCGCACAGTACGTAGCTAGTTAAGAGTCAAAAGGAGTTTTTATCCTCCTTTATGTAAATTTTAGTTTTCTTTTGAGATCTACCCATGGTCCATAGACCATGGGATTGTATAAATCAGTGTGTATTAGAGAGTCTAAGGCAAGGAAGAATAAGTCTATGGGTACAAACAAAGAAGTCTACAGCAGAGATAGAAGTCTTAGAGGAGGGAAAGTCTCTACAACTAAGTGCGCAGAGGCCTAGAGTAGTGTCTGTAGCTGAGTGCGTGGACCCCTACAGCTGAGTGCCCAAGGAAGTATAGAGTCTGTAAACCTATATTGAAGATCAATAAAGAATATTATTTTAGAAATTCTTGTGTTTTAGCTCTTTACTTCTGTTATGTATGATTGCAATATATGTTGTGATGAATGTTGTCTTTATGAAATAACGATGCATTGATGCATGAATTTACTTGATCTGTGTAACTAATTGAACGCAATTAATGTTAAGTGATTACACGAAGATCATAACACTGTCTGTTAGGGTTATTGAACACTTAGGAAAATCTAAGTAAATACTGATCTAAGAGTAATCTATGATGCACGTAAGTAGCTAATTCACTTGTTCAGGGTCCACAAAAGCCAGTTGTAAACCTTCGTGGAGGTCTGAGTGCCGATTAAAGGAAGTTACTGCTGTACACCATAAGTGCTTAAAGATCTGCATGAAGGCATATCTAGGTCACAAAAGGACATCACACTGATCTCTAGGTGCGAAAAGTTGGTTCTAGCATCCCCCCATACTGCTTCGACTGAGACTTCAGTCTGCGCACCACGGATTGATACCAAAAGGGCCAGTAGTGTAGGGATTTGTTTGGCACAACTAAATTTGAACCTGGGTCAGGACCCCCTAAGCCAACAGCTATGCAAGATTTATTATTGTGGACAATAGTATCTCCCCTAGGTTTGGTGGCTAACCTAGAACAATAAAAAGAAGAAGGACCCAATGTTTTCCTTAAAGTAAGTAGATGAAGGGATGAAACCAAGATGGAATATGTCATATGTTCCACTCCTTATTTGGTTTGAATGCTACAATCCTAGCTCTAACTACCAAAATTATAACCTGAACAACCTGACAACACAAGCCAGGAAGCTACGAGACCTATGTAGCATAATCTATCTACTTTATTCAACAATTCAACATGGTATTGAAATACATTAAATAATGACATCACATATAGGAAAGCAAAGAACTCTTTATATTCATATATATGGACTAAATTACAACCATAAATAGGTGTTGATATTGTAGAAGAGCTCCTCCAAGTTGTTGACTTGTCCTTCCTTTGTCACAAGGTGCACCTCCAATCACCATAAATGCATGAAAATATAACATTCATAGCAGTAGTATAAGGGTAAAATCACTCTCCAAAACCCAGATATTTGCATATAGAAGGTTGTAAATAAATAGAGGAGTGAGTTAAGTTGGGATTTCTTATCCTTTTCCAAATCTTGGGATTGAGATCCACTCTTGATGGGAGGATGAGATCTAAGGATAAGGGATGGAAACTCCAAGGTAGGATAGGAAAGGATTCAAAATTTTTATTTGAGGTAAATGGTTACAATAGATCCTGGAAGCTTATGGAAATGAAGGCTTTAGGATTATCTCTCTTTTTCCTGAATTTCTAGAACAAGGGTGCAGAGGGGATCAACTTGTAGGTGAACACAATCCAACAAGAGGCCAGGGAGCATTGGTCCTAAAACTTGCTCATATGATGTAGTTTAGGGGAAAAACTATGGGGAATGAGAGAGTCATGCATAGGGATTTATGCAATGATAATGTAAAGGGTGAATAGGATGTTTATTGATCCCATTAGGAGGCCTATTGATCAGGTGTGACAAAATAGTCTATAACAACGGGATACATGATAAATCCTAGAGGGTGGAGCCTTGTTGGGCCTAGCAATCCCCTGACCAATAATGGTGAGATGCATTGTAAAGCTTAAAGGTGGAGATTGATAAATTCCTCACAGTTTAGGTTGAGAGTTCCCAAGGTATCCACACTTGTATAGGTCTAGTGATCCTTGTATTGGTATATGGTGGGATTATGATAAATCCTGGTAGTGTATGTTTCTCTTTTGGGCCCAGGAATCCCTTGGAGGGATTGTGGTAAAGCTTCATTGTATAGATTAGGACATGGGCCTACGAATACCTGGGTGGATCATAATAAAGCTTGAGGAAGCCCTACTTATTTTGTTATAAGTCACACATTCTTGCTTTGAATATGGCACAAGGGTGATTGGATGAAAGAAAGATTTGGTTCAACCCAATCTAAGGTCAAGTGGTACATGGAAGTCCCTAACTTGGTTGAACTTTAAATATGTTAATAAGAGCTCTTTTCCTCTTGTGTCCTACGTGTAAATGTACTTGTTACTATGTGGCTTTAAAGGTTGTTCTATCATTATTATTTTGTTGGTTATATGTTGGTTATAAGCATGGTTTTATGACATACTTTGGTTATGGTTCTCATCATGTTTTGGTTAGTGGATAAAATTTTAATGAATGTATGAAATAATAGATGTTAACAAAACTATTTTGAGTGGGTATCATACCTTCCTGATGAATCTTAGATATGTATAAAGTCCCTAATAATGTTCAAATGTGTATTTATGACATGTACATTACATGCTTATGATGTGTTTGACTAAATGTCTATCACATTTAGGCTTGGTTAGGCCAATTCCTTAATGAAGTTCTGTGTTAGAAGCTTTTTCTTTGTGTCATTTATTGTTATGGAACATTTCATCAAGTTTTGGGTAGTGACTTGCAGTTTAGCCTTGAAAAGGTGGCATAGATTTTGTAGTCTCTGGCAGAGAACTAGCTAAAAAAGGCTGCATTCACACCCTTGGAGTGGTTAGGAATGTGAGTGGAGGCCTACAGCCGCATGGATACATGCTTATGCATGTGACTACGAGTCCATATCAGTGAAAAGGAAAGTTAACTCAGGGTTTCGACACCTAGAAGCATGGTTTAGCCCTTTGAGTTCGTGTTGCAGCCGAGGAAAGTATGTAAGGGTTTGTTTTGTCAATTCCACTTCCTTAAGGTCATCTAAGAGGTTGAATAATATCATTGTAAATCTTCATCACATATTTACCCCTGTGGATTGGTAAACCTGGGTAAGTGTGGGAGGAGGTTGTTACAAATTGGTATCAGAGCATGGTTCAACACTTAGACTGGATGGGCGGAATGTGGTTGTCATCCATGCATGTAGGATGTGTATGTGTTTCTTGTGTATGCATGGTGATGGTCATTGTTACAGTTATGTTGTGATGTAGAAGTTGAGGATGTTGTTATTGGGATGTGCGTGTCATGAACCTGTGTTAGTTGTATATGCATTTGTTATGCTTGTCAGTGTCTATATGTTGTTGTGCATGCGTTGTTATGGTTATTGTTATGCATGCATAGTAGGTTAGATATGCATCGTGAGTTCATTGTATACAGTTATATCATCATAATTTGTTGATAATATATGATGATGATATGTTGGATGAGATAGAGCATGATATATAGATTATCAAATTAATGATGCAACACTGGACCTAGGTGTAAGAGCGGATCATCATACATTTTTCTACATTAGGCATGTAGGTATGTTAGTTACTGGTTATTATATGCATTATGGTTATATACATGCCTGTCATTCTATTGGTATTTTGTTTACATGCATGATAGATGCTAGTTGATCAATGTGGTCATATGCACATGTGTTAGATAGTCATGTATTGTAGTAACTTGTCACTACCTGCATTGTGGTTGTACACATGATAATTATGGTCATTGAATTTAAGACCTTGATTTATATGTATCGTGTTAATCTACACCAACCTATGAGATGGCCATGGTTATGATATTAAGGTATGTGTCTATATACTTGCGACATTGTGTCGTACAAATCTAGAGTGATTGTATAGATGTCGTAGCCTCCCATGAGATACATTGAGGTATGAGTTTGATCACGACGTCTATTTGGTTTATCTAACATGGTATGTATATAGGTTGTTTGAATATTTGATTAATTTCATGATATGGGTATTTTCTATAAGATTACATGAAGGAATGATCTTATTTTAAGACGGTTGTACTAACACATTATGTGCTAAGACAACTAATATGTACTTGAGTGTAAGTGCGTGCTAGTTCTAGTATTAAGATTAATGATTATGTGTTGACTGTTGATTTTGTCATGGCTATTAGTCTTGGTAAAAGATAATTAATAAACATGTTATCTTGATCTTGGAACATGTGGTTGACATGTGTGAACAATTGTAGGGAAACATGTTTGGTATTAGTGTGGCAAGGTAACAATTGATGTGTTTATATAACTAATAGTTGGGTGATGGGATAGTACATAGTAAGACTCAATTGAAGCAAGGTAAAAGTTAAAAGGATGGAATTGGGTGAGAATTCCTTTGGATAGGTTTGGAAACTGCAATTCCAAATGAATGAGTTCTTTGCATGAATATAGGAAGTATTCTTAAACTTCATTTTCTCTGACATGATGTGGATATCTGATATCTTCATGAACATGTATTTGATAGGTATATCAATTGGCTTGACATTATGGCTAGATTCGTTAATATTTGGGTCTGTTGAGAGATAATATGTGTATGTGTTCAGTTACAGATCAACATGCTAAGTATATCTAGGTAAGGTAATTGGTATATTGTTATGTTTATTTATACAATGATAGTTATGTGTCTATGGAAGTATGATGCAGGGATTGTATGGAAAAGGAGACTGCCATGAAATATTGAAGAAGGCTCGGGTTGATATTTCCCTTAGAGGCATTGGGAACCCATGGGGATTGAGTCATGGAGTTTATTTCTAGTATTGTGCTTTCAATGTTCTGATGATTTTCTTGTGGTTGATTTGCAAATTTGTTATGTCTAGTGCATAGCCATGCCACTTTGTTTGTGGTGTTGTATTGTTATTGGTTTTTTCATGTTTTTCTTCTTGTTTACTTTTTTTCTTGCCTTTTTATGTTTTGACAGTCTTGGGAATTGGTTTGGAAAATAGGAAAGTTAGTGGAGCTTGAAGAGAGCTAAATTAAGGCCGATAAGTAATGGATGATCCAAATGAAGCTTGTCGCATATATAATGGTAGTTGAAGGCAAGAGTATGACAACTAGTTGGATTGGTTGGTTCGACTAACGCAAATGGATGGTGGTAGGACAATCATGAGAAAGATAACCAAGAAAGGTAAAGTAAATGGATTTGAGGTGTCAGATGCCTTGGATAAGTTGGGAACTATTGTGCTCAATGTTTTGCATGCTATGGATGGATAAAGGTGGTTCTCTTAACCTTGACGTAATGATATCTAGTAATTATGTTGTGATCATAATTATGTTAATGTCTCTATATGTATAAATGTATGTCGTTGTCCAACCGTTTTGTTAGAGATCATGATTTTTTTATGCTAATGTTTATATGTACGTATGTATGTCATTGTCTAATAGGGTTGTCAAGGATCATTCTTATGGAAGAATGATTGCTTATGTAAGTGAATGGCATGAAGAGGTTGTTGCTATTATGAGGAATAAAGTGAGAAGAGTAGCCCTAAAAAATATATGAGGCTAGTATCATGTGGATATGAAATGATATTATGTGATTATATTATTTCTATGTTATGGTAGGTAATACTAAGGGGTGCAACAATGCAATGAAAGTAATGTGATCTATGGCATGCTAGGAAAGCATGGATGGTGGAAAGACACTAGAAGCAAGGTTTCTTGCTAGTGGTAGTGTAGTGTCCAGATGTGGAGTTCTACTATTGTCTATATGTTGTACATATTGTACATTTTGTACTTGTGATGTTGTATACGTGTGATGTTGTGTATATATGGTGTTGTGTACATGTCGTTTATGTAGTGTTGTGTATAGATAATGTTGTGCACATGTTGGATATGTGTTGTTATGTACAGATGGTGTTGTGCGCATGTTGGATATGTAGTGTTGTGTACATGTGGTGCTTTGTGCATGTAGCATATGTAGTATTGTGTACATATGGCATTGTGTGCATGTTGTGTATGTGGTGTTTTGTACATGTGGCGTTGTTTGCATGATTGTTCATGTGGTGCTATGTACATGTTGTACATGGGGTGTTGTGTGCATGTGGTGTTGTGTACATGTCATGCATACGGTGTTGTGTACGTTTGGTGTTGTGTACACATTGTGCATGTAGTGCTATGTACAAGTGGTGTTATGTACAGTTTGTGTAGGTGGTGCTGTGTACACATTGTGTAGGTGGCAATATGTACATGTGGTATTGTGTACACAACATGCATGCTATATTGTGCATGTGTGGCATTGTGTTATTATGTTATGGGGATTGTGTAGCCACTATATCATGACATGTGTATTTGTTGTGTTGTACTCTGTATACATATATGTATTGTGAACAACGTAAAATTTGAAATGGGAACTATAAACTCAAAACAGGAAACTAGCCAAAAAAATTCCCCAAAAACATGAAAAATCTACTCGAAAATGAAAAGTGTTGATGGTGGAATAACACTTTTTTTGTCTACGGCAAATTTTTAACATGTTTTAAAAATGGCAATGAAAACCAATTTTTTGTGAAAAAAACACCCTAAAACTAAAAAGTGTTGATGTGTCGACATCGAATTAACACTTGTTTTTTTTTTTGACATCATTTTGAAAAATGGCATAAAAGATTTTATCATGATTCCTAAAAAATTAAAATTTCAAAAGAATAATGAAAACATAAATTTAAAAAAAAAAATACAATAAAAAAAGCTAAAAAATATTAACAAAAAGAAAATAAAAATATATATTTAAAAAAAAAAAAACATAAAATTAAAAAAAATGACAAAAAAATAAAATATGTAAAAAAGCCACAACCTAACGCTTATGCTTTTTTGCCCTGAAAATTATGGAAATTCCGGTCATATTTTGAAAAATTCTCGCACAATTTTTTGTAAATCCAATTAAAAGTTGTCAAACTTCATAATTTTAGATGACCTAGAGGTTTTTGATAGTGTTGAATTCATTTCCACTATTAAAAACATGATACAAACACTCCATCTACAAGATTTTTTGAAATTTTTTTGCCCAGATTATGGCCACTTTTAGTCATCCAAGCAATTCCTGTGCCTTCGTAGATGACTGCTACAAAAAAAGACAAAAAAAAGAAACAGAAACAAAATTAACCTAAAAGGGATAAAAGACAAAAATCAATCATAAAATGTTAAAAAAGAAAAAAAAAATCAACCCATTAAAGTAAGAATTAAAAAATAAAAAATAAAAATACAAAGAAATAAATAATAACAAAAACATGTTTTTTTAAAAAACCATAAAAAATGTAAAAAACAAAAAAAATATCTTGTAAACTATAAAAAATTGAAAAAAAACTAAAATTACAAAAACAAAAAAATAAATAAATAAAAATACAACAATTTTAAAAAACTATTAAAAAAAAAAAATTTAAAAACAAAGTTGATTTAAAAAAGAAAACTAAGAAATTAAACAAAACAAAAAACCAAAAAAAATAAAACAATTTGAAATAATTTAAAAATAAAAATAAAAACAAACTAACAAAAAATAAAGACTATTAGAATTAAATTTTAAGATTTTAAAGACATAAAAAAAAATCAAATTTAAAAAAATAAAACATAATTACTTAAAAATTTTAGAACATAAATATTAAAATCTTAGAAATTTCTTTTTTATTAAAAAATCGTAAAAGTAAACAAAAAAATTATTAATATTTTTTTTTGTTAATAACTTTTTTTCTTGTTTTTGTAAGTTGTCGGGCTCAAATTTGATTCTAAAAATGGGATGTCAGCCCCACCCACTTATAAAAAATTGTCATTAACAATTTATTTTCTTTATTTTATTTTATTTTTTAAAGTGGGTGTGTCTGAAATACGATTATAAGAATCAGATTTCAGCCCTACCCAAGGGCATGATTGGGTGTGACCTTGGCCTGGTAGAGTTTCACACAGCTCCGCCCTCCCAAGGTCGTGTCCCCCAGCCCTTGGGAGGGTCTAGTCCCATCTAGGGGCCCGAAGGGCTTGACCTTGGGTGGGCAGAGCTGCATGTAGCTCCACCCGCCCAGGGCCACGCACCTGGGCAGTGTTGAAATCCGATTATGACAATTAGATCTGAACCCTGCCCACTTAAAAGAAAAATATTACTAAATTTTTATTTGTTTTTAAGTGGGCGGGGCTAAAATCTGATTCTCAAAATCCAATTTCATCGCTAACCATTTAATATATATATATATATATATATATATATATATATATATATATATATATATATATATGTTAATAATGTTTTTGTTATTATTATTTCAGAATCAGATTTCAACCCCACCTACTTAAAAAAAAAAAAAATTGTTATTTAAAAAAAATTGCTAATAATTTTTAAATTAAGTGGGCGCAGTTGAAATCCGATTCTCAAAATCCAATTTCAACCCTGCCCGTTTAAAAAAAATAAAAAAAATTTGTTAATAATTTTATTTTTTTCTTTAAGTGGGCAGGGCTGAAATCCAGTTCGGCGGGGCTGAAATCCTATTCTTAGAACTGGATTTCAACCCTGCCCACTTTAAAACAAAAATAAATAAATAAATAACAATTTTTTTTTTTTTTGTCATAATTATTCTTACTTTTATTAAGCGGGCAGGGTTGAAATCCGATTTTGAGAATCGAATTTCAGCCCCATCCATTTAAAAAAAAATGACAATTATATATATATATATATATATATATATATATATATATATAGCGGTCGGGGCCCTCAATTTTTTTTTTTTTTTTTTTTTTACATTTTTGTTCATAATTTTTTTTTTTAATTTGATTTCTTTTTTATTTTTATTTTTTAACTTAAAATTTAATTTTAATAGTTTTTTTTTTAACTTTTGTTAGTATGTTTTTGTTTTTGTCTTTAAATTACTTAAAATTGTTTTAATTTTTTTGTTTTTTTGGGTGTAATTTTCTAGCTTTTTCTTCTCCTCCTTTTTTTTATAGGTTTTTTTTTTTTAGATTTTTTTTTTTGTTGATTTTTAAAATTGTTGTATTTTTAATTATTTATTTTTATAGTTAAAATATATATACATATGTTTTATCATTTACAATCTATATATATATATAGAATATATACATAGAGTTTTTTTTTTTTCTTTTCTATATATTTTTATATTTGTTTTTTTAAGTAATCAACATTTCAAAAAGAATTTGACATAAAAGATTTTAAAGTGTCAAAAAATGTAACATTTAAAAAAAATATTTATATTTGATATATAAGAAAATTTAAAGTGTCAAAAATATGCTTCGAAAAAAAAATATATGTATTCTGCATCACCTCTTTTCAAAATCGGTTGACTTTTTTGCTACCTCAACGAAACAGGTAATCGTATCAGTTCACATTTCAAAGTTTACATTGTTTGTGTTGTATGTTGGGTGTAGTTGTATGTATTGTGTTGTGTTGTACACTAGGTGTAAGGGTATGTGTTGTGATGTATATTGTGTGTTTGTGTATGTGATTGAAGAGGAGAGAAGGCACTAGGTGCTTTCCATGTGTGGAAACCAATTCGGTGTGTGTATGGAAAGGACAAAGGACAAAGGTAGAAGAAAATGACCAATTAAAGGATAAGTATCACTATTTTATTTCAATTTTATTATGCATGTGATCAATGATTATAATTTATGATGGTTACATGTGATATGTGATTTTGGTTTATGATGATTGCACGTGATTCATGATTTTGATTTACGATGGTTCTGGTTTGAGCTAACTAGATGTGATATGTTTATACATGATGATTTGGTCAAGATCTAGTTTGACTTGCTGTGATAGGAAGGAAATAGAATTTTAAGTGTACCTTATTGGCGGACCACCAATGAGGTATGATTTGGGTTCATTTCAATTTGTTTTGAATCTAATGGAAATTATGTGCTTGATACATGAATGCATTGAAAATTCTTGGGTTCGGTCGCTGAAACTGACTTCAATAATTAGAAGTAGTAGAAGAAAGGAATTGGAAAAGCCAATAATATGTTGGTGGACAACTTTAGAAGTAGGGCCATCGTGAGACACTGGTACCCAATAGTGTCCATTGATTACCATGAGCGTGATATAACCGATATGATGGTTTTAAGGTAGGGATATGCCTTGGTTTTTAGAACTCCCAAAACAAGGAAACCTTGTCAAGGGATGGATTTCCCAGGATAGGGGTTGTCATGGAACTTGTAAGGTGAGTGACTGCATGGAAAGGGGTGACCTAATTTCCCGAGGGGCCGTGTAGTAGAAGGGAAGCCTAGGGAATGGATTTGTTTCGGTCACTAGCATTACCATATGGAATTTGATATACATTGGGAGTGTTCCTTGGAACAATGAGCTGGTAATTGTTCACTGAGAGGAAAAATGGCGCAGGATTGTAGCATTGGAAATTTGCTGCATCTTTAACTTTGGCAGTGGATTCTGGACTTCCTAGGAAAGAGGTGAACCCTGGTATTACTTTGAGGGTGGAGGTGTGAGGCTTTGGATTCCCTTGTTGTTAATATGGGCTTCGTATCCTTTATTTGTTGGTTCATAAAATTTCAATATGTGTATATTATTATAAATACTATAATGAGTTGCATTATAAAGCTTGATTAAATGGATTTTGTGTCATGTTTCCAGTAGTGGTCAGTGTAAATACTACAATGAGCTAAGTTATAAATCTGCACAGAAAATATGTTTTTGTTTTCAGTGGTCTTACTGGTTGTAGGTGTTATTGAACACCAAGGATGGTGTTCTCCTAAGGTGGAGGGGTTTGTAACAATCCCAGGTTAAAAATATATGCAATAAAGTTAACAAAGGAAAAATAAGACCAAGGTCATGGGACACATATTCCAAGTTGAATGTTAGGAAAAAAATCTAGTGGGTGTTAATTTGGTTTATTATGGCTAAAGAAAATTGGCAAAGGCATCAACAAAGGCATTCGAAAAGGCAAGAGGCATTAATTAGCATTTTATATATGAAAATACAAGAAAATAGGAGAAAAGGAAGGTTAAAAGTCACGCGTTGCATGTGAGGAGTAAAATGAAGGAAACATAGTGGAAATTGAAGAAAATAGAGGCCTCATTGATAAAATGGCTTCTAAGGATCAATTCATGGATTTTTTTTCCTTGTTCCTTTTGATAGTTTTTGGGTGGATCTCTCTCTCCATTCTCTCTCTCACAAACTTTGAGTGTTCTTGGATCACTTTATCATTGGAGGAAGGAATGTAAAGGAAGGACAAGAAAGAAAAGGAAAGCTAAGATCCTAGAGGTGGAGACAGACAAATTCCTCATGGATTAGGTGGAGTGATCTAGTGTCATCCATGCTTGTATAGGCATAGTGATCCTTGGACTAGTATATGGTGGGATTGCGGTAAATCCTGGTATTGTATGCTTCTTTTTTGGGCCTAGGTATCCCTCGGTGGGATTGTAGTAAACCCTAGTTGTATAGATGAGGGCTTAGGCCTAGGAATCCATGGGTGTATTTGAATAAGGCTTGAGGAAGCCTTGGTTTTTCTATTGTAAGTCCCACATTCATTCTTAGAATATGGCACGAAGGTGATTAGCTGAAAGAAATATTTGGTTCAACCCAATCTATGGCCAAGTGGTACGTGGATGTCCCTGACTTGGTTGGAATTTGCATATGTTAATTAGATCTATTTTCGTCTTATGTTATATATGTAAATTTACTTGTTATTATGTGGCTTTAATGGTTGTTCTCTCATTATTATTTTGCTAGTTATATTACATTTACAAGCACGGTTTTATATTAGAATTTGGTTGCAGCTCTCATCATGTTTTGGTTAGTAGATGACATTTTGATGAATTTGTCACCTAATAGATGATAATGAAACTGTTGTGAGAGGGAATGAGACCTTCTTGACAAATCTCAGATAAGTATGAGGCCCCTATGTTTAGATGTGTATTTATGACTTGTACATTACATGTTTATAATTTGTTCAATGAAATGTCTGTCATGGTTAGACTTGGTTAGAAAAAATACTTGATCAATTTTTATATTAGAAGCTTTGTCTTTAGGTCATTTATTGTTTTTGAAAGTTTCATTAAGTTATGGTTAGTGACCTAGAGCCTGGTCATGAAACAGTGGCATATATTTCATGGTATGAGGTGCATAACTACATTAAAAAGACTACAGTTGTACCCTTGTAGTGGTTATGCATGACTGGAGGCCTATAGTCACATGTATGTAGGCGTTTCCACGCAACTGGGAGTCCAAATCAGTAAAATTTTAAGTTAACTCAGGGTTTGGACACTTGGAAGGGTGGTTTAGCCCTTGGGGGTCTTGCAACACATGATGAAGGCCAGTAAGGTTTTTCTTTATCGGTTCTACTTTGTTAAGTTGATCTAGGAGGTTGAATCATATCATAGTAACTCTTCATAACATGTTTACCCTAGTGGATTGGTAAACTTGGGTAAGTGTGGGAGGAGGGTGTTGCATATGCAAACAACACAGTCAAGGGACCCTCTCTCTCTTAGCAATTGTGCATTGTACAATCATAAGCCTTGAGCCTTCAACCTTTCCTTTTCTTAATCAATAATGTACAATATCTCCTCTATATAATTATGTAGTGCACACTTCCAGTGACCGATTAGGTCACTCATGCTACAAGTTTATCTCTTGTGCTCAAAGATTTCCCAATCCTCCATCTCAGTGATTGTTGGTTGCATATGATAGCTAGATAGAATAAGAGATTATCTGTGGAACTGAAGCTGTGTTGTCATTAGTGCATCTCCACTTCCATGTGTTACCACTCAATAGGTTATCAGTCTTACATCCTCTAGTAACACGATGCCTCCGGTTATAAGACAAACACCATCTAGGGAGGACACTAAAAGTAGTATTAAAGGTGTTGGTGAAATTTATAAATCAAGAGCACTTATCTTGGTAGATACTATGTGTTTTGTGGATAATTGTACTACCATATCATGGTTGACCATAAAATATGCTTTCAACAAGAAGTTCCCAAAGGATACCAAACATAAGGACATTTACATCAATGTTAAGAGATCCAGGTTCCATAAAGTTGCTTGCACATATCTAGTGCTGCATGTGTAGAAGCAATTAGATGGATATTGTAGGGTCTAGACTCCAAGAACATGATCCTAAGTAGTGTGAGAAGGAAAAATCTCATAACATATCAGCCATGAGATCTTCAATCATGTTACAAACTACTGAGGAATGAAGAATATATGAACTCCAAGTACTATGTAGTTTGGTATCACATGAATAAAAAGGATGTGCTCAAATCATGGTGGGAGGAACCAAAAAATTTTCTCCAAAATCTAGAGGGTATCTATTGGAGATAAATCACTAGAAAAGTTTTATTGGTACCTCATGTTAATGTGTTGCATATTGTAATGATAGGAGAGAACCAAATTTTTTTAAGAACATATATATATGCTTTTCGTAGTGGTTACAGAAGGGAATATATTCAACTAATGGATATAATTTCCTAACAACTACGTATTAATGTACCAAAGGAAAATAAGGATGAAAAACATAGGAAACCCCATTATTTTGTGTATGCATATATATTGGATGGAATATGTGTTAAAAATTGGTTTCTGGGTCTAGAATGGAAGTGGACTCAACAACCTCTCTATGTCAACATATATTGGAAGCTACTCTCAGAATTTAGTTACAGGGAATTTTATGATAAATTAACTGAACACTAATTTGATATGCTCTTTTAGATGATATTTCAAGAAGAGGCACCCTATTTCGCCAATCAAGCCAAGGAAGCGGTTACTGAAGTTGCGGATTGATTCACTTCATCTCAAGGCACATATATCAGAGTATTTAGTTCCTAAAATCCACCACATACTTTACCAAAGTATGTGACTGAAAATGTGGTCATGCATGAGATTAGATATCCACTTTTCACAGCTATTATAGAATAAGAATAAGTCACCATGGCCTCTCCTTCCCTTCCAAGTGGGATTCTATGAGCTGATGAGTCTGAAGGTAGCAGAAGCAGAAGTTGAAGAAATAATGCGCCTTAGGTTTAGTGAGATGAATTTCCATAGATATGACCCCATGGGAGTATGCAAATAGCATGGTGTTAAGCTGCATTTTTCCTAGCCATATGTTTCCATTTATCTAGAAGACGAGGAAAAGATGAAGATTTGGTACAACGCTTCTAGAGCTACTAGGCGAGGTGATGAGGCAGGCCCCTCTAACAAAACTCATGCAGCATAAATTTCTTAAGAAGGGTGTTATAGAAATATTTGGGCACTACAACCCCAATCAAATATGTCGATAAACCAAGGGCTATTAAACCCCTAAAATTATTGTTTCACACCCTAAAGGATCAGGTCAACTGATTACATCATTTCCCAGAAGTTCCACCTAAAAAACCACTCGTAACTAGCCAAAACTGGACCATATAGACTGCTCCAAGCTGAGGGTGAGATGCATACTGGCTGCTACATTGCCCAGGTGTGATGCATACTAAAAGAGCCTTCTGTAGGGTGCAATGGGCGAGAGTAGACAAATGGTAGAGGCAATTTGCTAAATGGAAACCCAAGGAATCTTCTAGAAACTTCCCCTATAACACTTGCATCTTTGAATTTGCCGAGGGATGAGGAAGAGATCATGAAATCTCCAAGTGGAACCAAGAACTATTAGTGAAATGACACTAATCAAAAACCCAGAAGATGACTCACCCCTCTGCAAATATCTATAAATGGATCCCTCATCACAGAGATCCAGGGGCTGGAATTTTGTAATTTGTAAGGAAGCGCTGTTAGTTTCTCTTTGAGACATTGCATTATTGGGTGATCTTGCTTTTCATGAGGTGAAGAGGGCTTTCATGCTAGGAGGATGATGCTGGATCAGACAGCTGGGTTGTAATCCTCTCTTCTACTTCTACTATCAACAAAGTTATTTGAGTTTTCCTCCATATACTTGTGTATTTGTGAATCTTGCTATTTGTGAATGCAAATGTATGGTTAATGTACTTCTGATTCTACATTGTTAATGGTATTATAGATGTCTATGCTTTGATGGTGTTCTATTGCTTTGCCTCCATAGGTGTTCTTTGAAGCGGGATAAGTGAGAAAGGAGTGGCAGGCTCTATCGAAGGAGAGAGGAAACAAGAAAGAAGCCAAGCAAAGATTCAGGTTGGTGCTCTCTACTTCTCTCTTATCTATCATACATAAAGGAAAACACAAGTTACTTTGAATTGTTTGTTCTACGATAGCTACCTGTCTTAGTGGGACTAGTAGATCAAATAGACACTAGTTTTCCCGGAAACAAAATGGCGAATCCACTGGGGAGGGAATAGTTTGTTTCTTGGTTATTGTTGTTTGATTTATAAACTACAGACGGAGCCTAAAGTTAAGCTAGCTAGCCTTCAAACTGCTTTTGTTATGCAACTGCAAAGTAGATCAACGCTGCTTCAGTCAATCTTCGGGTTGGTTTATAAACTAAACATATGACTTGCAAACATCTTAAGTGCCGTTGTGGTAGCTCATTAACCTCATAAGATTATACACCTATACTTTTTTGTTACTGTCTATCATAGCTTAGCCTAAATCACTGAACTTAGCTGCAAATTTTGAGCATAAACCAAGCCCAATTTCGTTCCCTGGTCCATCACACTATCTGTAACTAGCAGCCTGGATGCATCACACCTCCCATGTGTTGCAGGTGAGATACATCCCTGTTTCCCTTAAGGACAGATGTGATGATTGAATGATACTGTTTCTATCTCTAGAATTTGGTTTTTTCCTCCTTTTTTTCAGCTCTCTTCAGTAGTTTCGCTACTTATGATCAATATATCATTGTTGAAGCCTTCTTCCTTTACATTAATCAGCCTCCATTGATTAGGAATTGTGAATGTCTTTTATGTATTTTTCATCATTTACAGTCCTCCTTTGCAAAAAGTAGCTTAATCGAACTGTCGTCTTTTGATTCAAAAGTGTCGTAACTGTCGTTTTGAGTCAAGAAGAAGAGTGTCGTAAAGTCTTCCTCTTCTAGATAGTTGATTGTAATTTTTTCATTGTATTTGATTTGAATTGTCAATATTTGAAGTGTCGAAAACAGTTTTCTGTTCGAAATCGAAAGTGTCATTTTAGTCTTCCTTTAATTTTGAAAAGAAATTTTTGAAGTGTCGCTTTGAAGAAAATAGTTCAAATCTATACTTAGTTTTCCTTTTTGGTATTCTCACATTAAGGAAATGGAAAAAAAAAATACATGCATGTGCATTTGCATTTAGACTGCATGCGGAAAATGATTTAGGAAAAGTGCATTTAGTGTGTGCTCTCTGCTCGCTGTTGAAAGAACCGTACTTTTCTTTCCTTAGTAGCTAGGATTTTCATTGCTATAAGAAAATAGAAAGACTATTTATCATTTTAGATTTCATATTTAGGAATTTTACATGTACAATCACGTGGTGAACCTTGAAGGACAAACTTCTAAGAAAGATCAACTCTAAAATAAACCTCAATGGACATAAAAAAGCTTTGGAACCTATCGCACAACATATAGAAGTCTAGGCTAGAGACGTGTTCCAGCATCGTAAAACCTGGTAACTATCATTTTCATCGAAGGTTGGGTGATTCCTCCTCTTTGATATGACAACTACCAGTATGGACTTGTGCTCCCCGTACCATCGAGTATATATTGGGAGACCACAATAGGCTAATATTAGGAAGCCGTGTCTGCCACCTTATCGATTGCAATGCACTGAACACAACATTTGAGAAGATTGACTGTCGTAAGTAAAGTCCTTCGTAATTTCTCTTTAATTTACCACCAAGGTGTATATTGCAGTTTTACGATTGTTTTGGTAATCCCTCTGTCTAGATTTCCATAGTAGTCACTTTCGTTCCTTTTCAACTCCCTAAAAGAAGAGGTCCATCTGAGCACTTGTCACTTGAGGCTCATTAAAAATCGAAGGCGGCTAGAGTCACCTTTAGCTTTTTCTTGACTCTTAAAAATTGAAAAAGCAAGTTGTGTCAAAGCATCATAAGATTTATTTAATTTGGAATAACATCCCTGTTCCTTCATTAATCTTAGGTTGAGGTAATGGAGTCCACCAATCAAGGATTTCCCCTTGGGGGAAATCCTAGTCCTTTCTCTTCTTGGGGAGATATTGGTGCTCCATATATGGCTACATTGTCCCTTCCAAGAATCACAATTGGCTTGCTGGTATGGCTATTCTCAACCTATGTCATTCAAAACACCATAATTCCTTAGCATTCGAATTAGCAACCAAATGATACTAGAGTTACTCCCTCACCTTCTACTTCATTTGTTTCTCCCTCGCCTTCTTCCTCTTCACTTGGTGAAACTACTGACACTAAAAACCAGGTAACTGAAAAGAAGAAGAAAGGGAAGGAGAAGAAGAAGAAGAAGGCAGTCAAGCAAGGGGGAAACCACACATCATCCAATGAAAATCTGCACACTAAACATTCCAAACCCAAATCTCCATGCATAATTTGCAAAAGAAACCACTTTCATCAAGATTTTCCTTGCATTTCGTGGATCTTGAGAGACTGTTCTCCCCGCTTGCACCATTCAGTGTCATCAACCTCTGTCGATCATGTTGAGAACTCACCATCAACTAGTGGAAGTGAAGTCAATGGACAAAAAGGAAGATCTAGATTTCCTTGTAGGTTTGTGTGAAGGCAATCATGTCCTCCACCATTTTCCTTCTCTAAACGAAGCTAAAAGTGTCTAGGATAACCGTCCTGATTCACCGTAGTGAATTCCACCTGGATACAAGAAACTCTTGCCAAGTCCATCGCTAGTTGAAAATCCAACTGGCATACCTCTATTGTCAATCGAAATGCCTATCATTGAAGATAAACCCTATGAGTCCACATCGGACCAAAGTCAATAGGTGGAGATGGTAGTCGACCTAGTCTTGCCTTCAAAAGGTCCACCTTCAGATGATACAGTCTCCAAAAAGAATGAGAATGACACCGTTCAAATTCTTTTTGTTAATAAAGAGTTTGATGAACATCGAGGCAATCTACACATTCCTTTACCACAGGAGGGAAGTTTCCCATTTCCAGGGATTCATCCGGCCATTTATTCAGTCCCTCCTCCAAGCAATCTAGTTGTTTCCTTTGATTGGAATTTACTAGTGGGACCCCGCCTTCCATCTAATGTACCATTTAGAATCATAGTACAAGTTTACAGAATGATCATGTTTGGCACTATCATAGATGAAGGGGCTTTCTTGAGTATCCTTTCCTCATCTACTTGGAAAGTGATTGGTTCACCATCGCTTTTGCCTGAGAATCGAAATTTGTCAGGCTTCAATAAAGGAACCAATCGACCATTAGGGATCCTTCCAAACTTGCCTATAACTTTGAGAAGGAAAATAATTCATTTGAACGTGATGGTAGTCCAATGACCACTAGATTACAATCTACTCCTTGGGTGTGACTACATTTATAGCATGGGAGCTATTGTTTCCACACTCTTTCGGGTGATGTGTTTCCTGTATGAAGGCAGAATGGTGTAACTTGTCGACCAGTTTTCATTTCTCGATTCAAACATGACTATGAGTCAAACACCATCCCTAAATGATCTCTTTGCACAAGGAATGTCTCTTCAACCTCCAGTTCATCCGCCTAATTACCATGAGTGATTCAGTGGATGTAACAAAGCTTAGGGGGCATGCACCCTCGTCTGCTTCGGTAGGCGAACCCAGATGAAAAAATAGATTTCCTTGTAGGTTATATGACCAGTTTGAAACACCATTTCCGTGTAGGATATGGGATCAGTATGGAACAGGATCTCCTTGCTCACTATGTGATTGGAAGCTCACACCATTCACCTTTGTCTATTTCGATGGACAGAGCCGAGGAAGTGTTTTGTCTGCTCTACAGACGAAATGATCCTGCTTAAATGCAGGAACTTCCATAAGGGAACTGGAAATTCTAGTTTTCTCAACACCTAGGGGCATGCAAACCTTTTTTTACGCAAGTGAAAAGCAACCAGCGTAACTCTAACCTCATAGTATTTTATCCTAACTTTTAGTTCAACTGCTTAGGTTAGGTGATTGGTCTGATCCACCATTCACCTTTGTTGGCAGCCCCGGAAAAGTAAAGGAAACATTTTTTTCTAAACTATCCTACCTAAGCTCAATAGTTCATAAACTCTTAGTGTAGTTAGTTCTGTAGTTGGTCATTTCTAGCCTGCATACAAAAGGAAATGAGTAAAGTTTTGCATGGGGCAAGCTCACTAAAAAATGAACCTACTAATAAGAGACATCTTTAAAGATGACTGGCATCAAGCAGTGTTATCGCAGGGTTCAAGCTCGTTAAAAAATAAACCCGCCAATGAGCAATGTTGGCACAAGGTTCAAGCTCATTAAAAAATAAACCTACCTTTAGTAAACAATCTTTGTGATTGCATTGCTATCAGCCTTTTGAGCCTTGGTTGTGTTCTTACCATCACCTCCACTCTTTTGTCCGATCATACGCTTCCACTTGATTGTTTACCCTTTTGAGGAACAGCTGCAACGAGTGATTCTGTTAGCCACCCTTGTTACACTGCCGTGTTTGAGAAGTTCCAAACTTACCTAGAATCAGATGCTACCCGAAAACACCACTTGTTCCTCAAAAAAAGATTCCCTTTTAAGCTCTTTTTAGACTCATAAAATATGAAAAGATTGCCAAGACACTGTCCTTTCCAGCTCGTTAAAGTAAGGGGAAGCACCATCCCTCCTCTACATTTTAATCTTTTCAGACTTGAGGGATCATTCCACAAAAAGATCGAGCGCTTGTCTTTTTCGGCTCGCTAAAGCTATCAAAAAGTCATCCCTTTCATATTATTTTATACTTTTTCAGACTTAATGGATTATGCCATGAAAAAGGACTACTGGAGTTTCCTTTCTATCTCTTTTCAAACTCTCTAAACATGAAAAGGACCAAGTTATCTTTGTCATTAAAATTGTTAAAGCAATAGTGAAAAACTTGTCCATTCGGACAAGAGCGAGTTTCACTGTCACTATGCTCACTAAAACATAGTGACAGGTTTGCCCCAAGGGAAAATTATAGAACAAGCATATGTTATCCTCCTCAAGCTTGACAAAATAAAGAGGTACTGGTCAGCAATGACTGGGGAAAAAGGGAAGAAGACTTAAATAACTTCATTGGTAGCAGGTCGCTCTTGAAAATGATACTTTCACTCCATCACCATGATTGAGTCGGGTTGGGTTATTCCATTCACCATCACCATTGGTCCTCCATACCATCCATGGGGTTAAAGCTACTGATCCATCTCAGTGTCGATGATATGTTCAAGAGAAGTCACTCAGAGAATGCACCAACCCAGCTAACACCTCATCCACTGCAATACCATCACTCTCCATTTTTCATGACCGCCATTCTTGAACCTTGTATCATCAGATCATTTTCACCTCCACAAAATCATTTGCTTCATTTTGTGTCATAGATGCGGGATTCGTTAAGGCCCTCCTACGAAAGGTCACTTCTTGTCGACATCAGTTCATTATCCAAGAAGTTGACTTAAGAACAACCCTTTTAGTACTTTGAAGCTTGCATGCCTCAATGGCAAGTTTCTCACTTCCGGCGACAGGTTTACATCAATGGCCTTCGACGGAAAGATTTTGCGTGGTGTTCGACATCAACTCATATATTCACACCACGTGAATTGTACTGTAGTACTTTTAGGGTCATTATCATTATCAATGATTCCTTCCATGCCTGTTAATAGCTTGCATCATTGGTTGGTAATCAGGCGATGTCTTTCCATGTTCGACTTCAGAACATCTTTTCACATGGATCGACTTGTACGTCGGGTGAAGATTGAACAAGTTTGAAGACCCCAAATCTATTTTAATCCATCCGGGCTATGATATATTCAGGAAAATAAAGACATGACATGTACACCATAGCTGCATAGATGATCATCCAAGCTAAGGGATAATGGTTCTACAAGAATCACCAGTCTGCAACAGCAGGCGATTGTCTGTCCTATGTACATGAAAATGAATTTATAGAGCTGAGCATGGGAATGCTTGCCTCAGCTAGATCATGAAAATGATATGAAGATAATGTATTGTATTGTATTTTATACAGGTCACCTTCCAGTTCGAAAAACCTCGGATCCTCATGATAAAGCATTTCACTCGACATCAAAAGATTTACGACCTCATGCTTTGTGGGGCAACTGTTATAGACATATTTGGGCACTGCAACCCCAATCACATATGTCAATAAACAAAGGGCTCTTAAACCCCTAAAATTGTTGTTTCACATCCTAAAGGATCATGGTCAACTGATTACATCATTTCCCAGAAGTTCCACCTGAAAAACCACTCAGAACTGGCCAAAACTGGACCATACAGACTGCTCCATGCTGAGGGTGCGAGGCATACTAGCTGCTACACTAGCTAGGTGTAATGCGTACTAAAATAGCCTTCTGTAGGGTGCAATGGGTGAGAGTAGAAAAATGGCATAGGTAGTTTGCTAAGTGGAAACCCAGGGAATCTTATAGAAACTTCCCCTATGACACTTGCCTCTCTGAATTCGCCCAGGGATGAGTAAGAGATATGAAATCTCCAAGTGGGACCAAGAACTATCAGTGAAATGACACTAATCAAAAACCCAAAATTTGACTCACCCCTCTACAAATATCTATAAATGGATCCCTCATCACAGAGATCCAGGGGCTGGAATTTTGTAATTTGTAAGGAAGTGTTGTTGGTTTCTCTTTGAGACATTACATTGTTGGGTGATCTTGCTTTTCATGAGGTGAAGAGAGATTTCATGCCGGGAGGATGATGGTGGATCAGATAACTGGGTTTTAATCCTCTCTTCTACTTCTACTATCAATAAAGTTATTTGAGTTTTCCTCCATATACTTGTGTATTTGTGAATCTTTCTATTTGTGAATGCAACTGTGTGGTTAATGTACTTACAATTCTGCATTGTTTATGGTATTATAGATCTCTATGCTTTGATGGTGTTCTGTTGCTTTGCCTCGACAGGTGTTCTTTGAAGTGAGACAAGTGAGAAAGGAGGGGTAGGCTCTATCGAAGGAGAGAGATGAAACAAGCAAGGAGCCAAGCGGAAGATTCAGGTTGGTGCTCTCTACTTCTCTCTTATCTATCAGACATAAAGGAAAACACAAGTTACTTTGAATTGTTTGTTTCTAAGATAGCTACCTGTCTTAGTGGGACTAGCAGATCAAATAGACACTAGTTTTCCTGGAAACAAAGGGAACCAACTAGAAGTTCCCACTCAAGATGTGTAGTCAAGCCAAAGAGGAAGAAAATGCATGATCTAGAATAAGAGTGGAGTAGAAAATTTAAAGTAGAACCAAAAACCAAAGGCATAATTGAAGTGGAGAGGCAAAGAAAAGAATCAAAAGAAGCATGGAGTAAGTGAGAAGAGGAGAAGAAACATGAATAGGAACACAAGAAGGAGGAAGAAAATAAAAATATAGAAGAACAAATAAGGAAGAAAAGAGAAGACATGAAAATAATAAAGGAAGAGTTGAGAAAGAGAAAAGAAGAGGAGACTAGGAGGAAATAGAAGGAAGAAGCTTTGCAAAAGCAAAATGAAGAAGAGGAATTTCAAAACTTATTAGAGGAAGAAGAAAGAAAAAGGAGATAAGAAGAGGATTTACAAGCTAATAGGTTGATGATGAACATGAGGAGGATGATCAAGAATTAGATATCATGTCAACGACAAAGAAAACAAGATATCGACCTCCCCATCTTAGTGGTAGCCATCTACCATTCATCAAAAGGGGAATAGTTCCTCCACCAGATGATAGGGTCATGGAAATTTCAAAATTTACCTTCAATAAGCTAAAGAGAAGAATAGTATACGAAACAATAAGGTGTTTTTTGACTGACTCTCATAACCATGTTTCTATCAACATGGAAAGGGTTGTTATATGGAATACTAGAAATAATAGATGAGAAATAACATCAACAAATGAAGCCTTTGTGGAAGCCACTAAGGAAAATACTAATTCCTTAATGAGATAAAATAAAACTTTGGTAAAGGAATTTCCTTCTACAAGGCAACAGATTGATCATCTGATATCTAAGAATCAAAAGTTGTCTTCCATTAGTGCTAGTAGAAAGGAGTTCAAAGTAACAATACTTGAAGAAATCAAGTTGCTGGAAGACACTATGAAGCAACTCTATGATCCACGAAGGAATGGTGCTCTTGAATGAAATAAGAAAAGGGTCACAACAGATTGTAATGGTCCTGAAGATAGCTTACACTTCCATATAGGTGATCCAGGATTGGGGGATCAAATATATGAATACACCTACAATTTTGGTCAAGAAAATAAAACATGATGTTGAAATGGATGGGGAAGAAATTAGGATGTTTACACATATGTATGATAAGGTACACACTCTTGTTCATAGAAATATAAGATCATATTCATGACTCTATCATGGATTGGATTCTTTAGAAAGGATGCACAATATACCTTCTATTCGCACATTTATATAAGTAAAGGGGGGCAGCATTATAAAGAAAGAGATAGAATATTTCTTTAGTAACATAAAACAAGAAACCACTCAGGATGAGATCAAGGTGACCAAATAATCTATTCCGTAATATGTTACCGAGATAGTAGAGATACACATGAAGTTGATCATGTTGTTGAGCAACATTCAAACAGATTCCAGGAGTGTATATCTAAATGCTTTGCAGGGTAAAATCAGATACAATCCTGATGTACCATTGAAGGTTGAGAACATAATAGTAGAGTAAAAGGCTCAACACCAATATCTTACTACAGAGTTAGAGTTTACTGTCGCCCAGTTACAATTTCCATAAGTTTAGCACAATGTATTTTTTTTTCTTTGAACTATTTTGTAGGTGAACTAGCGAGTATTTCCTTGCTCTCATGCATTTCTTTAAGGACATTAATATTAATTTTCTACTACAGTCTCACTCTTTCTTTCCACTCCATGGAAGTTCCTTTTATACATTGCAATTGGTGTCTCCCAAAGCTTAATCACTTGTTGACATCAAAGTTATGTGTATGATCTATTATATTTTTTATTGTAGCTAAGACATATCCTTAAAATCAACATAATTGTGATCATGGCCATATTCTGGATGGGGATGCTATTCCAAACAATGTGAGGTCTAATTCAGACTTCATACAGGCAATACCACCTTAATGTTGGCAGCTTCCAACACCTTCAATAGGTGTGGGTGAAATTATATGGCTTAATTGCTATACCTATTTTCAATCTGTGTTCAAAAATTAAAGTGTCTTATTTTTGAAAGTGTTTTATGTGGCATTTTATGAAGTCATAAGGATTCATCAAGTGCTATAGTAATTTCTCCTCTCTTTACTCATATGGTGACAAAAGGAGAAAATTTTTGTGTACACACACACACACACACACATATATATATGAATTTCATAGGAATTTTGGTATGGTTGTGGTTAAGGTGACTAAGGATTATAGCCATGGAGGAATTGCATCTCGATGAGTGTGTTCAATTAATGGTCAACACTCTCACTATTTTGCTCCAATTATGGTTAAATGTATCCCTGCAACTAGGTATCGTTCAATAAAACAAGATTCTCGAAAGAATCTTGGTTGAATCCCTCAAATAGTAGAACAAAAACCAAGAAAGTGCTTTTGGGATTTAAGGAAAAAAGAACCTATGTTTCCAGTAGGAACTCAGGTTAGTTCAGAAACGTTCAAGAGTTTGAGAAAGAGGGAAAGTGTTAAGTTCTTGTGGCATTCGATCTCGCATGGGGTGGATATAGTTAATGCAAAGTTAAATGTTAAACATATTAAATCAATTATGTGTGGAATGGATAACTTTAGGGTTTGTTTATTATTTCGTTTGAGGCCAAATATAATATACAAGAAGTGAATCTTAATGGTGGGGTGAAGCTAGGCGAAAGGTCTAGGAGCCTGGGAATTTTGTAATTTAGCTCATTGTGGAAGGTCGAATGGATGGCGGTCTTGAAAATTATAGGAGTTCATACGTCAAGGGAAAGTGGAAGGCTGCGGGGATGGAAGACCAAAATGTTGGTCAGGCTTGGATATGCACATGGCCTAAAGTTTAGTTTAAAGGTCACACAGACTGGAGATTTGGTAAAGTGAAAATAACATGTAGAATAGAACGTCCAAAGAGTCGAATATAATATGAAGGTTAAAGATTCGATGTTTTGGGACAACCATGTGGACCGAAGTGGTTAAATTATGTGGCAGGTGTTATGGTAATGTAGTTATGGATCTATTAGCACCTAGAGATGACATGGAAAAAAATTAGCTAAGGTGGAGTTTCCACATGGGTGACATGTGGAAGCCAGGTGGGAGCGATGTGGTAGGTTCTTGCCTATGTGGTAGGGTTAAAGTGATAAAAATTAGAATGAGAATATATTTCTATCTTAGTAATACATCATGATAAAATTTATATCACTGGAAACATATTCATGAAATTATCATGATGGTATTACCAAAATTTATTTCCACAAACTTTGGGCATGAACAAATCTCGTAGCCCCATTTCCATAATGAGACAATGGGAGTTGGGCTAGAGCAAAGTAGCACCTCCCATTGGGCCTAGAAGAGGCAAAGGGGTGGGAGGGAGTGTTACAAAAACATTATCATAATTCAATGAATGAAGGACAAAGTAACACATCCCCATCAACAAAAAGGGTTTCTTTTGTGATTGTATTGAAACCAAAATTGAATATAGAATAATTATAATATATTGTAGTTGTCTTTGGTTGTATAATTAAACATTGTTGGCAATGTGAAGATGCCATCAAAATTATGTAGTTTCGAGATGGGAGAAACATGAAATAGACACTTAAAAACATTATCATCATGAAATAATTCATGAAAAAGAATTCCATGTCCCAAGAAGAGTGGAAGATAGGTCAATCAAAAGTTTTCCAGGAAGGAAATTGAAGGTTGGATTACCTTCCCATTATAAAGAACATGAAAATATAATGACAATTCACTAAGGAAATTGGAAATGGAAATTGGTATAAGTATTGAGTAAGTTTGTGTGTTATGGATATGATGACATGATGAAGGTTCAGTAAGGAAATGGGTATTAAGTATCGAGTAATTTTTCTTGCTAAGGATATAGTAACATTATGGGCATGTTAAGACTTAAAATAATTTATTAAAATTATCTGTATTATGTATGATTAAAAAGACAACTTTTAATAGATTTTGAGATTAAATATTATTGTATTATTTTGGGTTAAGATTGGATTAGGTAAAACCATTCTTGTGCTTTAACTTTGTTATTGAATGGCTAATACACATAAACAATATAGTAAGGCTAACTAAACATTAAATAGGTAATATGAGAATGGGGAAAATGGAATTTAAAAATATTTACTTTAAATTGGTATTTATTAAATATTGAGTTGATGTGAATTTAATTATTATGGTTAATATTTAAATGTAATAAGGTTTTCTAGTTGAGGGTTATATAAGGTAGTTGTGAGTTAGATGTTATATCCTTCTCCAAAAGGATTCAACTTTCTTGATCCTTTTGAGGTTAAGGTCCATAATAAAAATTGATTACATTTCTTACCCTCTTTACCATATTCGTGTTCCTTTTTCTCAAGTTCTAAATTGTAATAATAACTTCTTCTTTTTTTCTAAGTAAGACTAAATATATTAAAGATACAAAAATAATGTTACATGGAGGCACTAGCCTCTGCAGAAATTGTCTCAGATTTTTTACCAAATACTAGCAAACAGTAACTAGAAAGGAGACTGCCCTCAAGGGGAAACTAGTCCAAAAATCATAATATGAGCTGCCCACGTAGGGGAACCAGCATGTAAATCCCAAGTTTGAGAGTTTTTTTAGCAAAAAAAAATCAAAAAAGACCCCATATAACAACAATTGCAACTGAAAATTACAAAAATGAACCCTGACATGGTGACCGGGTGCATAAGAACCTGAAGACTGAGTCAAAGCCTGCTAGGTGTCAACCGGTGGCAGGGGTTCCTCCACGATGAGACACCCGTAAGCATACAAGTCTTCAACATCGTGTTGTTGACCACTGGTCGTGGCTTCCATCTGCGGCTCGCCACCTAGAGTACTTGTCACGGCTGCCATCTTCCCATTCCCACCAGGGGTGTTGTTCATCCTATTCATAGCTTCTAGATCAGAGTGAGCAGCGTCCATCCTATTCAGAGCGTCACCCTAAGAGCTGCTATCATGTGTGTTTCGCTTGCTAGCGCCAGTCCTATCCGGAATGATGCTAGCCGGGACTACAGTGCATTGAGGCTCTTCTCTGAAGGCTACAGAGATGGTGGTGATTATACAGGGGCGATCCAGGGTGCATCTGAATTGAAATTGGGTGGAATGACAGGGGTTCATAATTGGCACAGAATCATCATGGGGGAGTTGGGTTTCTGCATTACGCCGAAGGCTAGCCCTCTGGGCCTACCCTCTGCCACTGCGGGTGTTGGAATACCGACTCGTGCCATGGGCAACTGTCGAAGGCGAGGAGGAATCTTCTTGGGTCGAGTCAGATAGGGATAGCGAGGGAGGGCGAATTTCTCTCCCTCTACTGCTACCCCTATGGCTTCTCATTCTGTGCCTCAGGCAGGGCATATTCACTTGGTGAATTTTGGTATGACGGGTGCTTGGAGGAGCAGGAGAGGGGATGGAATGGTTCGTGGAGGCAGGGGAGTGAGGAATACGATTTCCAGAGGCAGAATTGAGGGTCAGAGCAACAATTCTGTAGCAGCAAAGCAGGTTGTGCGAGAAGTGAGCACCTTCAATCATCTCAATGCAGCAGAAGAGCTGACATCGTCTCCCCGTGGCTATTCGAGAGCTCGGCTCTGCCGCAGCGGGAAGGCAGTTCCAGGCCAAAGGAGGCATAACAGGGGGAAGGTGCTCAACATTCTCCATCTTAAAGACCAGAAGTAGGTAGCCTCGACTCTCTCCTGTCATTAATGAATTTCAGCTTTTAGGCAGCATTAAAATGCCATGAATGCTGGTGGTGTGCATCTTGGTATCAGCACAGGTGGCCATGTGGCCATACCACTTGTCTGCCCAGATGAGTTGCATGGTACCGACATCATTAATCACCCCATCCGGGGGTGGTTCTGCATCTCTCTGCACCAGATTGATGCATTCCTGTAAATGTGAGCTGTCATTGAGAATGTCAAGTGAGCCAACATTTAGAACTCGATCACTATTCACCCCTAGATTTGCTAAGAGATTTGCCACTTTATTGCTTTCCCTTTTGGTGTGTTGGAAAGTGATAGCTCTATTGTTTAAGAGCCATTTCTCAATGAGCTCTAAATGAGCCTCTAATCTCTAGCTACTGGCGACCTTGTGGGCATGAGTACCTTGAAGAATGCGATTGACTATGGTGATAAGGATTTGTGAGTCTCCTTCAATTATTATAGGGAAGAAACCATGCTTCTGAGCCAAGCACAATCCTTGCCATAATCCTTCTAATTCTGCTGAATTGTTTGTATCCCATCCTATCGATCCATAGAAAATTAGGAGAGGTATGCCTTCATGATCCCTGAAGATTCCTCCATAACCTGCTTTACCTGGGTTGCCTTTAGATGCTCCATCAAAGTTTAATTGTACCATTCCTTGGGAAGGAGGATGCCAGTGACTTGTAGCATTGGAATTTTGAGCGAAGTTGCTAGCGTGCTTATGGAGCTGGGAGATACAAAGATGCCAATTCTCCCATATATTCTTCTCCTGAGGAAGGGTAGGAAAGTCCTCTTCATGCCAATTTTGAAGAGTCAAGGTTTCCTGTAGGTTGTTGCAAAAATTATTCCATAGGATATCCAGAGGAGTACATTGATTCTTAAAGATTCACCTATTTCTTTCTTTCCATAACGTCCATACAAGTAGGCCTAGAATAATTTCCCATAGTAAGCTTGCTCTTGTAAGGATCAATTGTCCAATTTCTAATGGTTTTTGTGATATCCTCTGTAACTCTGCCCTTTTTTTGACATCTGAATTCGATTTTTTCCCATAGTTTGTTGGCAAGATGGCATGTGTCCATAAGGTGTTGGATTGTCTCTTCCTATTGGCTACAATTGGGACATCGAGAAGGCCCATGGAAGCTTTTCTTCCTTAGATTGTCCCAAGTGAGAATCCTTTTTTGACATAGCAACCATAGAAACGTTGAGATTTTGGGCCATATAACCAGGGACCAGATTTTCTCCCATAGTGGGTCTTTTTCATCCTGATGGCCAATCAAGAGATTGTATGCCTCTTTTGTAGTGAAAGTCCCATGTGGTGTATATCCCCATCATAGGATATCCTTCTTGTCTGAGAATCGGATTTTCCTATTCATGAGTTTTGTGTCCAACTCATTATAAATTTGCTTTGTTCCTTGTTTGATTATCTGAGCAGCAATTAACCATTTCCTATATCCTTCATTGAGGCCTGGGGTCCAATGCTAATTGATAATTTCCTCCTGTTGCATTTCCCAGTCCTTTGTATGTGGAGGTTGAAAAATATTGCTAAGCTGCAGTCTTTGATTCCAAGAGTCCATCCAGAATCGAGCCATTTTGATATTCCTGATTTCCCAGAAACTGTGCTACTGAATCATGTTGCTATGTTGTTTTGCTTCATTCCAGAGTAGAGATCCCCTTTCAGTGGGAAGAAGTCTAATTAATTTGTCTGGTGGCTTGTTATTTTCATATTTGGCAATCCATAGTGTTTCCCAAGGTGTGTGTGGAACTAATAGCCATTTACACCATATCCTTGTGCCCATAACATAATTGCTATGTTGAGGATCCCGGAGGCCTGCTCCATATTTTTTAGGAAGGAAAATTGTCGTCCATTTAACCAATGCCCATTTTCTATGTTGACCTGAGGATCCCCAGAGAAAGTTGCGTTGCAAGTTTTTGATTCTTTTGAGTACCCATTTTGGAGTAGCTAACACAGAGAAGAGATAAAGAGGCATCGATTGTAAAATGGTCTTAACCAGCACCATACGGCTGGCCATGTTGAGGGCTATATAAGTCCAGGAAGAAAGGCAGGCTTCTAGCTTTTCGAGGAGCAAATGCCAAGATGCATGTTTAATGGCAGAGTCAGTCAAAGGGGCACCTAAATATTGGGAGGGGAGAGAGGCTTTAGAGAAACCAAGGATGTGAGATATAGAAGATTGAGTGGAAAGGGGGTGTGAAAAAAGAAAATTTGGGATTTTGCTGTGTTGATACTGGCTCCAGAAGCTTTTGAGTATTCATCAAGCAAAGATTTAAATTTAGAGGCTTCTTGAACTGATGGGTGCCCAAATAGCATATTGTCATCTACAAACTATTGATGGGTGATAGCTGGGGAATCATGGATAGAGATTCCTCTGATCTGCTGAGTATGGAGAGCATTCTTTATTAGATGACCTAGCCCTTCAACCATTAATACAAAAAGAAAGGGAGAGAGAGGATCTCCTTGCCGAATGCCTCTTGAGGGCTGGAAAGGATGAGAGGGAATGCCATTTACTAAAATAGAGAAAGAGGACGAGGAGATCATATTCATTACCCATCTGACCCAGGTAGGAGAGAAACCAAAGGCATCAAGCATTCTTTTCATGTAATTCCAACTTAATTTGTCAAAAGCTTTTGAGAGATCAATTTTGAGAAGCATACCTGCTTTTTTGTCGTGCTTTAAAGAATGGATTATCTCATGTGTGAGGATGATGCCATAAATAATTTTCCGTCCTTCTACATATCCCAATTGTTCTGGCGATATTAATAGGGGTAGAAACGGTTTATCGGGGTCATAGAATGCTCTTCTTTGGGTATGAGTGCTATGAAGGTTGCATTTAGAGATGGAAGCATCCAATGCAAAGTTCTAGATTCTTCCACTACCTGCCAAACATCCACTTTGATGAGTTCCCAGAATTTATGAAAGAAATTAGAGGTAAATCTGTCTAGTCCAGGAGCTTTCCCCTCTTTGAGTTGATTCATTATTGTTTCAACTTCCGAAAGAGTAACTGGTCTGAGTAGTAGCTGATTATGTTCATCCGTGATAATTTTAGGGATATGCTGGAGGATCCTTTCTATTGCTAGCTATCTATTAATTTGTGGTTCCTGATGAACGCTTTTGAAATGCTGGAGTATTTCTCTTTCAATATCCTTGTGTTGTTCCATCCTTTCTCCCTGTTGATTCTGGATTTGAGAGATGTTGTTATGCATTCTTCTTTGAATGGTGGTACGATGAAAGAATCTTGTGTTTCGCTCTCCCTCTTTTAACCACTTTACTCTGGATTTCTGTCTCTAGAGGATCTCTTCTTGCTTTCTTCTTTCATCCAGTTTCTTTTGTAGGTTCTGTTCTTTTTCAGTTAAAGTTTCTATTCTTCCACCAGTAATTATAGTTTGTTGAATTTCCATCATTTCTTGAGCTAGAGCTTTTTGGGCCTGGAAGATATTTCCGAAGGTCGTTTGATTCCATTGCTTGATATGTGCTTTGAGATGTTTGAGCCTTTGTTGAAATTGATACATTTTTTATCCTTCTGGGGGTTTGAAACTTTTCCAAGTGGAAGTGATCATATTACTGAAGTCTGGGTGGGTGAGCCAAAATGCTTCAAAGTGGAATGGTCTTCTGGTGGAGTTGCCAGGTCTTTGCCATTGCAGAGAAATGGGCCAGTGATCTGATCCTGAAAGCGGAAAAATTGAGGCAGTAAAGTCTCCTCCTACATGGATTGCATTGTCAGATATCAAAAAGTGATCCAACCTCGAGGCAATTTGTTGTGAGCCTGATCGTTTATTGTTCCAAGTATAAATTCCATTGTTAAAAGGCAGATCTATGAGCCAGTTATTTTGTATGAAGTCCTTGAAGTGGCCGCTTTCCATTTCTAGTCTAACTCGGCCTCCACTCTTTTCTTCCAGCTTAGTGATCATATTAAAGTCACCCCCTACAATCTAGAGAGGATGTGCTCTGTTGGCATTGATCCTCTCAATTGTGCTCAACATTGCCAGTTTGTTCGCAGCATCCTAAGGAAAGTAGACATTGGTGATATGTCCATGAATATTGGTTCCAATAATGTGAAAAGTTGCTTGAATGAGATTATGGTTCACATGAAAGTCATAGAGTGAAATAGCTTGGGTATCCCATGCTATTGCTAGTCCCCCTAAGGCTCCTAAAGCATCCACTGCCACTGACTGGCTTCCTGGCCAGGCTTTTGCGAGAATGGTGCCTATGGTGTTACTATTACATTTTGTTTCTTGCATGAAGAATATGTGAGGTTTTTTTCTGTTGTATCATGTTTTTGATCATTCTGTACTTCAAAGGGATATTTAACCCTCTTAAATTCCAAGATGTGAGCTTCATGATTCAAGATTGGGTAGCGGCCTATAGTGTTTTTTAAACTTGGAGTATCTTCCAGACTCCACCAACGTTTCTCCCTAGAGTTTGCTGCTGGTGTGCTCTAGAGAGGATCACATCCAAACTTTCTAGTTGTTTGTCTAGGATTTTAACAAACTCTTTCATTCTGCAAGCTTGCTCAAGACTGAATATGTCCAAATCCCCAATGTCAATACTTTTAGGTTCCTCTTCCATATGTTTGGGCTCACTGCTTCCTGCTAGCAAGTCATTTGAATGGATTGGTTCCTGGTGAGAGATAACCATTTCCTTCCCATTGAACCCTGATTCGGATTCCTTGGTGGGTTTGGTTGTTGGGCTTGTCAAGGGCTGAGATGGCTTTGGGTCTTGCTGAGAGATTGAGGGCTGAATTACCCTAGATGGCATGAGAATATCTTCGGTAAGGGTGGGGGTTTCAGTGTCTTCTGAGGCTGATTGAGCTAAGATGTCAAAGTTGTTACTGGTGGAGGGTAGGGTTGAGATGGCTGTGGGATTTTTGGATCCTGAAGTGGACTTTTTGTGGTGCCTTTTTCGAGTGTTGACTTTAGTAAATCCTTCCTCATCGATTTTTTCAGGGGAGGCCTGGGGATGGGGTTTAACATTTAGGGGGCAGTCACAGAAAAGATGATCATGAGCATGGCATTTTCTGCACCGAAAGGGTACATTTTCATAGTCTATTAGCTAAATCCATTCAAGATTGTCGTGATAAAGACATACTGAGTCTAGAAGTGCCTTGTCGAGATGCATGAAAACACAAATGCGAGTATAGGAAGTGTATGTTCTTGGTTTCGTTTCTTTGGCTATCTTGATGAAGTCGCCCAGGCCATTTCCAATGTCTTTTAGAGATTCTTCATCCCAGTATTCTAAAGGAAGTGAGTACAGGCATATCCAGACAGGCGCCCAACTGAAATCTTCTTTGTCTGGATTGAATCTTTCAATCCAGTCTTTGAGATACAAGCCAACGGAGTTGAAGAAATATGGGCCTACGTCTAGGACTCTATTACGATCTTCTATGCAGTTGAAGATAGTCATAAAGAAACCTTTGGGTCCAAGCTGCAAGGTCACATGTCCTTTGGGTTTCCATTTTGCCGCAACCCATCCTTGTAGGGCTTTCTCTATTGGCCAGAAGCCAATAAATTTCCCTATGAGAGCATGGTCCTTCATAAATTGGATTTGGGCATTAATATGGTGCCCAGGTAGTTCTATCTTGGGTCTCTCTGCTGCAATAGGTTTGCATGTGGTCGAGGTGGCTTTGGGACTTCACTGTTCAATGTCAGATTATCTTGCTACTGAGTTGGAGGCAGTACCTCTGCATCCTGTGGTGATTTTTGTTTCCCTTGCTTTGCTGGTTCAGTCTGTTGTACATTGTTGATGGGTTCTGCCATGTCAAAATCCTGTTCAGTCTCATTTTGAATCTGGATCTTGCTGCTGCTGCTTGGGGGAGGCTCTACGACCTCCCTCGGAAGGGGACCCATATCAGTGGGCCCGAAAGCGAAGTTGTGTGGTTGCCAGAGAATCTCAAGTTGTACAGGTCTGTTGTTTTTCAAAGAGGGTTAGATATTGTGAAGCATATCGAAACCCTAACTTGCTCTGTTCTTGTTCCATTTTAATAATAACTTAACACAATGTAGCATTCATTTTAGTTCACCCCAATAATAATTAAAAAATTATAGATAGAACAATAAACAATAATGCACAATAGAAGATAGCGAAGCACATTGAAACACAAATATTTTTGGTTAATAACCATGACAAAACCCCTCAAGGGGGAAAAACCAGAATTGATTTTTCCGCTTTTTTCAATATTCAATCAATGTTCAGGTAAGATACAATATCCAATTTGTACATCAATAAACCAGTCAAATTAAACCCTTTGACTTGGAAGTCAACCAAGACAAATCTCGTCAAATGAGAGAGAAATGTCAACTTTGGTTAAAGATTACAATATGCAACAGATGACTGAATTTTGGCTTGTGGAAGGTCACTCAACCTCAGTTAAACAATACCTGCACTGTTCTATCAAATGCCATCGTCAAACCTATGGTCAATGCAGAGGGAAACATTCCAAATTTTGGTCAATTACAAAGTCAAAGATTCAGTCGACATATAGAATATTCCAAGTCATAATATCAGTTAGAATCACAGGTTTGACCAGTGGCAAACATCAATTAATGAGTTAGTAAAAAAGGTAAAACTTTGATCAAACCAGGTCAATGTATCCCTATAATTTTCAACCTCCAAACTTATTCAAATCTCAATCAACAGCAGCAGATTAGGCCCAGGTCAATAGAAGTCAGCAAAGGTCAAAACATATTGAAGGAAGATAGTCAACGTTGGTAAAAAAAGCCTCTTCTACTCATTTGCATGTGTGATCGCTCTCTGTAATTTTAGATTGAACTTGATAAGTGATGAGTGTATGAAATGAGCTCCAACAATGGTCCATTTATATCAGGTTTTCGAGGTGTTGTTTTGAGTTGTAAAACTAACTTCTCTTCCTTAGGGCCAACTTGGTAAGACTTATATATATCACTATTAGACCTCTATTTTGTCTTGCTTTATATCATCTTTTACTCAGAAATCCCTCATTCTTTTGTTTAGTTTGAATGGTTATTGTCATGATTTTGTGCATTTGGAGACAATAAAGTAATTATTTACTATTTGTCATGATTCCATTGTTTTAACGAGATTTAAACATGAAAAGCATCATTAATAACAGTTTGTGTGTTTTTAGGTTTAAACTTAGTTGATTACCTTTTTACGCATATGCCAACAAGATTTGATCGCACACTCAACTTCTTATACTATTCAGCTGATTCATGTACCAATCAAGATTCATGCACTCATGAGGATTCCTACACCAATTTATTATAAGACTTCCCGGTTCCTAAACCACACATCAAATGCCTACACTCATGAGGATTCCTACATGAGTTTATTATAACATTGCCTGGTTCCTACACCATGTATCAAGTTCAAGCACCAAAACCAAAGAATGCATAGAATACTTCAATTAGTCAAATTTAGAGGAAATTACTTACACGAAAGTTTGAATATCAGCTCGAGGATATTTTAGGAAACACTTGTTGGCCAAAATCGCACTTTATTTTCACCATGAGTCGAAGACCAAGAAAGGAGGAGCCATTTACCAAAAAATTCCCTCATATACTAGATTCAACTCTCCTATTCGACATTCAGTTTCACCATAACTAAATCCGACTTGTATCCATGGAAAATTGTTACAATTTGTAGTTTGTTCCTTCTATATTCAATTGGCTTGTTAATAAACTTTTTGTAATGTAAATATATATATATATATATATATATATATATATATATATATATATATATATATATATATATATATATATATATATCTGGAAGATGGCCTGAAGCCAAGGGAGAAGAGAGGTGATGGTCCCAATGTAATATTACATGAGTATACTCGACTTGTGGATCACTCCCTCTATTTGTTGGAGTCCAATATTTTCCTACACCATGTAAATACTACACTTTCAAGATTAGTTGAACCACTTCATGTCAGGTTCTTTTCAATTTGGTTGAACATTTCCTGTTTATAATATTTTCGTGAACCAAATCTTTGACAGAGGGTACGAGCTAGCTTGGTTGGATACTAGACCATCTCCACACCACTCTAAATTATTCAAGATTAGGTTGGATTGCGATGCGGTCAGTGAAGAGAATTTAATTCATCATTTGTTGTGTGAGAATTGTAATATTATATCATAATATTTATTTTTTTGACATTCTCTTTCCTTCTTTGAAAGTTGATGTCATTTTATTTGTTGTGTTTAATACGATATTAAAAAATTGTTCTTTAAGTTGAAATTTTTTCTTTACAGCAAATACTACATTGGATTCCATGTCACCTCTGTCAATTTCATGCATACATGGGTATGCCTCTCCTAGTGTTTTGTATTCACGGTGTCGGCTTACGCTTTGAGACTCTGCCTCTATAGGATTTGATTGAACAATTGCACTCTTTTAAATTGGCTTAGATCCAATGGAATCTTATGGGTTTGTGCTCCAGAATACAAGATCGATGTAACCTTAATGATTTGAATGATTATGATTTAGGGTAGAGGTGTATGGATATGGCGAGATTGTATCCTATTGAGATCTTTCTTGTATGAAGAGAATTTTAAATAACTTTGTTTACAGAGGTTTTTTTATACATTAGGAGTAGAGGTCGTATATACATATTTTTGGTATTATCCATTTGAAGCATGATTCCTACATGTTGGATAGTCTGTGTTGATAAAGGGAAACTACATCATGTTTGAGATCAATAATGTTTCTCCCACATTGTAGTTTCCATCAAAATTTTGGTCATTTTCCAAAGAAAGATTTAGTTTTCTTATAGTGGGACAATGAAGGTGAAAGAAAATATATTAGAGTGATTTATTTCATAGATTTGTTTACACAATAAATATATCAACTAAGGATGGATGATGCTTTCAAGTTTAAATTTCTTAAAAGGATTTTGTTACATAGAGACATATGAGGAAAAATTAGGGCATACTTGTTTTAATGTTCTTTGAACAAATAATGGTTTGAATTGATCTTGAGTTTGAATTTCTTTCATGATTTACAATATTCCATTTTATTATGATCCTTAGTTTAAATTGATAGGCATTGTTTCTTCTTCAGTTAAATGATAATTAGAATTTACCTTTTGTCAATAATTAGGATTTCTTTTCTCAATTGCTAATAGTACAGGTTTGTATTTTATTTTCCAAATGTTAGATTGAGGTTTGTTTGCAACTGTCTGGATTGGTGTTTATGCTTTCGGAAGTTTTCATTGAAGTGCAGGATTTAGTTCAAGATATTGATGTTCAAGTTAGACTAGAATTTGATTTGCAGGTTGTTGGGGGCTCTCTCTAGCATTTCTAGTGATGCGCCTCGAAGTTCACAAACTCCTAGATTAATAATTAAATGTCGTACCATTAATATGCCCTATGCTACACCCAACATTTTGGGGCCATTTCTAGGGAGGAATTTCGGGGATAGAACTTGGTAACCTATTGTAGTTTGGTTTGCTTTTCACCTAGTTTCTCTTGTAAGTTTCTGTTCTTTGAATTTATTTATTTCCTGCATATCTTGGTTATTTGAAGGTTTTTCATTTATCGACTGAAATAAGAAGACCCCTATATATATATATATATATATATATATATATATATATATATATATATATATATATATATATATATATATATACACATTAACATTGTGTTGACAGAGTACACAAGTTGGCTTATTGAGAACATGAAACTGATATTTTGAGGAATCATTCAATGGGGAGTTTTGATGCTGCTACAGAGACATAAAAATCATCCAATGAAGAAATCAAAAGTAAAAAATTTAGTATTTTTCTTAAACATAAAAATAAGATTATTAAATATGTGATTTCAACATTAGATGATTGCAAGAAGAATAAAAGAAGGATTAAGAACCACTATTGATCTATTGTGCCAATTATATGAAGAACCACTTCCTTGGAAAGTGTCCACTTAGTAGCCTAAAAGTTTTTAGAATTTGTCAAGAGGCTCATGCAACAAAACATTTCTCATCACTTCTAGGATTACTAAAGATAATTATTAAATCAAGCAAGGAATCGAATCAACTGCCAGGTATAACTCAAAACCCATCACCATTTTAAACTTAGACTAATGTTTATTATCGTGAGAAGGTTACTTAAAAGATTTATAATCCTGCAGTTCCATGGAAAATTTTTAATCCTTCTCCAATTGAATACCCTAGTTCATGGTTGTAGTGGCCCTCTCCTTGAACCTCATCCTAGAGTCAGATATCCCCATGGCCTCAACGATGGTTTGGAGCCTTCTCTCTAGGGCAGTCTGTCATGCAAATTCAACTACATGAGCATCAACATAAACCACAAATTGTTCCCAATACACCACCAATTTATCCTCCTCCATGGTCAGATCTACCTGTGCAACCTTACCCTAATCCATAACCTAGCCCTTATCCTCATCCATACCGTAGCCCTAATACTAACCCTAGTCCACACTCTAATTAAAAACCTAGACCTAAACCTAGTGCAAACCTTAGTTCAAACCATATCCCAAACCATCTCCCACACCCTAATCCAAACTAGCAGGCTACACAAAAATTTAAAACAACTATTCTTCCCATTAATTCCCCTACTGAGAATAATGATATATCTTCAAGGTTGGGGGAAGATATGAGTTTGGAAAAATCTCCTATCACTACAAAACATTCACCTCGGGAAGAAAATTTGATTCAAAGACCATTGGAAGAGAAATTTTCAATTGGAACATGTTTTTAAACTGTTGTTGAAACAAAAAAACCTAGAATATCCCTCAACCATTCTTGTCAATATGAAAAGAAGATATTTGAGCCCAAACTTGATGGATTTTTCTTTTGTATTTTACCAGATTGCGTATGCCACCTAGAGAGTATTCATCAAGCTGTGGAAGATTTTTTATAAGTTGGAAAAATATAAATATGTGGATCTTATTTAATATTTGTTTCAAGAAATTGTCAACACACCTTATTCCCTCACCATTCACTAGATTTTAGTATCATATCAATTAAATAAACTAGTTTCTCATACTATGGTATGTGTTGAAGTTTATTATTTAAAACCAATTGTGAGAATATTTAACATTTTGTTACACACATGGCTACATTGCAAGTACTCCTACACCAAAAGGAGATCTTTGTCTCTCTGAATTAGGGTAGGGTAGTGTAAGAGTAATGAATAAAAATGTCATTTGAAATAAATTTGTTACAACAACACTCTTGACACCACAATTCCTAGGGCACAACTATTGAAATTTCTATCATTAAGCACTCTTGTGGTAAGACTTGTCAGAATTAATTCACTCTTAATACCTCATATTTTATAAAGTGACTTTGATTTCTAACTAATATTATTCATTGGGTCAGTTATGGGTATTGTTATAGTTATGTTTTACATTCATTAGAGTAAAAACCTACTTCTGGCCTATTCATTTTAATAAACTATCATCCTAGAAATATTTTCAAGTTTCTCTTCAAATGTATTAATGAAAATCCTCCTGTGGTGGACCACTCCCATAAAACCCTTACAAGTTATCATAACAACCCTAGCATGATTAACTTGAGGAATATTTCAGTAATTATCTAAGATACTTTCTTTAAAATGAGTTTTTAGAGTAGCGGGACCAACCAATAAATATTAGTAATTAAAAACTTTTCACACCATCTTGTGCTCCTGAGAAGTAGATTTGCCTCCCCACATATTAAGTAACCTATCTGAGGTTAATCATAATCAAAGTTTTTTTCAGAAACAAATTAATTCAGGGATAAGAGGTCTCATTACAAGCCGATCTACAATGATCATGTTTCCTAATGAGAATGGCATTATCGCTACAAGCCACCAAGCCAGGGCAATGGCTTTCAGTTGAAAATATGGAACACAAGGGGTCTCATCATGAGCCAGCTTGCTCATTCTTGTTATTTCTTGTGAATGAAACTGTCGTTAGCTGGTTACCAAGCCAAGACAATGGGCTTCAATTAATTTCTAAACAAATGTAAATGATTTCAATCAACTTTGAATTTATATCTAATAGATGGGACACATTCATTTAGTGGCGTTAAAAGGAATCCTTGTAGAGGCTATAGATGCCTACTGGCAGGAGGGCCATGCCTGTGGTATTAAAGTTAATTTTTCACTATGATTACTTGGTAGTTTTTGTCTTTCCCTGAACTCATTATCATATCTCTGTGAGAATGGATTTAAGATCCTTTTGGTAATGTGATTTGGAGTTCTATCTTTCATAAATATGAATGTTTTCATGGATGTGGGACCCTTAGTTTAGTTGATTCACTTTTCTTGAACAAGAGGAGCTTCAAATATATGTTGGATAATGGTAATATGGTCACTATGGGAAGGTATTATTTTTTCTATTCTTGAAACATGGATTTCAAATCATGTCACTTATATTTATAATGAGGATATTAAAGTGAAACTTTTGATCAACATTTCTAATGACATACTTGTGGAAATTTTAATAGCTAGATATTTTATTCAATAATGACACCATTCTTTCAATTTAGTATTCCTATGGTAGCCATTTTGTTAAACTCCCTTGGAATCAGTCTTGATAAATAAAGAGCTGAGTAGATACTCTATTTTTTATAAACTCTATCTAGCAAAGGAAATGTTGATTACAAAAAGTTGCAAGAACACTACTATGAGTGTAAAGGTCATCCATAGATGTTTTAATTTTGTTTTCTCGCAAGGGAGTGACAATGCAACAATTTCTTTTCTTGCGTGAGGACATGCAAGATGATCAAGATGGGGGTGGTTTTAGGCCTCTATTTTGTCTTGCTTTATATCATCTTTTACTTGGAAATCCCTCATGATTTTGTTTAGTTTGAATGGTTATTGTCGTGATTTTATGCATTCTTAGAGACAATAAAGTAAGTACTTACTATTTGTCATGATTCGCTTGTTCTAACGAGATTTAAACATTAAAATGATCATTAATAATAGTTTGTGTGTTTTCAGGTTTAAACTTGGTTGACTACCTTTTTACGCATATGCCAACTTGCTTTGATCCTACACTCACATTGAACTTATACTATGCATCAGATTCTTGTACCGATTTTGATTCCTGCACTTATGAGGATTCTTGCGCCAGTTTATTATAAGACTATCTGGTTCCTAAACCACACATAAAAGTGTCGCACTCATGAGGACTCGTGCACCAGTTTATTAAAAGATTGTGTGGTTCCTACACCATGTATCAAGTTCCTGCACCAGATCCAAAGAATGTGTAGACTACTTCAATTAGTCAGATTTAGACGACATTACTTACTTGGCCGTTTGAATATCAGTTCGAGGATATTTTGGGAAGCGCTTGTTGGTCAACATCGCACTTTATTTTCACCAAGAGTCGAAGACCAAGAAAAGAGGTTCCATTTACCAAAAAATTCCATCATATACTGGATTCAACTCTTCTATTCGACATTCAGTTGCACCAGAACTAGATCTGACTTGTATCCATGGAAAATTGTTATAATTTGTAATATGTTCCTTCTTTATTCAATTATCCTATTAATAACCTGATTTGTAATGTAAATATCTATATAAACTGGAAGATGGCTTGGAGCCAAGGGGGGAGAGAGGAGATGGTGCCAATGTAGTGTTACGTGAGTATAGTCAACCTATGAATCGCTCCCTCTATTTGCTGGAGTCTGATATTTTCCTACACCATGTAAAGACTAAACTTTCAAGATTAATTGAACCACTTCATGTCAGGTTCTTTTCAATTTGGTTGAAAAATTCATGTTTATAATCTTTGTGTGAACCAAAGATTTGATAGAGGTTGCAAACTAGATGGGTTGGCCGCCAAATGAGCTCAACAACACTATAAATCATTCAAGTTTAGGTTGGATTATGATGTGCTAAGTGAAGAGCATTTAATTCATCATTTACTATGTGATAATTGTAAGATTATATCGTAATATTTGTTTTCTTTACAATCTCTTTCCTTTTTTGAAAATTGATTTCATTTTATTTGTTGCATTTAATACAATATTAAAAAATTGTTCTTTAAGTTGAAACGTTTTCTTTATAATGAATACTAGATCAGATTGTGTGTCACCTCTCTCGGTTTCATGCATACATGGGTATGTCTCTCCTAGTGTTTTGTATTCACGAAGCCAGCTTATGCTTTGAGACTCTGCCTCTATATGATTTGATTGCACAATTCCACTCTTTTAAATTGGCTTAGATCCAATAGAATCTTGTGGGTTTGTGCTTCAGAATACAAGATCGATGTCATCTTAATGATTTGAATGAATATGATTTAGAGTAGAGGTGTATGGATATCGCGATATTATAGCCTATTGAGATTTTTCTTGTATCAATTGAGTTTTAAATAACTTTTTTTATAGAGTTTTTGTATTCTTTAGGAGTAGAGGCCGGATATACATATTTTTGTTATAAGCCAATTGAATCATGATTCCTGCATGTTGTATAGCCTGCGTTGATAAAGGGAAACTACATCATCTTTGAGATCGATAATGTTTCTCCCACATTGTGGTTTCCATTAGACTTTTGGTCATTTTCCAAAAAAAGATTTAGTTTTATTACAGTGGGATGATGAAGGAAGAAAATTTATATTAGAGAGATTCTTTTCATATATTTGTTTACACAGTAAATATATCTACCAAGGATGGATGATGCTTTTAAGTTTAAATTTCTTAAAAGGATTTTGTTACACAGAGACATATGAGGCAGAATTAGGGCAGACTTGTTTTAATTGTATTTTCACAAAGAATGGTTTAAATTTATCTTGAGATTAAATTTCATTCATCATTTACAATATTCCATTTTATTATGATCCTAAATTCGAATTGATAGGCATTTCTTGGTCTCCAGTTAAATGATAATTAGAATTTACCTTTTGTTAATAATTAGGATTTATTTTTGCAATTGCTAATAGTAAAAGTTTTCCTTTTATTCTCCAAATGTTAGATTGAGGTTTGTTTACAACTGTCTGGATTTGTGCTTATGCTTTATGAAGTTTCCTTTGAAGTGCAAGATTCAATTTAATATGTTGATATTGATGGACAAGTTAGACTAGAATTTGATTTGTAGGTTGTTGGGGTCTCTCTCTAGAATTTCGAGTGTTGCAGCTTGAATTTCATGAACTCCCAGATTGACAATTAAATGTTGGACCATTAATATGACCTCTACTACACCCAAAATTTTGGCATTGTTTCCAAGGAGGCATTTAGGGGATAAAACTTTGTAACCTGCTACAATTTTGTTTGATTTTCACCTAGTTTCTCTTGCAAGCTTATATTCTTTGAATTTATTTATTTCCTGCATATCTTGGTTATTTGAAGGTTTTTCATTTCTCGAGTGCAATAAGAAGCCCACTATACATATACATTACCATTGTGTTAAGAGAATACACAAGTTGGCTTGTTGAGAACAGGAAAAATGTATTTTGAGGAATCATTCAATGAGGAGTTTTGATGTTGCTACAAAGACATAGAAATGATCTAATGGAGAACTCACAAGTGAAAATTTTAGTATTTTTCTTGAACGTAAAAATAATATTATTTTTGGAAATAATACTGAGAGGGGGGGTGAATCAATATGATCAATTTAATAATATTTCATTTCCATAAACATATTTATATACGCTACTTTGGTTACTGAAACTTGCGTATATACACAACTATATTTAGAGCAACCAGCGTACACCTTGTAAACATATAATTTTGTCAGTTGATCTTTAATCTGTGTATCAGAACCATATAAGTAGTAATAGGTACAGTAAAAACAAAGTAGACAATCACACACAAGAACACAAGATATAAGATTGAAGCCCAATGTGGGTGAAAACCACCTGCTGCAATTCATCTCTATCTTCTTTTAATAAGAAAATTCTTTTTACAATATTTCTATACTGGTGCAGTCTTATACCAGTACTCAGACTTCTACCTGCAGAAGGCTACAACCTTCTCTCGTTCTCCAGCTTCTCCTGGAAGGGAGCTACAACCTCCTTAGCTCTTGTACTAGCTGATGTACTAGTACGTAGGTACTGACCTACAGAAGGCTACAACCTTCTCTTTTCTTCTAGGGACCACATTTCATAAATTTTCAGAATGGATCCATCAATAGCATCAATCAATCTCCCTTGCACTAACCAAAACTGAATCAAACAATCACTTCTCTGAATGCTGTAACCAGCAAACAGTAACAGTACCAGAACCTAGAACACTGCAACAATAAACAAAAGTAGCTAAAACATATTTTATGAGACGTACGCTACTTCAATATGTAGAACCTACGTGCATATTCTGATATATGAAGGCAAGCATGCATATACATTGTTTTGAATTGTCGAACCAGCATGTATACACACCTCTGCTATACTGCCCTATGTACAGATCTGTAAAAGATGATTTACCCTTTTCAACTATTCAGACATTAGTTATACCCAGATCATCAAATGTATAGATCAAGGCATGCACCAAATATAAAAGATCAAAATCACACAAAGATACTTCTCTTCAAGCCTTAATATCTTGACCCATCAATAGAACTTATCCTTCTTCTAGCGCTCCGATTCCTCCTTGATTCAAATCCAGCTATGTACCATAACCCAATCACTAGTATTCTAGATCTTACTCTTCATTAGATATTCAATACTTGAGTGCATTTTCCTAATGATCTCCTCCTCTTTTTATAGTCTTAGGCCTTACTCAATACCATGGTCCAAAAACACTTAGAAGCAATACCTTGGACCAAATACCATGGGTCAACATTTCGGTAAAGATACCTTGGATCAATACCACAGGTCAAAATACCAGGGACCAAATACCACAGACCAAAACCAAGCTTTCCAACATGTATGCGCTTTTCCTTGTATGAAAGTGCATGTATATGCATATGCGCCTTCTGGACTGCTAACCCGCATGTATACGCGGCTTGGTCAAAGGGAACCTGCGTATATCTCTTTTCCTTCATTCTGATAGGTTGAACTATGATCTGTCATCTTAGTGAGTTGCCATCAAGGACAACACCTGTGTCATAACACCAAACCTGTGTCATAATGCCAACAATCTCCCCCTTTAGACTTGATGGCAACCCCAAGTCACTCAAAGTCATTCTCCCTCTTTGTCATCAAGGGAAAAAGGTTATGCTCCCCTGAGTACATGCTGAACTTATTGATATGTTGAAGTGTATTGTTCATGCTCCCCCTGACTAAAGGCAAGGTCTACAAAAAGACGTTCTACAAGAAGAACATGACTCTATACATCATAAATGACCTTCCTATCACCAAAGACTCATACATATATCCATCTCTCAACCATGTGTGGATATACCAAGATTGACTCATCGACCCAACCAAGTGGGGATACACCAAAAGTTTATACATGATAAAACAAGAACCTTACATCATCCATCCCAGGCATAGTGAGGAAACAAAATAGCTCGTTACATGACCTTAATAATAAAATATATACATGACATAGAGACGAAATATCTAAAACAAGACTATGATAGTCATCAGCAACTATCATCAACAGCATCTTTCAATCACCATCCAGACCAGCAGCCATGATCTCGCTCTACACCTGTTCCACCTGAATAAAAAGACAACTGTGAAATTGTACCAAGATCTTCTAAGGTAATGCCAACAATGATAATGCATTATTAGAAGTATATGCTCCCCCTGAACCTGTGCCAGATGATCACTGATAGACCCATATCAGACTCTTTTCATCTTGAGTCTAGCCCACTGATATTCTTCAAACCAACATATATGCAGCTGTATCCACAGAAACCAGCGTATGTATGCGGATATGCTTCATGAAACTTGTGTAAAACCATTGTTCTCTAAAATAGATAAGTGTCAATAGTAAGATGATGCATCAACTACTCCTAGATTCTGTTTGAGGTATTCAAATGTCTCTTTGGGTAGTGGTTTGGTGAATATATCAGCAACTTGTTCCTGGAGAAAATGATATTTGATAGGTATGTTCTTGGTCTTGGAATGCATGACTGGATTCTTTGAAACACTGATTTCACTTGTATTATCACATAGAATGAAGATGGGTGGAGTACATGTGATCTAAATGTCTTGCAATGTTTGCATCATCCAAAGGAGTTGTGTGCAACAAGATGCAACAATGACATATTCTACTTCACCTGTAGATAATGCAATTGAACTTTGTTTCTTGCTGAACCAAGACACTAATCTGGAACCCATATAGAATGCACCACCACTAGTGTTTTTCTATAATCCACGCTTCCTGCCTAATCTGCATCTATGTATGCATGAAGTGTAAGATCTGTGTCCCTAGGATACCATAAGCCAAAATTCTGAGTTCCTTGAAGATATTTGAAGATCCTTTTAACTACCTGCAAGTGTGATTCCTTTAGATTTTCTTGGAATCTTCTAACTATTCCCACTACGTGTATGATGTTTGGTCGAGTACCTGTTAAATAGAGTAGACTACCAATCATGGATCTGTAGGTTGGTTGATGTAATGCTGCTATTTCATCATTTGTACTGAGGCTTCATCCTATTACCATAGGGGTACATACTAGTTTAGAATATTCCATGCCATATTTCTTCAAGATCTGCTTGAGGTACTTGGTTTATGATAGAAATATGCCATCTTTATTTTGTTGAACTTGTAAACCAAGAAAATATGTGAGCTCACCAAGCAGGGACATTTCAAATTATTTCTGCATTACCAAAGCAAAGTTGTGACTCATGGCTTCTTCATTGCTACCAAAAATGATATCATCAACATACAAAACAAGTATTAACAATTTATCATTGTCAATTTTTATATATAGATTGCTATCAGCTGATCCTTTTGAAAAACCTTGTTGATGAAGGTATTTGTCAAGACAATAATACCAGGCCCTTGGAGCTTGTTTTAGACCACAAAGAGCCTTTCTGAGTCTGCATACAAGTTTTGGATCATTTCCAAGGATGAATCCATCTGGTTGCTCAATATATACTTCTTCTTCTAGATCTCCATTAGGAAAGGAAGATTTCACATCCATTTGATATACTTTGAAATTCTGAAGGCTAGAGAGAGCAAGAAACATTCTTATGGCTTCAAGTCTAGCAACAGGTGCAAAAGTTTATTCAAAGTCTATACCTTCTTGTTGAGCATACGCTTTACAAACAAGGTTGGCCATGTTTCTAATAACTTCTCCATTTTCATTCAACTTATTTTTGAATATCCATTTGGTTCCTATGACATTCTTATCATGAGGTCTAGGAACTAATTCCAAAGTATTATTCTTTTCAATTTTCTCAAGCTCTTCATTCATAGCCTTGACCCAACATTCATCTTTGCATGCTTCATGTACATTTTTCAGTTCGATGGAGGAAAGCAATGCTAGATAGCCTGAAGCTTCTGTAATAGTTCTTCTTGTCTGCACACCTACCTCTTTCTGTCCCAAAATTTGAGTCTCTGGATGATTTTTCTGAACATATCTGGATGGAGTCTTTTCTTCTGCCATTATCTACTCTTCTGGTGCTTCATTGGTTTCTTCTTCTTTAGCATTAGTCTGATTTGATGTGGAAGGATAATCCTCATATTCTTCCCACTCTTCAGTTTTTACCTGCTTTGGATTTTCACCTACTTCATCAACCACAACATCTATAATTTCAGCAATTTTCCCAAGTCTTTTATTACACTTGTACCCTTTACTCCGGGAAGAGTAACCAAGGAGAATGCCTTCATCTGCTCTAGGTTCAAACTTTCCAAGTTTTTCATCAGTCCTTTTGATATAACATTTTCCTCCAAATACTTTGAAGTATTTTATAGTAGGAATCTTAGCATACCAAAGTTCATGAGGATTTTGAGTTTTATTTACCTGAAAATTCGTTTTGTTTAGAATAGTGACAGCAGAAAATGCAGCTTCACCCCAGAAGGTTGCAGGAGTTCTAGACTCATCTAGCATAGCATGAGCCATTTGTGGAACATTTTTGTTCATCCTCTCTACCACTCCATTTTGCTGAGGAGTCCTTGCGGTAGAGAATTCCCTTCTTATTCCATGTTCTTCATAGAAGTCGAAGAATTCATCCAAGGTAAATTCCCCTCCTCGATCAGATCTGAGACATTGGATTTTGCGATCTGATTCATTTTCAACCAAATCTTTAAAGGCTTTGAACTTTTCAAATTCTTCATCTTTATGCTTTAGAATTCCTATCTAGCACATTCTAGAAAAGTCGTTAATGAAAAATATAAAGCATTCTTCTCCATGAGGTGACTTTTTCCTTGATGGACCACATAAATTAGTATGGACAAGTTCAAGCGGCTTACTAGATGATCCTTCTTTCTTAGGAAAATGTGTTCTGGTTTGCTTACCAAATTGACATGATTCTCATATTGTATTTTCTAGAATTCTAATGTCAGGAACATCGTGTACAACCTAGAATTTGTATGCTTTACTTATCTGAGGGAAGCTTAGATGCCCCAATCTTCTGTGCCATAGCCAGTGTTCACCATTTTTTCTTAGATAGCATTGTTGTTGTCCTCCCTTGAGTATGTATAAATTATTTGGAGTTCTTATGCCTTTGATCATTGTTTCTCCTATATCAAGCTCATGAACAACACATCCATTTGATCGAAATACTACCTCATTTCCTTGATCACACATTTGACTAACACTCAATAGATTATGCTTTAAACCGTCAACATACATAACATTCCTAGCTTTGACCTTTTCTTTTAAGAGAACGGAGCCTTTACCTTTTATGACTACAAGGGTGTCATTTCCAAATGAGACCTTCCTTTCCTCTTCTAAGGCACTATATGAATGAAGTTTTTCTTTATCACCTGTCATGTGTTTTGAGCATCCACTATCAATGTACCATTGATTTTATTGTCCTTTTGCATATAAGGATATACCACATCTTTTGGTTTGCGGTTCTTTCTTTTTCCAAGCTTTGGGACCCAAAGAATCTTGCTCCTTTTGAGATGTTTGCCGAAATTTACTCCTGCATTCAGAGTCTTCATGACCAAAGTTGTTACAGATAGAGCATTCTATTTCATTTTCAAGAACAGAAAAGTTATTGTAGGTTCTTTTTATGATTCCAATCACATTCCTTTGATTCCGTGCTTCAATAGTCATGATGGTCTTGTAAGAAACACATTGAGCAACTTTGTGTCCAAAGTTATGACATGAGAAACATTGGCCATTAAAGAAATTCCTGCGATTATTGAATCTACTGACCTGATGATTGTAGTATCCATTGACATTCATTCTTGAAGTAAATTGAGAATGATTTACCTGTGGTTGGTTATAGCTTCTGTTCATCGTTGAAGTAGATTGAACCCGATTTACCTGGTGATCTCCTTTAAGCCTTTGCTGACGATTTTCAACTTGTTCATTTCTCCTTGCTGCATCAAGATAGCTCTTGGAGGTTGATGGATTTTGCGCTTGATATGGTTCTTTAGTATATCCAAGACTTGTCTCTATCAGAGGAGAACATTGCGCTTTGATAATTTCATCTAAAGTTTTTGATCCCTTAGAAAAATTGAGATTAAGAGCCTTTGTTTTCTAAATTTCTTTTCTTAGACCCACAATTTCACATTCTAACTTTTCATTGTGTTTTTCCCTTTCAGCAAGTTGGAATGTAAGAGTATCTATAATCATACTCTTTTCTTCTAAACAGATTTTAAGTTTAGAAATTTCTTCATAGAGACCATCTTCATCTAAAGCATCCAAGAAACCATCATCTTCGAAAGCCATCAGAAGTCTATAATCATTACTATTTTCATCTTCATCACTATTTGATAAACCATCACTATCTTCATGTGTATAGTAGCTCTTCTTATTTACACTTTGTTTTCTATTCCATTTTGTTGATTCCTTACCTTTATCAAGCTTATCTTTGTGAGGACATTTGGCAACATAATGACCTACTCTTCCACAAGAAAAACATTTGAAAGGTAGTTTACCTCTGAATCTTCTAGAACCCCATTGAAGGTTCTTGACAAAGCTTGATTCTTCGTCTCCTTCTGACGTATGTCCTAACTCATTGAGTTCTCCTTTTCTTGAAGCTTTGAATGTGGCTTCTCTCATATTTGATGGACCCCCTTTTCTCATTTCGAAAGAAGTTAGGATTCTGTGTAGCTGTGACATAGTAATACTCTGAAGATTATGCTTTTCTTCTATGGCAGCAACTTTTGATTCAAACATAGAAGACAAGGATCTTAGAACCTTTTCAACTAAGGTAACCTCTTTTATCTCTTCACCCAAGTTTTTCATGTGATTAACAATCTCATCTATACGTCGGAAATAATTAGCTACACTTTCATCATTTTGCATTCTGAGAGTTTCATATTGAATTCTAAGAGATTGTAGCTTTGCACGCTTTTACTGGATCATCTCCTTCATAGCTTAGAATGATCTTATCCCATATTTCTTTGGCAGTTTTGAGCTGCATAACCTTGACGAATTGTGATTGTGATAGACTCCCCAATAGAGTATTGACAGCCTTTGCATTTGTTTCATACTGCTTTTTACCTGCCGTAGTTGTAGGAATTGCTGATGGAAATGTATATCCTCCTTCCACGATATCCAAAAATTCTATTCAAGAGATTGAAGATAGGCTATGGTTCTTACCTTCCAATAGACGAAGTTGGTCCCATAAATATTGGTGGCCTGATGGATGCCTCCTTTTCGTAGTTGCTCATGATGATAGATCTTCCTTCAACTGATCAACATTCTTCTGAAAGACCTACTCTGATACCAATTGTTGGAAATAATACTGAGAAGGGGGGTGAATCAGTATTATCAATTTAATAATATTTCATTTCCATAAACAGATTTGTATACACTACTTCGGTTCATGAAACTTGCGTATATACGCAACTATGTTTAGAGCAACCAGCGTACACCTTATAAACTTAATTTAGTCAGTTGATCTTTAATCTGTGTATCAGAACCATATAAGCAGTAACAGGTACAGTAAAAATAGAGTAGACAATCACACACAAGGTGGAAACCCAATGTGGGTGAAAACCACCTACTGCAATTCGTCTCTATCTTCTTTTAGTAGGAAACTTCTTTTTACAATATTCCTGTACTGCTGCAGTCTTATACTAGTACACAGGCTTCTACCTGCAAAAGGCTACAACCTTCTCTCGTTCTACATCTTCTCTTGGAAGGGAGTTACAACCCCCTTAGATCTTGTACTAGCTAATGTACTAGTATGTAGGTACTAACCTATAGAAGGCTACAACCTTCTCTTTTCTTCCAGGGACCACGTTTCATAAATTTTCAGACTGGATCCATCAATAGCATCAATCAAACATCAAAATATATCTGCATCAGTGAATCTCCCTTGCACTAACTAAAACTGAATCAAACAATCACTTCTCTGAATGTTGTAACCAAAAAATAGTAACAGTACCAGAACCCAACCAGAACCAAGAACACTGCAACAATAAATGTTGGCATTATGAGATAAGTGTTGTCCTTGATGGCAAACCTCACTGATGACAAATCATAGTACAGAAGGTCAGCAGCAAGGAATTGATGATCAGACTATAAGAAGAAGAGAAAGTTCATACACGCAGGTTCGTTAAGCCCAAGTCGCGTGTACACGCAGGTTGGCTTCAGCAAAAGCGCGTGTATGTGGAAAAGTACCTTTGGTCCATGGCGGTTAGTCCTTGGAAGTTGTGCCTATGGTTTCGGACCATTGTGTCTCGACGGACGTGTTGATCCCTAGTTTTGAAGTTGATGGTTTTGGATTTCTATGGTTTTGGCCCTTGGTATTGAACAAGGCCTAAGGCTATATAAGGAGAAGGAAATCATTAGGCAAATGTATCTGAAATGTCTTGAATATCTGATGAAGCATTAGATCCAGTATGCAGGGTTATGGGTTGATGATACATTGCTTGATCTGAGGAGAGATCTCACCTGTTGATGGAGAACTAGATCTAAGGAGAGATCGGGATCAAATGGTTTGAAATGAACTATCTTTATGATGCTTATTATAGATCTACATACTGACGCATGTATTGTTCTATAAGTATTATGAGTATGACTGATGTCTGGTACAACTGCAAGTTATGAGAAATTATTTTTAGATCTGTACGCGGTTTGGCTTTGATAAAAGCGCGTATACACGCGGGTTTGATTCATCGAAGTAGCGTATACATTGTAAATCTTAATATTTGAAGTTGCAGATGGATCTTATGGTTATTACAGAGTTCTGTGTCTACTCTGTGTTCTGGTGACTGTTGTTAACAGGGTTTCAGTGATTCAGAGTTTGATGATTGTTTTGAGCTTCAATGATAGTTATGGGTCCAGTATGAAAATTGGATGAAAAGTGGCCTTTCAGATTATGTGTTGTGCTTCAGTGTATCCAGTCTGAAAATTGATGAAACGTGGTACCTGAAGGTGAGAAGATTGTAGGCAAGCACCTACGTACTAGTATCTAAGCTAGTACAAAAGCTAAAGGAGATCTTTGGAGCATTGTAGCAGGTAGCAGCCTGCGTACTAGTAAATGGATCGGCTAGTACAAGAGCAAAGGGGGTTGTAGCTCCCGTACTGGTATAAGACTGCACCAGTACAAATATTGTAAAAGGATTTTCTTATTAAGAAGAAGATTGAGATGACTTGCAGCAGGTGGTTTTCACCCACATTGGGTTTCCACCTTATATCTTTGTGTTCATGTGTGTGGCTCTTGTGTGATGTTCTGTTCTGTTATTCTGCACCTGTTTACTGTTAATATGCTTAATAATGATCTGATGCATTTACTGAAGATTAAGCTAACTGAATTATAAGATCTCTGGATATACGCGAGTTTCATTAGACACAGTAGCGTGTACACACGGGTTCACTTAATTGAAGTAGCGTATATGTTTCTGAGTATGAAATTGAAAAGTTTGATTGATCTGATAATATTGATTCACCCCCCCCTCTCAGTATTATTTCCAACAATTGGTATCAGAGCAGGTCCTTTGATAGAAGCTTGATCGCTTGAAGGAGATCCGTGGAACAATGGGAAAGAAGCTTAAGAAGAAAGCTCATAAGAAGAAGAAGACATCTCAGAAGGACTATGACAGTGGGAGAATCGATTGGGGATTAGGTATAAGAGGCTCTTCAGATTCAGAATCAGATTCAGAATCATTATCAGGTATGAATGTGTTATCCTCTGATGTTCTTGCTATATTTCCTTGTGAAAGTGATGGAAGTGATAGTGAAACTACTGAACATGCTTTTATGGGTGAGCAAGAAAAGTATCAAATAGAGGCATTATTTAGAAGGCTTACAGACAAAGTTAAAGATCAACAAGATCTATTGAACAAAAGGGAATGTGCTTTCAAAGAAGAAGTTACCAAACTAAAGGCCCAACTAGAAGAAGGAAACAAGGTAAGAAAGCTACTCAAGGACAAGGAAGACCAATGTCAAAAATTGCAGCATGAAGTGACATCATTAAGAAAAGAAGTCAACGAAAGAAGCACAACCATCAAGAAACTCAAAGATAGATCCAGCTACTATGAAAATCTTGAAGCTACGATCCTCTCACTAAAGGAAGATCTTGAAGAATCCAAGAAGCAGAATGAAGATCTACACCAAGCAATTGAAAAACAAGACAACGAAGTCATCAGCTTAAAATCACAGTTGGAATGTGCCTTCAGAGTTCGTCAAATTCAGCAGGATCTGTATGAAGAACAAGAAAAGGAGATTCTCAAACTAAGGGAACAAATGGAAGAAGGAAGGAAAGATGAAGAAGATTTGAAAAAGCAATCTCTTGAAAAGGAAGAACAGCTTCAGGTTGAGGTAAATATCTTGAAAGGTAAACTAGAAGAAAAGGATAAGCTTTTACGATTTCAAGATAGTTCTAAAGTCTTGGATGATATTCTTAGTAGTCAAAGGTCTCCTGCTATCAAGACCGGTCTTGGTTTTCATGAATCTGTTGAAGGTGAATCTAGCTCACAAGGTGAGGCAAGGAACTCTAAAGAGAAAACTAAAATGATCGACAAGGAGATGAAAGGTCAACAATCAAGGAAAGAGACTCCTCAAAGAAAATCTTTTACTCCTCCTATGAATAATGTTGAATGTTATGTATGTCATAATCTTGGACATGTTGCAGCTAGATGTAGAAGAAGAAGGGTTCAAGACCATCATGCAGAAAGATCATTACACTCAAGGTACTTTAATGGATATTGCTTTGCTTGCAATATGTTTGGTCACAAAGCTGCTGATTACTACAGGAGGAATATGAAACATGTAAGATGTTATGCATGTAACAAGCTTGGACATATAGCAAAGGAATGCTGGAACAAAGGATGGACATCACACCAAAAGGAGAAAACCTCATCACACTTGAAGATATGGAGGAAGAAGGAAGTACAGTCAGCACAATGTACTGAGACACAGCACAACACAGACATATCAGACTCAGGGGGAGCTGAAAGTGTAAATCTTCAGTGTCCTGAATCTCATACGCAAGTTCCTTAAAGGGAAGTCGCGTATATACGCGAGTTCGACACTGCAAAGTCGCGTATATGTCAGTATGAGGAAAAGCAGTGGGGACAGGCTCAGAAAAGGGATCTGATATGATTCAGTCCATTATTTGCTCTATTGGTTAATAATTACAGTCGGCTGAAGATGTGTGAAAATGCTTTGATACTTGTAAGATGTCTAGAAGTGTTTTTGATCCTAACTTGAGGATGATGATGTTTTGATGCTTATTGCTGATATATGCATGATCAGATCTAACAGATGGCACTGGTTGAGGGGGAGCATATGCCTTTAGTAATTCATTGTTGGCATTATGGTTAATAATCCTTGGTGATGATTCTTATATGGCCAAATGATATATCTTGCTATGATGTGACTCTTGGGGCTACATAGTTAATGATCAGATCAGATTTATGGTTGATTGCTTGATAATGGATATATGGTGCTTACATGGTGATATTCATAAGGACAAGGAGAAGTACAAAGCTTTAATACACATCTTCCTCACTTGATGATGAATCACTTATATACTGCTATTGTCATATGCATAAAGATCATACAGTTATGATTGTTGCTGATGATGATATCAAGAAGCTTTGTCAAAAGAGTTGAGCTCAAGATACATAGTGCTGATACATGGATGACTACTCAAGGTTACTTTGTTGGAGACATGGTGATGAGTTCTTATCTATATGATGATAGGTTGATACTTGCATGTGTTGATTGATGCAGATGTTCCCAAGTAATGATACTTGGATCATGTAGAGCTTGATGAAATGGCTATGGTGGTTTCACACATGTGAATGACTCTGAATTCTGTTCAAAGGGATGAATTGATGCAGACATACCTTGTTATAGGTTGATGACTTATTCTCTACAGGACATTTACAGGTTGCTGATATGGAAATTGGTATACGCGAGTTGGATAAGGACTATCCGCGTATATACGCTTGTTTATGAAGATACAGACGCGTATATGATAATTTGAAGGAAATCAGTGGGTCAAACCCAGAATGAAGATTCTGATATGGGTCTGACAGAGACCATCTGGCACAGGTTCAGGGGGAGCAGATAATCTTCCAATGATGCATTGTTGGCATTATCTTAGAAGCCTTTGGTTCTAGTTCACAAGTTGTTGTTGATTTCAAGTGAAACAAAGGCGAAAGGAGAACAGAAGGATCTCTTGGTTGTTGATCTGAATGGTGATTATCAGATGCTGCTGGTGACTTTCATAAGTCTTGGTCTAGTTCTTACGTCTCTATGTCATATATCTCTTTTGTGGTATCTCTTTCATGGTGTCAAGGTCATGTAACGGCCTATTTTGGTTTCCCCACTATGCCTGGGATGATTGATGCAATGTGTTTGGTTGTCATATGTAAATTTTTTATGTATCCCCACTTGGTTGGGTGGATGAGTCATTTTCTTGTTTATCCTCACTTAGTTGAGAGATGGATGTATGTATGAGTCCTAAGTGATAGGAAGGTCTTTTATGATGTATAGAGTCATGTTCTTCTTGAAGAACATCTTTTGTAGACCTTGCTTACAGTCAGGGAGAGCATGATCAGCACACTTCAGCAAGAACAGAGATTCAGCATGTACTCAGAGGGAGCATGGACAGATTGGTACACCTTGGCATATACAAAGGAGGAGACTATTCAGAGATGTCAGCAAGTACTCAGGGGGAGTATGGACAGTGGAATGATTCAGCAAAGGAAGAGAATATCTTGGTCCACCCTTTGCCCTTGATGTCAAAGGGGGAGAGTGATTTGGTGTTGTTGCCATCAAGTCCAAAGGGGGAGATTGTTGGCATTATGATGCATGTATTGTACTTGATGGCAACCCTCTCATAGAAGAATATCTCACTTATGTATAACTGGGTGAATCTTCAGAAGAAATATCAGATGTGACTGATGGAGGACAGCTCAAAGGAATCAGATGATGAATCTTCAGAAGAGATATCAGATGTGACTGATGGAGGACAGCTCAAAGGAATCAGATGATAGTTCTAAGTGTGACAAGTTAGCTTTGCCATCAAGTCCAAAGGGGGAGATTGTTGGCATTATGAGATAAGTGTTGTCCTTGATGGCAAACCTCACTGATGACAAATCATAGTACAGAAGGTCAGCAGCAAGGAATTGATGATCAGACTATAAGAAGAAGAGAAAGTTCATACACGCAGGTTCGTTAAGCCCAAGTCGCGTGTACACGCAGGTTGGCTTCAGCAAAAGCGCGTGTATGTGGAAAAGTACCTTTGGTCCATGGCGGTTAGTCCTTGGAAGTTGTGCCTATGGTTTCGGACCATTGTGTCTCGACGGACGTGTTGATCCCTAGTTTTGAAGTTGATGGTTTTGGATTTCTATGGTTTTATCTCACTTATGTATAACTGGGTGAATCTTCAGAAGAAATATCAGATGTGACTGATGGAGGACAGCTCAAAGGAATCAGATGACGAATCTTCAGAAGAGATATCAGATGTGACTGATGGAGGACAGCTCAAAGGAATCAGATGATAGTTCTAAGTGTGACAAGTTAGCTTTGCCATCAAGTCCAAAGGGGGAGATTGTTGGCATTATGAGATAAGTGTTGTCCTTGATGGCAAACCTCACTGAGGACAAATCATAGTACAGAAGGTCAGCAGCAAGGAATTGATGATCAGACTATAAGAAGAAGAGAAAGTTCATACACGCAGGTTCGTTAAGCCCAAGTCGCGTGTACACGCAGGTTGGCTTTAGCAAAAGCGCGTGTATGTGGAAAAGTACCTTTGGTCCATGGCGGTTAGTCCTTGGAAGTTGTGCCTATGGTTTCGGACCATTGTGTCTCGACGGACGTGTTGATCCCTAGTTTTGAAGTTGATGGTTTTGGATTTCTATGGTTTTGGCCCTTGGTATTGAACAAGGCCTAAGGCTATATAAGGAGAAGGAAATCATTAGGCAAATGTATTTGAAATGTCTTGAATATCTAATGAAGCATTAGATCTAGTATGCAGGGTTATGGGTTGATGATACATTGCTTGATCTGAGGAGAGATCTCACCTGTTGATGGAGAACTAGATCTAAGGAGAGATCGGGATCAAATGGTTTGAAATGAGCTATCTTTATGATGCTTATTATAGATCTACATACTGACGCATGTATTGTTCTATAAGTATTATGAGTATGACTGATGTCTGGTACAACTGCAAGTTATGAGAAATTATTTTTAGATCTGTACGCGGTTTGGCTTTGATAAAAGCGCGTATACACGCGGGTTTGATTCATTGAAGTAGCGTATACATTGTAAATCTTAATATTTGAAGTTGCAGATGGATCTTATGGTTATTACAGAGTTCTGTGTCTACTCTGTGTTCTGGTGACTGTTGTTAACAGGGTTTCAGTGATTCAGAGTTTGATGATTGTTTTGAGCTTCAATGATAGTTATGGGTCCAGTATGAAAATTGGATGAAAAGTGGCCTTTCAGATTATGTGTTGTGCTTCAGTGTATCCAGTCTGAAAATTGATGAAACGTGGTACCTGAAGGTGAGAAGATTGTAGGCAAGCACCTACGTACTAGTATCTAAGCTAGTACAAAAGCTAAAGGAGATGTTTGGAGCATTGTAGCAGGTAGCAGCCTGCGTACTAGTAAATGGATCGGCTAGTACAAGAGCAAAGGGGGTTGTAGCTCCCGTACTGGTATAAGACTGCACCAGTACAAATATTGTAAAAGGATTTTCTTATTAAGAAGAAGATTGAGATGACTTGCAGCAGGTGGTTTTCACCCACATTGGGTTTCCACCTTATATCTTTGTGTTCATGTGTGTGGCTCTTGTGTGATGTTCTGTTCTGTTATTCTGCACCTGTTTACTGTTAATATGCTTAATAATGATCTGATGCATTTACTGAAGATTAAGCTAACTGAATTATAAGATCTCTGGATATACGCGAGTTTCATTAGACACAGTAGCGTGTACACGCGGGTTCACTTAATTGAAGTAGCGTATATGTTTCTGAGTATGAAATTGAAAAGTTTGATTGATCTGATAATACTGATTCACCCCCCCCTCTCAGTATTATTTCCAACAATAAACAGAAGTAGCTAAAACGTATTTTATGAGACGTACGCTACTTCAATATGTAGGACCTACGTGCATACGCTGATATATGAAGGGAAACCTGCGTATACACTATTTTGAATTGTTGAACCAACATGTATACATGCCTTTGCTATACTGAACCTATGTATAGATCTATAAAAGATGATTTACCCTTTTCAACTATTCAGACATCAGTTATACCCAGATCATTAGATTTATAGATCAAGACATGTGCCAAATATAAAATATCAAAATCACACAAAGATACTTCTCTTCAAGCCTTAAGATCTTGACCCATCAATAGAACTTATCCTTCTTCTAGCGCTTAGGTTCCTCCTTGATTCAAATCCAGCTATGTACCATAATCCAATCACCAGTATTCTAGATCTTTCCCTTCATTAGATATTCAATACTTGAGTTCATTTTCCTAATGATCCTCCTTTTATAGTCTTAGGCCTTACTCAATACCATGGTCCAAAACCACTTAGAAGCAATACCTTGGACAAAATACCTAGGGTCAACACTTCGGTCAAGATACCTTGGATCAATACCACGGGTCAAAATACCAGGGACCAAATATCATGAGGGAAAACCAATTTTTGAACATGTACATGCCTTTCCTTGCATGAAAGTGCGCGTATATGCATATGTGCCTTATGGACTGCTTACCCGCATGTATATGCGGCTTGGTCAAAGGAAACCTACGTATATCTCTTTTCCTTCATTCTGAGAGCCTGAATTGTGATCTATCATCTGAGTGAGTTGCCATCAGGGACAACACCTGTGTCATAGCGCCGAACCTGTGTCATAATGCCAACAATTATTCAATATTTGATTTCAACATTGGATGATTTCCAGGAAGAAAAAAAGAAGGAAGAAGGACCACTATTGATCTATTGTGCCAACTATTTGAAGAAGCACTTCCTTGGAAAGTGTCCACTTAGTAGTCTGAAAGTTTCCAAAATTTGTGAAGAGGCTAATAAAAAGGTCATCCATAGATGTTTTAATCTTCTCTTTTTGCAAGGAGTGACATTGCAACAATTTCTTTTCTTGCATGAGGACATGCAAGATGATCAACATAGGGGGATTTTAGCCCTTTATTTTGTCTTTCTTTATATTATATTTTACTCAGAAATTCAACATGATTTTGTTTAGTTTGAATTATTGTCATGATTTTGTGCATTCTTGGAGACAATAGAGTAAGTATTTACTATTTTCCATGGTTCCCTTGTTTTAACAATATTTAAACATTAAAAGAATAATTAATAATAGTTTGTGTTTTCACAAGTTTAAACTTAGTGTATTACCTTTTTATGCATATGCCAACATGCTTTGGTCCTACACTCACATTATTATACTATGCATCAAATTCTTCTACCAATTGTGATTCCTGCACCATTTTATTATAAGACTGCTCGATCCATGTACCATGCATCAAGTCCCTGCACTCATGAGGATTATCGCACCTGTTTATTATAATATTTTCTGGTTCCTATACCACGTACCAAGTTCTTGTACCAGAGTCAAATAATGCGTAGACTACTTAAATTAGTCAAATTTGGAAGTAATTACTTACCTGGAAGTTTGAATATTTGTTCGAGGATGTTTTGAGAAATTATTGTTAGTCAACGTCACATTTAGTTTTCATCATGACTAGCAAAATGAGAAAAGAGGATCCGTTAACCAAAATAGTCCCTCATATAGTAGATTCAACTCTTCTATTTGACACTCAGTTGCACCATAACAAGATCCAACTTGTATCCATGGAAAAATGTTACGATTTGTAATTTCTTCCTTCTATATTCAATTGGCTTGTTGATAGACAAATTTGAAATGCAAATATCTATATAAACTGGAAGATGGCCTACAACCAAGGGGGGAGAGAGAAGATGATCCCAATTTAGTATCACACAAGTATAGTCAACTTGTGGATTTCTCCCTCTCTTTGTTGGAGTCTGATCTTTTCCTCCATAATGTAAAGACTGAACATTCAAGATTAATTGAACCACTTCATGTCAAGTTCTTTTCAAATTGGTCGAACATTTCATGTTTATAATATTTGTGTGAACCAGATCTTTGACATAGGGTAAAATTTGGCTAGGTTAGGCACTAGACCACCTCGACACCACTTTGAATTATTTAGGATTAGGTTGGATTGTGATTTGCTGAGTGAAAAGCGTTTAATTCATCATTTATTGTGTGAGAATTGTAGGATTATATCGTAATATTTATTTATTTGACAATCTCTTTCCTTCTTTCAAATTTAGTGTCATTTTATTTGTTGCATTTAATATGATATTGGAAAAAAATTCTTTAAGTTGAAAATATTTATTTACCGTGAATACTAGATCAGATTATGTGTCACCTTTATCAATTTCATACATACATGTGGTATGTCTATCCTAGTTTTTTGTATTCACAATTTCCCCTTATGCTTTGAGACTCTGCCTCTATAGGAGTTGATTGCACAATTCCACTATTTTAAGTTGGCTTAGATGCAATGAAATATTATGGGTTTGTGCTCTAGAATATGAGATCGATTTCACCTTAATGATTTGAATGATTATGATTTAGAGTAGAGGTGTATGGATATGGTGATATTGTAGCCTATTGAGATCTTTCTTGTCTCAATCAAATTTTAAATAACTTTTTTTACAGAGGCTTTGTATTCATTAGGAGCAGAGGCCACATATACATATTTTTGTTATTATCTATTTGAATCATGATTCCTACATGTTATAGATACTGTGTTGATAAAGGGAAAGTACATCATGTTTGAGATCAATAATGTCTCTCCCACAATGTAGTTTCTATCGAACTTTTGGTCATTTTCCAAAGACATATTTAGTTTTGTTACAGAGGGAGAAGAAGGTGAGAGAATTTATATTAGAGAGATTTATTTCATAGATTTGTTTACACAGTAAATATATCTACCAAGGCTGGATGATTCTTTTAGGGTTTAATTTATTAAAAGTATTTTGTTACACAAAGAGGGAGGAAGTAGAATTAGGGCAAACTTGTTTTAATTTGTTTTGCACAAAGGATGGTTTGAATTGATCTTTAGTTTGAATTTATTTCATCATTTACAATCTTCTATTTTCTTATGTTCCTCAGTTTGAATTGATAGGCATTTCTTGGTCTCTATTTAAACGATAATTCAAATTTACCTTTTGCCAATAGTTAGGATTTCTTCTTTGCAGTTGCTAATAATACATGTCAGTATTTTATTTTCTAAATGTTACATTTAGGTTTGTTTCCAAATGCCTAGATTGGTTTCTATGCTTTCTGAAGTTTCCCTTGAAGTGCAGGATTTAATTTAATTTGTTCATATGGATGCGCAAGTTAGACTAGAATTTGATTTTAAGGTTGTTGGGGGCTCTCTCTGGCATTTCTAGTGTTGCACCTCGAAACTGATGAACTCCTGGATTGATAATTAAATGTTGGTGTATTAATATGCCCTATAATACACCCAACCATGACTTTTCTCATTACTTTTCTAATGAAATTATTACCAATGTTTCCAATTTTACACACTCCTTCTCAGTTAGGTATGAATTCTTGGTCGCACCATAGATCTCATCTCAAATGTACATGTATCAATGTAAGGTAATTTATTAGTTACACCATCATCCCATCTTGTCTCATCTCATCTTATATTAACGACAACGAACTCAATCCACAGAATAATAATAATAATAATGATCCACAATAATAGTAGGGGAGATCAAAATTTACCACGACCAACTCTATGGCAGTCATAAATGACCATGGTAAAGATCACACACACCTAAGTCTCCTCACCAACTAGCTAGATGGGTGGAAACCACAATAAGATTAACCATCTCAAGATGGGCCTTAATCAATAATGACATGAAGGTGACTTATTGGTAGGATGCATACTGGGATATGTACTTAGCCAAGTCCATGGCTCCAAGGAGTACTTTCACACTGAGGAGAATCACTGCTCATCCCACACTAGTAAGTCGATAGCTAGTAGAAAGACTAGGGGAGGAGCATATACTCTGTTCTCCCAATCAGTAGTGTTCCCTCCCAAGGAGGGATATATTCTCTTTCCCTCTAATATTCTCTATGAAGAATAAGAGTTTTTATTTTGGTAAAGGATATGTGAGAATTTCTACAACCTGCTCATTTGTTGAGATGTCTTGGAGCCTCACTACACCTCTTTTCACCATATCTCTAATATAGTGGTACTTGATATCGATGTTCTTTGACTTGTCATGGAATACTATATTCTATGAAGTATGATCCCACTTTTATTGTCACAGCATATCACGATCATATCTAATGGATGATCAAATGACTCTACAAATACCTTTCATAGCCACACTACACCACAAACAACCATATTAGTTTCAATACACTTTTCCTTGCCTGTACTAAGAGTGACATATTTTTGCTTCCTTCTCATTTAGGAAATCATGGTAGATCCCAAGCTAAGGTAGCACCCTAATGTTATATTCCTATTGGTAACACTCCCATCCCAATCTTCATATGTATTTCCATGCAATCTCAAATCATCACCAAAAGAATATCTTAGTCCATGATTAATTGTCCCATGTAGATATCTCAACACGTGTCTTACAACCACCCAGTCAGCATTTTGTTAGGAAAATTACTCTAAGGGGGGTGAATCGATATTTTTAATTTCATTTTAAACTTCAGTTTCAAATCTTGAATTTTGTATGCTATAATTATTTAGACAGCCCACACATGTACGTGTACTCAGTGAACTAAACCTATGTATATTGAGATTACTAATATTTTATAATTTCCATCATATTTTTAACTTGACCAATGCATCATTATTTAATTAGCCATTCATTATTTATTAACCATAAGCAGTAAGAGAAAAATAAACCATCACACATAATCAACACATAAACACATGGGGACAATGGGATTTTAGGCAGAAACCCAATGTGGTTGAAAACCACTGATGTAGTTGTCTTTGTCTTCTTCTCTTATTATAATGAAAAAAATTCATTACATCATGGTATTGTGTTGGTGTAGACTCTTGCTAGCATGTAAGCACCCACCTGCAGAAGGGTACAACCATTACTCATTCTCTAGCACCAATTATAAGGAAGCTACAACCCCCTGATTGCGTTTAGCAACTTCTACCAAAAGGGAGCTCCTACCCCTTCATTAAACGATATAACACTTAACACCACATGGACCTTGCTTCATAATATTTCAATTTGGATCCATGTGTCAATCAACGATCCAAAATCATGTAGGCCACCTTTCATCAAATTTCTGAACTTGACCTATACCAATGACAAGCCCAAATAGATATACCAAACTGAATATTGAATCATAGAATCTGAATACAACCATTGAATCACCATTGAATACCAATCACTAATATAATGGATCATTGAAGAAACCAAATCACTCAATACTGAACCAACCATTGAATCACTTCAACCAAATCAAATCAATGCATAACCAAAGATATACTAATCCATAGCAGATACAAACAATCATAATAACGTCATCATTGGTAGACAACAAAAATAATACATAAATGATTAATTATCATCACCAAGAAGCATTACAAATCTTGATCAAAATCAAGTCATAATAAATGTGTGACTATTATTAATTATATTTTCATATATACGTGCTTCCTGTGTGTTAAACCCACATATATCTTTTAATATAATGAACTTGTTATCTCGAAATGTATACGCGACTAATATGAAGAATATTTTTGTATGTATGTGACATTTCAGAAGAAGACCTATGTATAGATCTTAAATCACTTAATTAGGTTATTGTTGCAAACACAACCCATGTCAAATACAACTCTTTGTGCACATACTATCATAAAATCATAGATCTCAGCAAACATATTCAGGTCATAGCACACTTATAATCATAGATCCTACATTGTTAGTTACTTGAAAATGAATAGCTCAATCAAGCATATCCATAAACTTTCAAATCTTCCAGATCTGAACCTTCTCCTTGTTCCTTGTGTAGACATGTTCCAGATCAGATCACATAATAATGCATCATTATATTGCACAATAAATTCCTTGTTCTCCATCTCCTCATACAGTTTTTAGTCTTTCCAATACCAGAGGAAAATCCCTTGATAATGTTGTTGGTATTAGTTGATGGGATCAAATAGATGTTGTTGTCACAATACTATGGGATATTACCATGTTAATAGCTCTTGGTTTTTTGTGTTCCATGGTTCGGATTATATGTGTGGATTTTTTTCACATAACCTGCATATGTACGTTACTCTTCTTCACAAAGCTTGTGTATACTTTTCAAACTTCCCATTTTTCATGCATCCCATAACTAAACTTTCAATTATTTTCCATATCCTCTGTAACATTTGTACCATCAATTATCTCATATGTAATAATTATATAATCATGATATTATAAAAAAGTTGACATCAAGGACATATTTGACAAGAAGTTTTCCATAAAGGACAACACATTAGCCATAATGGCAACAATCTCCCTTTGGACTTGATGGCAATCTCTTTGGTGTTTTTAAACCATCTGCAAACACCTGCAAACACCAAGTCTTCTCCCCCCCTTTGACATCAAAGGAAAAGGGCTAAACCAAGATAAATGAATTACTTTCCCTTGTAGTGATCATCATCGTAAGTGAAATCTATTTATAGGAACTATGATGTCTGCATACTAAACATGCCCCTCCTGAGTGTATGCTGGACCATATAAAGATATGTAATTTAAGTACAAGGCTTTATGATTCAAATACATGGTTATCCATGAATTTTTCTATAACCAATTACTCTATGATTAGTTACCATGTTGGACCAAAATTTTGCATCAATCAACAAGAATAATGGGGTTTACCAACATGACATGGATTGATCCTAATAGCCCATACATGTTTGAATTGTACAATCATTAAAACATGGGTGTTTTCATGATCGTTACATCAACAAACATACACAACATCTATAACCTTAAATAAGGATTTAAATAAAGCATCTTTGTAGCAAAACCACGATAATCATCAGCAACCACCATGCACCATATAGGCATCTTCGCCATAATGATTGGATAACAACAATATAAATGACATAATAGTAGCAACATAAATATATATCGAGACCACCAATCATCGTAATGCATTAAGGGGTGTCCAAGATCCATAATTCCAACAATGAAATATTAGAAGCATAGAAGATGCCCCCCTTGAACCCATGCCAATTCTTCATCATCAATTTTTATCACATTCTATTCTTCTCACTAATAGCAAAGAGATAGATCAACAAAAGAAATAATATTTTGCAACAATTCTTCACTCATCATGAACCAATACCAATGTCAAAACCAGAATTCCAATAATGAACTGATGGAAACAGATGAGGAACTCCCCCTAAATTTGTATCTCCACTTTATCATCACAGAATATTGCACATGGTGATATAAGTAAAAAATTGTGTATACGCATTAGTGTCATTCATAAGAAACATGTATAGAATATGAAATGTTGATCTTTCCTGACAATAACTCCCCCTGAGCATGTCATGTATGTTCCTGACCATAGTCACTTCATTAAATGCAACATCAATAAGGTAAACATCATCAAAATAATATCATAACAACATAGGGAATAATCACCAAGATACACATGCATAGATCCCCTGAGATAATACACCATTGATCCTGTGGACCTGATAATTTTGTGGTCCCTTTATAAATAGCATCAAATATAATAGACTGCAGTGAGGACTATTTACGTTTACTCATAATTTGAACAACATGAGTTAGAATTATTTTGACCTGTATTCTTAATTGATACATATAATTTATCTAAGTTTCAATATCCTTTTGTTATGACTTCTCTAGTTTCCCTTTCTATGTTCGTGCATCTTGTTGATGTAATTACATTTCCTTCATCAACGTTTTGGCCTACACCTAGAATTTTTCCTTTATCCCATCAACAAATAGTACATTAGTTGTTTCTATACTCTTAACATCAAGATTATCAATACCCATGCCTACTACCTTTTCAAATGATCCATTTCCAATAATAATATTACTACTATTATTTTTCTTAAGAGAGATAAATTTGTCCTTATTTCCAGACATATGATGAGATAATCTGTTATCAATGTACCATTGATATTATTCTTCAAATGCACATAAAGAAATGTCACACCTTACTTTTTATTCTTCCTTCTACTTAATATGAGTAGTGAGGGTGGACCCAAGTTTCTTGTCTGGATGCTTGCTTTGGAGGGAGTCTACTTGTTATCTGAATAAATTCATTGTTTAGTTCATGAATTCTTTTACTACATGTATAACACCTTACATGACCAAAAAAGGGAGCAAGAGAATCATATTATTTCTTCTTCATATTTCTCTTATTGAAATTAATAGCTCTTTGACCAAACATATTGCATGCAAAACAATATCCATTAAAGAAACTTGAGTACCTAGGAGCTAATACTTTTCTTTCGGATTCGCTTCTGTAATTGGCTGCAATGTATCTAGAGTTATCATAGATAACACATTCAACATCATTGTTCAAGGAAAATAATCTATTGATGTTTCTATTATTAGGAACAACTGGTTATCTTTGAAAATTTCCTTTCTTTGGTTGTTGGTTCGGTTGACTTCTTAATTATTTATCATGTTTTTCAGAGTTTTGTTTATTAACCTCATGATTGCTTACACAATCTTGTGAGCTAGATTCTCTTTTTACAATTTCATGAAAGCCAATACCAAATTTAATGGAGGGAAACCTTTGACTATTAAGAATATTATCGAATATCTTTGAGCTATCTTGAAATCCCAATTGCCTATTCTTTTAAGATAATTTACTTTCTAATATGCTTACCCCATCCTCTTTTTCTCCTCTTGTCCTTTCCAACTATGTTCTCAGCTAAATGAACTCCTTTTTAAGCTCTTTTTATTATTTTTCAAATACTTGGAGTGTCTCCTCATATAATTTCTTTGACTTTTCAAGATTATATTTGAGATAGATGATTTTTATTTGAAGCCCTTCATAGTAACTGATTCTTTATTTAAGCTTCTTGATTGTTGCATAAATTTCAGTTTTAGTTGGCTCCTATTGCTAGGATAATTTCCTTCTGAGTTCATTTATCAATGAAGCTACTTCATCCTCTAGTATTTGAAATTAATCTTATTTTTCCTTGCATTTCTTCCCCATTCCTTCTTCAATTATGCTTGCTTCCTCCAATTGAATATTTAAGTTGATGATCTCTTATTTGTAGGTATAGTCCCTTTCATTAAAAAGTTGTAGTTAGTTTTGACAATCTCTATTCTCATCTGTGATCCTTTTAATCTCAGCTTCTAGGGCCATTATTTTTGAATCTTGATAATGATTTTCTTCACTTTTACCCAAAAGGGAAATCTCAGTTAATTGATTATCATCGTCACTATATGAGAAGGAAAATGTACAATCATTTGAACAATGGTCATTACTTCCATAATGAAGTCAAAAACCAATACCTAATAATTCCTTTTCACTATCTTCACCATCTTCTTCGTTCTTGGTCAACAAAAAACAACGTGCTTGTTAGGTCCCTATACTACTAGTGTAACCCCTTATTGTTATTAGTACAACCCCCTTATTATATTTTTGTGCCCATGTAGTCCCCATGTTATTCTTATTATGTCCCATAGAAGCCCACTATTGTTATTATTGTGCCCTTACATTATTACTGTTATGTCAGCTCTAATTATATTATGACCCCTTAGACTCTTATATATAGAAAGGGGGTCATGTCATTTGTATCATCCAAGAATTATTCATTTGTGTAATGTAAAGGAGGTTGCCCCATCAAAGAAGCTAAATTCTAAGGCGTTGATCTATATTTTCTATCTTTTTGTGTGGTGGTTTCCTACTGTTTGGTATAAGAACTTTGGATTCTAGGGTTTTGTTACTCCAAACAGGTCATCATGGAATTTTCACTACAACGTTTTTTTATGTGGGATTTCAGAAGCAAAAAAAAAACAACCCATTTGTGATGAAATCACGGTGAATCTCGGTTCCAAATTTCAGACCTTTTCTCGCTATATTCTCGAAGATATGATTTGAGGAAGTTAGGGTTTTTGCAAGCTCCAAAATTTCATCTAAAACAAGTCATCGTGGAATTTTCGCTATAATGTTTTCACTACGAAGTTTCATAAGATAAAGAAAAAAACCCATTTGAGATGAAATCGGTCAAAACTTGAGGTTCAAATTTTAGATCTTGGCTTGCTATATTTTTGGATATATGATCTGAGGAGGTTAGGGTTCTTGTAGACTCCCGGATTACATCCTAAATAGGTGACCTTGGGAAAATCGTCATAACATTCTCTCTGAGCATCATATTGAAATTTTGTAAGAAGTTACAAAAAGAGGATGGACTGTGTTATGCTACAGTATAATTTTCAAAACCTAAGGTTGAAATAGTGACACATGGAACATCATACAAGTTCACTCTACTGAACTACTTTATAATTAGGTCATCGTGGGAGATTGGGAATAAGTCTTTCTTCGGGAATCCAATTGCGATTAGACTTGTGGAGTTAGAAAGAAGACTTAGAGGGTGATCACAAGCCAAAATTCCATAACTTAAAGATCTGAAATTACAGAGTTACAGTTGTTTCGAGATAGAGCTCCTAAAATCAAGAAAAAACAAGATGAGGAAGTTTGATGGCAAGGATCCGGTAAATTTGATACTATAGATGGAGAAATATTTTTATCTACATGGTGTACCACTATTATAAAAGGTACATATTTCATCTAATTATTTAGAACATAATCAATTTTTATGGAATAAAGGGCTTTGTTCTCGTAAACCACTTGTCACGTGGTCAATTTTCATGGAGGAAATGATAGCACATTATGAGGATACCAAGAGCAACACCTTCTTTATCCAACTGATAAATCTCAAACAAAAGGGTTCAATGGTAGAGCACATTGAGGACTTTTAAAAATTAAATATAAGGGTAAATGATATTCTAGAGAAGCAAAAGATAAATAGTTTTAACTATGCCATGGAAGCTGATATCAATGGTATGAAAGCATATTGGAAGAAAGGCATGGAAGATTTGAAGAAAGACATGGAAGGTTTGAAGGAAGGTGGGACAAAGCTGCTACAAGAAATACCTCCTAATGATGAAAAGGATCAAGAAACGTCAAAAGAAGACAATATACACTGGGAACCAACCCTAGAGAAAGAACAAATGAATCCAACCATATCTTGTATTGGAATGGAAGGAATTACCACTCCTAAAAATCTCAAGATAGAAGGACATATCAAGAAGAAGAAGGTTCAATCAGTGAAATATCAGGAAGAAAAGTATCAAGAAACATCAAAAGAAAAGGATACTCACCAGGAACCCATCACAGAGAAAGAAGAAATGAATCTGACCATATCTTGTAATGCATTAGTCAGAATTACCACTCCTTAAACTATAAAGATAGAAGGACATATCAATAAGAAAAATCTAATAGTGTTGACTGATTCGGGTAGTACCCATAATTTTATTCATTGTAAGATAGCCAAGGAATTGAATTGCTTCCTATATCCAGCACCAAAGTGTCAAGCGATGGTTGTAAGTGGAGGAACTATAAATTTCTCCAGAAAGTGCCATAATATCAAGCTCTCCATGGGAGATTATGTATTGAATAGCCCAATGATTTTCATTCCAATGTGTGGTACTGATTTTGTACTAGGAGTCCAATGGCTACAATCCTTGGGCATAATAGCTTTTAATTTTCAAGAACTTTTCATGAAATTTTCTTTGGAAGGAAAGGAAGTTGAATTAAGGGGTATCATAGGGGAACCAGGAAAGATAATCAGCTCCAATGGAATGACAAAGCTTCTAAAGAAAGAACAATGAGGTGTAATTGCACAATTTTGTTCACTAATGGCTCCCACATCGAAATTATCTATTTCTCTAGGTCTCCAAAAAGTCTTGGACAATCATTCCAAGGTATTTGAGACTCGCAAAGGTCTCCCACATATTCATGATCATGATCATGCTATTCATTTTATTCCAGGGAATCTTCCTCCAAACATCAGGCCTTATAGATATCCATATGCCCAAAGGAGTGAAATTGAAAATATGGTTGCAGAAATGGTAGAGGTTGGTATAATTATCCAACCAAATTTGATAAATAAAGAAAGGGATGAATGGAAGAATGGCGAAGTAGGGTGGGAACTCATTAAAAAGTTATTGAAGATCCCAGTTCCACAATATTGCCAGAACTTGACGAGGAAGGAAAAATCATATTGGAACCTGGAGCAGTCACATAAACAAGAACCCGACAACTACGAAATCAATCAATTTCAGAGTATCTCATCAAGTGGAAGAACTTACCTACTGAAGAGTCCACATGGGAGGACAATAATTTTATACAGAAGCATCAAGAACTACTCAAGCGTTGAGGACAACACTTTTTGAAGGAGAGGGGCATGTTAGGTCCCTATACTACTAGCGTAACCCCTTATTGTTATTAGTACAACACCCTTATTATATTTTTGTGCCCTTGTAGTCCCCATATTGTTATTATTGTGCCCCATAGAAGTCCACTATTGTTATTGTTGTTTCCTTACATTATTATTGTTATGTCAACTATGATTATATTATGACCCCTTAGACTCCTATATACAGAAAGGAGGTCTTGTCATTTGTATCATCCAAGAATTGTTCATTTTTGTAATGTGAAGGAGGTTTACCCCTTGAAGAGGCTAAATTGCAAGGTGTTGATCTATCTTTTCTACCTTTTTGTGAGATGGTTTCCTAATAGTGCTCTTGAATATGAATATCTACTGACATCTTTCAGTACACTCTGTCCTTGGCCTATTAATGAAAATATTGAAATGGCATCTGACATGTCATTGTCAATTATTTCTTGACTTGACTACTTCCATTTTTCTTCTTTCCCATTGTCCCTCACCGACTATCAAGTGGTTAAGCTTCTTCTGGAGAGATTAGCTCTGATACCAATACTTAGGAAAAATAATGAGGGCGAGGGTGGGGGGGTGAATCAATATTTTTAATTTCAATTTAACCTTGAATTTAAAATTAAGAATTCTATATGAAGGTTTATTGACACAAGTTTCATGTGTACGTGCATTCAATGAAGTAAACCCACATATATCCAAATTACTATTTTTTATAATTTCCTTCATATGTTTAAATTGACTAGTGCATCATTATGAATTATCCATTCATTACTTATTAACCATTATAAGTAAGATAAAAATAGAACTTCATTCATAGTCAACACATCAACACATGACGACATTAGGATTTTAGGTGGAAACCCAATCTGCGAGAAAACCACCATTATTGTTGTGTCCCTCTTCTTCTCTTATTATAATGAAAAATCATTCATTACATAATGATATTGCACTGGCACTGACTCTTTCCATCACACATGCAACCATTTGTAGGAGCCTACAACCTCCACTCATTCTCCAACACTAATTGTAAAGGATCTACAACCCCTTGATCTCATTTAGTGGCTACTACTGGAAGGGAGATACTACCCTATCAATTTAGGATACAACCCTTAACACCTTGTGGACAACATTTCATAATATTTCAAATTGAATCCACCTGTCAATCAACCATCACAGATCATGTAGGCCACCTAACATAAATTTTTCAAACTAGACCTATACCAACAACAAGCCCAAACCAATATGCCAAACTAAATACTAAATCACAAAACCTAGATACAATCATTGAATGATCATTGAATACCAATCACCAATATACTGAATCATTGAAGTGACAGAATAATGGAATATTGAACAAACCATTAAATCACTGCAACCAGATCAAAACAATGCACAACCAAATTTATACCAATCGACATCAAATACAAACCATGCTGATAAAGACGTCATTGACACGCAACAAGAAATAATACATAATTGATTAAGTGTCATCACCAAGCAACATTACAATCCCTCATCAAATTCAACTCAGAATATATAAGCAGCTATTATTTATTATATATGTGTCTATGTACACTTCGCATGTGTTAAACGCACATATATATTTCAATATATTGGACATATTATCTAAGAATGCATATGAGACTAATACAAAGAATAGCAACATATGTACATGAAATTTTAGAAGAAGACCTAGGTACAAATCTTAAATCACTGAATCAAATTATTACTGCAGACGCAACCCATGTCAAATAAATATCTTTGTGCACATACTGTCAGAAAATCACAGATCTCAACAAACATATTCAGATCATAGGAAAATTATAACCATAGATCATGCAACGTTATCTACTTAAACATAAATAGACCAATCAAGCATATTCATAAAGTTTAAAATCTTCCATATATGAACCTTCTCCTTTCTCCCTACTGAGCACCTGTTCTAGATTAGATCACACAACAATTCTTCAATATATTGCACACTAATTTCCTTAACCTCCAATTTCTTATATATATTTTAGTCCTTCCAATAACACAGGAAAATCCCTTGGTAGTGTTTTTAGTATTTGCTAATGGGATCAAATAGACATTTTTGCCACAATACTATGGGAAATTACCATGGTAATAGCCCCTAGTTTTTTTTTCCATGGTTCAAATTATGTACGTGACTTTTGTTCATATAACTTGTGTATGTACGAAACTATTCTTCACAGGGTTCATGTATACTTTTCAAACTTCTCGTTTTTGATGCATCCTATAACTAAAGTAATAATTATCTTCCACATCCTCTGTAACATTTATACCATGAATCATGTCATCTATAACAATTCTATAATCATAATATTATAACCAAGTTGACATCAAGGACATATTTGACAAGCAGGTTTCCATTAAGGACAACACACTATCAATAATGCCAACACATTCAAGGGTTCCACCATGAACTCGGTCAAGGTGTTAATAGAAAAAAAAATATCTATTCTACTTTTGATCAGAAACATTAAAGCCTTAATCAATCACTAGTACATAGAAGGATCCACTAGATCTAGTCCTGCAACTTCACCAAATAACTTATTGAATTTTTCCTCCATCTCTGTGGCCATGGATTTGCAATCCACCATCCCTAATCTCTTCAAGAGTTTGAAAACATATTTTCCTTGGTTGAGGAAAATATCTCCAGGTTTGTACCACACATCTAAACCCAATAAATAGTACACCAAACCAAGATCTTTCATCTCAAATTTGAAGGCAAACTCCCTCTTACACTCAATGAACAGAGGCCTTAATCCTATCATGAACAAATCATCAACATATGAAACCAAAATCAAAGTTATATCTTGGATAACCTTGAAGTAAAGGCTAGGGTGAACGTTGCTCCTATTGAATCCCAACTTTATCAGCCATTCATCAATCTAAGTATACAAAGCCTCGAGGGCTTGCTTCAATCCACATAGGGCTTTCTTCAACCAAAAATCATGGGTTTCCATCCTGTGATCCCCAAAGCTCTTTTGTTTCTCCAGATACTCTTTTTCCTTAATTATACCATGAAAAAAAATTGTCTTCACATCCATCTGATGAAAACTCCAACCTTGATTAGTAGCTGGAGGACCAATGATAGATAGGATAATAGTGTATCTGGAAATAGGATAAAATATCTCATCATAATATTCTCCATATTTCTAGGAGAATCCTCTAGCCATGAACCTTTTCTTTGAACTTATCAATGCTACCATCAATTACATTTTTTATTTTGTATATCCACTTGGAATTCACTAAAAAATTCTCCACAGGTATCGTAACAACATCCTATACATTACTTTTCATTATGGACTAATATTAGTCTGTCATGGCATCTCTCCAAAATTATTCTATCACAACTTCTTCATAATTGGCACATTCATATTGTATGATGTTTCTCATAACTGTAGCATATACGTAATGCCTTGAAGGCTTCCTTATTTCTGTGAGGGTACCTTTAGGGGTTGAATGTTTCTCTACATCCTGTAATGTATCATGTAACCACAAAGATCTCTTCCTATAAGAAGGATCACAGGGAGGAGGATTTAAAGGATCCAAAGGTTCCAGAGGCTCATCTAAAAGATTAGGCTCTGTCATGGATGGCTTTGCAGCTACATTCATAATATAATATGCTGGAAAGAACAAGAGAATCCCTTTATTTTCCAAGGGCAGCATCTTCGTCAAAGATCACACCCCAACTAAAATCAATATTCCTCTATCCTGGCACATATATCTTATAAGTTTTATAATTTACACAGTAAAATACAAATGTACCTTTCTTTCCTCAAGCCTATAAATTTGACCTCTTCTCTTTCGGTATTTGAATGTAGAAATGGCATCCAAATATTCTCAAAAGTCCAACTTTTGATTTCACACCTATAGAAACCTATTCAAAAGTCTTGTCCCTCAAGACTTGATGAGGTCTTCTATCTTGGAAATATGCTATGGTATTTTATGCTTCTTTCCATAGAGACATAGGAATTCATTGATCATAAATATTGGCTTTGGATACTTCCACAATGATCATGCTCTTCCTTTCATCAACTCCATTTTGTTGAGGGTTGTATGGAACAGTCACCTCCCTATTAATCCTTGCTTCCTTAAAAAATCCTTGAAGTCATTTAAAGTGAATTCCCCTCCATTATTTGTCCTCGGGATATTGATCTTCTTTGCAGTTTTATTTTTCACTAGAGTTTTAAAGTCCCCGAGCATGATGAAAACTTGATTCTTGGTCTTGAAGAAGAATATCCAAGTCTTACAGGAGAATTCATCAACAAATATCACATAGTATAAATATCCTCCAAGAGATGTCACTAACATGGTTCCACAAAGGTATGAATGAATAAGTTGAAGAATCTCATCAGTTTTTTTGCTACTAGAAAGGAGTTGTCCCTTGACACTCTTTCCACCAGAACATCTCTGACATACCCCTTCATAATCTACCTATATCTCAAGAATCCTTGAAGCCATCCTGCTCAAACCAAGAAAGTCCTTATAATTAAGGTGAGCATTCTGTTGGTGCCAAAGCTCACACTGATTTTTGCTATCATGCACCAATGCTTGAATTGGTTGACCACACATTTTGTATAGGATTTCATTTCTAAAACCAAGTGTGAAGGCTACCCTAAAGCTATATTTCCTTAACAATGAAATTAATGAAGGCAATATTAAACCCTTCATCTTCCATAGATGAAATGGAGACATGATTCATCTTCAATCCCAACACATATAGAATATCCTATGAATGAATGATTTAACTACAATCCAAATAAGAATAAGTAGAAGAAATTCAATTAACAATATGAATAGAGTTATCACCAAGTATAACATTAAAAATTTTCTCCCTCTCAGTCAAATTTGACATAATTTCAAGATACCTAGTCAAGTGTCTAGATTCTTCACTATCCACCAGCTAACAATCAATGTTATCTAAAGATTATCATGAAAGAGTGAAAATGAGAAACTATTTAGATTGATTATTAGCAACATTTTCAACATACATTGTTATTTTGTACTTCTTTTGAGGATGATAAGTCGCTTAAACATTTTAATGTGCAATAGGACCTCTTCCACTCCTTCTATTGTAGAAGTTGTTTATGTTTCCATTGTTTTTGTTGTTGGGCCTTTGAGCACTTCTTCTATCAAGAAAATCTCAGGCTATGAGGCCATATTTGTCATATCTACATCTTTGAAATTTGTAGAATTCCCTTCTATTATTGTTGAATGTTGTAACTTTCTTATTTGAATTCCATTTGGAATGTCTTCCTTTCCTTTTTCCTTTCTTCGCATTGGCTACAAACAATGTAGGTTCTCCTTCTTCTTGTCTCTAAATTTTTCCTTTCGAAATGACCCTAGATTCTTCTTGAGTGAAAGAGCCTAAAAGTTCATCAAATGAAGATAGCTCCTTTATGCCACTAATTCTTGTAATGAATGTCTCCCAAGACATGTTGAGCCCACCAAGGGACATCTACATAATATCTCTATCAAGTATCATTTCTCCAATGGAAAAATGTTGATATCTTATATTGGGAGATTCTCAAGAAGTAGCCTATTATAGATTATAACTTAGACATATTGATGTCACAAAGTTGTCTGTTAAAGGAAATGATGTGGCTGAGATTGTTGATCTCATACATCCAAATAAATTTTTCATACATCTCCTTTGACTTCTTCATCTTGGACACATAAGAGATGAGATGATCTCTAAGAGAGTCAATGGTGATATTCTTGGCCTTGATCTCGCCCTTCTTGTACTTGGATTTGACATTTGCATTGGAGTTCCCAGGAGGTTTTGCTACCTTTCCTTCCACATACTCCATCACATCATTCTCTTCAAGGGTAAGATCGAATGTAACCCTCCATGATAGAAAGTTAGAGGCATCATGCATGTTCTCCTCAATCTTGAAGTAGGAGGAAGTCATTTTGTCTAAGAGAGATGACTACCAATCAACATGGGAAGTGTCTCAAGTGGTGTATTCTTTATTCTCTAATGGCTTATCTTCACTTAAGGTCCCATACCATGTTAATGTTTCTCAAGTTATATGATCTAATAATCACATAAAGAAATGTAACATTAAATTTCATTCACTCCAACAATAGTTAAGCAATTATAGATAAAAAAAATAAAAAATAATGTATAATAGAAGATAGCAAAGCACAAATAGACGCAAATATTTTTGGTCAAATACAAAGGTAAAAACACACAAGGGAACACACCTGGAATCAATTCTTCTTCTTCTTTGGTATTCAATCAATGCTCAACTAAGATACAACATCCAATTTGTGAATCAATAAACTAGTCAAAGTCAACATTTTAACTTCCAAGTGAACCAAGATAATTAATCTAGTCAAGTGAGAGATAAAATTCAACTCTAGTCAAAGGTTATATTCTACAATAGTGGGATAAATTTTGGTCTCTGGAATATAGGTCAACCTTAGTCAAGTATTCACTAAAATGTTCAGTCAAATGCCATAGTCAAACTTTTAGTCAACACAGAGGGAAACAATATAGTTTTTTCTCAACTGTAGATTCAAATATTCAGTAAATGCAGAGAATATTGCTAGTCAAAATCTCAGTCAAAACAATGGTAGGAAGTCTTAGTTAAAATAACAATTTTTTCCTATAGTCAACCTTAGTCAATGAGGCAAAAAATAAGACAAAAATTCGGTAAAACCAACTCAATGTATTCTTGTAATTTCAACCTCGAAACATAGTAAAAATATCAATCAACAAAATCAAATTAAAAAAAAGGAATTAGAAGTCAACAAAGGTCAAAACATATCCAAAGAACATAGTCAATGTTGGGCAAATATGCCTCTTCTACTCCTTCACACGTGATATTTCTTCGTAATTTCATATCAAACCTTAATAGTGATGAGTGCACCAAACAAGGTCTAACAATGGTTTATTTATATGAGATTTTGTAGGTGGATTTTCCACTTGTGGGGCCAACTTGTCTTCCTCAGGGCCAACTTGGTCAAACTTATAAATATGCATTTTCTACATTATTTGGTTACTGGAATTCTGACTAAAGCTACCAATTTTCAACAGTTTGGAAATTTTGAGAGTAATAAGTATAAGCATTACACATGTAACAACATTTCATATCATTATATATTGTTTTATTTACGATTATTTTTTAATAACATGTAATCAAGTTATTTTCGTAAATTGATTAAGAATGTATCATTATATCATTTTCATATATTTTGATACTTCTTGCAATGAAATTTTAGAGGAATTGGATTGAAGGTCCATTTTAGTAGTAGGTCTGATTATAGATATTTGTGATTTGAAACATTCTAGATCCATTTTTGGCATCAAATGCATTTCGTAGGGTCAAAAAACTCCAAGTATAGCTTTAAAATCTCAATATTTTTCTACACATTGAGGCATTTCTAATGGTGTTAAAATCAAATCAAAAAGAGATTATATGGAAAATTTATACCTCTTGTACTTTGACCTATCTTGTTGATCACCATTTTACTAGGTTGATGCCATTTCTACCCCCATTACTCACACATTTTGAGCTAGCCAGATGTGTGCCTTCTAAAAGATTTTCGAAGTTATAATACCTAAACTAATTGAGTGTTGAGTCATTACAAATCCTAACCCTAGATGGCTATCAATCTGTGTCAAATATTGGACTACTAGAGAGAGGTACTTCCATTCTTTTAGCATTGTACATGTTCCATGGCTTCGACAAAGAATCTAGGGATGAATTTGACATCATAATAAGGGAGGAAGAAGTTTTTGTAGTAGCTACCAATCCACAATGTGAAGGAAACTACATATTCAATTCCCCTTTCTTGATATATGCATTTTCACATCTAAAGAAAAGAAAGTACATAATAGGCCTCACCTTCTAGTTAGGTTTCTCCCATACCAGGTCTTTTATGATTCATATTCTATTAATTTATGTGGATTATTTATTCATTTCCTCATTATTTCATTTTTCATATTTTAGTTATTTTTGTTAATTTTAGCATTAAGTTAGTCAATATAAATCTAGGATATAAGGATAATAAAATATTTCGAGATTTGTTATGAAAAACTACTCTCTTCAAATATCCATGATAATTTTTTTATCATATTGGTAACAAAGAAGGTTTCCTTTGTGTTTTCATGGGAATTTGTAGGATACAAGAACTTGCATAAGAAGGAATTCATATAATCCTAGCCATGGTAGATGATATTGGTCATAGAAAACCCACAAGGTATAGCAAAAGTAAGATTTGTGAGGATTGACAAAAAATTTGTTAATATCTCTCATGGTACAACCCTATCCATTGCATATCTAACGAAAAAATTTAACCTCTTGAGAAGGTTGATGGCTCTGAGAACTTGAATTGCATGATAAAATAAGATTTGGTGAATAACCGAATAGCAAGTTTAAAAATGTGCTGGAAAAAGAACAACATAGTTCTAATTCCATCACTTATTCACAAGTGTTATCTAAAATGGATGCAATGGTGGACATCGGTGCCCACTGTGGTGATATTTATGATATTAAGTTTAATACTTTCAATGAATATTTAGAAGTCTATTTTAGTGTAAATAATATGGAATAAGAGAAGAAAATTTATGTTTCTTGATTGAAACTAAAAGGCCATGCACAAACCTTGTTGGAAGACACAATATGATAATTTATGTGTTTCCTATCCTTTCTTGGACCATAATTGATTCCAACTATTTCTTGGAAATTAGGAGTCTAATTACTCATGTGGTGGCTCCTCTTGTATTTCCAAAAATAAGAATAAGTAAAACAATTTTATTTGACTATAAAAATTAATTTTTTTTAGTGACATAAAATGTTTAATTTTCACTTTTCAGCTTTTTATACAAATATCAAACTTATAAAACCATAAAATTATTTTTTCAAACTGATTTTAGTAGGGTTACTACATTTCCCATCCCCTTCAAAGGGAATATTATCCTCAATGTTTTACACATTCCTTTCCTTTAAAATAATATAGGAAAACTACTTTTCATTTCTTCATCCATCTCTTGGGTGAATTCCTGAGGCCGAAAGTTCTTTCATTGAACTTTAACCTAGGTGATGGCCAAAATTATGGAGTATAGCTTCCCTCCGGTCAAAACATTATGGAGGCTTGACCTGGAACTCTCCGTCTTCCTCAACCCGTGCAACATTCGAATCAATAACATGGGTAGGATCATGAATATACTTTTCGTAAAGTGACACATGAAATACATTGTGAACCTTAATGTTAGATGTATATCCTAGCTGGTAGGTCACTGGATCTACCCTAGCTAGTGTCTCAAATGACCCACATACTCAAGAGGTTAATTCCGCAAAGCTCCAGAATTTTAGGGTATTGTTTCTTAGTAAAAATACAACATATACATGTTCCCATACTTAGAATTCTTTCTGTGTACTCTTCAAATTTTCTTAAATCTTCTATTATTCCAAGATTCTTTTAGGTTGTGCTTTATCATCTTCATAATTTGCTCTACTTCATGGAAAATATCCACTCCTAACACAAGCCTATCCTCAAGCTGATTCCAACTCAAGGGATTAGGACACTTTTACCCATACATAAATTCGAAATAAATAACCTTGATTGATGCTTGATATTGATTGTTATAGGAAAACTCAACTAAATGTAGATAATCCTCACATTTAGTTGGTTGATTCATTACATATATGTGTAGCATGTCTTCTAGGATCTAGTTGGTCCTTTTGATTTTCCCATATGTTTGTGCATGGTACATAGTGCTAGGGTTCAATTGTGTGCCCATTCCTATGAATATTGCCTTCCAAAAATTAGAAGTAAATTTCACATCCAAATATGCCATCCTTCGGTATCCCATGTAGTATGAAAATTTCCTTAATGAAAATGTTTGCTACCTATACAAATTTATAAGTAGATTGAATAGGTATAAAATGTCTATCTTTTGATAGTTTATTCAACGCTAACATAATCAAGCCATGATTCCTTCTATTTCAAGGTAAGTTAGTGATAAAATATAGTGAAACTACCTCCCACTTCTATTCTTGTATAGGAAAAGGGTTCAACAATCCTACAACATGTTGATGATGTAGCTTTACCTTTTGAGATTCTTGACATTTTTCCAAATAAATTTAAACTTATATTTTCATACCACGTAAAAATAGTTATTTTGTGAGCACTAAGATGATTTTTTGATAACTAGGGTGAACTGGGAAAGGCCTTTTATGGTGCTCATCTAGTATTATCTATTTAATTTTTACCACATCAAGAACTTATATATTATATCTCTAAATGTTAGTAGATAATTTTCATGAATTTCATAATCTTACTCTTATTTATCATCAATTTTATTTTTCAAATTTTCCTAGATCTAATTATAAATTTTATCTTCTAAGGATATTATTCTATAAAATTTGGTTTAGGACTACTTATTGTTACCCCACAAATCTGCTTCAAACTTCAAACTTAGTGCATCAAAAGCATTATTTTCCTTCCCTTTTATATAGTTGATGTCAAATTCATATTCCTTAGTATTCATACGTTGAGGGTACAATTTCCTTAAACTCCCCTTGCAATTATATTTTCATTTTATTTCCTTAATTTAGAAGTAATTTAGTTGAATTGCAGTCTTCTTCATTATCATCTTTATTTCCTTACTCTTGACCACAAAATTAGGATTCTATCTCTTGGAAGCCTTTCCTCTGTCCTCCTCCTCCATTACTAGTTCCACTATATTTTTAATGACTTTTTCTTATTCCAGGTGGCATTTAGCAATTTTTCATTGTCTGCATAAAGGCTTACTAACTTTATTCTCAAATTTATAACTATGTTCATCAATTTTACTATAGGCTTGTTCTACAAAATGTACCCAAATCCATTCTTCGCCTATGTGTGTTTCTTCCCTAGGATCGACCACTACTTCCCTTCTTCCTTACTTCCTAATTTTCGATGTAAAACATGGCATTAATTTTGCTAAACAATACCATGATCTAGCTCATAGTTCATAGTGTTGTAACCTACCTCTGATACCCTATGTAAGATGTCTCTAAATTTCACCCATGTAACATTCAATATTTTCCCAGTAACAATTCTTTTTTATTTATATTATTCTCATTACTGGTATTTTGATTATTACATTATTAACACATGAAGGACCATTTACAATTACCATTTCAGGTGTATCCCTCACATTATGAGGCATTGATTACTATTTTCTTCTCAAAGGATTACTTCATATCTTATACTTGGATAGGTTATGGTACTTGGAGAGTTTAAATGACACCCCAATGTTTCACATATCATTGAAGATGTGTGTTTCAAATATATCAATAGATGTGACCATAAATTAACAATTAACATTTAACAAGTTTGAAGATTTTTGTTTCAACAAAATTAATAATTAACACTTGACAAGTTTGTGTCTAGATATGATATCTATATATATATATATATATATATATATATATATATATATATATATATATATATATATATATATATGTGTGTAACACCCATCACTTATGTGTCAAACTATTACAAAACTAAGCTGAGGAAAGCTAGGTATAATGTGTAATATGAAAATAAAGTACATGATTAAATTATTAATAAATTGATCACTTCGAAAAGAAAGACACCAAGAGATGATATTCTTGCCAAATCCCATTGAGGAATCTGATAGGATAAACTTTCATGATAACGCTTCTAGATGTGATTCTAGATAAGCTGGAAGGATTGGAGATAAATATCTGTCAGATGGATTAGAGATAAATATCCATCAAGAAAAACATAAAATCTTTGTGGGAAATAAAGGAAACATTTTATGAGGAAAATCCTGGCGGGAGATAAAGGCGAGATTTCCAAAAAATGACTAGGAAATTGGATTAAAAATCCACCTAAAAGTAGGACGCTACTAAAGGAAACTATATCATGAAAAGTGGTATTAAATACCAATTGCATAGATCAATAGGAAGTAGTTGATTCATTGCAAGAACCTCAACTCAGGGGAATCAAAGGTGATTCATGGTTGGGTGGTGGTGCTCAACTATCTAAGGGTTGTTCCTCTTTTCAATCTAGTCAGATTCACTTGCGTGGGATGTTTTGTATGATGTTTTCTTCCCTCTCTATTTCAGATTCATTTAGCTTATGAAAGAATTTTCTTGAGTTTCCTCGTTATGAGAATGATTGAAGGAATAGCATGTGACTGTTATAAATATGTAGATTTACTGGTATTCATGGCATATATGAGAAAATTTTATATGGATGCATGTGACAATGTTGGCACATAATCAAATTTCTATTCATGATCATAATATGTGGATCTTACGTATTATTGGTGCTAACATGTCTTTTGTTAAGATAATGAATAACCAATCTTGAGCTTCTAAGTAAACTTGTTAGTTGTGGATAAGGTTCAACTGGGTAGATTATAGCGTGGATTATTTATGTTATTCATCCAATGCTACTCCTTGACTAACTGTGGAGATACCCATGTTAACCTTACATGCAATTGTGGTAGTAGGATCATTGATTATGTATGATGAATAATTTCATCCTTATGCATGTGACTCTGACTACATCAAAAAGGTAGAATTATAGTAGGTAATTGTTATGTCTTGGGTCATGGAGCTATCTTAATCAAGATAGAAGTTTCATAGGACCATTATCCCTCAGCAGGACTACTTATATTAACCGTGTTTGTAAGCTGGACATACAAGGATGTGTGAGACATCTATTAAATATAAACTTGATTATCAACATGTTTAGTAAAGGAACATAGGATGCCTCTAACTTAAGTAATACCTCTGGTTAACTTGAAAAACATGTATGCATGAGGCCTTGTTGCATGTGGAAAAGTACGGTATAATGTTCTAATTGTATAGTCTATGATTCTGTATATCTATGCTATGCGCTGAGGCTAGTTTAGTTATTCCTGGTTGTTGCATAAAGATTAAGACAGTAACATTTTTACAATGCCTAAAATATGATGCGTGACCATGCTAGTGGAGGTAGATAGAAGAAAATGTTCTATTAATGTTTGCATGGAGACCTTGAAGAAGTTTGTGGGGTGCATGCTATATAATTGATCTGAAAATATAAATAATCCCAAGAAATAATAAGATAGAAATAGATATAAATGCTTCTTTATTGATATCAAAACCCTTAAGGTAGGGTAACACCATACATTCACTCCTTAAGGAAGGAGAGCACTCCACAAGCCATATGCATGTTCATACAATAATTCCTTGACATCTCTCAATGGGGAGTCTCTAGCCTCTATATAGGCCTCATACATATAATACCATGGGTCAATACCAGGGTTCCCTCAATACCATATATCTAATACCATGGACCCATTACATTATTATTAACTACTTGTGGTCCCTTACATGATACAGGTTAACCACCTTATTTATTACTATGGCCCAACCCATTATTACATTATTCCCTTGGGTACCTCCCTTTGTACCCCATATTATCCCCCTTCGGTATATAACATTTCACCCCCCTTAACATGTTTCGTCCCCGAAACATGGGAAGAACAAAAATAATAAGATCTATTCAAAAGAGTAGTGCACTGGTACCATGCACGTGCATCTAGCCATCCAAGAGAAAGGTGAACCCTCGACCTCGTTGGGGCCTCGCTCGCTTGAGATGGAAGTTGACCTTGGTAGCTCTTCTGTGTTGATGTGTAGTAGGTGGATCTTCACTCCTCTCTATCTGTCATTCAGGGGTTGTTGTCCTTGTGGATAATTGGTTGCCATCTTGTTGGTTGTATTCTTGCAGGGTGATGTGGGTGATGATATGTTGAAGTTTTAACCCATGGTGTTTTTTTATTTAATTCACCCCTTACTGGAGCCTTACTATTATTTAGTGCATGTTGTGGTGCCTGCTGTGGTGTCTTATCTTCCAATATTACTTCAACCACTGAGCCCTCATATGATGTGTCAACACCTATAACCTTTTCTTCTTCAGCCTCTGTTTATGTTTGATTGTTGACCATCAACTGCTCATCATCTGATGTGTAAGTGTCATTAGAGCTTTGTGCTTCTACTTCCATAGTCTCTGCTTGGGTCTTAATGGAAATATCCTGCAATGTAATTTTCTTCTTTTTATACCAGAGCTTCAGGAATTTCTTCTACACATTAATATTGATAGTACCCATGGATTCCATCCAAGGATATCCCAAGACAACATCCATGTTATTCATATCTGAAGTATAAAAATCACCATGCAACAAATACTTATTCATATAAAGCTTCAAATCCTTATAAACTTGAACATTCTCATCATCAACCTGTGTGTTTTCAATGTGTTTTGCTGGCACTTGTAATTTTTTTGCCAAGTTGACATTTATGATATTTTGCTTGCAACTCAGATTTATAGACACAATGATTTTCTCCTTCTGAATCAATCCATGAACCTGCACTAAGGACACACCAGTAGAAAATAACCCCTTACGTGTCTCATTCTCTTTTCTAGCACGAGACCATTTGTCCATAAGGAGTTTTTCAAATTCTTCATCCAAAAATTTGGACAATTGTTTGATGCCAAGTGAGTTCCATCATATGGCAACCTCTTCTTCAAAATTAATCCATAAGAAATTTTCCAATATTTCAGATGGTTTTTCTTAAAATCTTTTATGAATTCTTCAATAGTATGACCATTATATTTCCCTGTAAAAAATAGAACCGTCATGAAGAGGGTTTTGAAAAAAAATCACTTACTTGGCGAAAATTTGAAATGGCCACAATTCCGTCAATATTGCTCAGGATCGCTATTATGACCTGTTTTTGGAAATCGAAAAACCATTCAATATATTCTCTTTGGTAGAAATCCCAATCTAGGCACTAGAATTTTAGATCCGCGCTGCAACTTTCCCGCCGTTACAAAAAATTCTCAAAAAAGAGATGATTTTAAATCAGCGATATCTCCCCGTCCGAACTCCGATTCGACTGATTTTGTTTTTGAAATCGAGTATTTTTTCACAAAGAATCCATATCTATAATTATATTTTGCATATTTTCCCCCAAAATGTACATATATACACCACAAACTCACTTCCCCGAAAAAATGTCTGCAACACCACTGATTTTTAAATCAGCGATATCTCCTTCATCCCGACTTCGATTCGGCCGATTTTTTATTTGAAATCGGGTATTTATTCACAAAGAATCCATATTTACAATTATATTTTGCATATTTTCCCTGAAATGTACGTATATGATTTGCAAACTCTCCACCCTATAAAGTTCCTGCAAAAAAAAAAAAAAAAAAAATCTCCACTTTTGCCCAAGAAAGTGCTTTGATACCACTTGTTATAGCTTTAACCCAGAAATATATGATAATATAAATAAACCCAAGAAATAAAAAGATTTGAATAGATAGAAGTGCTTCTCTATTGATCAAAACCCTTAAGGTAGGGCAACACCATACATTCATTCCTTAAGGAAGGAGAACACTCCACAAGACATATGCCTGTTCATACAATAATTCCTTGACATCTCTCAATGGGGACTCTCTAGCCTCTATATAGGCCTCATACATACAACACCATGGTTCCCTCAATACCATCTATCTAATACCATGGACCCATTACATTATTACTAACTACTTGTGGTCCCTTACATGATACGAGTTAACCACCTTATTTATTACTATGGCCCATCCCATTATTACATTATTCCTTGGGTACCTCCCTTTATACCCCATATTATCCCCCCTAGGTATATAACAGTGCATGCTATGATTCATAATTTTCTCCAAGGTGTGGTTTATGCCTAAGGGGTGATTTAAAAAGGTATGTAATATTGTGTCTATGGTGTATGGTTAATTACTAGATGTGATTCCATAGTAATATTAGGAGTATTGACCATGGAAACTTAACTGTAAATGAAGAGAAAATTCAAATCAAGGGAGCCTAGAGGTGAATTTTCTTAGTAGTCTCAGGAGGTACGTTACAAATGCTATTAGATCATAGGTTCAAACACTGTGGCCTATTGACCAATCCACCTTCGAAAAGTATAAATGAGCTTTAGGTTGATGTTGGGTTTTAGTTATAAAATTGTATAAGAAAAATCACCCAAATTTTATAAATGGTAAAGTTAAATCTAGAAATTTAAAGCATGTGAATTTCATATTGATTTCTCCCCACCTAGGGGAGGTAGGATTCTTTTGAATCCAAATATTAACATGGTTTATTGAAGAATCAATAGCCTTTCACTAGCTATAACATGTTATTATGTTAAATAATTTAAAAATTAATGGTTTGGTTTCTATGTCATGGTGGGAGAATTTTCAAAGAATCCCATAGATGCTACTTCATCGAGGACATATATCAAAAACAAAAAAATATGGCATTGGGTCAATTTGATATTGAGGTTAGCAAACATGGGTATCTTAAAATTAGCATTTGCACCTTATGTTGCAAAGGAAACGCTGTAAGGCATAGAGTGGGGAAGAATAGGGACATGTGAGTGGACATTGTTGAAAGCAAGGGTGGATGATAATGAGTTACAATTGCAATAGTTAGTTATGTGTATTCTGAAAATGGATATTTTGTAAATAATAATAGTTTGTGGAAGAATAGCGACATGTGAATAGATATTGTTGAAAGAAAGGGTGGATGATAATGAGTTAGAGTTGAAAGTATTAGTTATGTGTATTTTGAATATGGATATTTTGTAAATAATAGTAGTGTGTGGAAAAATAGCAACATGCAAATGGACATTGTTGAAAAATAGGGTGAATGATAATGAGTTATACTTGAAATGATTAGTTATGTGATACGACATTGTGAACAACATCATGGTCGTCGTTCCATATTTGAAAATGCATGAAAAAGTGTTGGAGCCATCATGATAATAATAAAAATTCCAGCATGATTTTGAAAAAATTTAGCTAAATGTTTTGAAAATGTGGATTATAGTTGTCACGTTTTAGAATTTTGAGTGCCTTAATTTTGCATAGAAAATGATAGAAATTACAACATGATTTTGAAAATATCCAGCTAATTTTTTTGAAAATGTCAATTACAGCGGTCAAGCTTCAATGTTTTGGGTACCCAGGTATTCATGATAGATGCTAAATCCATTTCTGCCATCCAAAAACAATTTAAACACTTCCACAGTCAAATTTCAAAATTTTCCATCCAGAAAAAACGAATGCATACACGCATAGAGGATTATTATGGAAGATTCCTTCTTCAGGGAATCATAATATAAGCCATGAGGATATTAAATGTCCTTAAAAACTAAAGCATAGAACTTGGGAGCTTCAAGACCCAGGAATGGAATTTGGTATTTGGTAACTTTTTACAAGGGAAACATGATTGAACATCAAAGTTTCAAACGAATGCATACACACATAGAGGATTATTATGGAAGATTCCTTCTTCAGGGAATAGTAATATAAGCCATGAGGATATTAAATGTTCTTAAAAATTACAGCACATAACTTGGGAGCTTCAAGACCCAGAATGGAATTTGGTAACATTTTTAAATGGAGTTTCCAATACAAACTGACGGGAATCACCCACAAGCTTTCAAGTTCATGGCCCCTAAATTTTTGCATTCTTGATAATTTTTTCTCACTATTTCAATGTCAATTTCGTGATGCTTCCAAAAAAATTACAAAACAATTTTATAAGTTTTAATTTCTATCTATAAAATAGCTACTCCATCATGAAGAGCAGAGATTATTGCTACTCCATCATGAAGAATAGAGAACTTGTGAGCTTCGAGACCCAGGAATGGAATTTGGTAACATTTTAAATCGAGTTTCTAATACAAGCTTTCTCAATCTGATAGAATCACCTACAAGCTTTCAAGTTCGTGGGCCCTAAATTTTTGCATTCTTGATGATGTTTTCTCACTGTTTCAATGTCAATTTCATGATGCTTCTAGAAAACTATAAAACTGTTTTAAAGTGTTAGTTTTTATCTATAAATTAGCTACTTCATCATGGAGAATACACATTTGTTAGGTATTATTTGGAATTTCACATCATGCTGTATTATGAGTCATTGTGTAAGTAAAGCAACATTGTGAATCTAGTGTGAGGAGGACCAAGGTGTATTTAGTAGTCACAATTGATTGAGGGATGAGGCACGTTGAAGAGTCATAGATAAGAGAGATGCATTGAAGAGAATTTTGGTAGTACATCATGAGAAACTGTGTGAGGCATTTTGCCACCATTTGGTCATCTCAACATATTTGTTACCTTCTGAAACTAGCATTTCCCAGGTATGCTTGTCCACTAAAGTTTGTTATGTGATTCACTATAGTGTTGTAAGTTACACTGCATGGTTTCTTAAATTCCGCTGTGGTTTTACTAATTCCCTATATGGTCTGCTAAAGCTAAAATATTATAGCTTATGACATGACGTGTGAAGTTTACTTTCCAGGCTTTAGATATAGAAAATAGTAGCTGAGTTTTGTTACTTGTTAATTGTTGAATAGCTGGGTATACTAACATGTGAAGTTTACTTTCCAGGCTTTAGTTATAGAAAACAGTAGTTGAGTTTTGTTACTTGTAACTTGTTGAATAGTTGAGTATACTAACATAGTAAATTCTAATATACTATAGTATATAACATATTGCATTTCCAATAGATAGGAGGCATTTGATTGAAATAAAATTTAAATACTAAAATCTGAAGCATTCCTAGGAGACAAAATAGTTCAGGAATAGCCCACATTTTGATTCAAATAAATAGTAGAATATACACATTTATAATAAGCATAACATTCCAATATTGACATTATATTTCAATCAGTTTTGAATTTAACCAAATATACGTGAATTATATTCATCTATCATGAATGTATCTGAACATTGGTAAGTAATACCTTCAAACAACGTATGAATGTAATCTAAACATTGGTAAGTAATACCTCCAAATAGAGTATGAATGTAATCTAAACATTGGTAAGTAATACCTTCAAACATTGTATGAATGTAATCTGAACATTGGTAAGTAATACCTTCAAACATTTTATAAATTGAAATATGATATATATCAATGCACTACTCACTATAAGATGTATTGTGATTTAGAATATTTTTTCATAATTATTTAATTTATAGTATTGCCACTCCCAACCTGACGTTTCTTGTAAATTTGGAAGGAACTTCACTATTCTAAACCCTCATATTCACATTCCCAATGTCCTGCATTCTAGATACTTGTATTCTAGATACTTGTGCAATGTGAAGAAACTTTGATGTTATAAACAATCATATCCACCTTCCCAATGTTCCGACATTCTAGATGCTAGTGCAATGTAGCTATTATTTTATAACAAAAATATTTCAAAGTACCATTTGGCACTACCAAGAGTTTCTAAGAGTACAAAAATAAAAAGGCCATCACATTCCCCTTGCAAGAATGTCTAAGGAGTACAAAAATTAAAAATCTATCACAGCCCATACAGTGCACAAAATATTAAGCAAACGTATGACAAATTTAGATGAATATATTATTGTAAGCGCTAGTATGTGGTTGGGCACATCATCGTTTAGAAAGAAGAAACAAATGACACATCAAAAAGAGTCGGAATCTGTCTTAGTTCCCAAGGTTGAAGTTCAACAAATTAGATGGGAGTACTCTACCCAGGCGGAGGAATTGCCCGGTTTCCATCGCCACCTGGAAAAACCTCCGGCTCCCACCGCCGGCAATTCCTCCACCCTCCGCCACCCTCCACGGCCTCTGCTCAGCTCTGCCACCCTCCACATTAATGTCGACGACTGACAGGTTCCTGACAGACATTCCGATTTCCATCGTGTCTTGCTGCCGAGAAGTTAATTCACCATCGAATTTGAATTTGGAAATAACCCGCGGGCTGCTCCCTCACCAATTCCTCTGCCTGGGTAGACTACTTCCTGCCATTCAACTTCACACAGAAGCCAATCCCATGAATCCAATCAATGCTCCTGCCATGGTTGAGCATGCATACTCTTTTACTTATGTCTCTCTCTTGCAGGCCTGCATTTGGAAAAATGATTTGTGGAGAGAGAAACCATGCTGGTGTTTACCTCTGGTCTGAACCCCTCTGAGGGCAATGGCAAGGTCGTCTGTGTCATGGATGCATCCAGTTATGTAGGCTTGTGGATTGTTCAGGGCCTTCTGCAACGAGGCTATTCAGTGCACGCCACTGTGCAGAGAGACGCTGGTATGTTTATTTATTGAAAAGAGAACAAGATTTTGTAGTTTCTTGATAAATTTCAAGTTTAGATGAATCTATGAATTTCATATTTTAACCCAAGTTTGATGCATTACCTTTTTTCTCAAACCCCTAAGAATAAATATAGGAAAATTGCACCATCCCATCCCTATTTTGAATTCCCAGTCACCTTGAAATTGAGATGAAGGTTTTCACATTTCTTTTTGATTGAACTTATAGTATGTTGGCATTCTTCATTGATGATTTTAAATGGTGGCAGGCGAAGTTGAGTCTCTCAGAAAATTGCATGGGGATCAATTGTAGATATTCTATGCAGATGTCTTGGATTATCACAGCATTACTGATGTGCTCAAGGGCTGTTCTGGTCTGTTCTATAGCTTTGAACACCCTCAGAGTGCTGCAGGTTATGATGTAAGTTAGTGAACCTTTGAATTAAAGATGTGGGCATTTTGGTATATGTATTGGAAGGGTTGAATATTGATAGATGTGGACTTGTGTAATACAGGAAGTGATGGTAGAACTTGAAGTACAAGTGGCCCACAATGCACTGGAAGCATGTGCTCAGACCTATACCATTGAGAAAGTTGTGTTCACTTCTTCTGTGGCTGCAGCAATTTCGAGAGAAGATGGAGACTCCAAGGTTAATGCCCTTGATGAGAGGCATTGGAGTGATGCAAATCTTTGCAGCAAATTGAAGGTCTGTATATATAATTTTTAAATGACAAAATGTTAAGTTTAGTATACAATCTAAGTAAAGTGGACTGATTTATCACTTTTTCCTTTTAACTTGTTAACGATATCTAACTAAATGGTATGTTCAATAGCGTTGGTCTAATTAGTTGCTTAATCTAGTAAGTAACTCAGAAGTTTGCATCTAAATCTGCTTTGATCAGATTAGTTAATCTAATAAATAACTTCAACGTTTGCATCTACAATTTTTCAAGGCCAGCTACAATAGTAGTTTTCCAAGGCAATGGAATCCATGACAGTAGTATATTTAATATGAACTAAACATGACATTTGTAACAATTGTATCTGGGTGGGGAAAAGCATAATTTCTCCTTCCAATCTAAAGAAATAAATCCAATTGACTCTTTCATATTTTAGTTTGTCCACCATCATTTTATTGAGCTATATAATGCATCTTGCTTCAACATTCTCTCAGTCCATGAATCCATATCCAATTAGATTTTGGCTTTTTGAAATTGCTCAAATGATAATACATGCTACATATTCATCTTGCTTCTTTCAGTCCATGAATCCATATCCAATTAGCTTTTGGATTTTTAAAATTTCTCAAATGATAATACATGCTACATATTGCAGATAACCCTGCAATAATCCATATCCAGTTGATCTTTTGCCTCTTAAGATTGCTGAAGTGATGCCACATCATAGACAACAGAGTGCATATATCTTCTCTATATGCAACAATCCATATCCAATTCATTTTTTTCTTTGAAGTTTCCCAGGTTATAAATTCATCAAATAATGAGAAAGTCTAGATATGTAACCTTTGTCTAAATCTTTGGTGCATACTGAATCAGGGCTAAAATGGCTTTGTGCTAAGTATATATATTTTTACAGAGAGAACCTAAATACATTATGGTGCGGTATTCATCATTTTTTTGAAGGGGTATATGTATAAAATTTCGATGTTTCTAAAAGATTGTGGAGTTCAAAGCTGTACAGTTTAATAACAGTATTCCAAACCTTGCAGTGATCTGTGGTATTATGTTCTAATTACACAATATTTCTTGTTCACAGTTGTGGTACGCATTAGCCAAGACACTATCAGAGAAGGCTGCATGGGCGATGGCCATGGACAGGGGGTTGAATATGGTGACAATCAACTCATCTCTGATTGTGGGACCTGGTATCACATACAAAAGCTCAGGATCTACCATTGCATATCTTAAAGGTGACAGTGAGAGATTTGCATATCAAATAGACTCTACTCTAGAACGTACAAATATGGTATAGTAATCCCTTGGAGAGGATCTAATCTATGGAAGTGCAAAATATTAGCTAGTTTATTTACAATGGCTAGTCTTTGTGATTGCAGGGGCTGCACAAATGTACGAGAAGGACACTTTAGCTAGTGTAGACATAAGGTTTCTAGTGGATGCACATATATGTGCTTATGAAGATCCATCTGCCTATGGGAGATATATATGTTTCAATCAAATAGTCAGTAATGCAGAAGATGATGTCAATTTAGCACAGAGTTTGCAACACCTGATACCATTCTCTGATAGGTACAGAGCAATTAATTATTCTTCAGACATTAAAATCACTGAAGATTCTATATCTTCAAGATTTAAATTCGGTTGCTTACCTAATGATATTTTATCTTAGCTATTATGTCACAATGAATTAATCATACATAGATATTTTCCAAAGATAGTCATGAATTCATTATTTATTTGATTTTTTTCATAATTTGGTAACAAATTTGAAGACTCAATGGTTTGCCAAGAGCATCTGAGTAATAAGAAGTTGACTGGATTAATGGTTGGATATGGAAACCGTGCAACCCTAAGCAGCGAACTATAAGGGAAGGGGGGAGCTTTTCCCCATTTTATAGCTTAACAACAACCATCAATGAGGGGCACAAGAAAACTTGGGGAGTTTACATGTTCAAACTATATCCATTTTTGTACATAATGTAATGTAATTTTCACTTCAAGGTTTGTTGGATAGTTGGCAATAGGTCGATTTCCTTCACTATGAGCACTAGCCTTCATTTGATAGTTGGAAATAGCCCTATCTAGATTTCCATAACGACCAACATTGAAGTTTAAGGTTGTGACTAAGGCTCTCTATTATATGCATTTTTTTTTGGTTAATTTCTGAAGTAAAATCAAATTCATGATTCCTTGCAAGGAAAAGTGAAAGCAAGATTTGTTGATGGGTTGTTTTGTGTGTGAATGAAAAGTTGATACCTCGCACTCTGGAATTGTTTTATCATTATGAAAGTTTCTCCTGTTTGTTTTACCATTATGGGAAGTTACACTTTTTAAGCATCAGCTGTGTTATGAATGGAATGGGAAGTTACACTTTTTTTGTTTTATGGAGTGTGTAATGTTCGCTTATATGTGGCAATTATGTTAGAGAAGGGCTGTCTTTTCTGTCTATCTCTATATTTTCATATAAATTGATAGCATCTTTATATATTGGGATGGTAAATTCTTAGATTACAAGATAAAAAATAGAATATTGCTCTGCCTTGGAAGATCGAACTTTTATTTTTAGTTTTTTATTATTTAAAGTATGGAATGGATTCGGTTTTTGGAGCTAATGGAAGGTAAATTTAAATTTCTTTTTCTAATATATTTTGGTTTTGGTTCATTAATATATTTTATAACATGAAAGAAAAGCTTCTTAATTAAATAAAAAAAAAACTATTTATATATCTTATGAATAATTTTTGTTGGGATTAAAACAAACTCTACAAACATTCTCACTTTTTTTTTATAATTTTAAAGTTATTAATTTTTATTTTATATTTGTCAATATTTTAAATAATTTATTATTATTAAAAATATATTTTTAAATATATAAATAAATTCACTTTTTTAAAAACTAATTGAGTCTACTTGCTTTCTGTAAGTAGTTTTTACTTTCAAATATTTCTCCATAAATTTGAACTTTTAAATTTCAAGAATATTAAATTTACATAAAGTAACTAATTCACATTTCACATCTCAACTATATAAGAAAATATTACTTTGTTAAATTTTTTTTATAGGATTGATTAATTTTTTCACATATATCTTGAAAATAAACTAAGGGAAAGATAAGCACTAGTTTTTATTTTTTAGAAGGGTCCCCATTTATTTAGCTTTATTTCTAAAACTAAATAAAAAGGGGGGTTGTTGCTGGCCACAACAGGGCCATAACTCTTACTTCCTTTTACTTGCATCAATTTCCATTCAAAGATAGAGATACCATTGATACAATTTCAACATTTTCCATTTATTAATAGAAGTTTAATTTCACTATATCTCTGTGTTTTGGTTATAAATATGTATCATTCCCTTCATAAATTCGAATCATTACAATCAAGTGAAATCTCTTAATACTCGATGACTAATTTAATCTTTAACTCTTTCCTAACTTGACCATTGTGTGGACATCGTTAACCTTAATTACATGTGAAAACCCTTAAGACAAGATGTATTTCTTAGGATTCTAAATAGGGTGCAAGTGATGATGGTGAATGTGGTACAAGGGAAATGATGTTTCAAGAGCTAGAGATTATTTTTCTTTTTCTCTTTTTATATGCTTAGTTCTTTCTTTCCTTCTTTTTAATCTGAGAATGGGGCTGGGAGAACCCGGGATTTATAGCAAGGCAGCATGTCTCATGTGCATGATGTGACTTTAGTTGCTTCTACCTCGAGCATTTTTTTAGCTCTTTGATTTTTATTTAGACATTCTTATACCTAATATTTTTCCTTTTTATTTTGAACCTTGCTACAATACATATGATAACTCAAGCATGGAAGGAGAAGTGATGATAATACATGAAAATGTTGATGAAGTGATGGGGTGTGCAAAATGAGTAGGGAAAATGATGTAAAACACCTACCTTGGTTTCTAGTAGTTCAACTTGATTCATAAGGTGATACATTATCTAGAGGTAAATTATGAAGAAACCATGGTACAACATGGTAAAATACAAGAATTTAAACTGTTATGAGCCAGTATAGAATATACCAATGATTACCATATATGACAACCCACATCCGAAAAGCAACACCATCATGTGTGAGAGGATGAACATAGAGTGCATCACAGTTTGGTATAATCTCTCTCTCCCAAACACCTGACATCACAAGGGTCAACTAAGTATGTTAAAATCATCTCTGGAAAATGTCCATGGAAATTCCATAGATCTCATTCATGGAAATGCTAGTTCTGATACAAAACACAAGTGAATTGATTCTCTAGCTACCGCGACAAGTCAAAGGATAACAGGAACAAAGAAATAAAGAAAAAAGATGACTTGGAGAACTTGGGAGTTAGACATGGACAACAATATTAGCAGGACGATACTTGGGAGTTAGACATGGACAACAATATTAGTAGGACGATAAACATCATTGATGATATTTCAAGATTTGCCAATTATATTCAACAATGCAACCAATCATTGAATCTGGTTATTTCTGAAATGGCAATTTCTTTTAAAGTTACATTTCATTCCTCACTCATCCAAATAGGGAGACTTCTAAGTCCACCAAACAGCATGTTAGCAAGACAGGACTATTGCCAAGATGTAATATCAAGGTCACTCCTTTTCTTGTCATTCTAATCTCATCAAAGACACTAACTTTCAAGGGCTCTCCAAACTGTTCAGAATAAACAATTTATTATAGTATAATCAACAATGTATTTAGTTTATCTCATAATGTTAAATGTATCATTGAGTTGGATCTGAAACCTCCCAGCTTGCATGTTGGGCTAGTAAATGTATTCATGTAACTTTGCCACTTCCATGATTACCATGGAAAATCTTTTAAAGACCAAGGGGAGAAAACGAGTGCTAGGAAACTTCTCCAAGGTTTAACATATTTTGATTGTAGGATTGATGAATTTCTTGTTGTAGTTACCCTAGAGGAGATTCAAAGCACACTCGTAGCAAGCACCATGTGATTAGATATTTTTGGATCTATATTTATTCCTTTTCCACGACAAGGAATAGACATTTCGTCCCTCATAATTCGGCCACCTCAGAAGTTTCATGATACAGTTAGGGCATGTAATCTCAGTGATAAGTCTGAGGCGAATTAAATAAAAGAATGGTATCTGAGCCTGGTAGCAATTTAACAAGGTATCCATGACTCGACGTCTTGCAGAGTGAATGAGAAGATTGTTGACTTGAGTTGAATTATTTGACAGTTATGATAACAATTTCTTTGGTTTTATTAAAACACGTTGAGTGAAAATGCTTGCTCCCTGTCTTAAGAATGAAGCTTATCTTTATGTTTTGAACAGTGCAAGGAGGGTAGAGGGAATTCATATCTCTAGTTTTGCAGACCACTTGGGCTTTTGATGGAGGGAAGTATGGAAGTTGTTTGCTATATAAATTAAAGTCTGGTCCTCATTTTTGCATACAGCCTTGAAAAGTAGATCAGAACATACCCTGTTCACTTCATCTCTAAAAACAATCTCTATAACCTCTTTGGTCATGTATGTCACCTCTCACCCAGAAGGAAGGCATGCACCTGTTTGTTGACCTCAATCTAACTGCATCCAGGATTTTTTTAACTCCTCTGACTTTCATTATTTTTCTAACCTTTTCAAAGTCACACCATCTACTAACCATAGCATATATGTTTGAGAGAAGCACATAAGGTGCAACATCTCTCACATCCAACTCAAAAAGGTGTTTTGCCACTGATTCTCCTAACTCTATATTGTTGTGTATTCTGCAGCCTCTAAGCAAACACATCCAAACAAATGCATCGGGTTTGATTGGCATTTTATTGTTAAAGCCTTCTGCTTCATCTAGCTACCCAGCACGGCTAATCAGGTCAACCATGCAGCAGTAGTGCTCCATCGCAGGTATGATGTGATAATAGTCCCTCATGCAATTTAAGTATTGAAGGCCCTCATAGACTAGGCCTGCATGACAGCAGGCAGCCAAAACACAAACCATTGTGATATGGTTTGGTTTTACATCACAGGCTTTCATTTTTTCAAAGAGTGTGAGGCCTCACTTACATAGCCATGCATGGCATATCCTGCAATCATGGCCATCCAACAGACAACATCTCGATGTCGCATCATGTCAAACAGGTGGCGTGCATTGTCTAAGCTACCACATTTTGCATACATGTCTAATATGGAAGTGACCATAATGACATCCAGCTGAAAGCCATTTCTAATTATTTGTTCATGGATTTCTACTCCTTGCTCCAAAGCTTCCCAGTTGCCACATGTAGAAAGAACACTGGCAAAGATTTTTATAGTTAGCTTCACACCCGCCAGTTGCATATCTTTGAAAAGCTTCATGGATTTTTCTCCTGAACCATTCTGTGCATAACCTACAATCATTACTGTCCAAGATACCTCATCTCGTAATGGAATTTTATCAAATAATCTGTGTCCCTCCTCTATAATCCCGCAACTTATATACATGTCTATCAGGACACTCTCCACAAAGATATCAGACTGCAATCCACTACTAATTATTTCCTTGTGGATCTCCATACCATGATCCAATGCTGCCAACTTTGCACATGCTGAGAGAACACCAGCAAATGTTTTTGCTATCACCTTCACATCAGCCCATTGCATTTGCTGGAAAAGCTTCAGTGATTCCTTGGCATGCCCATTCTGGGAATACCCTGCAATCATCACCATCCAGGATATGATGTCTCGAAGATTAATTTGGTCAAATACTTCACGTACCTTGTCCATTTTCCCACATTTTGTATACATGTCCAGTAGGGAATTGCCCACAGATACCTCAGACTGGAATCCCCGTCTATTTATCTCTTCATGTACCTCCATACCCTATTCGAGAGCTCCCAAATTGGCACATGCCAAGAGAATACATTGGAATGTCTTCGAGTTTGGCTTCACACCTGCCAATTACATTTCTCGGAAAAGCTTTAGGGCCTCCTCACCCCATCCATTTTGCGTAACAACTACAATCATCACTGGCCACGACACGGTATCCCGTTTACGCATTTTGTCAAACAAATGGCGTGCATCTTCTACACTCCCACATCTTGCATACATATCTACAAGGGAACTTTCAACCAAGACATGAGACTGGAAACAACTTCTGATTATTTCTAGATGAATTTCCATACCCTGTTCCAGATTGACACATCCCGACAGAACACTGGCATATGTTTTGGAGTTTGGCTTCATACCCACAGCCACATTTTATTAAAAAGCTCCATGGCCTCCTCTGCCTACCCATTCTGCGCATACCCTGCAATCAACACTGTCCAGAATACGACGTCTCGTTCACACATTTTGTCAAACAGATAGCGTGCATCCTCTATGCTGCCACATTTTGCATACATATCTATCAGGGCATTCACCACAAATACATCACTCTGAAATCCACTTCTTTTGATCTCTTCATGAATGCCCAGTCCTTCTTTGATGTCTACAGAGTCGGCACAAGCAGGGAGTACGCTGGCGAATGTGAACTTATTGGGTTGGATGCCTTCTCGCCATATGAGGAAGAACAGACCTAAAGCCTTGTGGGCTACCCTCTTCCTGGCATAAGCTGCGATCATCACAGTCCACGAACATACATCACGTTTGGGTATTTGATCAAAAACTTTGCGAGCATCCGCCAGGCTCCCACATCTGACATAGACCATTTCAGTTTCATGAAATGTTTCATTTTTGGATCAACGATAAAACTTTGCTCAATTGTCTAACACCACAAATCCATGGTGAACAATAGGACACGGCGATGGCTGGGGCAATTCATTTCAAAGAGAAACGCCTTACGGCATAATAAAACATGAATTAAAAGTGTTGCTACCGGAGATAGTATAACCACATGCGTGTAAGAAATTTGTGTGCTATTAAGAATCAAAAGTTTAACTGGACCGATTATATTGTTAGAACATGTAGATTGAGCCTCACTAATAAGTACTACATCTTTGACTTGTATTAACTCGTAAACGAGCCATTCATTAAGGGTTCAACTACGTTTTGTATATGGTTTAGTGTAGGAAATGGATTGTTTTTCCCTCACCTAAGGATTATAACGTTGTAGATGCAAACTGCGGTCCCTACTCTTCTATAGATGGCAAGGGTTTGGATCATTCATTACCCAATCCAAATTATCGGATGCGTTATTTTCCTCATACATTTTCAGAGATGGACAGTTTCAAGCTCTACTACATCACACAATTTGGAATTTCCAAAGTCACACAACCACCAATATGGGGTGTGTAGATCTAGATGAATGGTCAACATCTTAGGAGAAGTGAGGCTGAGGAAGGCTGTAAAAGAGACCATGAAATCCCGGCCATGGATGAAATTAGCACCTTTAAAACATCGAGTGAGAGATTCTTCTGCTTTTGAAATTAAATGAGGTCTTAGATGAATGTAAACAACATCTATGCAGTAATGGTATATTGAGATTGGTATGGTCTTTGAAGTTAGAGGCTTTTGCGTAAGATAGATAGACTATCAGATGTTGGCTTTTAGGTGGTTTTTCAATCTGGTTAATTAAACATTTACATGGAACATAGTTTTGATGTCAGTGATATTCCCTATGCATGGAATTCCTGTTTTATTAGGTTAGAAGTTTTTTTTTTGCTTTAATCTCAAAAGAATGGAATGTACGTCGATGGCCAAGGAAACAACGCCTTCCAAAGTTAGAGAGGAAAAAAAAATCAGGAGGGTAGTTGTTGTTTCCTTGCTGTCTTTCAGGTTGTTTTACCATTGATCGAGTTAGTTGTACAAACACAAGGAATGGATAAGGGTTATCCTCAGAGGCCTCCTCACGCATAGTTGGATAGAGTCATCTGATAAACAACTTCATGAAAGCATAAAAGAAAATAGTTGGACAGATTGATCCGATAAACACCGTCATGAAAGTATAAAAGCACAAAATTTTGTGATTGACAAAAGCCATCATTTTCCTTTGTTGGAAATAATACTGAGAGGGGGGGTGAATAAGTATTATTAAGCCAAATATTTCCTTTTTAAATTCCAGATGATATACGCTACTTCAGTTAAAAAAACCCGCGTATATATGCAACTACAGATAAAGAAACCAACGTATATAAATCAGACTTATAATTGAATTATCTTTCAGATGTCAGTTATTAATCTGTGATTCAGATGCACATAAACAGTACCAGAAACAGTGAAGCAGAGCAGAAGACAGTCACACACAAGAACACAAGATATAAGGAGGAAACCCAATGTGGGTGAAAACCCCCTGCTGCAATTCATCTCTATCTTCTTTTAATTAGAACCTTCTCTTTACAATGTCTTGTACTAGAGCAGACTTTACCAGTACGCAGGCTGCAACCTGCAGAGAGCTACAACTCTCTCTCGTTTTCCAGCTTTCCTGGAAGGGAGCTCCAACCCCCTTAGTTCTTGTACTAGCTTGAGATACTAGTACGCAGGCTCCTACCTGCAGAAGGCTGCAACCTTCTCTTTGCTTTCAGGGACCTCGTTTCATTAATTTTCAGACTGGATCCACAAGTAACATCAATCAAACATCAAGAATTTCTGCATAACCCAAACTCCTTTTCACCAATCAAAAGCTGAAAACAACTAAGCACTTCTCTGATCACTGAACCCAGAACACAGTAACTGTAATCAAACACCAATTCTGAACCCAGAACACTGCAGCAATAAAACAGAAGCAGCTAGAACATAAATCAAGACATATACGCTACTTCACTGTTCATCAACCTGCGAGTATACGCTTCTGTACCACATCCAACCTGCGTATACACGCCTTTAATTCATAGAAAATGCGTATATACGCACCTTTAATTCACTGAACCTGCGTACAGATCTATAAAAGATAATTTATTCTTTTAAGCATTCAGACATTAGTTAGCCCAGATTTATAGATCAAGAGTGCGCCACATATAACAGATCAAAATCATACAGAGATACCAATGTTCAAGCCTTGAGATTTAGATCCATCAATAGTCCTTATCCTTTTTGCGCTCAGGTTCCACCTTCATTCAGATCTAGATCTGCACCATAACCCAATCACCTGTATTCCAGATCTATCACAATATCAGATATTCAATAATTCAGATAATACTTTGCCAAATGATCTCCTTCCTCTTTTATAGTTTTAGGCCTTCCTCAATACCAGGGTCCAAAACCATAATAAACCAATACCATCAATTCAATACTAGGGATCAACACGTCTGTCGAGATACCATGGTCCAAAACCATAGGTTCAAATTCCAAGGACTAACTGCCATGGACCAAAGGTAAGATTTCCAACATATACGCGCTTTTCTTTGCATGAAAGTGCGTGTATATGCATACACACTTTTATAAAGTCCAACCTGCGTGTATACGCGACTTGATCTTAATGAACCTGCGTATATGAATTTTCTCTTCATTCTTGTAGTCTGAACTGAGATCTGTCATCAGAGAGAGTTGCCATCAAGGACAACACCTGTACCATAGTGTCACACCTGTGCCATAATGCCAACAATCTCCCCCTTTGGAATTGATGGCAACCCCAAGATCCTCAAAGTCATTCTCCCCCTTTGTCATCAAGGGCAAAAGGCTATGCTCCCCCTCAGTTCATGCTGATATCTCTGCTCTGCTGTGCTGAACATGCTCCCCCTGACTGTAGGCAAGATCTGCAAAAAGATGTTCTTCAAGAAGAGCCATGACTTAAACATCATAAAGGACCTTCCTATCACCAAAAAACTCAATACATACAACCATCACCCAACCAAGTGGGGATCATCCATCCAACCAAGTGGAGATACAACAGAAATTCACATATGACAATCAATTGCATCAATCATCCCAGGCATAGTGGGGAAACCAAAATAGGCCGTTACATGACCTTGATAAAAAAAATATACATGACATAGAGACAAAATATCAAGACTAAGCAAAACACCAATGACAATTATCATCTGACAATCACTGTCGATATCAACAATCAAGTTCTCCTTCTGATCCCTTTTTGTAGCTGATCCACTTGAACCAAAACATCTTGATTACTAGAACCAATAACTTCTAAGGTAATGCCAACAATGCATTATTAGAAGATTAATTGCTCCCCCTGAACCTGTGCCTGATGATCTCTGACAGACCCATATCAGATGCTCTTCAACCAGAGTCTGCCCTTGCTGATTTTCTTCAGAACTCCATATACGCGACTGCACCTGCACAAATCAGCGTATGTACGTGTATTACCCTCATCCAACTCGCATATACCAACTTTTCTTTCAACAGCAGGATGAAGCATCAATGACTCCTAGCTTCTGTCTGAGATATTCAAAAGTTTCTCTAGGTAGTGGTTTGGTGAGAATATCAGCAACTTGTTCCTTAGAAGGAACATACTCTAATTTGACCTTTTGTTCCAACACTTGTTCCCGGAGAAAGTGATACTTGATCGGTATTTGCTTGGTCTTTGAATGCATGACTGGGTTCTTTGAAATGCTTATTGCACTAGTATTATCACATAAGATAGAGACAGGTGGAGTACAAGTGATTTGAAAATCCTGCAAGGTTTGCATCATCCAAAGGAGTTGTGTGCAACAGGATGCAGTAGCCACATATTCTGCTTCTGCTGTAGATAAAGCAATCGAACTCTGTTTCTTGCTGAACCAAGATACTAATCTGGAACCCATAAAGAATGCACCACCACTTGTGCTCTTCCTGTCATCCACGCTTCCGGCCCAATCTGCATCTCTGTAAGCATGAAGTGTGAGATCTGAATCTCTAGGATACCATAAGCCATAGTTTTGAGTTCCTTGAAGGTACTTGAAGATTCTCTTCACTGCCTGAAGATGAGTTTCTTTTGGATTTTCCTGAAACCTTCCAACTATTCCCACTGCATGCATAATATCTTGTCAGGTACCTGTCAAATAAAGCAAACTCCCAATCATGGATCTATAGGTTGGTTGATGCACTGCTGCTGATTCATCATTTGCACTAAGGCTGCATCCTGTAACCATGGGGGTACATACAGGTTTCGAATCTTCCATGCCATACTTCTTCAAGATCTGCTTGAGGTACTTGGTTTGAGACAAGAAAATACCGCCTTCATTTTGTTGGATTTGCAATCCAAGAAAATATGTCAATTCTCCAAGTAATGACATTTCGAATTCTTTCTGCATCACCAAGGCAAAGCTTTGACTCATAGCTTCTTCATTGCTCCCAAAGATAATATCATCTACATACACAACAAGTATTAGCAATTTGTTATTTTCAATTTTTATATATAGATTGCTATCTGCTGATCCTTTTGAAAATCCTTGTTGATGAAGGTATTTGTCCAACCGATAGTACCAAGCCCTTGGAGCTTGTTTAAGCCCATAGAGAGCCTTTTTAAGTTTGCATACAAGATTTGGATCATTTCCGAGGATAAAGCCATCTGGTTGCTCAATGTACACTTCTTCTTCTAAGTCTCCATTCAAAAAGGCTGACTTCACGTCCATTTGAAATACTTTGAATTTTTGAAAGCTAGAGAGGGCAAGGAACATTCTGATGGCCTCAAGTCTAGCAACAGGAGCAAAAGTTTCTTCAAAGTCTATTCCTTCCTGTTGAGCATACCCTTTGCAAACAAGCCTGGCCTTGATTCTAATAACTTCCCCATTTTCATTCAACTTGTTCTTGAAGATCCATTTTGTTCCTATGACATTCTTGTCTTTTGGTCTAGGAACCAACTCCCAAGTGTTGTTCTTTTCGATCTGCTCAAGCTCTTCATCCATTGCCTTAACCCAACACTCATCCTTGCATGCTTCTTTTACATTTTGCGGTTCAATGGAAGAGAGAAATGCCAAATAGCTTGAAGCTTCTGCTATTGTTCTTCTGGTTTGTATACCTGCCTCTTTCTGCCCCAAAATTTGAGATTCTGGATGATTCTTCTGAACATATCTGGATGGAGTCTTCTCTTCTATCCTTATCTGTTCCTCTGGTGCCTCTTGGGGTTCTTCTTCATCATCTGCCTGATTTGGAGAGTAGTCTTCATCAATATTTTCATGATTTACTTGCCTGGGGATGTATCCTTTTTCATCAACCATTACATCAATACTGTCAACAATTCTTCCAAGTCTTTTATTGTAACACTTATATGCTTTGCTGTAGGGAGAATAACCAAGAAGAATGCCTTCATCTGCTCTAGGTTCAAGTTTGCCAAGCTGCTCATCAGTATTCTTAATATAGCATTTGCTCCCAAAAATTTTGAAATGCTTTACCGAAGGAGTCTCACCATACCATAGCTCATGAGGAGTTTGAGTGTTGTTCACTCGGACATTTGTTTTGTTGAGAATAACAACTGCAGCATATGCAGCTTCACCCCAAAAAGTTGCGGGAGTTCCGGATTCATCAAGCATAGCATGAGCCATTTGTTGGACTGTTCTGTTCATCCTTTCTACCACTCCATTTTGCTGAGGAGTTCTAGCTGTGGAGAATTCCCTTCTTATCCCATGTTCTTCACAAAAATCAAAAAATTCATTTGAGGTAAACTCCCCACCTCTGTCGGACCTGAGGCACTTAATTTTGTAACCTGATTCATTTTCAACCAAGGCTTTGAAGGATTTGTTTTCGAATGCTTCATCTTTGTGCTTCATAAGTCCTAGCCAAACAAACCTGGAGAAATCGTCAATGAATAATATCAAGTATTCTTCTCCTCGTGGTGTCCTTTTCCTAAAAGGACCACATACATCTGTATGGACTAGCTCAAGAGGCATGCTAGCTGATCCTTCCTTCTCCAGAAAGTTAGTTCTGGTTTGTTTTCCAAACTGACATGATTTGCATATGGTGTTGTCTGGAATTTTGATATCTGGAAGACCACGAACTGCCTGATATTTGCATGCCTTCCTTATTTGTGAAAAGCTTAGATGCCCCAGTCTTCGGTGCCATAACCAATGTTCATCATCCTTGCTCAAATAGCATTGTTGTTGTCCTTCTTCAAATATGTATAGATTATTTGGAGTTCTTCTTCCTTTGATCACTGTTTTCCCTGTATCAAGATCACGAACACAACACCCATTTGATTGAAATATTACTTCGGTTCCTTGGTCGCACATTTGACTGACACTTAGAAGATTATGCTTCAAGCCATCAACATACAAAACATTTCCATCTTTGACCTTTTCTTTCAATTGAGCAGTGCCTTTTCCTTTTATAGCTGCAGGAGTATCATTTCCAAAAGAAACTTTCTTTCCCTTTTCTAAAGCAGAATATGATTCAAGTTTTTCTTTATCACTTGTCATATGCTTCGAACATCCACTGTCAATGTACCATAGATTTTCCTGTCCGTCTGCATAAAAGGCTATCCCACATCTTTCTATTTGTGGTTCCTTTATTCTCCATGTTCTTGTGCTTGAGGCTTGTTCCTTTGTCTGCGGAAACCTGCTCCTGCATTCAGAATCTTCATGACCAAAGTTATTGCAAATAGAACATTCAACTTCATTTTCAAGAGACGAAAAGTTGTTATAGGTCCTTTTTGTGATCCCTGACATACTTCTATGTTTTTGAGCTTCTCTAGTCATGATTGTTTTATATGCAACACATTGAGCTGCTTTGTGACCAAAGTTATGGCAAGAGAAGCATTGTCCATTGAAGAAACTTCTGCGGTTATCAAATCTACCAGCCAAATGATTGTAATTTCTATTGTCATCCATTCTTGAATCAAATTGAGAAGATTTTACCTATGGCTGGTTGTAGCTTTTGTTCACCCTTAAGAAGGATTGCCCCTGGTTTACCTGATAGTCTTTGTTTGTTCTTGATGTAATTCGTCCCTGCTTTACTTGGTGATCTCGATTGTGCTTTTGCTCATTTCTTCTTGCTGCATCAAGATAACTCTTTGAGGTGGATGCTTGAGAAGTTTCTCCATTATACCCCAAACCTGTCTTGTTTAGTGGAGAACGTTGTACATTGATGATCTCATCCAGAGTTTCAGATCCTTTGACAAACTTAAGATTAATAGCCTTTGTTTTCTCAATCTCTTTTCTAAGGCCAACAATTTCACCTTCTAACTTTTCAAGATATTTTTCCTTTTCATCTATTTGAAATTGTAGAGTATCAATGATCATATTCTTTTCTTCTATACATGTCTTGAGTTTATAAATTTCATCATAAAAGCTATCCACATCTATAGCATCCATGTAGTCATCATCTTCAAAGGCCATTAAAAGTTTATAGTCATTACCTCGTTCATCTTCATCACTATTTGATAGACCATCACTGTCTTCATGAGTGTAGTAGCTCTTCTTATTTGCGTTCTGTTTCTTGTTCCATCTAATAGGTTCATTTCCCTTGTCGATCTTATCCTTATGAGGACATTTGGCAGCATAGTGACCCACTCTTCCACATGCAAAGCATTTGAAGGGCAACTTACCTTTGAACCGTCCAGCACCCCGTTGAAGATTTCTGACAAAATTTGATTCTTCTTCTTCTTCTAACTCATGTCTTGATTCATAGTACTCTCCTTTGCCTGAAGCCTTGAAGGCAGCTTCTCTCCTATCAGATGGACCTCCTTTGCTCATTTCATAAGCAGTTAGAATTCCGTGTAGCTGAGACATAGTAAGGGTTCGTAGATTTTCTTTTTCTTCTATTGCAGACACTTTAGATTCAAACTTGGGGGACAATGATCTTAGAACTTTTTCAACCACAATAGCCTCTTTTATTTCTTCACCCAAGTTTTTCATGCAATTAACAATCTCATCTACCCGAAGGAAATAGTTAGCCACACTTTCATCATTATACATTCTGAGATTTTCATATTGAATCCTGAGGGTTTGAAGTTTAGCACACTTTACCTGTTCATCTCCTTCGTAGCTCAAGACAATCTTGTCCCATATTTCTTTTGCAGATTTATATTGCATAACCTTCACGAATTCTGTTTGAGATAAGCATCCTAGCAGAGTATTGACTGCTTTAGCATTTGTTTCATATTTCTTCTTCTCGGCCGCATCTGTAGGAGTAGCTGAAGGAAAAGCGTAGCCTGTATCTATGATATCCCAAACTTCTGTACCAAGAGATTGAAGATAGGCAGTAACTCTTACCTTCCAATAATTGAAGTTTGTCCCATCAAAAATAGGAGGTCTGATTGATGCTTCCCTCTCGTAGTTGCTCATGATGAATGATCTTCCTTCAAGCGATCAAGCTTCTCTGAAGGACCTACTCTGATACCAATTGTTGTAAATAATACTAAGAGGGGGGGTGAATCAGTATTATTAAGCCAAATATTTCCTTTTTAAATTCCAGATGATATACGTTACTTCAGTTAAAACAACCCGCGTATATACGCAACTACAGATAAAGAAACCAACGTATATAAATCAGACTTATAATTGAATTATCTTTCAGATGCCAGTTATTAATCTGTGATTCTGATGCACATAAACAGTACCAGAAACAGTGAAGCAGAGCAGAAGACAGTCACACACAAGAACACAAGATATAAGGAGGAAACCCAATGTGGGTGAAAACCCCCTGCTGCAATTCGTCTCTATCTTCTTTTAATTAGAACCTTCTCTTTACAATGTCTTATACTGGAGCAGACTTTACCAGTACGCAGGCTGCAACCTGCAGAGAGCTACAACTCTCTCTCGTTTTCCAGCTTTCCTGGAAGGGAGCTCCAACCCCCTTAGTTCTTGTACTAGCTTGAGATACTAGTATGCAGGCTCCTACCTGCAGAAGGCTGCAACCTTCTCTTTGCTTTCAGGGACCTCGTTTCATTAATTTTCAGACTGGATCCACAAGTAACATCAATCAAACATCAAGAATTTCTACATAACCCAAACTCCTTTTCACCAATCAAAAGCTGAAAACAACTAAGCACTTCTCTGATCACTGAACCCAGAACACAGTAACTGTAATCAAACACCAATTCTGAACCCAGAACACTATAGCAATAAAACAGAAGCAGCTAGAACATAAATCAAGACATATACGCTACTTCACTATTCATCAACCTGCGAGTATACGCTTCTGTACCACACCCAACCTGCGTATACGCGCCTTTAATTCACAGAAAATGCGTATATACGCATCTTTAATTCACTGAACCTGCGTACAGATCTATAAAGGATAATTTATTCTTTTAAGCATTCAGACATTAGTTAGCCCAGATTTATAGATCAAGAGTGCACCACATATAATAGATCGAAATCATACAGAGATACCAATGTTCAAGCCTTGAGATTTAGATCCATCAATAGTCCTTATCCTTTTTGCGCTCAAGTTCCACCTTCATTCAGATCTAGATCTGCACCATAACCCAATCACCCGTATTCCAGATCTATCACAATATCAGATATTCAATAATTCATATAATACTTTGCCAAATGATCTCCTTCCTCTTTTATAGTTTTAGGCCTTCCTTAATACCAGGGTCCAAAACCATAATAAACCAATACCATCGACTCAATACTAGGGATCAACACGTCTGTCGAGATACCATGGTCCAAAACCATAGGTTCAAATTCCAAGGACTAACTGCCATGGACCAAAGGTAAGATTTCCAACATATGCACGCTTTTCTTTGCATGAAAGTGCGTGTATACATACACACTTTTGTAAAGTCCAACCTGCGTGTATACGCGACTTGATCTTAATGAACCTGCGTATATGAATTTTCTCTTCATTCTTGTAGTCTGAACTGAGATCTGTCATCAGAGAGAGTTGCCATCAAGGACAACGCCTGTACCATAGTGTCACACCTGTGCCATAATGCCAACATCCTTACCCTTTCTGATCATGGTGATCGTTGTACTAGTTACGGATAAGAATTACCCCAAAAAGTGCAGAGGGTAATACATAACATGCTAAATATATGGATGATCGTAAATGGTAAGAAGATACAGCTAAATATTATCTACAATCAATATCTAATGATCATTGGTGTATAAAGCCATGCAGATGTGGAGGCAATAACATTTATTCTTATTTTTCTAGGAAGAAGGGTTGGAGAAAGCAACAGGCTTTTGAGTCATGCTGACAATCGAATTGAGAAAAGACTGTTGTTTCTTTTAAATGTTTCCTTTCAGGTTGTTTTACCAGAGATCTGGAGGAATCAAGGAAAAGTTGTAACACGGTTGTTTCTGGTTGATCGAGTGTGAATGCCTATCTGCCGATTGGAGGCATTGATTGAGATAATGAATATCCTCATGGGCAGGATAGAGTTATCCTTATATTCCACGACACTCAATTGTATCCATGGGGTAAACACATATAAAAACCAGAAGGAGGAATAATGTCTTCAACTGAGTGCACTATTGTTGTTGGGAAAAGTATCCAATACGGAATGACCCTATCCCACTCTAAGGGTGATAGTACCTCAGCAACAACCGAATGCAAAGCTATTCAAGATTACTTCTTTATGAGATGTAAGAGAGAGGAGGAAGAGATCCACTAACCGTTATCTTCCGCTAATGGTTGATCCAATCTTCCCTCTTTGCTGCTTGCTCCCAGCTCCTTGCTCTTTCACTGGCCCAGCTACACAAAGATCCTGCAAAAGCACAAGAAAAGGAAACTACAAGAAGCATACATCCATAATTGATTCAAGGATTAGAATAAATCAAATATACAAGCATCAATACGCCACAAAGACACATGCATATAGAAGAACCTCAAATGCTTTATTAATGGAAGAAGTAAAGTTCTGAGAGTGTTACAACCATAAGAGGCCCAATCCAGCAACACTTCCCAGCAGAAAGAAATCTCCTCTTCACCTCCTTCAAAGCAATCACCCAATAGTTCTATACACAAACCAACAGCACTTCCTTACATTCACAAAATTCCAGCCTCCTTAGACCTCATGAGAGAGCTCTATATATAGGATATTTGGAGAAAGGATGAGTCAGCTTGAGACTGACATGAAGTTGACTTGTGTCCTCTCCCTCTTCAGTTATACTCCAGTTCTTGAGTCCACTTGGAGATCCTAGCTTCCACTTGGAGTTTAAGGACCTCTTACTCATCATAGGGCGAATTTGCTGATCCAAGTGTCATTTTAGAAGCTTCCTGGGCACCTGACACCTTGCAGAATAACTGTGCCACTTGGCCAATCTCGCCCAGCGCAGGTAGCCTTCATTAGATTTGACATTCAGCGCAGGTACAGAGTGGAGCAGTTGACATTCAACGTAGATGCTCAGTGGAGCAGTTGACATGATCCTGAAATTGCTTGTTTTTGAGTGTTTTCAGGTGGAGAACTGATCTGAAGTGCTGTGGTTTGCTGACCTTGTTCCTCTATGGGTAAGAACAACATGTTTAGGGACTTTGGATCCCTTAGATTATTGACATTTCATGCTTCATGCTGTGAGGCACAAAAATGTCTATAACAACTATGCATAGAGGTTACGCATGAAGAAGAAGGCCAACTCAATTCTCTGTCAATAGCATGAGCAAGTATATGTGCTCGAACTAGCTTGATATAGATATAGTATGGACAGTACGCACAACACTCACTACCAATAATGGGTATTATGAGTGGAACTTAAGGGTGTAGCATTGTTTTTGTCGTAACCACCACGATGCTACTCTTGACCTCCTCACGGAGGGCCTCATAGTGGCTTAACGGGCGAAGGTAGCCCTGCAGGTGGTGATTAGGTGGGAAAGAGTTCATAGAGGCATTGAAGCCATAATCCTCCGATGCTTTGTTGAGAGGATGGATTCGTGCATGTAGGCATTAGAAACCCTATTATCAAGTAGTGTTGTCCAGTGATGGTTGGCGGCTAGGAGATGTAGCTTTGGCATAGTGCGGTATGACCAATTCACCTGGATCCACATGCCTACCTCCCGGTTAGGAAGGTAAAACTTATTTCCACTGAATTGAACAATTAAAATTTTTGTTTCCTTGTAAGGTCAATGATGGTACGGTTATATAGATTTTTTTCTTTTGTTGACTGTGTTATGGGTTGACTATTTTGAATCCAAATAAGCACGATACATCGTTACTTCTGGCTCATAACTTATAAAAGCGATCCACTTTTATGACCTCCTAGTCATACTAATCATCTTGCAGTGACGCATGTCGGCAATACTGGAATCGATGAGTTATATCGATGTCACAGGCTTAGGATGGATGATGGCTATGGCAGATGTGGAGAGACTTGTATAAAGGAAATAAATTTCTAACTATTTATCAATGAAAATAAATAAAAACTACATGTAAGAGATTACGTCTTTGGGAAATTTGGTTTAATATTTTTTAATTATCATTACATTGTTTAGATTATCTATGCTTTGTTGAAACATGGGTTGTATCAAAGTAGTTAGGAAAATTTGTTGCAATTTTGTAGAAAATACATACAAGTCTTTATAGATATGGAAAGGGAAAGAATGATAATTGCTGAAAATGATCTACTCTAAAAATTCTCAGGTGTATCTAAATTCCTTACTAATTACAAAATCCTAGAATTCAAAACCACTCACATATTTACATGCGGGTGCGACCATCATGTCTCCATCATGAGACACATTTGCATGCATCATGCAATGATAGGCTGCATGCATTTATTCAACCTCCTCTGATTGAGCCATCGAGTCTTCTGTTTGTCACCCTTACATGCAGCAGTGGATTAAATTTAATTAAATTCAATGCATTGGTGGATTTGGATGCCATTTCCTAAAGAAAAAATGTAACTGTACAAATGTTGAGCCTTACTTTAGTTGCTGGAACAAAGAAGTGGTTCCTTACCTTTAAATAAGAGATATTAAAATTAATATTATATATCATAAGTTTAAACGGATATCGGTTGGAATTATTGTGCTTATTATATTTAAATATTCTCCGTGAGCATTTCTTTTGAAGCTAGATAAATTCGAGATGTTCAAATGATTATGGGTTTTGTGTTTACCTAGAAAAGTCTTCTAATATAGTTTTCCATGTTTAATGTGATGGAATTTGAAAGACTCATTAAGTGAAATTATCTAGGTCAAATGTTCAGTATGAAAACAACTATTTCCTTCAAGATGCATAATGAAACCTTTGAATATCTATGATATTGTAGTAGAAGAAAATTTCAAAACTGAAATTTCAACTAAATTTTATGGGGAAAGATGATTTCTGTTATCATAAAAGGTGGAAAGCACTAGATAAGATGGTCGTTAACCCACTAGTTACCACGTAGTTAGTAATTTTATGAAACATCAGCCTACTTGGTTAATGAGACTAATGATTAGAGACTACCCAAACTTGAGGATTGTGTGCAATAGTTAAGAATACAAAATCTTGATAAATACAAGAATTCGCTGGGCTACTAATTTTCATATACATTTAATGAAATTATAGCTAACTTATTTGAGTTCGTGAGGCATACTGGGTATACCTCTTGTAATGAGTCAATTTCAATTACAAATAGACATCATAGTGTGATGGTTATGATGAACAGTTTAGTTATTGTGCTTGATATATTACTGCTAGATATTCAAATTGAGACTTGTGATAATGACCCTTTCTTGCATAAATTGCTATGTTACAACAAATTAATTGGCTGAGACTTGTGCTCATGAGATGGGTGTTTACGAAGAACTCAAATATAGATATAGAATTGCTGATGTGCTATGTTGCTAGTCATGGTGTACTGCTATAAGGATTGTTCATAAATTGTTGTTTTGGAATGTTACTATTGGGCTTGATTCGGGAGTGATGTTGAATTGAGACATTGAGGAGTCTCACATGTGATATGGTCATCATTCTATTTTAATAAAAACAAATTATGAATGGTATAATTTCCTGAAAGGACATGGCTAAATAAAATCCCACTTAATACTTGAAAGGATGATTATATAAAAGAGGAAATGTTAAACTCTAGTAAGGTAACTCACAAATAAAAAGAGGCAAAATATCAACTTGTTCATAAGTAAAAATCCAAAGGTAAATTATATACCTCATCAAATGTTGGGGGTTAAATAATTGGGTTCCACCCTAGAATAAATTCTAAGCTATTATGCAACGGTAAAGGTTCCGATAAAATAGTGTTAAGATTGTAAGAACATGTTATAGTGTAAGACTATGTAATTGTACAAATTGTATTTCAATTTAATCCTTTGATTAATGCATCTATATACAATGCATTTTGGAATGTGATGTTTTCTTCGGTTGGAAGAAAGTGTGATTAAGGGGAACCTAACTTTAACAGGTTATTATATATCGTGACATATGCATCTTTCATTGGACATCCATAGTTTGACCTATAAGTGTCCTTGAGTACAGCAATATATAAACCATGGTAATTAATAAGAAGCACAAATTGTATTTTATGGGCCACTGGGTCAATTAAATGGTATCCATAAATCTATTCAAATAGACTGATATCATACCAATTGAAATGCATATTTTGTACCAAGAAATTTTGGGAGGTTCTCTTGTTAGATTGCATTGATAATGTGTCTAGGTTGAATAGGACAACATAAGAAATGTTGCATAAACCATGCAAGAATTCATAAAATTGATAATTGATCTATTGTTTAAGGGTGATTTAATGTTAAAGAGGAGTTGTTAACATGTAACTACCCAGAGATCATAGTACCTACAAACTAAAAGCGTGTAGAATTGGAAACAATAAAACTTTCATTTATAACTCAAGAAAGGGAAATGAGATTATATCTACACTAAATTATGCATGGACAACAAGATGTTGAGGTATAAAAAGGGAAATAATCAATCACATGACATAAATTGTTAAGTGTTAAGTACTGAACAAATTTTTTCTTGGTTAGAAATAATCTAAGAAGTTTATTAAACTTCAAATATCTATGATATACTAAGTATCATAGTTAATAGTCTTCTTTAGAATATTAAGCAGAAGATATATTCTATTGTTGTTAAACCTTGTATAGGTCATAGATGTAACTGACAAAACTAAAATTTATGGGTATGATTGAGTTATAGTTTGCATGATTATTGTATGATACTACTATGATGATATTGTTTTGCAACCACATGAGACGGGAAAATGATTTTCTAAAGATAGCATTTGAATACTATGACATAACTTTTTCACTGGTTGCAGAAATGGAACAGGTCCATGAAATTTCTTATAAACTAAGAACAGTTGTTCCACTTAGTTAAAGGTAAAGAAGTATTTTTTGGCATAATACTAACATGATTGGAAACATGTGAATAAATTATATGTCATGCAGGTAATGCAATGGACATGGGTATGATGTGCCAATAGTACAGATAGTACTATGTACAAACGATAGATATGATACCAGTATGAATACATATATTGCATAAAAATAATATATGACATGTATAGTTGTGTGTTGTAATACACATTGTGTACAGGTATGCATGAAGACAATGGGTGGGTGTCTGGTAGGGAAACCGATCTGGAGGTAGTACATAAGAAGGGAACTAAGAAGTGGTTCAAGGATAAGTAACAACGGTTTAACTACATCTTGGCATACATGTGATTATGATTCTAATGAATATATATGGCTATGATGGTTATCCATGAGCTAACCTATTATGATATTTTGTACATATTGATTGGAAAATATACTATTTGACTTGTTAAACTGTAGGAAGCAAGTGTTTGGAAAGAACACAAAGGCTTGGAAGAATGCAGGGGGAGAACATGCATTTAGTAAATACAATGCATAATGGGAAATATAAACTGTAGCTACTCAGATAGTAGACTATATATCAAATTATGATATTGATTGTGGTAAACCTACTTGAATTTTTGTATCTAAAATTTCTTACAAATTGTTTGAAACCAATGTTACAGGTAGTGATGGAAGGAGATGTGCTCAGAGCACTCCTTGTAACTGATATGTGTGTGTGTGTGTGTGTGTGTGTGTGTGTGTGTGTGTGTGTGTGTGTGTGTCTATATATATATATATATATATATATATATATTGGTAGATTTGCATTAGATGACAAGGCCATAGAAGTTGTGGTTTCAGAGACAAGTACCTGTGAATGAGGATGTAGAAATAGATCGAGGATAGTGTAAAATTTAAGAGGGGGGGTTTGTAACACCCCTCTCTTATGTGTCAAACTATTACAAGCCTAAGATGAGGAAAGCTAGGATGATGTGTAATATGAAAAGAAAGTACATTATTAAATAATTAATAAATTGATCACTTGGAAAATCGAGACACCAAGAGATGATATTGTTGACAAATCCCATTGAGGAATGGGATAGGATAAATCTTTCATGATAAAGCTTCTAGATGTGATTCTAGATAAGCTAGACGGATTGGAGATAAATATCCATCGAATGGATTGGAGATAAATATCCATGAAGAAACATAAATGCTTTGTAGGAGATAAAGGCAATATTTTATCAGGAAAAGCCTCATAGGAGATAAACGCGAGCTTTTCCAAAAAAGGCCTAGGCAATTGGATTAAAAATCAACCTAAGAGAGGGGCGCCGCTAAAGGAAACTATATCATAAAAAAAGGTATCAAATACCGATTGAATAGATCAATTGGAGGTAGTTGACCCATGGCAAGAACCTCATCTCACAGGGGATCAAAGGTGATTCATGGTTGGGCGGTGGTGCTCCACTCTCCAAGTGCTCATACTCTTTTCAATCTAGTTAGATACACTTGCATTGGATGTTCTATAAGATGTTTTCTTCCCTCTGTGTTTCAAATCTATTTAGCTTATGAAAAAATTTGCTTGAGTTTCCTCGCTATGGGAGTGATTGAAGGAATGCATGTGACTATTATACGTAGGTAGATTTACCGGTATTCATGGCATATATGAGATAATTTTATATGGATGCATGTGACAATGTTGGCACATAATGAAATTTCTATTCATGATCATAATATGTGGATCTTACGTATTATTGGTGCTAACTTGTATTTTGTTAGGATAATGAATAACCAAGCTTGAGCTACTAAGTAAAATTGTTAGTTGTGAATAAGGCTCAACTAGATAAATTATAATGGAGATTATTTATGTTATCCATCCAATGCTACTCCTTGACTAACTATGCAAATACCCATGTTAACCTTACATGTAATTGTGGTAGTAGGATCATTTGATTATGTATGATGAATGATATCATCCTTATGCATGTGACTTTGACTACATCGAGAAGGTAGAAGCATAGTAGGTAATTGTTATGGCTAGGGACATGGATCTATCTTAATCAGGATAGAAGTTGCACAGGACCATTATGCCTAAGCATGACTACTTATGTTAACCATGTTTGTAAGTTGAACATACAAGGATGTGTGACACATCTATTAAATCTAAACTTTATTATCACTATGTTTAGTAAAGGAACATATGATTCCTCTAATGTAATTAGTACCCCTAGTTCACTTGACAAACATGTATGCATGAGAGCTTGATGCATGTGGAACAGTAGGGTATAATGTTCTAATTGTATAGTTTATGATTTGAGATATCTACGTTATGTGTTGAGGCTAGTTTAGTTATTCTTGCATGTTGCATAAAGGTTAAGACAGTAACATCTTTTACTATGCCTAAAATATGATTCATGACCATGTTAGCGGAGGTGGATGCAAGATAATGTTCTATTAATGGTTTCATGGAGACCTTCATGAAGTTTTTGGGGTACATACCATGATTCATTATTTTCTCCAAGTTGTGGTTTATGACTAAGGGATGATCTTGAAAGGTATGTAATATTGTGTCTATGGTGTATGGTTCATTATTGGATGTGATTCAGTAGTAAAATTAGGAGTATTGACCATGGAAAAATAACTGTAAACGAAGAGAAAATGCAAATTAAGGGAGCGTAGAGGTGAATTTTCCGAGTAGGCTTAGGAGGTACATTACAATATATATAGACACAAACTTGTTAAATGTTATTGTTAATTTTCTTTGGGCAGACATTTAGCTAGAGCCAAGGTAAACTCTATGTGCTTCATCACTATGCACTACTATAAATAAGATTTTATATGGATACAATTTATGGTGATGATTTCTGTAGGTTTTGATGGTTTTGATGGTTTAATTTTGGATAGGTCCATTTATGCTTCATTCACATGATGGAGGGCATATGGTTTAAGGCCTTAGGCTAGCACATCCTCGAGTCACATGGGAAACAATATGGATGGTGGTGATTGGTACTAATCCTTCATTGGTGGAGATCTATCCTTGAATGGTTAAGGTAATGGACTACCCCTCCCTTCTGCACTACCGTTGCCATTTCTGTGGTTGGTTCTTAGAGCAAAGATCTGCAACTATGAAGGAAAATAGGATGCTAGGGTCTATCCTCTATCCAATAGGTTTCCACAATGAATATTTCTAAAGTTGAAGGTTTCATTCATGGATTAGTTTTATTATAGATGTCAATAGAGAAAGGGTTTATGCTCGGGTTAACCCTAGTCTCTTCTTAATTTGGTTATTTTCCTCTTTCTTTTATAGATTACATTCTTTTTCTTGAATGCATTTGCCATTAGACTCGTTTAGTTTTATATACCTTAATTCCGCAAGAATGTGTAGTTTTCCTCTCTATGGTCTCTACATGAAATTAAAGGGTTTTATGTGCCATTTCATGTGCTCCCCTTCCCCCTCGACCTTCTTTGGTATAACCAATATTTTTGGTCCCATTTTCTAAATCCTTATTCTATTTTTTCATTCATTACAGTGCGGTTTTTTTCCTTCTTCACTAAGGGTTCTAAGCACAAAAACCTTCGTTGTGCTTGACAATGGAGATGAATTATTCCTTCTCTTTTAAGATAATTGTCACCTCATTTATTCCTAAATTTGATTTGGGTTTTCCTTTTTCCTTCCCTCACACTTTTTGGCATATAATTATGGTAATTTATACATTAGTCTTCATCTTGGTCTTCATAACTCAAGGGAAAAAAAAATCGAGGGTTTATTTTTATTCTTCTAGCACCGTTGAGGTATTTATGGCTCTGGCTTCATGGATTTATCACAAGTCTTCTCTTGGAGTTGTTTTGGGAAATTATGTTAGTACTCTACCATGGTAAGCCATAGTAGAGTTCCATTAACCCTACAAGAAAATTTTGGATATTCCAAGGGACATTATTCGATGTTATGTATTTTCTTGAAATTTACTTTCACAAAGGGCATAGGACCAAGTTTTTGTAGCAATAATAGTTATGCGAACTGCCAAATATGGGTTTCTCTTTATTTCTTCTAGAACACATGAAGTTCACATATTTTGGCTATGACCATAAGATAAGATGACTCAAGATTTTTGTATGCTTAATACATTGGATTGTTGAATGTTTATGATGTATTTTTGGTTTCCTATGTTACCTATATTTACCGTGAAATATTTATCTTTTCATCATGAATACTTGGGAATTATATTTTCTTAGTTATATTCATATGTAATTTATTTCTTATGAGTTGCTCTCTATATGTATCAAGATTCTTTGATTGACTTCTCTATGTTATTTAATTTACAATATCTTCACGATGAGTTTTATACATACACATATATTACAAGTATAATTATTTCTATAGGCTAGTTTATAGGTGAGGGTAAACCTTGTAGACTTTGACTACTAGGTTTTTGAATACAATTCCCAGAGAGGCACTATTAAATATGAGAAAGGACTGCATGCATTCATAGGTAAACCATAATGTTTTTTATTTCAACCATCTTAAATGCATGCTAACCTTATTTCAAACCCTGATACCTACTCCAGTTATAGCTTATTTTATGTTATAAAATTTTAGTAGCATGCACCCTTTTGCGCACTCACACACACACACACACACACATATAAGCATATTTTTGGCTTAATTACAATCCTACCAAACCCCATTTTTTTTTTCTTTTATGTTAGAGTATTGGCTCACTTTTTATGTTCAAAGAAGAATCAATGTTGGGATCCTCGTGCTAGGCTCCCTGATTTGTAATTTCTTAACAAAGAGATACCTAGAGTCTACGAGGTTAAAAAAAATAACATTAGGGATCTCTAGTAACCCTTTCTCATTTTTCCTAACCCTTCCCATTGCACACAAATATATATACTTTTACATTATCAATCTTATTCCTCTTCAATCATATTTGATCATGGGACTTGACATAGCTAATACAAGATCATAGACAAGTCAAATACCTATCTAAAATTTAAGGAAATACAATAGAATTTGCCTTATTTCTCCAAACCATTGAATTACAATCTCATTATCTACCCCGAAGATCTAGGCTCCTTTCCTGCTGGGAAACTAATTAGAAACCCTCCATTATTTTTCACCTCCTCGAGCCCAAGTAGTGTCCTACTAGTTCTAAACATAGATCCAATCTTTATCTCCCACTGGTACCTTGTTTTTAAATTCATATTACTTTTATTTCTCAATTTTTTTCTTAAATGTCTTCCACTCATTATATTTATCTCTAGTCATGTTAGCTTTGATGATAAGATCAACCAAAAATGATCCTCTCCCCTTTGCAAAAATGAAGTACTTTTCCCATTCTTGTCCTCCATATTTTTTGTTGGACCATAACTGATTTTAATTGTTTCATGGCAATAATAATAATAAGTAAAACAATTTTAATTTATTAATAGAAATAAATATTTACAGTCTCATAAAATGTTCACTTTTCACTTTTCAACTTTTCAATCAGATGTCAAACTTCTAAAATCATAAAAGTTATTTATAGAAATGATTTCACTAGGCGTATTACAATTGATTAAAATTCTTACATTATCAATAAAAAAAAATAAGAAAATCATGTAATAATAATACTAATAACTTATATTTAAATTTAAAAATTTTCTTATCATAATTCCACCTCTTTCAAGAAAGAGTAAGAGCTAAGAATTTAGTATTCAAGTTTAGGAGTAAATTCACTAGATGTAATTCTTTGCTGTAAGAGATCTAATTTTTTTTTTCTCTATCAAGCAATTTTAATTCAAAATTTGCAATTTGCAATTTTATATTTTATATTTTTTTTATTGTGTCCACAAGTTCTCTACAACCTAGTATGACAGAGATGGTATCATGTAACATTACATTTCAAAATAATAAAATAATGCTTACAATAACAAACTAAAAAATTAATAATAACACAAAAAAATACGAATAAGAAAAATTACAATAAAAAACAAAATAAAAAATACAAATACACTAATAAAAGAATTTGTTTTATTGTGAGATATAAATAAAATATTTCGATGTCCATTTTAAATAACATAGTTTTATATCAAGCTTATATATATATATATATATATATATATATATATATATATATATATTGAGAGAGAGAGGGAGAAACAAAACACTTGAAATTAAAAATATTCTTATATTTTTTCTTTTCATTGAAAAAGATATGTATAACTTACTACATTCTTAATATAGAGTTAATATATAATATTTAAAAAATATTAATAAGACAAAAATATATATATATATATATATATATATAATATTCCATTAATAAGTTTAATAGGTAAATTTGTAATTCATTCTTTTTTTTAGCATGGAGTTGTTATATAAATTTCTAATAGTTTAAAAACTATTTATTACAAAAAAAAAAATTGATATAGAGAGTTCATTGGATATATGTTATCTATTTTGAAATATGATAAGAAAATGTATTAACATTTTAATGTTAGAATGTGAATCATAAATAAAATATTTCAAATATAATATGTATGTATGTATATGAGTTAAAGAAGTTTAATATGGATTCTATATACAAAGAAATAGAGAATGAATTTTTTGGGAGATTAGTAATTCATTCATTTTTAAATATCAAGTTGACATGTAACATTTTAAATATAAATAACAATTATGTGCGTGTGTTTGAATAAACATTTTAAAAAATATTTATAACAAAATAATTATATAGAGAGAGATTCCTATGGATATATGTTTTATAATTCTAAATATGATTGGGACATGTATAAGTATTTTAGTGTGTAGAACGTGAATCATAAATAAATGATTTAAATGTCACACATACACACACATATATAATTCTTATTCTATTAATATTTTTTTTTCATATTTTTTATTCATTGATTTTTAAATGGGAAGTTAACATTTTAAATAATAATAACAAAAATAATATATATATATATATATATATATATATATATATATATATATATATATATATATATAACAAAAATAATTTTATATAGGTAGAGTTCTATGGATATTTGTCTTCTACTTCCAAATATAATTTAGGCATGTATTAACATTTCAATGTGTATAATGTGAACCATAAATAAAATATTTCAATGTCAATTATATATATACTCTACAAAACAAAAGGAATATATATGTGTGTCTGTGTTGCTTAAAAAAACATAGATTTTCATCTTGAGAGATTTGATCATTTACTTGGGAGATCTAGAGTTAATTATTGAATATGTGTGTGTGTTGCTCAAAACAACCAAAGATTTGCATCTTCAAAGATTTGATCCCTTGCTGTCGGAATTATTATCTTTGTGGACATGTTCAAATAATTCAGTCAAAAAATTTTGTCCATGACTAAAACTTTAAGTACTTCTAATATGAAAGTGACAAATTTAAATAAAGGTAAGTGGTGTTGTACATTTTATATTTTTTTATTTCTATTTGAAAAATGTAAAGAGATTGCAATATGTTATGAGCATATATTAGCATAGTTATATGAATTAAATTATTTGTAAATGTTAATAAAAATTAAAATATTTTTATTGTTATTATTATTAATAGAATTAATATATAGTCAAACATATATATATTTAAAAATATATATATAACATCATGTTTTACTATGGGGATTCATTATCACTCATGAAATTTTTTAAGATTTAGCTCTTTTTAGTTGTCAAAATTTTCAATGTGTATATAGGCTTTGTTAAAATATCATAGCCTCCTATCATGGCTCGTCAATACTACATTCTCAAAAAACAGTGAGTCATTTGAATATTTTAGAATATTTTCTGAAAATTACATTTTATCAACTATGTAATAATTATTAATAATTAAATTAAAAGTGTGGATACTTTACATATGTATTGACATAAATATTTCTAAATTATATTTAAAAAATAAGATTAATAAAAATAAAAAACTATAAATAATTAAATAAAAATAAAAAATATAATTAAAAATAAAAACTATGAAAATTATATATTTTTGATTAAATAAAATTCTATAATGGCTTTAAATATAAAAGAATTCCATTTCCCATTTTAATTTAAAATTTAAATATATTTATGTTTATCTATTTTATACTTTCTCCCATATAAATAAAATAGTGGTTAGTTAATGTTAATTTTATCTCATCTTATTAGTTTAAATTCCATGACTATCTCAGGTATTTTATCATCTAGACAAATAAAAAAAAATTAAGTATGTTGTATTCTATCATAATAAAATAGATATAAATTTCATAGTTAGTTGACTAAAAATAACTTGGATGATATAGTCTTTATTAAATTTAAGGTTTAAATTTAAGAAAAAAAAGTTGACTAGAAAATAAATTGTACCATCCAAAATCAACCTAATTTCGCAGAGCCCTATGAATGCCTTCTCCCATTTAATTTAGAATTAAAACTCTCGAGTTTAATTGAAAAAAAAAACATAATTGAATTAACATTTGAAATAAGATGTAAAGCATTGTTCACTATCTTTCATCCGAACATTAAAGCATTTGTCAATATCTTATCTCCCAACATTGAAATGATACATGACCTACTTATAATCACCTTTCACACAATCTCATAAAAATAGTGGATCCATAGTCTTCTAAGCCAGAGGTACCCCTCACAAATTGTACCAAGATTTGAAGTGTTGGGTCTCTATCCAAAAGCTCACAAGGATTTCGACAGAAAGAGCTCAGTAGTCAAGACTATTAACAGTGCTCAGACCATGCCGTACATGGAATGTGGGGCCAGTTGACCACTGGAAAGCGAGAAGGGGGACATATTTGTGGAGATGGCGTGACTTTCGCTGTATTATTATTCATCACGTTCAAATAATAAAGATACGGAAACTTCAGAAAACTTTTCTGCGCCTTTCCGCGAAGCTTCTCGTGATAGGGAAGAAATTTTCAGTGAGAATTGTGGATTTCATTTCAACCACTTCGAGAATTTCGATAAAGTTAATGGCTGAACGCTTTGTTGCAGCCATGGATTTCCTTGGTATTCTGAGAGAGAAGGAGAAGGCTGAGTTAATGAAGAAAGCACCCAACTCTGTGGGGATTCAAGAGGACCAGGCCGGCATGAATGCTACAGGCGTTGCAGAGGCCAAGTATAAGAATAAGAATGCTGTGAGGTGTGATGGTCCATTCAAAAACTATTTTTGTGAGAAGCGGAGCTTTACTTCACAATTAAGAGGTGGGTTGGAGTTTGAAGAGCATTGTGACGAGGAAAAGGGTTTCTCTCCTTGGAGAAGGACTGTTAATGGACTTGATAAGCCCTCAGCTACAGAGGGCATTCCTCAGCAACTGGATCTCTCTGTTGTCGAAAAGTGTTCTAATTCGATTCATTTATTCCCCAGCCACTCAGGTTTTGGATCTCCAATAGAAGTTAGCAGTGGATTCGACCACACGGCGCAATCGGATGATGATCACGATGGTTGTTCTGGGTTTGTGACTACTTTTAAGTCTATAATTGCAAAGGGTGAAATAATTAGTTGGGCTTTTATTTTATGTTTTTTTTTTTAAGTTGGCAGTGTAAGAGGGTACAAATAATATGTAAGCAAGTGTTATCACTAATTTTGGTTTGTAAAGTTTTCGTGTTTGGAATCGATTTACTTTAATTATACTCATGTACAAATTTCTGGAGGCTTTTAGAATTTTTGTGTTTGGAATCGATTTACTTTAGTTATACTCATGTTCATGTTCAAATTTCTCAAGGCTTCACCTAAATCCCTGTGTAAAAAATTAGAAAAAATATAAAAACAAATTCCATCCCAAACTCAAGCCTCTAAACTCTAAACTTTTGGTATTTGAAATGTATTTGCAGCAGTCCCATCCATATAGTTCTGCTATGTAAACCCTAATTTCGTTTATCTTTGAATGCAGGCCCACTGCACCCACGATTCCAGGCCAGAAATCTGGTGTGCAATTGACCATTTTCTATAGTGGAACGGTAAACGTTTATGACAATATTCCTGCAGATAAGGTAGGGGGATTATAACGGTTATGTTGTGGACAAGGCCCTTATAATATTTGCAGGAACTATTTTAGAATATAATGGTATCTATTTCGTGGTACAGGCCCAAGCCATCATGCTAATTGCCAGCACGGGAAATTATTGCAGTTATCCACGTATTGAAGTCCAGAAGGACTGTGGATCGCAGATCACTGAGCTGAAAAAATCATCATCGGAAGGCTCAGGGAGCCAACACCAACCTGCTAGTTGTAGGCTGTTTCCAGGTATGTTTATGGTCACTAGTTTCATTTTATTTAGATGATCGAATTTTGGATTATTTTGGAACGGGAATGATGACAATAATATTAATTGTTTGTAGGGAGATTTTGAAATTATTTTAGAAATTATATAATCACAACAAAATCAATGGTTAATAATGTATCTTCCTTCATATCTAAAATATACCCAAAAAATCTACACTCAAAATAAACACCAACCATAAATCTTTAATATGTATTTTCCTCAGCATTCTGAAATATTTCGAAAAATCTACACTCAAATTAAAGACAGCCCATATATTTATAATATATTTTTTATTAATTTTTGTAACTCAGATAAGCAAATTCTAATTCTAATAATATTTGTGATAATGAGTTTCGCATATTCCTCATTCACATTTTTACTAAACCTATAGTTATGATTTAATAAACCTATTAAACCTATTTCAAAATATTGGAACCCAATAATATAGAATATACAAAATAATGAGTAAAATTAATAATAAAGAATTAATTATTTTTAAAATTTAATTTTATGAGATTTGTTTGAATTTTTCCACAAAATTGAATTTGATTATGTATGAAATTGGAATTTTGAGCGTTTTATATTATATTTAAATAAAAAATAAATATCTCCATAGATTGATGCAATTTTTAAGTGCATATACATTCTAGCAATGATTCTGCGCAGTAAGGGCTAAGATTATAAGAGTTTCTCTTTCAGCCCTGCTGTGCAAAATGCTCCTCATTTTTTATGTACCAGGCTCTGGGAGTCTGTGTTATAGCATAGATAGATTTGGTTAAGTGATAGTGTTATTTTTAGTTGATTTTTTAAATATCTTTAAAAATATTTATAAAATATTAATAACAAATTAGTTAAAACTACAAGTTTCTCAATGGCTTAAAAGGAATCTAACTCTAACCCTAAAGGGAGAAAAGGTCTCCTAAATTCCTAATGAGAGGACTGTATTAACTTAAACCTAACATAGAAACTATTTCTTACAAACTGTCCCTATTAATAATACTGATTGCTTTTTCAATGTCTTAATGGTCAGATCTTCCAATAGCGAGGAAGCATTCCCTGCAACGCTTCCTGGAGAAGCGCAAACACAGGTACCATAATGACTTCGCATTTCTCATTCTGCATTATAAACATTATGCACCCATTTGGAGTGAATAGGCTGCTGCAGCTGTATGTTGATTGGTTGCATGTCCTTGTACTGTATGCATTCTGAATTTGTTTTACACAGAGATGTAAAGTTGCATATGTTGCACCGAAGAACAGTAAACACATTTTAGCTGACTGGTTATTCTTGACCCACCGTTTTGATCTGTCTGCAATTGAAAATGATAACTAAAAGCTATAAATAAAAGTTGTGTGTTCTGTTCTGGCGTGCAGGCTTAATGCAAACGCAAAGTCTCCATATTGTACGGCCGCCGAAGCAGAAAATACTAAACCTCAGCACTATCCACAGTCGTCGTCATTTGCAATACCGCTGCACTCGACTTCTTTTCCATAATCCTCCGCCACGAAAAATCCTCTGATATTATCCAAACCACCAACTTATTACGCAGTTTGATAATACATTAACCCCACTATATATTGCCTTTAGTCATAGCTATAAGCTGGACAAGTACTATTTGATATAGATGGCTGACCATTATTACAGTGAAGACACCACAATATCTTAAACGCACACTTTGTTATTTGGTTCGTATTACAGACATTTCTTGTCAATGTGAAAGCAGGCTTTCTTCTCGGAGAGAGGAAATTTCGTTACAATGAATACGAGATATTAGCGACTGCTTGTATTTGCTTGTCCGCACAAATTGATTCGTGAAATGATCACTGCGAGCACATGTAGCTCCGTTGTTTAGTTTACATGTGCACGGAGCTTTTTCATATAGAAACCATGCCAGAGAATAAAGCTAATTGTAATGGCATAAATGTGAGACATTAAATTATTGTGGACATTTTTAAAATATTGTATTTAAAGTTTTACTTTTGACCACAATATTGTACATATTGGTCACTATAGATAAGGGCGGGTGGTGTTTTATGTGAAGAATAAAATATGGGATCTACGATATACATGATATATTAGTTTTTTTTCTTGTTATATGAATATGTGATAGAGAGGAATGACACATATATATGAGGTGGTAAGATATAGGGAAGTATTCTCAAGTGGTAGCATTTGTTATAATTTTAGAATGTTATGATGTACATATATAAATGACTGGTGATAAGATATAGTGAAGTATTCTCAAGTGATAGCATTTGTTATAATTTTAGAATGTTATGATGTACATATATAAATGACTCATGGTAAGATATAGGGAAGTATTCTCAAGTGATAGTATTTGTTATAATTTTAGAACGTTATGATGTACATATATAAATGACTGATGTATTGATTTATATATATTAATATAAATATAGTATTTTTTTTCTTTAAACAAAGTTTTACTTTTGACCTTTTTCATGTTCTGACCTATGAAAAAGGTGAGAGGGTTTCACTACATTAATTTCATTTTATATAAAAAGAAGAGAAGGAAAAGACATTTATATGGAAAAATATATGTTATCTTAAATTCAATGAATAGGAGACAAAGTAGAACGTCCGAATAAAGCAAGAAGTGCTCTAATAGTCCTCGATTTTTTCCTTTGTAATCTAACCATTTTTGCCTGGGGTAATGTCACAAAAATTGACTATATTATAAAGATAATATGACATACTCACCGTTGGTTGTATGGCTATACTTCCCTTAGCATTACTTAACCTCAAGATGGCAAAACGTGAAGTAAGGATTCAGGAATTAATAATCACGGGAGAATTCACGAGGACAACATTTGATGTACCAAACGAAGTGAGGAAGATCTCAACCAAAGGAGGGCCAAGTCGGAATTCGATGTTTGGATGACCTCGCAATTATAAAGGAAATGAAAAATGCTTGAGTGTCAACTACGGAAATTGATAAAAGTATTGAGTAATTTTGTGTGTTCAGGATATGATAATATATGTTCAACCAAAGTAGGGCCAAGTCGGAATTCGATGTTTGAATGACCTCGCAATTATAAAGCAAATGAAAAATGCTTGAGTGTCAACTAAGGAAATTGATAAAAGTATTGAGTAATTTTGTGTGTTAAGGATATGATGATATATGTTTAGTAATTTTGTAGGTTAAGATTTAAGATATTTTTTTGAAAATATGTGTATTATATATAATTAAAAAGAGAAATTTGAAGATTAAATTTTATTATATTTCAATGTGTTAAAGTTTGGATTAAGTTTTATTATATTTTTATGGGTTAAAATTGGATTAGGCACACATACACTTGTGCTCTCACTTTGCTATTGAGCGGATAATAAACAAAAAACAAGGGAAGCTGCGAGGCAGCGAATCCCTGCATGAAGTTAATATTTAAGGTCTAAGCCAGTTCGAATAGCAGTCGCAGCAGTTTAGCTTGTTTACTCCAAAGGATTCTAGTTAGCATTCAAGCAACACTAGGAAGTCGACCTGGGCAACTCACATACTATGGTGAATTTCTATAGAATCTCCTGCAGGAGAGACATAACGTACATTGCGCACCAGTTTCAGTAATACTCCGAAGGATTCTAGTTAGCATTCAAGCAACACTAGGAAGTCGACCTGGGCAACTCACATACTATGGTGAATTTCTATAGAATCTCGTGCAGGACAGACATAACGTACATTGCGCACCAGTTTCAGTAATACTCCGAAGGATTCTAGTTAGCATTCAAGCAAAACTAGGAAGTCGACCTGAGCAACTTCCTGCAGGACAGACATAACGTACATTACGCACCAGTTTCAGTAATACATAAATCACAATTCAAGATACACCAGTTTATGTTGCTAGCCCAAAATGACACAATTGCAATAGAAATAGTGACATGAGCACTATGTACCAAAGATCTGAATATTATTGCAAGACACAAGTAACATGAAAACTGTCGTGAAGCTTACATTTGACCTTGAAAATAAGCATTTCTTATGACAGACTGTAACATGTGAAGAATACAAGAGAAGCACGAATGCTGACAATTAGGACATTAGTGACGCAGTCGAGCAGAGACGATAGAAGCATAAAAAATGCGAGTTGCAGCACCATGGCGGACCCAAATGCATATTTGAAGCATCCGTCGTACACCTGTAACAGAGAAGGAAGCGGGGAAATAAGACAATGCGTAAGATAATGCAAAAGAGATGTTATTGTTTTTTTGGTTTCTTTTTTCTTTGTCTTTCGACTTTTACGATGTCAATAATCAGAAGAGTCATGAGAATAAGTGCTAAGAGAAACAATGCTGTGAGTTCAGTAAGTTGGCTTATGCTAATGGATTCCATGTTATGTGAAGCGGGGAGGTGTATGTGAATATCCAGGTGCAGAAGAGGCCAATTTCTACAAAAGTTCAACGTGTTTGTAAGGTGGTTTTAAGTGTGAATGGAGCTAAAATACTTGAGGTGCAATTAAGTGGTCGATATGACATGGGGAGCGAATGGCATATGGAATGATGTATTTGGCGGCAGAAGTAAATGCAAAATTAGGTGATGTATCTGACATCGGGCAATCTTGGTGGTAGATTGGGTCCGACAGGAGATCTATGTCAATATCTAGGTGTAGAAATCTTGAAGATCAGATTGGAGCAGGCCAGTATTTAATGATGGGCATATCGATCTGACATGGGGAGCAAATGGCATATGGAATGATGGATGTGGCGGCAGTAGTAAATGCGAAATTAGGTGCCCCTTTGAGTCTGTGGCGGTAGATTAAATATGCTGTTGTTATAGAAGAGGTCTTGGTTTTTCTAAATGCAGGTTTCATGTCCTTGTTGCTTACTCTATACTGGAAGCTATTACTCTGGGAAAGAAAAGTAAAATTATTGATCAAATACCTCCAAGTGCTGTCGTACATCTCCACCACCATTATAGGTGTAAGTATGCACTATGTGCTTTGAATAGGCAACCCCTGTTGACATCAAGGGATAATAAAAGTAACACAAATCAATTTAACTGCATGTGCAAAAACAATGTAAAGCTGGAAAAGACACAATGCTTGTGCAACAGCTTTCAACATGTAACTTCTTACCAAACAAATTGCCATCTGGACTCCACACAACACGGTTGACAGATACACTGCTAGTTACATGTCACTATGAATGCCATTGATTTAATTAGACAATAATCGTGACATTTAATTAGACAATAATCGTGACATGATAGGATAGCACTGGTTATAAGCTCATATTGGACATTCATTACTTATGATGCATTATGATTATGGATTCCTTATAGGTGATAGGTAGAAATAGGCAGCAAGCAGCAGATACCTTAATGACACATAGCTATATAGCGATGAACAGGGGCTTGCCTTGCTCAAGACCATGAAGCTAGTTGTATTCTCTAACATCAAGACAAGAGCCAAGATTACAAAACGAAGGCAGAGTAACCGCCAAAACAGTCAAATTGTCAGAAATATAGTCTTTATCATACCTGTATCGTTTTTCTAAATTGTGGTGCAATGGCTTGGAAAAACCGATAGAGATATATGTTTTTCATAAAACATGGATTGTTAATTAACTTGCCTTGCTTAAGACCATGAAGCTAGCTGTATTCTCTAACATCAAGACAAGAGCCAAGATTACAAAACGAAGGCAGAGTGAGTAAGACAAACATGGAAGGAGTACTCTGGTAACAAGGATTCAATGCACACCAGCATAATAGCATTTACTTTGTAACAAAAACTAAGCTAAGTAATTGTGAAATTTACTGACATCCAAGATCCCCAAGTCCCAGAATGCATTCACCATCAGTGACAACTATAACATTAAGACTCCTTTCACTCCAGTTCTTCAAAATTTCTAGGATCTTACCTCTGCAAAAACCATACCCTCGCAAGTTTTAACGTAGTGAAACAAATTTAAAGGATGAACCTAACAAAAAAGAATTGGAATCTAGACAATTGAAAAGAAAAACAAAAATTATATATAATGTATATACTTCTCTTTCAAGCTAATGTAAAGACCCTGTGAACGCCTGAAGATTGACCCATATTTTTGACAGGATTCGCCAACAGTTGGAGTGTAAACAATGGGAAGTAACTCTTCCACATTATCCACCAAGAGTTTATAAAACAACCTTTCATTCCGCTCCTGCCAAGAGAAATTGTGTAACCCAGTAAACTATACTGTCAAACATATTTTATGCAATTTCCTTCCAGTAGTATCAACCACTTGCTTTCTCAGTAACAACATTGACCTCAAAAATACAACATGCTAAAAGTAGCACCCTTATAAGAAGTTAAAAGCAGGCCTAAACAAACCAGAAACCACATGAAAACAAATACAGCCAAAAAGCAACACATTCTTCATGCTCACATTATCCACTGAGGAAACACTCTGACTCCGATTGTCTACATACACCATCAGATTCCTTGTTGAACTGGATGACACAAAAAATTGTTTCAACTGAGAGAATCCCTTGCAATGAGCACTAAGCTTCAGGGAAAATAGTTTTTAGTGTGAACTCACCATATCTGGAGTAATATCTTTAGCAGTCGTCCCAGCAGGGACCATAACACTCTGCACAAGAAATTTGTCCTTACATTGCATATCAGGCGGTATCTCTTTTTGCGCTTGCATGGTGATTACAAATAAAACAAAACCAATGAGAGGACAATCAAGCTCACATTAAACAAGCTCTTTAATTTATCATATTCAAGCAAGAAATATTAATCGATTAACCTTTAAAATAAGAAGCTTCAAACCTGTCACATCACATGTAGACTGAGGTGGGATGACGCCTGTATTGGGTCGTACACAGTACTTCTTTGGAGATGTAGTTTTCACCTGTCAAAATAGAATGCAGCAATAACCTCTGGTCATCTTGTTAAAACAAGTCTCTGAAATACCTAGACATCGATGCCTTTCATGTGTGCAGAACTGTAATACCTCGATGGAAATTGAAATTAGAGAAATGAGCAGAATATTTACAAAAGAAAAACAAAAGGAAATATGGCTACCTTAAATGCAACATCGAAGTCCATGTTGTTGACTAGCTGAAGAGAGCATGAACTTTGCTTCTTCAATTCAACTGATCACCATTGATACAAAATCAGATATCCATTAGACTACCAAAATGTTGGCAATAAAACATAACTATCAAATGCTGAATATAATTTTGTTTAATATCCTTCCTTGTACAATAAGGAAAACTATATTAAGTTTTGAATGTTCTGAACTGAGTTCTCGCAATTTCAGAACAAACACGGAAATCAGACAAATACCTATATCTGTGGGGGTAGGAAAACGCAGATTTTTCGGAAAAACTGAGTGTAAATGCTTTGAATTTGCAGCTCGGAAAGAAAATATACTTACATGTATCTCAATATTATGGCCGGATCCTCCTCCGCTTGTCCGCCCCTTCACAGATTTATAACATGCCAACAAAAGTGACAAGTTCAGAATAGATAAAGGGAAATTTGTGTTGTTAAATAATAAAACCAGAGGCAAAGGGGGAAAGGCAGAGGCGAAGAGTGAATCAATGGGGCAGAACCCTGGTAAGCTCTCAACTATACCAGTTCTCAACTAAGAAACGACAATGCAACATGAAATTTCAAATTTAAATAAAAATAAGAAAATCAACCGATGTCAATAAAAATAAAAATGAAAGTCGAAACTTTTATCCACCTTGTGGGCCCTACATGACGGCCATGTGCCTAACACCTATCTCCTTAGCATAACACATGCAAGCTCTACAGCAGGCCACCTAAGGTCGCATCAGGTTAACAGCTGTGATCAGAGAGATTGAAACCTGAAACCCGAGCAACAAGATTCAAACTAGTGTAACATCTATAATCAGGCTAACATCTGTGATCAGGGAGTTAGATGGTAAAAAACTAGGAAAATACGGGTGGGAACTGATAACTTTGCAACGATATCTGCTAGCTTTGCTGCTTGCTCCTTTGCCTTAGTCTCCAGACCAGATATCATGAAGTGGCATGAACTGACCTTAAAACACACGCAAAGGCCTTTTGAAGCCATTATTTGCATTTCAGAAGGAGCTTCTGTTCGTGATAGAGATCCAGCCCTAGGTCCCACCACTCCTGTGCCAGTCCCAGATATGGGTGATTGAGATGATGACCTTGAACCAGAACCAACACCAACCTCAGAGGACCCGCCCCTATTTTCCCTCGGTCTAATGGCGAGATTCCAGGCCGAAGTGCGGGTAACAAACGGTGCTTAACTAGGAAACCTAGTCGTTCAGGGCCGCCAACTTAGAATGATGTTCCTATCAATGTAGTTCTTATATCAGCTTAGGTCTCCAGCGGAATGGAATAGCAGGAAGAGGGCTAACCGGCGGACTAACTATAAGAGGTGCATGGCGCACAAACCAGAATTAGTATACACGCCCAGAATAAATATACATAATCAGTACCGAGAAACTGAATACGCCTACGAATGTCTTTTCGCCGTGGATAATCCAGCTCTTTCGCAAGTGCATTTCGCGCGACCGTCAGTCCGCATTTGCCACCCAGCTCTCAGTCCCAGCTGCTCCCGTGCCCTCACAGAGCCGCCCGCGCTCTGTAATCATCACCACTGCAAACAGAGCGGATCCACAGGTTTCTTCACTATTTCCACTGCTGAGCTCGCATTGTCGAGCCGCGTCTCGTTCTGAACCAAAACCTTGAACAACGATGCAGCTGTTAATACCCTGCAACAACACCTGGACAACACCTGTTAATACCCTGCAACCTTAGCATATACCTTACGAAATAACGAAACCTGTTTACCAAATAACGAATTAATGCTAGCATTAACGCTAACGGTTGACGGTCAGGGATAATGAAACTAGGCATAATTTCCAACTTAACCTATGTTCGGGCCTCTTCCGCCTCGGGAAGAGGCCAAATAAGATGAGAAAGGTGAACCGCCGAATCCGACTTTGGTTATGTGCAGAGAACACCTCACAGGACTTTAGTATAAGCGCGGTATAACAGACAGGGGAAGCACCGAACTAATGCTAAGTCGGCACAGAACGATCACAATAGTCCCTGCCGGATGCCAGATGGCAGGGACTAATAATAAATTTATCCTAAATCAATATTAAAGTAGGTAGTTTGAGAAGGGAAAAATGGGATTAAAAATTATTCATTCTAAATTCATATTTATTAAATATTGAGTTGATATGAATTTAATTATTATGATTATATTTTAATTTAATAAGATCTCGTGTTTTTTATTGTTTTTTGGATCTTTTTGAGGTTAGGATCCATAACCACAATCAATTCTTGATTGGTTACCTTTTTTATCATATTTAAAAAGAAATTGAGTAAAGAAATATAACCATTACACAAGTAACAACGTTTAATATTCTTACATATAGTTTTATTTATGAAATTAATGCATAACACCTTTTTTTAACAAATTCATTGAAAATGGATCATTATATCATTTTCATTTATCTTGGTAGTTCCCAAATGGAAAATTTAGAGGAATTGACATGTAAGATCAATTTTCAATAGTAGATCTCAGCCTAGAGATTTGGGGTTTAAAACATTCCAGATCCATTTCAGGTATTAAATGGATTTCCCAAGATTGAAGATTTGCGAGTATAGTTTTGACACCTTGGCATTGTTTAACACATTGAGATTATTCTAATGGTGTGAAAATTACATCAATCAATGATTATGTGAAAATCATATATCTCTTGTAAGTTGACATACCTTGTTAACTGTCATTCTACCAGGTGGATACCATTTTAGGCTTCTTTACCCACACATGCGGGGCTAACAACATGTGGACATTTAAAACTAATCTAGAAGATCTAATACCTAACACTAATTGAGGATTGTGGCATGTAAAAATTGTACCCTAGATGGCTATCTTGCTATGTTAAATAACAGTTTTCTAGACCGAGAGGAGATTCCATTCTTTTAACATTTTTCTTGTTCCATGGTTAAGCCAAAACATCTAGGACTGGATTTTAGCACATAAGAAAAAATGAAGATTTTGCAATAGCCACTAAATCTACAATGTGAAGGTATCTCCATTATCAATGCCGCTTTTTTCATATTTTTAATTTCATAACTAAATTGGAGAAAGTAGAGAATTGGACCCACCTTCTAGTTGGGTTCTCCCATATCATGTTTTTCAAGGTGAATCTTGTACTCATTTGCATGGATTGTTTATTCATAAAATAAATAAATAAAGGGTGAAAGAATAGAAAGGATTCCTATTCAGTTAGGTGAATTAAGCAACTCTGCTAGGGTACTCTCCAGGATTGCTGGCAGTGGAGCTATGTTTGCGTTCCTAAAGTGACTCCGTTAGGGTATTGTTTAGGCCTACTAGTAGTGGAGAAACACCAAAGATGAAAACTCATACTCTGAATATTTAAATTTCGTGAACTACATTACCATTTCCCAAATCGAAACATTGCAATATCGTTGAAAGAGTATTAAAACACCCAAGAATCAAATTGTAAAGCTAAAAAATCCTTTTACCAAGGGATCACAAGATGAAGAACAAAGAGAAGCACACTTCATTGCTTGAGAAAATGAGCTAAACATGAGCCTAATGTATAGGAACAATATAGGCTTCTAGCGATAGCTAGAAGATAAGACTAATGACTCAATAGATAAGGATAAGACTAACAATGCAACTAATAACATTGCTACCTAAGCTTACAAGTTCTATAATTATTGGAACTCTAACACCCCCCCATAAGTGAAACATAGGGAAGAAAATAAGGAAAAAAGAACACAAAGAATGGGTCCCGACAATTAGGCCGTTTTAGGTACCCATGTACAACATTTCATAAGAGATAAAGAAGGAAAGAAAATGAAGAGTAAAGGAAGGAGGACTCAAGATGACTCCCCAAGGAAAACTTCATTTACTTGGAGCATATGTTGTAACTGAAGAAACATTGGTGATGCCAAGGACTTTGTAAAAATATCTTCTATTTTTTCTTCAATAGATACATATTTCAAGCTGAGAACACCATCTTGAATAACATGGTGAATGAAGTGCATATGCATCTCAATGTGTTTTGTCCATTGATGCTCAACAAGATTTATATAAATTCGTATTCACTTTGATTGTCACACCATAAGAGAGTAGGTTGATCATGCTGAATGCCAAACTCAAGAAATAACTAACGAAGCCAAAGAACTTCTTGAATTGCAAGAAATGCAGCTTTATACTCAGTTTCTTCCATAGATAATGAAATTGTTGGTTGTTTCATGCAGCACCACAAAATATGAGTAGATTCAAGACAAAATACAGATCTAGAGGTGGATTTATGATCATCCACTGATCCAGCCCAATTAGAATGAGTGAAGCCTACAAGCTCAAGAGAACCAACTGTGTATTGAGTTCCAAAATTGGAAGTTCCTTGAATATATATGACAATATTCTTTGTTTATTTTGAGTGACTTTGATGAGGATCCTGAGCAAATCTAGATACTAGCTCGACTGCATCGGCAATGTCAGGTCGGGTGTGTGTTAAGTAAAGTAGATTTCAAACAAGTTAGCCTGTAGGAGTTAGTAAACATACAAACCATTATCATTACCTCTATAAGTGGTCCCAGAGTGGGTGCCAGTGTTGTGGTTAGTCCACGTGATTGATTCCCAATGAAGTGAGTGTGAAAATCCAACACTGCCCTCAAACACAAATCGGGTAATCGAACCTAGGCCAAGGCTCTAATACTATAAAAGAGTATTAAAATACCCAAGGATAAGATTGCGAAGCTAAAAAATCCTTCCACCAAGAGATAACAAGATGAAGAATGAAGAGAAACACACTTCATTGCTTGATAAAATGAGTTATACATGAGCCTAATTTATGGGAACATGTAGCCTTCTAGTGATAGCTAGAAGGTAAGACTGATAACTCAATAGATAAAGATAAGATTGACAACTATATGTTTTAACCATGTATATAAATTACCTACAAAATAAATATTAAAAATAGAAAATATACAATGGTGAGAAACACAAAACAAATACAAAGAGAATTTCCCTTGGATCCTAAAAGCGAGACTCCCAGATTGATTTTTCATTATGTTTCTTTCAATGTTACAATACATATATATAAATGATGAAGTGTTCATAAACCCCAATCCATCATCCCTAGATTAGAACATAACCTTAGTTCCCTTGACCAGATCTACAAAATACCATGGGCATAAAACAATCTTGTCCAAAACCATATGTGAAACCCATGCACAAAATCATAGGTAGGTAGGCCCACCTAATATAGGGTCCAAACACCCATTGTTTCTCTACACCAAGATAAATTCCCAGTGATCATTGGCTTCATCAATGCATCTGCAACATTCTTCAAAGTGTCCACCTTTACCAACAACACCTTTTTGTCCTCAACCATATCCCTCAGAAAGTGATATTAAACATCAATGTGCTTTGTCTTTGAATGATAAGAAAGGTTCTTTGAGAAGAAAATTCCACTTTGGTCCTCACAGTTTATCCTTATAGCTCGTTGTATTAACCCATACTCGAACAAAATCTCTGCAACCAAACTGCTTCCTTGCTTGTATGAGTGGATACCATGTATTCTGCCTTTGTAGTTGAAAGTGCAACTATAGACTGTCTCTTTCTCATTCAACTAACTGCACCTCGAAATATGTCAAACACATGCCCACTTGTAAATCTTCTCCGATGCAGATCTCCAACCCAGTCTATATTAACAAAGCCACAAATTTCTAAAAAATGTCCAATCTTGATCTTCCTTAGTAGCACAAACCATAATCACTAGTGTCACAGAAATACCTGAAAACCTCCTTCATTGTTGTCCAATGCTCCTTCGTTTCTTTTAACATAAACCTGGTCAATACTCCTACTGCATGTGTAATGTAAGATCTAGTACAAACCATTTGATACCAACTTCACTTTCATATGGAACATGAGACATGTCGTCTTCCTCTTCTTGTGTCTTGGGACACTATTCAGCGGATAACTTTACACCTACAACAATAGGAACCTTCCCTGATTTACTATCCTGCATATTAAATCTCCATAGTATTGTCCCGACATACTTCCTTTAGTTTAACCAGAGCTTCTCTTTTCCTGAGCTTATTTAATTTCCATGCCAAAAATATATTTTGCAGCACCAAGATCCTTATTGTCTAATTTGGAGGAAAATTGGGTCTTCAAATCCTAGATAATTTCTTTGTCATTTACAATTAGCAACATAGCATCAACATACAATACCAAATAAATAGCGCAGTCACCAATTAATTTAAAATACACACAATGGTCTGCTTTGCTTCTGGTGAAGCCAAGTACCCGTATATATGTAGAAAATTTCTAATACCACATCCTTGGTTATTGTTTTGACACATATAAAGAATTTTTTAACTTGCATACCAGTTCTTTCTTTCCCTTCACCACAAAGCCTTTAGGTTGCTTCATGTAGATCTCTTCTTCAAGATCCATGAGAAGAAATGTTGCCTTTACATCCATATGTTCTATCTCAAAATAAAACGCAGTAGTAATAGATAAAAGTAAGCTAATAGAAGCTACCTTGGCAATAGGAGAAAAAATATCACCAAAATGAATTCCTAGCACCTTGGAATAACCTTTTTCTACCAACCGAGCCTTTTATTTCTCCACCTTGCCTTCTCCATTCATCTTCTTCTTAAACACCCATTTTCTTTAAATGAGTTTGTTCCATCGGACAACTACACTAGATCCCAAGCCTCATTTTTGTCCAAAGTTTCAATTTCATTAACCATGGCCTCTTTCCAAAGTTTAGCATCCTCTGAATCAACTGCCTCCCTCAAACTCTTGGGATCATCATCAGTAATAGATAAATAAAAATTTAAATAGACAACAGATGGACTATACCTTTCTGGCTTCCTTCTTTGTCAAAATGATCTTCTCACAACTGGAGTTTGTGTCTCTTCATCTTTTGATTCTTGTTCTGTTGTAGAGTCTAATTCTTCCTCAATAGATAAAACTCTATCTTCTCAAGTTCCTTTGGAAGGATTTCATGTTTAATAACATATTTCATCTCTATAAACACCACATATCAATTGTATAAAACCTTCCTTGTTTTTGGGTTCCAAAGCTTATAACCTTTTAAACCATCTGTATACCCAATAAAGATGCACCTTTCAGATTTACTACCCAACTTAGTTCTTTTTTGCTGGGAACATGTATATATGCATCATAGCCAAATACCCTCAGATGTGAAATAGAGGTTTTCTTACTAGTCCATACCTCATGTGGAGCCTTATCCTCCAATGTTGATGAAGGTGATTTGTTGAACAAGTAATATGAAGTCTCCACCGCCTCTACGCAGAATTCCTCTTGTAATTGGACACCACTGAGCATGCTTCTTGCCTTTTCTATCAACATCCTATTCATTATTTCTGCAACTCCATTTTACTGAGGTGTGTATCAAGTAGTCTTGTGTCGTGATATATCACACTTCTTATAAAAATCTTCAAATTCATTCTTGCAAAACTCTCCACCATTATCTATCCTCCACACCGTTACCTATTTCTTTGTCTCCTTTTCCACTAGAGCCTCAAATTCTTTAAATTTGTCAAAGACTTTAGATTTCATCCTAAGGAAATGTATCCATCTATTCCTTGAGAATTCATCTATAAATGATACATATTCCACAAAATTATCCAATGATGGAACGAACATAGGTCTAAGAACATCACTGTGCACAAGCTCTAATATCCTTTTCACCCTCTTAGCACGAGAGGGGAAACTCACCTGATTCTGCTTCCCATATACACAATGTTCACAGAAATTGAAATGAACAGAGAAATTAGACATACCTTTGACCATACCATTACCATGAAGTATTTGAAGGACCTTGTGTCTAATATGTCCAAGCCTTTGATGCCACAATAGGTCTTTTCTCCAGAGACCTCTAGATTTTCTATTCCACTTTCAGGAACCACAAAACTATTGCCCCCATCAATAACAATACTCTCCATAAGCTTGTACAGAGTTCCAATCTGAATTCCGTGCATCAGTACCATGCTCCCTGAACCATCTTGCATGTATCTTCCTCAAACACTATTTTTACACATGCATCATCTATCTTGCTTATAGAAATTAGATTTATGACCAATGCAGGAATATGCAAAACAACTAAAAGTGTTCTTATTTTCCCATGTCCGACAATTTTAGCCTTCCTGTCATGCCCTAAGAAGACATTACCGCCATCATATTTCTTATACATGCAGAACCACTCCCTATGGGGAGTGAAGTGAAAGGATGCACCTGAGTCAATCAACCATGCCTCACAATCTACATGTGTACTTCAAGAAGAAGTACACATCCACATCTTTATCTGAGGTGGTTTTTGCCTCTGTAGAAGGAGCATCATCAGATCTCTTTCCTTTCTCAAGAACTTTAGATCTATAGTCATTTTTGAAGTGCCATTCCTTTTTGAATTTTAAATACACCTTTACAGGTTTTCCTTGAGATTTAGATCTCCCACTCGAGGACTTATTTTTGTTTCTGTTCTAGGACTGGCCTTGTATGGACAAGGCATCTCCATTCTGGTCCTCCATATTTTTTTGTCTCATCTCCTTTGCTAGCAAGGATGAGACTATTTCATCAAACTTCAAGGTAGTTGTATTGCTACCTATTGCAACAACGAGACTATCCCACGAATCTGATAGAGAACACAACAAAATTATGTGCATATCTTCATTTGAAATTTTAATATCAACAGATAACAACTATCTTACCACATTATTAAAGGCGTTCAGATGTTTTGTCACTGAGTCTCCATCATTTTTTTTTGTAGGAACAATGTTTTCACCAGAGACTTAGATTGGTACAAAGTAACTAACTTGTCCCACAAAGCCTTCATTGTAGATTCCCCTGATACATTCAACAATACTAAATCTAAGATAAATAATTGTATTGTGCTATTTTCTTTCCAATCCAATTTCACCCAGTCCTTTGTTGACATTATCATTGGTTTAGTACCAGGATCTATCATCATCCATTGATCTTTATCCACTAGTATATCCTCCACCTTGAGTTTCCACAACTCAAAACTCTAACCATTAAATTTCTCGATCTCTACCTTTCCACTGCTCACCATCTTGTTTCACCGCAACAATTAATCCCGCAAATCTCTCACTGAACATAGTGTACCACATGCCCAAGAAAAACCCCTCAGCAGCAAAGGTGTCCCCTTGAAGCTGAAACATCTCTGGTACCAAATGTAGGTTTTAAACCTGTATATAAATTACCTTCAAATGAATTAATAAAAATAGAAAATATACAATGGTGAGAAACAAAAGAAAAAATACAATGAAATTTTCCCCTAGATCCCAAAATCGAGACCACCAAATTAATTTTTCATTATGTTTCTTTCAATGTTACAATACATATATATACATACTGAAGCATTCATAAACCCCAATAAATTAACCCTGGATTATAACATAACCATAGTTCCCTTGACCAGATCTACAAAATACCATGGGTACAAAACCATCATGCCCTAAGCCATGTCTGAAACCCATACACAAAACCATAGGTAGGTCCAGCCACCTAATATAGGGTTGAAAAATGAAATTCTCGAGGTGCTTCCTCAAACCTCATACATGGGGGGCTACGCACACCCAACAACAATGCAACTGATATGATTTCTATGTAAGCTTACAAGTTTCAATAATTATTAGAACTCTAACAATCGTCGGTCTTATGTTTGTGTTCAACCGAGAAGGAACAAAGGGTAATATGTTTACACATAGGGTAAGTGGGGAAGTTGAAGCAATACAAACAATGAATCAATACTCCATGGAGAACTAGACTGTGAATGAAATATTTTACCAAAGCAAAGAAGCTGGAATTCAATCAGCGTGACGCCAAGTGTTGTCCCTGCTACAACACCCTACAAACTTTAGGCATGCATCCAAATTTCAGAGCCTACTTTTACTGTCCATACTATCATCGCAAGTATTAAGAGTCGTTACATGTGTTTTCTCTAAGTGTTCTTGTCCCATTTAGAAGAGAATCAAAGAGTCTTCTTTTAGCATGATAAGCATTGCACATCACACAAATGTAGTTTTGGTTTGTTTCGAAGGATGATCTTTATGTTAATGAGTCATTATTATCATGTAAGAATGTGTCCCAATCATCTCCAAAGTTTCAAGCATCGTCACACAAATTTCATCATTATTGTTGCAAAGTGTACCTTTAGTGTCACACTTGGGGAAAGTTGTCGTAATGTTGTCATATTGAGGAAATTATGTTGTTTATGTGTTCTTGGTGATTTATCTTGTGTCTTAAGTGTGTGATCATGTTCAAGCCTTGTCCTTTCTCATTTTCACCTTACTAATCCTACACTTAGCCAAATATGTAACTTCCCGATTAAGCAACTCGACATCACTCAACCTTCTTGAAATGCGAACTACATAGTCTCAATCCTCAAGCTTCAACCTTTCCTCCTGGAATTTTGAAATTTTCAGTCCTTACCTTCTAGAAAAATGCATTCTGCAATCTCAATGCTCAGTCCCAACCCTTGAGCTCCAAAGCTACGCAGTCCCTGCCTTCCATTAGTCCCTGCCTTGAGCCCTTGAATTGTTAAACTACATAATACCTTTTCTTTTATCCTTCTGGAACTTCGGAGTGGGAAACCTCAAGCCTCAAGCCCTTTGCCTAACCCCTTAATCCCCTCAACTGCACAAATGTCTTACCCTAGCTAGCCTGAGCTATGAACTGCACAATCTCAAGGATTAGTCTTGGCTCTTCACCTCTTGAGTTGTGAAACTACGCAATCCTTGTGCCTGTGTCTCAACCTTCCAGCCATTTCTAGCTTAAGAATGACTTTTACGTTTACGAGATCTACTGTTATTCCATCCTTAAATATTTTTCTTCCCAGATACCGTATTTTATCTTGATAAAATTCACACTTGTTGAACTTATCATATAGTCGATGTCCTCGTAGAGTCTACAAAATTATTTATAATTATTATTTATGCTCATATTGTGTCTTCGAATAGATCCGAATATCATTGATAAATATTAACACAAATTTATCTAGAAACTTGCTAAAATAGTAGCTAGTGTATTTATAAATCCAAAGGGAAGTATTGTAAATTCATAGTGTCCATATTAGGTTCATAAAGCTATTTTAGAAAAATATTCCTCTTTAATCCTTAATTGATGATATCTAGACCTTAGGTCTATTTTAGAAAAAATAGTTGCTCGCCTCACTTGGTCAAATAAATCATCGATTCTAGGCAATGAGTATTTATTCTTAATTGTTAATCTATTCAACTTTTTGTAATAAATGCATAATAAAAATTATGATCCTTATTTTTAATGAATAATACTAGTGCACCCCTTGGTGAAACACTCGGTCTAGTATACCCTTTATTAAATTACTCTTTAAGCTACATTTTTAAATTCATTAATTCTGGCACACTCATCCAGTAAGGTGCCTTAGATATCGCTACATACCTTGGTATTAGTTCCATAGAGAAATCAATGTCTCTCGTAGGTCAAGAACTAGTAATATCATCTAGGAATACATACTTGTAATGTCGAATTACTTCCAAGACATCCAAGAGTCTAGATTTTGTTTCCTGTAAATGATATTTTGCTTGGATGGAAAACAACTTACACTCTTTTCTAGTATACATTTCTAATTGTAAGGTGGATATTTGTATAACATAAATGGTTCTAGGCATACCTTTTATACTCTGAATTTCTCTTTTATCCATGGTACATGTAATACTTTTATCTAGGAAGTTAACAATCACTCTATGTCCTTCCACCCAATTCATCCCCCCTCGTATATCATATGAAACTAGAAGCAGAATGTTCAAATTCATAGTGGTTTTCAATTTATTTCAATCAACAAGGCATGCCTTCACCCAATTGGTGACTTTCCTCTTTGCACTAATAGCCAACTAAACCAACCAAGTATTTTTGTATTTTTATGAGTTTAATTTACATTTTTCTACAATATGCGGACTAACATAAATCAATAGGTTGGTTCAAAATTTCACATTCTATCTCCACCATGGTGGATTGATGGTTTGTCTGTGGTTCTTCCAATGCCATGTTAATCCAAGGAATGTTTTTGGCCACATCATTGGCTTTGGATGCTTCTTTTATACTATGTAAATTAAGCACAAATTTTGTTTTATATGTGTAGTTTCACAGAAGATGGAGATATCTATAGCAACAATGCTTTAATGATTCCCTTTCCTTTAGATTTAACCCTTTATTGTTCAAGAATATCTACTTAGATCCATTTTGAGTCTTATTTCTTTCTGCATGATTATTGTTTTTACTAAAGTTCCGACTTTGGTTGCCCTTCCCAAAATTCTTAAAAGAGCTAAACTTTATTCATTTTCCTCCCTATGCAAAAATATGTTTCTTTTTATTGGGCAATGATTTTTCACTTCCATTTGTTTATTTAGCTTGTTGCAAATAGATCCTCTCCTTTTGAATGGCCTCATCCATTATTTTGGGCTTATTGTATTCAATTATTTCTTTAAACGAGAGATGAAGGAAATTAATGAAATGTTGTACCTTAGCCTTTTCTTCTCATATATACAACACATATCTCATAAGGTGAGTGAATTTCATCACCAGATCATCTCTTGTCATTTGGTGAATTTTCAAATTGTGAAATAGTTTGGCCTTATTGTTATAATATCTTCCAATTAAGTATGTTTCCTAAAATTGTCTATGAAATTCCTCATAGTTAGTGTTATTATCTTCCAAATTGTGAAAAATTCTAACTTTTTCCCACCAAAAGGAAGCTTTTCCATATAATTAGTATGTAGCTAATTTAGCTTTTAAATTACTTGATTAAGCATACATTTGAAAATGTTGATTAATATTAAGTAGTCATGCCTCTGATTCTTCTTCAGATTCCCCATCATATGTTCGGGGTATAATTTTATTGAACTCCCCTTGCAATTCTATTTTCATTTTCATTCCTTGATTTAGAGTTAATTTTGTTATGAAACCAGTTCACAAAAAGATAGAAAAGAAAGATCAACGCCTTAGAATTCAGCCTCTTCGAGGGGGCAACCTCCTTTACATTACACAAATGAACAATTCTTGGATGATTCAAATGACAAAACCTCCTTTCTATATATAGGAGTCTATGGAGTCACAATATAACCTAGCCGACCTAACAATAATAATATAAAGTAATAAAAATAACAATAAAGGGATTCTATGGGGCACAGTAATAAAAATATGGGGACAATAGGGGCTAAACAATATTAATAAGGGATACAACTACAATAGTAATGGGGTAATCCTAGTATTATAGGGACCTAACATGCCCCTCTCCTTCAAAAAAGTGTTGTCCTCAACGCTTGAGTAGTTCTGGATGCTTCTATATAAAATTCTCATCCTCCCATGTGGAATCTTCAGTGGATAAGTTCTTCCACTTGATGAGATACTCTGAAATTGATCAATTTCGTAGCTGTCGAGTTCTTGTTTCTATGACTGCTTCTGGTTCCAATATAATTTTTCCTTCCTCATCAAGTTCTGGCAATACTGTTTGAACTGGGAGCTTGTTGCCTATAACCTTCCTTAAACATGAAACATGGAAAACTAGGTGCACTCGAGACGCTGCAGGAATTTCAAATTTGTATGCTATAGTACCAATCTTTTGCAACACCTTGTACTGACCATAATACTTTGGTGACAATTTATTATGCTTCTTAGCTTGCTTGAGGGACATTTTTTTATATGGTTGTAGTCGTAGGAATAACCAATCACCTACATCAAAACTTCTTTCACTGCAATGTTGATCTGCCTGTTGTTTCATTCTATTTTGTGCCAACACGAGGTATCCTTTAAGAGTTGGAGGACTTGTTGTTGATGTTCGATGTGATGTTTCGTTGCTTGAACCTTAGAATTTTCTCTTAAGTATGATGTGATGGATGGTGGCTGATATCCATAAAGTGCCATAAATGGGGTCATCTTTGTTGCTGTATGGAAGGAAGTGTTATACCACCATTCAGCCAGAGGCAACCATTTGACCCATTGCGTCTATTTATCAGATACAAAGCAACGACGATATCCTTCCAAACATTTGTTTACTATCTCAGTTTGCCCATAAGATTGAGGATGATAAGATGAGCTATGAGCTAACTGAGTACCAAGACAATAAAATAATTTTGTCCAAAAATTTCCAATGAAAATGGGATCTCTGTCACTTACAATAATCTTTGGGTTTCCATGTAGCTTTTGAATTGTTTCCATAAATGCAGTAGAAACTGTACTAGATTTAAATGGATTTGATAATGCACAAAAGTGTGCATACTTGGTAAGTCTGTCAACTACCACCATCATGACACTCTTTCCCTCAGAGTTGGGTAAACCTGTAATAAAATCCATTGAAACCTCCTCCCAACGTTGGCTTGGAATGGATAAAGGTTGTAATAGACTCGGGGTCTTAATTGTTTCAGCTTTATTTTGTTGGCAAACCAAACATTCCACCACAAACTTTTGAATATCCGATTTAAAGCCATCCCAAAAAAATTCCTTCTTAACCTTGTGGTAAGTTTTTAAAAATTCTGAGTGCCCTCCTAAGGGAGAAGTGTGCAATTCCATAAGAATTTTTTGTTTGAGTTGCGAATTCTTACAGAGGTATAAGTGATCTTTGTACCATAATGAATCATTTTTCCAGCTAAATGTATTAGATGTACTGGAATCTTGTTGTAACTTTCGAATAAGTGCCCATACTTCTTCATCATTCTTCCATTCCTCCCTTGCTTCATTTATCCAATCTGGTTGGATAATAGAAATGGCACACAACAATGCTTCCACATCCTCATCCTTTCTTGAGAGTGCATCTGTCACCAAATTTTGCTTCCCTTTTTTGTAGATGATTTCAAAGTCATAACCCAACATCTTTGTGACCCACTTTTGTTGCTCTTCAGATGATAATCTTTGTTCTAAAATGTATTTAAGGCTAACATGATCCGTTTTTACCTTTAAGTCTCTTCCCATTAGGTAGGGTCACCATTTCTTAAGTGCATGTAGTATTGCCAACATTTCCTTCTCATAAATAGCTTTGTGTAAAAACTTTCCCTTGATTGGACGAATTTTAAAAGTAATGGGTCTTTCATCTTGCATTAAAATAGCACCAATTCCATTTCCTGAAGCATCACATTCCACAATAAAGGTTTTTGTGAAGTCCGGTGTAGCTAAGACCAGTGCTTGGCACATTGCCTCTTTGAGATGTTCGAAGGCCTTTGTTGCTTTTGGAGTCCATGAAAATGAATCTTTCTTCAATAATGTTGTTAGAGGTGCTGCTATTCTCCCATAATTCTTCACAAACTTGCAATAATACCCTGTCAACCCGAGAAATCCTCGCAGATGCTTTATGGATGTGGGGATTTTCCATTCCTTAATGGCTTTAATTTTGCTAGGGTCTACCTTAACTCTTTCATGAGATACAATATGACCCAGATATTCCACCTCTTGTACTCCAAAGAGACATTTGGATCTTTTTGCATATAATTGTTTCTCCTCCAATAGTTGTAGCACCCTGTCAACATGTTCAACATGATCCTTCCAAGACTCGCTGTAGATTAGTATATCATCAAAAAATACTAACACAAATTTTTTAAGGAAGGGTTTGAAAATGGAATTCATGAAACTTTGAAATGTAGAAGGTGCATTGGTAAGGCCAAAAGGCATGACCAAAAATTCATAATGACCCTCATGAGTTCTAAACGCTATTTTTAGAATGTCTTCAGTCTTCATTCTGATTTGATGATATCTTGAACGAAAATCCAACTTGGTGAAGTAAATTGATCCATGCAATTCATCTAGTAATTCATCAATGACAGGAATGGGAAACTTATCTTTAATAGTGATCTTGTTGAGCTCCCTATAATCTGGACACATGCGCCATGATCCATCCTTCTTGTGCACCAATACTAATGGAGTAGAGAAAGAACTTTGACTAGGTTGAATTACACCAACCTTTAGCATTTCTGCAACCATACATTCAATTTCACTCTTTTGGGCATAGGAATATCTGTACAGCCTGATGTTTGGAGGAACACTTCCTGGAATCAAATGAATAGCATGATCATGATCACGAATAGGTGGGAGACCTTTGGGAGTCTCAAATACCTTGGAATGATTGTCCAAGACTTTTTGGAGATTTGGAGAAATAGATGACTCCGATGTGGAAACATCTAGCGAACATAATTGAGCAATTACACCTCTTTGTTCCTTTTTTAGAAGCTTTGTCATACCGTTAGAGCTGATTATCTTTCCTGGTTTCCCTACAATACCCCTTAATTCAACTTCCTTTCCTTCAGCAGAAAATTTCATGAAAAGTTCTTGAAAATTAAAAGCTATTGTACCCAAGGATTGTAGCCATTGGACTCCTAGTACAACATCAGCACCTCCCATTGGAATGGAAAGCATTGGGCTAGTCAATACATATTCTCCCATGGATAGCTTGATATTATGGCACTTTTCAAAGCAATTTATCGTTCCTCCATTTGCAATCATCACTTGACACTCTGGTGCAGGATATAGGAAGCAATTCAATTCTTTTTCTACCTTACAATGAATAAAATTGTGGGTACTTCCTGAATCAATCAACACTATTACCTTTTTCTTCTTGATTTGTCCTTCTATGTTGATGGTTTGAGGAGTGGTAATTCCAGCCAATGCATTACAAGATATGGTCAGATTCATTTCTTCTTTATCTAGGCTTTGTTCCTGGATTATATCCTCTTCCTTTGACCTTTCTTGCTCCTTTTCTTCTTCCTCTTCACAATCTATGTAGAATAATTTCTTCTCAGCACACTTATGACCTTTAGTGTATTTGCTATCACAACTGTAACAAAGCCCTTTTGCTATTTTTTCTTCCAATTGTTGTGGTGTCAACCTTATAGGTTGTGGAAGCCTAGGGGTAACAACACTTCCATCTTTATAGTTGTGATTGGTATGCTTCCTGGTTGCCATAATTTTGCTTTCCATTTTTCTTGCTAACCTAAATGCCTTCTCTAATGAATCAGGTTCCCAAAGGCGAACATCATGTTGGATATTATCCTTTAAAGTCCCTATGAACACATCAATCCTATGCTCCTATGGAATATTTTTTACCCTTATGTTCAATTTTTGGAACTCCTCAATATGCTCCATTATTGAACCCTTTTGTTTGAGACTTATCAATTGGCTAAAAAAAGTGTTGCTTTTTGTATCCTCATAATGTGCTGTCAATTCTTCCGTAAAAATTTCCCAAGTGATAATTTGTTTACGAGAGCAAAGCCATTGATACCATACAAACTGATTTGGTTCCAAATATAAAGTTGCAATATGTACTTTTTGTGTGTTTTGCACATTATTGAGATCGAAAAGTTGCTCCATCTGTAATATCCATGTTGCGGGATCCTTGCCATCAAACTTCCTCATATCGATTCTTGGAATATGGTGGGTCTTCGATCCAACATTAGAGTCTATGGAATCATGATTAACATTTTTTTTGTTCTCATCATGAGTTTCCTTTACTACTCTTTCACCATTAGTGACTATTTCTTGTACCAACTTATTCATATTTATCATCAATTCTTCCATCTTATCATCCATGCCATCCATTTTAGTGTCCATTCCATTCATCTTAGCTTCCATGCCATCCATCTTAGCTTCTACACCTTTCTTTAAACCATCCATCTTAGATCCTACATTTTTCATCTTAGATTCTGTTACTTTTTGTGCAAGTGACACTTGTTGCACTTGGTCTCGTAATTTTGATATATCATGTTGCATTTCTTCCTCTTCTTCATGAGTCATGCTAGAGCCTTCAGGTTGCTTACTAGGTGTTTTCATTTTCTTTCCTCAGGGAATCAATTACCGATAATAATGCTTTACTATGCCCTTTGAATTCCTTCAAACTAATTTTTCAAACCAAGCTTAAACAAAAATTTTAAAAAAACTACACATATTTTTTCACTTTGCAGGAGCTTGATATTGAATCTGATGTATTTCTACAATTTTGAATTATCTAGTTTTGAAATTGTGAGTTGTAGTAGCCCTCCGTGTCCTCTTTCCAATGCCACCAGTCTGATCCAAATTGGATTCTCCAAGAAAGAGTTATACACAATCTCCCAAGATGACCTGATTATAGACCTTTCCAGAAGAACAAACTTGTATGAAGTGCCATGTGTCAGTGTTTCAACCTATGGAACTGAAAAATATATACAAAAAACTATATTCTGTCCTCTTTCTGTACCTTCTTACAAAATTTCGATCCGATGCTCAGAGAGAAAGTTATGACGATTTTCCCCAGGTCACCTATTTGGAATGTAATTCAGGGGTCTGGAAAAAGACCAACTTCCTCATATCATATCTCCATAAATATAGCGCGAAAAGCTTTCAAATTTGGACCCAAGGTTCAGTGCAATTTTTTCTCAAATGGGTTTTTTTTTCGCTTCTGAAACATCGCAGAAAAAAAGTTATAGCGAAAATTCCACGATGACCTATTTGGAGCAGCAAAACCCTAAAATCCAAAGCTCTGATACCAAATGTTCTGAAACCAGCTCACAAAAAGATAGAAAAGAGAGATCAACGCCTTAGAATTCAGCCTCTTCGAGAGGGAAACCTCCTTTAGATTACACAAATGAACAATTCTTGGATGATTCAAATGACAAAACCTCCTTTAGATTACAAAAATGAACAATTCTTGGATGATTCAAATGACAAAACCTCCTTTCTATATATAGGAGTCTATGGAGTCACAATATAACCCAGCCGACCTAACAATAATAATTTAAAGCCACAAAAATAACAATAGAGGGATTCTATGGGGCACAGTAATAAAAATATGGGGATAATAGGGGCTCAACAATATTAATAAGGGATACAACTACAATAGTAATGGGGTAATCCTAGTATTATAGGGACCTAACAAATTTATTTGAATTTTTTCTCTACTTCATTATCATATTTAGGTTCCTTACTCTTGGCCACATTATAAGGATTATTTTTCTTGGAAGTCTCTCCTCTATCCTCCTCCTCCATTACTAGTTCCAATATCTCAGGATTTTATCTCTTTGTTAGTCTTTTAATGATTTTTTCCTATTCCACATGCCATTTAGCAATTTTTAATTGTCTACATAGATGTTTACTAACTCATTTCTCAAATATCTAACTATGTTCATCAATTCGACTATAGGAAGTGGCCCTTGTTCCCCAAATGTACCCAACTATCGCCTATGTGTGTTTCTTCCTAAGGATCTACCATTAATTCTCCTATTCTTTAATTCCTTACTTTCTATGTAAAACATGACATTCATTTTTTATGACACATATTCATGATCTAAATCATAGTTAGTAATATTGCAACTTGACTCTAATACCTTGTGTAACATGTCTTTAAAATTCACTCATTTAACATTCAATATTTCTCAAGTAACAATTATTTTTTATTTAAATTATTCACATTGCTTGTATTTTGACCATTACGTCATTAACAAATAAAGAATCATTTACATTTACCATTTTAGGTGTATCCCTTACATTATGAGGCATTGATTACTTTCTTGCTCATACTTTGGATTCCTTGTGGTACTTGGACTATTTAAATGACACCCAAATGTTTCACACATCGTTGAAGATGTTTGTTTCAATTATATCAATATTCTTTACTCTATATATATATATATAAACTTATTAAATGTTAATTTTTATTTTTTAATGCAGATATTCTCTTTTATATATATTAATTGTTATTCTTTTTTATGCAAACACATGGCTAAAGCCAAGGTAAACACCATGTATTTCATTGCTATGCATTCCCATACGTACTATCTTATATGAATAAACATTATGGAGACTATTTCTGCAGGTTTCAATGGTATAATTTTGGAGAGGCTCAATTATGCTTCATTCACGTGATGGAGGCCACATGGCTCAAGGCTGAAGATGGCACATCTCCCATTCACACGGTAAATACTATGGATGGTGGTGATCAGTTCTAATCCTTCGATGGTGGATATATATCCTTGAATCTCTCTCTTAGAACCATCAAGGTTCGAATATATGGATGGTGGTGTTTTATGTTCCCCCCTCTACCTTCTTAGGTATTGCCAAGATATTATCCCCATTTGCTAACTACTTAGTCTAAATTTTCATTCGTTGCGGTGATGTTTTTGTCATTCTTTAATAAGGGTTGTAAGCACAAAACCTTCGTTGTGATTGACAGTGGTGAGGAATTCTTCTTTCTCTTTTGAGATAATTATCACTTCATTTATTCCTAAATTTGATTTGGGTCCTCTTTTCTTCCCACACACTTTTCGATGTATAACAATGGTAATTTCAAGGTTAGTGCTGGTCTTAGCTTTTGGAATTGCAGGGAAAAATAATATTTTCACGTGTTTATTTTTATTCTTCTATAATCCTCGAGGTATTTATGGCTCTGGCTTCATGGCTTTATCACAATTCTTCTCTTGGAGTTATTTTAAACAATTGTGTTGGCACTCTACCATGCCAGACCATAGTCAAGTTCAATTAACCTTGAAAGAAATTTTTGGATAGTGTAAGGGATACTATTCGATATGATATATTTTCTTGAATTTTTTTTAGAAAGTAGGAACAAGACCAAGTTCCTATAACAATTCTTCTCTTGGAGTTATTTTAAACAATTGTGTTGGCACTCTACCATGCCAGACCATAGTCAAGTTCAATTAACCTTGAAAGAAATTTTTGGATAGTGTAAGGGATACCATTCGATATGGTATATTTTCTTGAATTTTTTTTAGAAAGTAGGAACAAGACCAAGTTCTTACAATAGAAAAACTATGGGAATTGATAAATGTGGGTTTCTCTTTGTTTTTGCTAGAACACATATAGCTCACTTATTTTGGCTATAACGGTAAGATAGCATGACTCTAAATTTTTGTATACTTAATTTGAAATGTTGAATGTTTTAAAGTTTTTTTGGTTTCCTCTATTACATACATTTATCGTGAAATATTTATCTCTTCATCATGAAACCTTGGGAATTATATTTTCTTGAGTTATGTTTATATGAAATGTATTTCTTCTGAGTTTCTCTCCGTATCTATAAATATTCTATTATTTACTTCTATATGTTATTTATCTTACGGTCTCTTGACTATGAGTTTTATAAATACACAGATATTACATGTATAATTATTTCTACAGATTAGTTTATAGGACGTGGTAAACCTTGTAGACTTAGCTACTGGATTTCTACATATTGTTTGTGCATAGCCACTATTAAAGATGAGCAAGGACTTCTTGCATTCACAAGTTGACGAGGAAATATTTTATTGCAATCATCTTATGCGCATGTTAACCTTGTCCCAAGCCCTTATAACTAATCCAATTATTACTTATTTTATGCTATGAAATTCTAGTACCATGTGTCCTTTTGTATGCATATATATAAGTATATTCTTGGTTTGATTACAATGCTACCAAACCCCTTTCTTTCTTTTTGATTTTATGTTAGAGTACTAACTCACTCTCTTTGTTCAAAGAAGAATCAATGTTGGGATCCTGGTCCTAGGTTACCACATTTTTAATTTCTCAATAGAGAGATACAAAGGATCTATAAGGTTAAAAAAAAAACCTTAAGATTCTTTGTGTAACACTTTCCCATTGCACACACACATACACACATATTTTTCTCACAAAGATTATGTTGTAGCAACTACAACACCCTCCAAAATTTTGGCCTGCATTCAATTTCATAGCCTCCCTTGAGTTTTTACTTGATGTTTGCATGCACTCAGGCTTAGTCCGTGGGATCGTGTAATTCTTTGCACCCACCTTGCTTACCGTTCAACGGGCAGCTTTTGCATGTTGGTAACAATGTCATGTTTGCAACCATGTTCTAGTCGTACACAATGTCTCTGCTTCATGTGTACATGCTATGTTCACTATGTAAACATCTGTCGCACTGACACACTGAGTGATATACACTGTCATACAAGCATCGTCGCAGTCGTCCAATGATCAATCACAAAGGTCATGGTTGTTGACATGGTTGTTGACTCGTACCTTTGCTCATCCATGTTAAGCATGTGTGTCTCGATGGTTTGAGTTGTCTCCTCATCAAGTCATGTAAGTGTTTGTTTTCGAGATCGTGTATGCACATTTTCACTCTCTCACACACTTAGTCATTTTTCTGAAGTTCTAATTAACAGATCACCCTCTAATAGCCAGACCTTCACCCTCCCATCGAATTGACCGACTGTCACCCAGAAAAACACAGAAACACCAGCAAGCCATTTCAAACTGAGCTGCCTGCAAGCTGATCAATCAACCCTCCTGCTGGTGAACTGGAGAGTTTGACAAAGCAGTCACCCCAGGACTGACTCCCCTAAAATATTGCGCAGAGGTTAGAGACCATGCCCACTCCACTAACTGAGAAAATTGTTCCAACAGGCCAGATAGACACCCAGTGACCATCCCTATCTCTCTCAGAAAATTGCACAGTTTTCCCAGCCAACCCATCAGTCAGTCGACTGACTTCTCACCAGGAATATTGAGTAGATTTCATGAGAAAGCCCTATGTAACCCAACAATCCACTCTACTCAGAAAATGCATAGAGGTGGTCAGTACGTCAGTCTCCTAGCATTAGCACAGTTAATCCTACTAGCAGCTCCCAGCAGCCCGTTGCCAACTCCCTCTAGGAACTACATAGTTTTTGCTGCCAAGCTCCCTACTGCCCGCTGCCAGCTCCCTTTGGGAACTACGCAACTTTTCCTACCAAGCTCCTGCTGCCCTCTCCCTCTAGAAATTATGCAGATTTTTCCTCCCCAACCATCTTACAGCCTAGACTGCTTCCCCTAAAGACTGCGCAGATATGTCCTCCAGTCAAGCCAGATCCTGGGGAGAGTCACTATCGATCCAAATTGTTTGTCACCATCTCCCAGTGACTTCTGCGTACATTTTACCAGCAGTTCCCAGAGCCCGCATCCCAGCTCGAAACTTGCCTCGCACAATTTTGTAGCCTATTTTTCTCTCTCAGTCACCTACATCCAAAACGATCATGCATAATGGTAGACTAGGAGATTTATGGATTTGATGTCGTCTCATCATGAGTGACTGTATATATAGGTAGACAAATAAACATGGCACAATGACAGATGGAATGAACAAGGGGAGTACATGCAAAAAGACATGTTTGTGAATGGACGAACAAATGATGCATGGAAAGAGATGGTTCGCAAATGAACAACCATGAAAAGATGTGTCTGACGATGGATGGTCAAATGAACATGCAAAGATGTATTCGTGGATGAATGGATGAACAATCATACACTCCTCGTGAACGGATGAACATGACAAGCATGCCAACATACAATCAAGGAGAAAAGTTTGAATGCAACATCAAGCGAACCCAACAACCATCGAAGACTCCACACACCTTTCCATGTGGAGGTGAAGCCATGACACACCATGACGACATCCATAAGCCAGCAGCACTACAACTTGACATGCAGACCAAGAAGAGCATCAATGTACCAGCACTGTCATGTCAAGTCTTTTCATGAGTCATGTCGTCCACATCACTACTGTGGGCCATATTGTTGATCAATGTAATGTAACGTGGAAGTCCAAGAGACCCATTTGTCATATTAAGAGTCATGTAAATTTGAAAGGTCATGGAAGTCAAACAATCATGAGGGATGTTGAACAGCCACAGAAATTAGTTACACCCTTGGCTATATATACCCCTCATTTGTACATGAAATTGATTTTTCACCTTGGCTCCTCCCACATAGCCTTGAGAGTCTTTAATATTTTCTTGAGGAGTAAGTAGTGGCTCCATCATCCCATCCATGGGGTCAATGATGTATGGTGTATCGATGTGTCTTGGAACTTTTACTTAATTCAGAAGCCTGCTAAAAAGCCAACACGTTTTCACACATCTTGTAACTGTTTGTAAGATTTGTCTTGAACACTTGTTATACATGTTGTTTTAACTTGTGTTTAACACTTGAATTCATTCAGCTATTCTAATACATATATTAATGAAAATGTGTTGTATAAGTTGTTAACGATGTCCTACCCATGTTGTTTACCTCCCGGAAATCAGATATAAACTTTCACATAAAATCGCTATAACGACCATCATGCTCATGTGTACGTGTTATATTTCGTTTTATGTTGTGATTATCACATCTGTGTGGATTCCTCCTCTAGAAGTTGCACATGTCCTATTGTGTTGTGTGTTCCTTACAGAGTTGGGCTTCCTCCCATCCAACCTGGGACTCACTCCAACTGCGCTGAAAGAACCTTGACAAAAGTAACACTATGAATCACTAGGCATGCGAACCTCTCTACTCAAAGACAATGCAGACCACTCTCTTGTGCTGACAAGCAAGAGCTAAGGAAAACATTTAAGATAATGGAAACCGAGCCATCATATAAGATGGGACTCCAACACAAAACGATGTGAGATCTAGTTGGGACTTCATAATAGGGTCATCCCCTGAATGTTGCAGGGTCCAACACCATCAACATTTTTTGTGCTAGAAGGAGGGACGCCGATTGTTTATGGTTGAACGTCCTCTCACACTCACTCATCAACCATCGGGTCAAGGTAGTAACTCGCAATCCCTTTCACCTACGTGCGACTCTGAAGTTCGTTACTCCTCACTCCCCACATGTGAACACGAAATTCCATATCACCACCTTCACTCCATGTGTCCCATCACCTTTCATTTTGTGAAAGAAGTCAGACTGATCCCAAGAATAAAACATCTTCCATACGCATCAAGGAAGCCAAAAACCACTCCCACAGGGGTTGTTGTATCATCAGTGGAAGAAGCAGTTCTTGCCACACTTGAAGGTCTAGCAGAAGTTGTTGAAGATTGAGAGGAGCCTCCAATCCTCTGACAGGGAGAAAAAGACACCTTCGTGATCTTGGGCTCAGACTCCAGTACAAGAGGTGGAGGGGAAGGTAGTGGAGGAGGTGGAGGTGGAGACGAACCAACAGCCTCACAGCCGAAACCGTCAGATTCTGAAGAAGAGGAGGAGGACGAGGAAGGAGAAGACATGGCTGAACAAAATTTGGAATGGATGACTCAGGGACCATTGGCCATCCTAGGTGCTTTGCACAAGATGCTAAAGCAGTTCGAGAGCATTATCACAAAGTTTGACCTTGACAACATGGTGAAGGCAGAAGATCATTTGGACAACTTCTACCTACAACTACAGACACTTGAGGTACGGTATGATGACGTAGCATGTAGATTGTTTCCATGTACCTTGTATGGTCATGCATCTGCATGGTATCACAACCTTCTGGCCAACTCCATACAGAACTAGGGTGTGTTCAAATGCATGTTTCTTGAAAAGTTTTTAGATGACGAGACCAAAGCCATGTTGCTCAAAGAATTGGGAAGCTTGAAGATGGAGGGGAAAGAAAAGGTAAAGGACTTCAATCAGAGGTTTCTGCGCATATTGAACAAGTTTGCAGTAGACACGAAACCTCATGGCTCCATCACTATTGATTACTTCACATCCGCACTGTCGACCAACATTGCACAATTCGTCAAGCGAGCTGCGAAACCAACGTTATTTGAAAACTACGAAGAGGAAATTGCGTTGAGAAAGACCTACATGGAATTGGAGACATCAAGGATGATGAACCAGTAAAGGACTCCATGGACGTGAGTAGGAAGTCCCAGTTGGTGGCGAGAAAAGGTAGAGACACAGAAACAAGTGATATTGAAATCCTCACTCGCCTCATCAAGAACTTGACATTAGAAGTGTCTGACCTTAAAGAGTGAAAAATGAACACGTCTGCAAGGATAAATCTTCCCAGACAAATACAAGGTAGCATGTCATCACACAACAACTCCCTTGTGATGAAAACTACACATAGATTAGTGTTTCAGCTCAAACAGTGCGCGAACCCCGAATTCTATTCATTTGATGAAGATGGTCACTCAGAGAATTCTGGTTCAGGCTGGAAGCGAGTTGTAGACTCAGTATACAGTTGTGCACTTAACGTGGACAACCATATGCAAGAACAAATGGGAGATATAAATAATGACAAATATGTTGCACCAGATGAGGCATCAAGATTTGGGCATGTGGTAAACATGTATCAGTGCTCGCAAGAAGTGTTGAAGACGAACACCGAGCAACAACCCCAAAAGCAAAATGACCATTACAATCTCAGATGTAAGGGGGATCCCCCTATAGTTTGGGAAGTGCAAGAAAAGTTTAAATTACTGATGAGGAAGGTTGATCCCCCAGCCATCCCAAAGTAGAAAATGCAAAGCAAGCCTAGGAAGATAGTAGTGGACAAGAGTACATCCATAAGTAGAAAACTGCATAATACTCCGCCAGACAACACGATCACCAACCTTACCCAGGAAGCCTCGATGAGTCTACCCTCTCTAGATTACAACATTGTGGATGACATGAGGAAAAATCTATTTGTTTGAGTTATCTAAGATCCAGAGTTAGCAGGACATCCTGATGCGCACACTAGGATAGATAGCAACACACAGTGCAACCTCTACCAACAAGGGAGCAAACACACCTCCCGAATCACTTTCAACTGAGCTAAACACACTCCGGATGGAAGAAGCGAAATCATGTTGCCCTCCATTCCTGCTCTCATTCGAAATTTTCAACTGTAATGTTCATAACTACCTAGCTGATTCTAGTGTGGTAGCCAACATCATGCTGCTCTCCATTGCCAAAAAGATCAATGCGCAATGGAGCAAGCAATCTGCAGAAATCATCCAACTTGATCGAATATATGTACCATCCATTGGTGAACTTTGAGATGTGATCATCTGACTATCTCATGGCAGTCAAGTCCACCAGCGCATCAACATTGTTTTTGTGGACATAATGGAAGCATATGGCTTACTACTCAGCAGAGACTGGTCCAACAAGTTGAACAGATTTTTTGCAATGAACTGGTCACACATGTGGCTTCTGTACAAGGTTAAAAACAGTCAAATTTGGGTGTTATCCGAGAGGTATATGAGGCACAATGTCACTCCCATTAATGGAAAAAATGAACCATTGGCCTTTGCAGAACTCATGTTTGGAAACTTCCTCCTGGAAACAACATTGGGTGTTATCCTGCATGGACAGCCCCAAACCCACTAGACACACAGTTTGGTCTCCTTCCTTGCCCAACTCATGGAAATGAAGCATGTATGGTACATTGTAATAATAGTAACAGTAGCAGTAGAAGCAACAGTAGCAGTAGTGCAAGTGCGTCAAATGATCCATGTACATACGAGTTGTGGACCATCTATTTCAATCGATCAAAGACATAGGACGTCTTAGGAGCCTGCTCTGTTTTGATCGACCCAAGCTATAGGAAACATCTGATTTGGAGTCACTTGCAGTTCGAGTGCACGAACAATGTTGCTAAGTACGAAGTACTTGTGTTGGGCTCACAGAAATCCATTAGCCTCAACATGGCCATGCTCAAAGTGGTAGGTGATTCAGAGACAGTGGTAGGGAAGCTATGTAACACCATTCACTATTTATCACTGCATCTCAAAAGTTACCAGCAAGAGGTATGGTGATTGATCTCTAACTTCCAAGAATTTAACATCAATGATGTACCACATACTCGTAATGCAGTTGTCGATGCTTTGAAAAATGTAGCCTCTAAGATGTCACCGATTAGGGATAGATTTACTTTTGAAATTTTATATAGACCATCTATCCCGTATAACATAACTAACTTACGCGTGTTAAATGATGATCGATAGATGCTTCATTTCATGGCCAACACTGACACCCTCAAGGAAGCAATGATAGACGAATATAAGCACGAGAAATCTCTACAAGCAGAAGCTGGTAGCAAGAAAGGCCACCTCATCCCAAGGGATGGTATCATTGGAAAAGCTTTATCACTTGTAAGAATCCTTTCAGGGACCGAGGAACAAAAAAACCCACAGTTCCACCATGATGCACGAACTCATCAACTTGGGAACAAAACATGATCCGAAGTTCGTCAATCTCGGTATGTGTTGCACATGCCAAGAGTGGCAAGCCTTTGTTTGCTTGTTCAAATAGTACCAAGACATGTTCATGTCGACGTACAATGATATGAAAACTTATGACAGGAAAATAATCCTACACATAATTCAAATCAAAGAAGGGGTTAAGCCATATCAATAGAAGCTGAGGAAAGTACATTCATCACTTGAACCCCTCATATAGAAAGAGCTCACCAAAGTTGTTGTATGCATGGATCATATACAAAGTTCATCATTCTACTTAGGTTTCAAACATTGTTCCTATAAGCAAGAATTCTAGGGAAATCCGCCCATGTCTTGATTTCCTTAATGTGAACCATGGCTCAGAGAAAGTCAACTACCCCGTGCCATCTATGGACCACATTATGCAAATAGTATTTGGGGCACAGATGTTTTCCTTATTCGACGTTTTTTAGGATACAATCAAGTTCTGGTAGAAGAACCCGACAGACTCAAAACTTCCTTTCGTACCAAGTGGGGTATGTTCGTATACAGAAGAATGTCATTCGAGCTTTTGAATGAAGGCGCCACCTTTCAGCACACCATGTACATCACCATTCACAGACTCATAACACAGAGCATAGTGGTATACCTCCATGATGTGACTATTTTACGAAGGAAATGTGAGGACCACATACGGCATCTGAAGAACAATTTTGAGCGATTCCAGAAATATGGGATTTCCCTGAATCTAAAAAAGAGCATAGTCATAGTGTGTGATGGGAAGCTTCTTGGACACATCGTTGCCAAAAGAGAGATCAAGGTTGGTACGAACCAGGTCTGGATTATTACGCAGATCCCTTACCCAACCAACAAGAGAGCGATGGAGTCCTTTTTGGGCAAGATAAACTTCCTTTGGAAGTTCATCTTGAATTATCCGCAGATAGTCAAACCCATGGAGGACATGACCAAGAAGGATGCAGTCTACAGCTAGGGCAAGAGGGGAAATTATGCATTCACCCATATTAATAAGGCTATTGCAAAAGCACCTACACTCTACAACCTAAACTTGAAAAAGGACTTCCTGATATACACCTTTGCCTCCGATAATTCGCTCTCTGTAATACTCACTCAAGGACGAGAGGAACAACGAATGTTCCATCTCCTTCATGAGTGCAAGCATGTAGGGACCCAAACTCAACTACCCCACCATTGAAAAAAAAGCATATGAAGTTTACAAGGCGGTGAAACACTTCAGACCTTACTTGTTGAATAACCACTATGTAATCTATGTCCCTCACGTACCAGTCTACACAGTTCTCGTACAACAAGAATTGGGTGAATGATGTTTGAATTGGATGACATTCTTGCAAGAATATGATCTTGACATGAAGCCAATTCACACGGTCGAAAATCATGGGATCTGCAGACTCACAGCTGAAGTAGTACACGCGCAGGAGGAAGAAGAAGAGCTCGTTGGCTGGGAGCAGGAAGTTGAAATGTATGATGCAGTGTGATCAACACCCACTAAAGACATAAACTTTTGGTATGCAGATGTGCACCAGTACCTTGATCATGACACCATATCCTCTCACATTTCCATAAGGCGGAAGAGGGATTTGCACCTAAAAGCTTTACCATACCACTCGGTGCACGAAATTCTTTATAGGAAGCACAACAATGAAGTTTTTCTAAGGTGCCTCGAGGCACATCAATAAGAGAGGTACTACAAGATTTGCATGACGGACCCACTGGGGGTCACTTTGCAGGAAACACTACTACACACAAAGTTATCGAAGTCAGTTTATACTAGCCCACATTATTCAAGGATGCACACTTATACGCCCACAAGTGCCCTGTCTGTCAGCGATGCACTGGTAGAACACGAAGGTTAGCAGCCCCATTGCAACCTGTTGAAGTGACATAACCGTTCCAACAATGGGTCATGTATATCATTCGGGAAATTTTCTCACATTCGTCAAAACAACACTGCTAACTGATTACTTTACACAATGGAAAGAAGAAGTTTTGCTCAAGCAGGTGAATGACCAGGAGGTCATTAGTTCCTCGAATAGAACATCATCTCACACTTCGACGTTCTGATATCACTTGTGTTTGACAATGCAATGTAATTTTCATCTTTGAAACTTTATGATTTTGCATTACAAAATGGTATTGTGCTAAAACACTCATCTAACTACTACTTGTAGGGAAATGGTCTCGGAGAATCCACGAACAAAAACCTTATCAGCATAATAAAAAAGAACATTTACTCTGAGTAGTGCAACTGACATTCTACCCTAACGAATACAATATGGGCTCACCGCGTAACACCCAAACCATCTCTGAATACCTCACCATACTTCCTGGTCTATGGTAAAGAAGCCATCCTTCCACCCAACATCTACTTGCTTACGCTTCAGCTATCTCAAGAATCCCATGGCAAGCCTTTCCAGCTAGTTTAGCATAGGATGGGTACACTCTGCAAGCTTCAAGAAGAAAGTATGAAAGACAAATAAAAGTTTACACTCCGCTATAACCATATCAAGAGATGGTTCGGTAAGAAGTCTGCAAGGAAAGCTAACTTCGGTGTTGGTGACTTGGTCTTGAACTGGGATAAATCCCATGAAGACAAAGGCAAGCATACAAAGTTCCAATCCTTGTAGATTGGTCTGTATAGAGTCCATGAGAAGCTTGGCCCACACACATAGCATCTACAATCACTTGACGGGGAGATTGACAACCTTCCTGTCAATGACCAAGATCTGAAACATTATTTTCAGTAGGTCGGGCTGCACCCCGCGCCATGTACATAGTCTAATTATTGCTTATTGTTTTCACTTTGTTTACTATTTTTTTTGGTTTTGTTTAGTTTTCTTGATACCTTGCTATTTTTTTTTTCCGGAAATAAGTGTTGTCATGTACAGAGTTATGGCTTTTGAATGAGTATGTGGCTGAGATATGAAGAGACTTGTAACACTGCAGCACTTGGCTAGTCTTGTGTTTGTCTTCTCTGTGCTTGGTTATAACCTTCATCCAATGAAGTCTTGACAAAAAATACGAGTCGTCTGCAAGGGAATATTTGGTCCAACCATGAACCTGTGTCCACATTGGGAATCCCCATGCATGTGCTTAGCCTTCTGCTCTGTGTGTTCAAGCTCATCCAACTAGTAGAAACAAAAAAGGGGAAAATATAAATGAGTAAACCTATGTCAAAGGTATTACATGCCTCTCTGAAGGAACAACCTCTTCTACTCTCAATAAGTTGGGATCCCTCTTCCACCCACAAAATAAATAAGTTCCTATGCATAGTCCTCTTAAAAAATACAAAGGCGAAAGAAGAGAAAGGCTTCCTGCGCAAAGAAGTGAAGCATGCAACTGCACCGAGGTACTGACCAGGCTTGCTGGCAGTGGAGCAATGCATTTGTTCTTGCGTGACTCCCTTGGGGTACTATCCAGGCCTACTTGCAGCAGAGCAACACCAAAGATGAAAACTTATACTTTGAAAATCTTCAACTTGCGAGCCAAAATACCCTTCCCGATTTCGAAACACTACGATCAAGCTGAACCTTTGTTGTGTTTGACTGAGTTGGCAAAAGGTGAACCATGTCTATCCATGGGGTAAGTGGGGAAGCCGAAGTAACCCACATAATGATTCAATACTTCCATAAAGACGAAGGACCTGTGCTATCAATAAACCAAAACAGAGAAGCTAGAGTTCTACCAGTGTGTCGCCAAGTGTTGTAGCGGCTGCAACACCCTCCAAAATTTTGGCCTGTATTCAATTTCAGAGCCTCCCTTATGTTTTTACTTAATGGTTGCACACACTCAGGCTTAGTCCATGGGCTCATGTAAGTATTTGCACCTACCAAGTTCTTACCGTTCAACGGGCAACTTTCGCATGTTGGTAACAATGTCACACTTGTGACCATGTTTTGCTTCGTGTGTACATGCTATGCTTAGTATGTAAACATCTGTCGCACTCACACACAGAGTCATATGCACTGTCGTACAGGTGTTTTTTCACTCATCCAACTATCAATCACAAAGGTCACGCTTGTTGACTCACATTGTCGGTCAATCATGTTGTGCATGTGTGTTTGGATGGTTTGATTCATCTCATCGTCAAGTCTTGTAAGTGTGTGTTTGTAAGAACTCATATGCACATTTTCACTCACTCAAACACATAGTCATTTTGCTGAAGTTTTGATGACCAAATCACCCTCTAACAGTCGAACCTTCACCACACCATCGACTCGACCAACTGTCACCCACAATAGTGTAGAAACACCAGGAACCTATTTCAAACTGCGCTACATACAAGTTGACCAATCAACCCTCCTACTGGTCAATCAGAGAGTTTGACCGGGCAGCCACCCCGGGACTGATTTCCCTCAAAAATTTCATAGAGGTTGCAGACCATGCCTACTTTGCTGACTAAGAAAATTGTATAGACAGGCCAAACAGATACCGAGTGCCCGTCCTAGTCTCCCTCCGAAAATTATGCAGTTATCCCAGCTAGCCCACCAGTCAGCTGGTCTGTTTCTCACCCGGAAAACTATGCAAATTTCAAGAGAAAGCCCTCTGCATCCCAGTAGTTCGCTCAACTCAGAAACTGCAAAGAGGTGATCAACAGGTTAGCCTCCCAACATTAGCATAGTCTTTTACACCAGCAGCTCCCTGTAGCCTGCTACTAGCTCCCTCGAGGAATTGCACAATTTTTGCTGCCAAGTTCCTCGCTACCTACTACAAGCTCCCTCCAAGAAGTGCATAGTTTTTACTGCCAAGCTCCTCGCTACCCCTGCTAGCTCCCTCCAGGAACTGCGCAATTTTCTCTACTAAGCTCCTGCTGCCCGCTCCCTCTAGAAATTGCACATATTTTTTGTGCCCGGGTTGGACTGCTACCTCCAAAAATTGCATAGATTTGTCCACCAGGTGAACCAGATTTGCAGACAGTCACTGTTGATCCAGATAGCTAATCACCATCTCCCAGTGACTTATGCACGGTTTTCACCAATAGTGCTCGGAGCCTACATCCCATCTTGAAACTTAGCTCGTGTAGTTTCGTAACCTTGTCTTCTCTCCCGGTCACCTACATTCGAAACAATCATACATCATGGTAGACTAGGATATTTATAGATTTGATGTTGTTTCATCACGAGGGACTGGAGATACAGTTACACGAATAAACATGGCGCGATGACAAATGGGATAAACAAGGGGAGTACATGCAAAATGACATATTCGTGAATGGATGGAAAAATGATGCATGCAAAGAGATGCATTTGCAAAAGGACAACTTGAAAATATGTATTCATGGATAGGTGGATGGACGAAAATGCGAAGATGTGTTTGTAGATGGATGGACGGACAAACATACACTTTTCGTGGATGGATGAACATGTCAATCATGCCAACATACAAGGAAGGAGCAATGTGTGAATGCAACATCAAGCAAACCCAACGACCATAAAAGACTCTACACGCCTTGCTATGCGGAGGTGAAACCGTGCCACACCATGAGGACATCCATCACCCGACAACATTGCAACTTGACATGCACACCAATAACAACAAGAATGTACTAGCACTGTCATATTGGGTCTTGTCATGATTCATGTCATCCACATCACTACTGTGGGCCATATTGGTGATCAATGTAATGTAATGTGGAAGTCCAAGAGACCAACTTGTCATATGAAGAGCCATGTAAAGTTGAAAGGTCATGGAAATCAAACAGTCATGAGGGAAGTTGAACAGTCACAAGGTTCAGTTTCACCCTTAGCTATAATATACCCGTCATTTGTACATGCAAAGGAATTTTCACCATAGCTCCTCCCACATAGCCTTGAGAGTATGTAATCTTTTCTTTGAGTAGTAAGTAGTGGCTCCAATGCCCCATCCACGAGGTTAGTGATGTATGGTGTATCGATGTGTCTTGCAACTTTCGCGTAATTTAGAAGCCTGCTAATAGGCTAGCACGTTTTCACACATGTGTTGTAACTATTTGTAAGAATTGTCTTGAACACTTGTAATACATGTGTTCTTTAACCTGTATTTAATACTTGAATTCATTCAATTGTTCTAATACATATATTAATGAAAATGTGTTGTATAAGTTGTTGATGATGTACTTCCCATGTTGGCTACATCTCAGACATCAAACAAAACCTTTCATGTAAAATCGTTATAATGACCATCGCACTCACGTGGATTGCCCGATGAGTGTTGTACGTGCTATCTTTCCTTATATGTTGTGACTGCCGCATCTGTGTGGATTCATCCTCTAGAAGTTGCGCACGTCCTGTTGTGTTGTGTGTTCCTAATAGAGTTGGGCTTCCTCCCATATAAGTTGGGACTCACTCCTACCCTCTTTCTCTACAGTGAGAGAACCTTGACACAAGTGACACTATCAATCATCAGGCATGTGAACCTCACTACTCAAAGACAAAGAAGACAACTTGCCTGTGATGATAATCAAGAGATAAGGAAAACATTTAAGATAATGGCAACCGGGCCATCATACAGGATGGGACTCCCACACCAAACAATGTGAAGTCTAGTTGGGAATTCATGCTGGGGTGATCCCCTGAATGTTCGCAGTTCAAACACTGTCAACATAATATTAATAGTAAACAAATTTTCTCAAACTCATTTACGCGAAACAATTTCAATAATATTTTTAACAAATAAACAAAGCTATTTCTTTGGACATTCTCATTCTTATTCCTACTTTCAATCATGTTTGATCTTGACACTTCATATACATATTACAAGATCATAAACAACTCAAATACTTCTCTAAAATTTCTGGAAATATAATAGAAGTTGTCACATTCCTCCTAACTGTTGAATTATAGGCTAATTAGTTCCCCACAAGCTCTACAGTGCTAGGAAACTAGTTTTCAACATTTGATAGTTTTTCACCTCCTCAAGCCATAGCATGACTGTTGAATTATAGTATAAGTAGTTCCCCCCAGGTTCTAAACTGCTCTCCTGCTAGTAAACTAGTTATCAACCTTCGATAGTATTCACCTCCTCAAGCCAAAGCAGTGTCCTGCTAGTTCTAGGCATAGGTCCAATTTTTATCTCCTATCGATACCTTGTTTTTAAATTCTTATTGCCTTTTATCTCTCACTTTTTTTTAAATGTCTTCCACCCATGACATTTATCTCCCAATAAAGATCCTCTCTTGTTGCAAAAATTGAGTATTTTTCCCTTTTCGATCTTTTATGTTCTTTCTCGAACCATAATTGATTTTCATTGTTTCTTGAGAGTTAAGAGACTAACTACTTATGTGGTGGATCTTATGTCTCTACAAAAATAATAATAAGTAAAATAATTTTAATTTATTAATAAAAGGAAACATTCACATTCTCATAAAATCTTCACTTATCACTTTTGAGCTTTTCAGTCACATATAAATCTTATACCATCATAAGCTTCTTAAGAAATAATTTCACTAAAAATACTACAACTAATTTAAATTCTTACATTATCAATGAAAAACAAACTCATAATACAAATAATAATAATTAAATTCAAAATTCTACTTATTATGATGTATAAGAAATAATCATTTCACATGCGATGCAAATTATGTTGAAGCTATATCGACAAATCTGTTGAAATGTTCCAACAATATACTCCAAAGTGACCATGACCTAAATATCTTTGCACTTTGCAAAGTACTTTTAACTTGAAATCCGCCATTTAAAATAAAAGTTGGAGTAATATATATTTTAATTTTTTTTATTTTTTTATAATTTAATATGAGGGAGATGTTTTCATTTAAAGTGAGATTTAAAAATAATAAAATAATACTTATAATAACGAATAAAAAAAAATTAATAGTAACAAAAAAATCAATGTTTGTTATAAATAAAATACTTTGATTTCCACATTAATTTTATATCCATTTTAAACAGAGATAAAATAATTGAAAATAAACAAAAAAATTCATTTACTTATAATTTTAAAAAGATATGTAATTTATTCACTACTTAATATGAAATTCACAACTTCCATGTAAAATAGTATAATTGGTATTACATGATATGCAATTTATTCTATGTTTAGTTGACATGTAATAGTTAAAATAAAAACACAATAATAACAAAAGGAAATATTTTATTGGGAGTCGTAACTAAAATATTTGAATGTCTAGATTGAATAAATAACATAATTGTATATTAAATTTACATATAAGGAGAAAAACAAAGTAGTTAAAATTAAAAATAGTATTATAATTTTACTTTTCATTGTAAAGGATATATATAGTTTACAACATTCTTAATATGAAGTTAATAAAGAATATTTAAAAAATATTAATAACACAAAAAAATATTAAGAAGTATTTCATATATATATAGACCTTTACGGATATATGTTTTCTATTGGGGTATGTATTAACATTTTAATATGTAGAATGTGAATTATAAATAAAATATTTCACACACGCACACACACACACACACACACACACACACACACACACATATATATATATATATATATATTAGTGTGGTTCACAAACACCCTGGTCAGTGAGTGGTCACTACGTCCACGAAAAATCTCGGCTAATCACCTCTCGGCCTACTGGGAAGGCCTAACCCACCTCCTGATGGCAAGGCACGGTTCTTGACCAACTCAGCTAACCCTTGGGGCTATATATATATATATATATATATATATATATATATATATATATATATATATATATATAATAATATATATTTTTTAGAGAGATTTGTGATTTATTCACTTTTAGTAAGGAGTTTAAATGTAATATTATATATGTATATATAAATATACATATAGAAAATGATAAATAAACGTGTAATAGTTAAAAAGATATTTATAATAACAAAAAAAAATTTATATAGAGAGTTCTATGGATATATGTTATAAATATTATTGGAATGTGTATTAATATTTTAATATTAGAATATGAATCCTAAATAAAATATTTCAATGTTATGTGTGTTTGTAACATTTTTTTAATTAAAATAAATTTAGGAGAGAATTTCTACATATAAAGAAATAGAGAATTCTTATTTCATGATTTTTTTAAGGAGATTTATAACTCATTAATTTTTTAATATAGAGTTGACATGTAACACACACAGATATATCTATATATATATATATATATATATATATATATATATATATAGCATTTTAAAAATTATTAAAAATAAGATTAACTATACAGAGAGAGTTCTATTGATATTTGTTTTCTACTTCTAAATATATTTGAGACATCTACTAATATGTTAGTGTGTAGAATGTGAATTATAAATATAATATTTCAATGTCAACTATATATATATATATATATATATATATATATATATAATTTATAACAAAAATAATTATATGGAGAGTTCTATCAATATATGTTTTCTACTTCTAAATATACATCTATTAATATGTTAGTGTGTAGAATGTGAATTATAAATAAAATATTTCAATAACTATGTATATATTATATAAATTAAAAAAGAATATATATATATCAGGGTGTTTCTCAAAACAAATATATATTTGCATCTTCAGATATTTGATGGCTTGATTGGTAGATCTAGCATTAATTATGTTCGAATTATCTTGATAAATCTTGGTAGAAATGTTCCAACAATTTAGTCAAAAATTTCTATCTATGACCGAAATTTCCACACTACTTCTAATTTTAAATAGGCAAATTTAAATAAAAATTGTAGTATTATACATTTTTTTATTTCTATTTGAAGTGTGCAAAGAGAAGAATTGCAATAATTTATGAGTATATGCTAGCATAGTTATATGAATAAAATTATATATTTCTTTAATTACTATTTTGTTGTAAGTCAAAGTTCTAATCATTCGTAAAAAAAGAGGTACATCGGTTTCAAATGCAAGTAGTCTCACCCAAACTAGGTTTGTTGACGAGTGTGATCAACATATGACAAGGAAACAAAAGAACAACTAGAAACACAGTCCACAACTTAGGATATCAAAAGGACTGAAAAACTATATAAAACAACTAAAACACATGTAACCATGCTCAATCATGTAAAATATTAGAAGCAAGATCTAGCTTACAAACTTCAAGATCTAGGTTACAAACTTTTTTATCTATCCTGATGATGAGCCACAGCGGATGGCTCAAAACGTCGATACAAAGAATTATGGATGCGATAATCCCCGAAGGAAACTCTACACAAAATACAAATCGCAGAAGCCTCAAAACAATAATTTCAACCCTGGACGGAAGGGAAAAATTACAAGAAGTTCGGATATTTGAACAGCTAAGATCACGAATTGTGAAGAACAAATCAAATCTCACCTTTCTCAAAGGTTGTAGGGATTCCTACGTCATTCCTACATTTGCCAACACCTCTATGTATTCGTTCTGCCGAGATCTAGCTTACATAATTTTTGATCTATCCTGATGATGAACCACAGTGGATGGCTCGAAACATTGATACAAAGAATTATGGATGCGATAATCTCGGAAGAAAACTCTACACAAAATACAAATTGCAGAAACATGAAAACAATAATTTGAACCAAGTATGGAAGGGAAAAATTACAAGAATTTCGGATATTTGAATAGCTAAGATCACGAATTGCAAAGAACAAAGGAAATCTCACCTTTCTCAAACACTGTAGGGATTCCTTCGTCATTCCTACATTCGCCAGCACCTCTATTTGTTATTTCTGTCGAGATCTAGCTTACACACTTTTTGATCTATCCTGATGATAAGCCACAGTGGATGGATCGAAATGTCGATACTAAGAATTATGGATGCGATAATCCCAGAAGAAAACTCTACAGAAGAAGCAAGATTGTCTGGAGTGGTCCATGGAGGAGGGGGCGGAGAATGAGCATTGTACATGCTCTTTGAAGTGCGCCATCTAGGACTCCAGCTTCTCCACTTCCTTTTTTAGCAAATTCTGACCTCGCCAAACCACCACAAGCCATTCCCAAACGTGACACTCAAAGTAATGCATCTTGTTCAACATATCAATAAGAACTATATGTTCTTCCTGCCACACCCTCTTAGAGGTTTCCAGACGGTCTAGTATATATTGGATCAAATCCCAACAATTATCCAAATAGCTATGGCGTTCCACCATTACTCCACTTCGGGCTCGTCTCTCTTTCCGCCAACTTCCTATGCCCCTTCACTGCGTCCTTCCCATCCCCCTTTGGAGTATGCAGGGTGCTCCCCCTGAAACTAACCAACTAACCACCATGACTATGACGAGCCCCAGAAGCTTCTCGACCCACTCTGCCAGCCATGTCACCACCCCCACCAAAGCTTCGGGATGCCTCTCCTACCATTGCCACTTGCAAGTGAGATACTCGACCACCTGGACTAGCAGAAATTCGCATAGTCGGGAGGAGGTAATGCGCATTGCGTGGCTCCAGATGCATCTTAACAAGGCCACAAACATAAGGAAAAGGAAGAATGAGCAAGCAATTACTAACCCACGCCCAAATTATGACTACATGGAAACTCCCCAACCACACCAGAAAAGCGTTAACGAGTCCAACCAGGGAAGCTGCAAGACACCAAGAACCCAATACAATAGTGAAACAATTAACCACCAAGTCATAGACTCCAGCCCCTTGCAGACAAAACACTGATCAGAAGCCCTGGGAGCAGACACCTCACCACGAAGGGATACCTTTACAAATGCAGAATCGTAGAGGAGAGTTGTTCAAAAGAGGAAACCTATTACTCTCCAGATATAGAGGAGAGCCAAAAACTCGAATACCCAACACCCACGACAAAGCTCATTGGTCGACCCAATTACTATCTGTCGAACCCTTATCCCTCTCAGAGAAGCCAGAGGCCACATAGTAGAAAAGAAAGCAACCAATTTGATTATTATTATTATTACTATTATTATTAAAAGAATTAATACCCGAGTGAAACATATATATTTAAAAAAAACATGTATTGTGATTCTTAATTATGGAGATTCATTTCTACATCATCATGAAAAATTTTAAGATTCAATTATAAAATTTCTTTATTTATACATAATCTTTATTACAATACCATGATCTCATAGCATGGCTTATCAATACTACATTCTCAAAACCTTCAAATCATTTAAATATTCTAAATTATTCTCTAAAAATTACATTTGACCAACCATCCCATAAATACTAATAATTAAATTAAAGTTGTTAAAAATTTAGATACATCTATTGACATAAATATTTTTAAATTATATATAGAAAATAAAATTAATAAAAACCAAAAACAAAAATAAATAAATATAATATTAAATAAAAAATAATTATTATAATTATAAAAAATTAATAAAATAAAATAATATAATTTTTTAGATATAAAAGAATGGCATTTCTCATTTAATTTTAAGTTTAAATAAATTGATTTTATTTATTTTACATTTTCTTCCGTTAATGTTAAATTTAATATCATTTTCTTATTAATTTAAATTCTATGACTATGAGAGGTTTTTATAATCTATTCATGACCATTAGAAAAATTAATCACGCTTTTAATATATTTTAATATACAATAGATATCATTTCCATAGTTGGTTAATTAAAAATTATTTGATAGATATAGTTTTTATTAAATTTAAAGTTTAAATTTTAAGAAAAAGAGTCGAGAGGAAACCATTTTTCTAAAAAATAATTGTTATATCCAAAATCAACCTAATTTCACAGATCTCTGAAGGGCTTCTTCGATTTAATTTAACATTAAAACTCCCCAAACATAAACTTAATTGAAAAATTAAAATTCCCCAACCTTAATTGAAAAAAAAAATAAATTGAATTACCATGTGAAATAAAATATAAAGCATTTTTCAATATCTTATCTCCCAAATTAAAGCATTTTTCAATATCTTATCTCCCAACATTGAATTGATGCATGAGCTAATTATAATTACCTTTCACACCATCTGAGAAAAAAAAAAACTGGATCCATAACTTTCTAAGCCAGAGGTACCCCTCACAAATTGTACCAAGATTTGAAGTGCTGGGTCTCAAATTAAAAGCTCACAAGGTGTTGGAACAACGCTCAAACCATGCCGTATATGGAATGTGGGGCCAGTTGACCCACTGGAAACCGAGAAAGGGGGACATATTCGTGGAGATGGCGTGTCTTCCACTGTATTATTATTAATCACGTTCAAATAATACAAATACGGAACCTCAGAAAACTTTTTCGCGAAGCTTCGTGTGATAGGGAAGAAATTTGCAGTGAGAATTGTGGATTTCATTTCAACCACTTTGAAAAATTAGATAAAGTCAATGGTTGAACCCTTTGTTGCAGCCATGTATTTCCATGGTGTTCTGAGAGAGAAGGAGAAGGCAGAGTTAATGAAGAATGAATCCAACTCTGTTGGGATTCAAAAGAACCATGCCGGGATGAATGCTGTAAGCGTTGCAGAGGCGAAGTGTAAGAATAAGAATCCTGTGAGGTCGGATGGTTCGTTCAAAAAGTATTTTGGTGAGAAAGGGAGCTTTACATCACAATTAAGAGTTGGGTTGGAGTTTGAAGAGCATTCTAACGAGGAAAAGGGTTTCTCTCCTTGCAGGACTGTCAATGGACTTGATAAGCCCTCAGCTACAAAGTGCATTCCTCAGCCAGTGGATCTCTCTGTTGTTGGAGAGCGTTCTAATTCGATTAATTTAGTCCCCAACCAGTCAGGTTTTGGATCTCCAATAGAAGTCAGCAGGGGATTCGACCACACGACGCAATCGGATGATGATCAGGATGGTTGTTCCAGGTTTGTGACTACTTTTAGGTTTATAATTGTAAAGGGTGAAATATTAGGGAATTTAGACTTCTGTGATCCATAACATTGTTTAGTAATCTTCGGCAAAATCACATAATCAATCTTTTGTTGACGCGTTTCGAACCAACCAGTGTGGTTCATCGTCAGGACAAGTTGAAGAACTGATCTGGCTAAGCTTGATTAAATAGAGTGTGCAGAGACCCCAACGGTTATATTGCAACGGCTAATTTTGACGTGATGATCATAGTCAAACTAATAATTTTATTTTATTATTAACAGAAACCTACTATTATTAGTTACTTGAATATAATAAATATAATGTTTAAATATAATGGTCATTATATTTATTAAATATTTATTATTATTCCTAAATTAATTAATTCCAAATAAATAGTATTAAATTACTATTAATCTTTAGAATTTAGTTACAATGGTAACTGTGTATTCATTTAATAAAAATTTTGTTTATACCTAAGGATCCAATGGTAAAGATATAATGGTTATTAATAAATAATGGTAAACTACATATAAAGGTCATTAATAAATTATATTATTATTCCCAAATTATTTAACTATAAATAAATGGTAATAAATTACTATTGTTATTAGAATCAAGTTATAATAGGTAAAAGTTAAAATCCAATAAATCATTTTAATTTAAAATTTTTTAATTGTAAAGGCCCATTCGAAATTAAAATAATAAGTACTAAACAATAATCTATATTTTCTTAATAGTTCTAATATTATTAAAAAACAATAAATAGTATTCTAGTTAAATCATTAATATTCCTAGAATGTAGTTAAAAGCCATAATTAACGTACATGTTTATTAATAATAGTATATTCATTAACCTAATAATATATTAGTTGGGTTTTTATTCGAAGTTCTTTTTTTCCTGTAAGCTAGTAGTGTTGAGGATACCATATGAAAGTAAGTTTTATCATTAACTTAGGTTTCTGGAGTTTTGGGGTATGGAATCGATTTACCACAGTGTGAATCCAAACCATGTTAGTTTACTTGTAATCCAAACCATGTTAGTTTACTTAGAGGATGTTATTGGTAATTTCGTTTGTTTTGGGGTATGGAATCGATTTACCATAGTCTGAATCCAAACCATGTTAGTTTACTTATAGGATGTTATTGGTAATTTCGTTTATGTTTGAATGCAGGCTCACTGCGCCCACGATTCCCGGCAAGCAATCTGGTGCGCAATTGACCACTTTCTACGGTGGAACGGTAAACGTTTATGACGATATTCCTGCAGATAAGGTAGGGGGATTATAACGGTTATGTTGTAGAGAAGGCCCTTATAATATTTGCAGGAACTATTTTAGAATATAATTGCATCTGTTTCCTGGTACAGGCCCAAGCCATCCTGCTAATTGCCAGCACGGGAAATTATATCAATTATCCACATATTGAAGTTCAGAAGGGCTGTAGATCGCAGATCACTCGGCTGAAAAAAACTTTATGCGAGGAATCAGGGAGGAATCAAGTTGCTAGCTATAAGAAGTGTGCCGGTATGTTTAAGTGTTTATATTTGTGTTGTTATTTTTGTTTAGCCGATAGATTTTACGAATATTTTGGAATTTTAATTTTAGCAATAAAATAATTATTTATATTATAAATTTTAGAAATATTTTGGAATTCTAATTACCACAAAAAGAAAAAAGAATTGTTTATATAATTATTTTTTGTTGTCTAATTAGTAAATTTTAAAAATGTTTTGGAGACTAAATGATAACAACCAAATTAATAATTTATATTATGTTTTCATTTCTATTCCAAAATATTTACAAAGCTACACTCAAATTAAACAACCATCTATAATATATAAATTTTTATTACTTTTCATAACTTGAACAAACAAATTCTAATTTTGGGAACATTTGTGAATGAGTTTCATTTAATGTTGATTCACATATTTATAAACCTATAAGCATAATTTAATAAAAAATTTGAAAACGTTGGAACCAAATAATATAGAGTGTACACAATAATAAACAATATTAATAATAATTAATTATTTTATGAAGAAATTTCTTTTGATTTTTTTCATCAAAATTAAATATAATTGTGAATGAAATTCGAATGTTGAATTATTCAAATTATATATTAAAATTAAAATAAATATCTGAATACATTGATGTAATTTTTTAATGCATATACCGTATTGATTCTCTGCAATAAAGGCTCATGTCATAAGAGTTTCTCTTTCAGCCCAGCTGTGCAAAATGCTCCTCATTTTTTTTGTGTACAAGGCTCTCAAGTAGTCTATGTGATAGCATAAAGAGATCTGGTTAAGTGATACATCTTCGGGTGTTAATTTTAATTGATTTTTTAAATATTCCTAAAATATTAATAACTACACTAAAAGTAGCTTAAAGCTACAGGTTCGTGAAGCTCTAAAAAAACTGTAACTCTAACCCTAAAGGGGCGAAAAGCTCTCCTAATTAGAGGACTGCATTAACTTAAACTTAGGATAGAAACTATTTCTTACGATCTTTCCCTATAAATACTACTGATTCCTTGCCATGTGCTTTTGTCATTGTCAGATCTTCCAATGATGAGGAACCATTCCCTGCACCGTTTTCTGGAGAAGCGCCAAGAAAGGTACCATAATTACTTCGCATTTCCCATTCTGCATTATAAACATTATGCACCCATTTGGAGTGAATGGGCTGCTGCAGCTGAATGTTGATTGGTTGCATGTCCTTGTACTGTATGCATTCTGAAATTCCTTTTACACAAAGATGTAAAGTTCCATATATTGCACCAAAGAACAGTAAACATATTGTAGCTGACTGGTTATTCTTCACCATCATTTTGATATGTCTGCTATTGAAAATTACAACTAAAAGCTATAAATACAAGTACTGTGTTCTGTTGTGGCGTGCAGGCTTAATGCAAATGCAAAGTCTCCATATGGTACGGCCGCCAAAGCAGAAAATACTAAACCTCGGCAATATCCACAGTTGTCGTCATCTGCCATACCTGTTGGAAATTTTTGCTAATTTCAAACAAAATTCAACAGAGCAGAACAATGCTTTGATACCATGTTGGGAATTTATGATAATTCCATAAAAAACAGACAAAAAAATGCTTTGTTTTAACACTCTGTTTTAGCACAGAAAACTGAAAATCGTTTGCTGGAAACGGTGTTTCAGCAACGCAGTTTGGTGTTGCAGCAATGCTGAAACTGGTGTTTCAGCAACACAAAAAAAATATTTTCTAAAAACTGAATTTCAACAGTGCACAACAAAAGGGAAATTGTATTCATTTACAATACTTCCTCTAACAGAGGGATTTCTACAAGACTACTTTAAGGACAGTTCAAAAACTTAAAGAAAACTTCACGCTGTACATTACAGAAAACAAAATACTCTGTCTCCTTTGAAAAATCAACACGACGTTTTTCACTGCTGTGTCTGCACTTTGCACTGCTGTGTCTGCACTCCTGTGCATCTACAAAACAATCTGTTTCTACTCAGAATTAACGCTGATGTAACACTCAGTTTCTGCTCAAAATTAACGCTGCTATAACACTCTGTTTCTTTCTTGAAACATTTTACACTGCTGTGTGTAAATTTCATTCATACATACACGCTGCTGCGTACATAAAAAAAAAGATTCTGCACTGTTGTGCATTACAAAGAGAGCTCTGTCTCTATTCAAGAAAAAGATTAACACATTGTTGTGTCTCACATTACATTTTTCATGTTTTTCAAAAACTGAACTTCACCTTTTTTTTCTTGTGCCAAAAAAAAACAAAACTACACCTATGAATTAAAATAAAATAAAATTAAAATCTTACCTACATTTACCAACCACAGCAATAAATTACCATCATTCCGTAATAAATCGCTGTGTAATGGCTGATTCAAGAAAGCACTGGAGCTGCGGTTGTTTAATGGCAGATTCATCAATGCAGAGGTATGGCAGTTGATTCATCAGTACAGGGGTATGGCAAAGGACTGGCCCTGCAGTTGAAAATAATATTTCAACACTCCCCTTTAGTTTCAACTGCTGGGTTATCAGTCATACCCAGACATTTCCTCAAAAACTCAAAACTTTTCTGTCCCAAAGGCTTGGTTAGAATGTCTGCAACCGACTCCTGAGTTTTGCAATGTACTAAGACAATTTCTCCATTATTTACCAACTCTCTGATATAATAAAACCTTGTGTTAATGTGTTTCGTTCTCTTATGAAACACATAATTTTTGGATAATGCAATAGCAGAACTGTTGTCACAATAAATCACAGCTCCTTTTACCTACTCTTGGCCTAAGCTCCTTAACATCCTTCTCATCCAAACTGCTTGACATGCTGCAACTGTAGCTGCCACGTACTCTGCTTCTGCTGTGGACAATGCCACAATTGGCTGTTTCTTGGAAGCCCATGAAATGGCTCCTGAACTCATGTGAAAAACATAACCGGATGTGCTTTTCCGGTCATCTACTCTTCCAGCCCAATCACTGTCAGTGTATCCAACTAAATCTGAACATTCTGAGACAGTATATAAAATGCCAAACATTTTAGTACCTTTAACATACCTCAGAATCCTTTTTGCTGCCTGCCAACGTGCTTCTTTTGGTCTCTCCATGAATCTGGAAATTAGACTAACAGCATATATTATGTCTGGCCTAGTTGCAGTCAAATACATGAGGCTGCCAACTATGCTCTTGTACAAACTAGGATCAAAATCCTCGTTGCTGTCTTCTTTGCTGAATTTTAATCCCATTACTGTGGGAGTGATTGCTGCCTTGCACTCTTGCATATTAAATCTGCCCAACACTTCATTTACATATTTTGCTTGTGAGATGAAAATTCCATTTTCATTTTGATCTACTTCTATTCCTAAGAAGTATCTCAGCAAACCCATGTCAGTCATTTCAAATTCCTCTTTCATGACTGTTTTGAAGTTTTCAATGAGGTAGTCATCATTACCTGTAAAAGTCACATCATCAACATACAACACTACAATTAAAATCTTACGATCCTTTTCTTTGATGTAGATGGTGGGTTTTCCCTCACATTTGTCAAATTCATTTTCCAGTAGATAGGAATCTATCGTACTATACCATGCTCTTGGCGCTTGCTTCAGCCCATAAAGAGCTTTCTTCAATATGCACACTTTGTGCTCTTCACCTTTCTTCTCATAGCCTAGAGGTTGTTCAATGTAAACCTCTTCCATTAACACTCCATTTAGGAATGCTGATTTCACATTCATTTGGTAAACTTTCCACTTGTTTTGTGCTGCTATGGACAACACTGCTCTCATGGTTTCCATTCTAGCAACCGGTGTGAAAGTTTCTTCATAATCTCTCCCATACTGCTGTTTGTATCCTTTGACAACCAGCCTTGCCTTGTGTCTTTCTATTTTGCCCAGCATTACTCTTGGTCTTGTAGACCCATTTAACTCCAATGACTTCTTTACCTTTTGGTAGCTCAACTAAATCCCATGTCTTATTTCTTTCTATGGCATTCATCTCCTCATCCATAACTTCTATCCATTTCCTATCCTTAATTGCATCTTCGAAATGAATAGGGTCTTCAACATGACAATATAAAGCAAATAAAGAATTCATACCTTCATTTGCTGCTTCTTATTCATAAATGTCATTTAAATTTCTGAACTTCTTACCTCTTTCATTTGGTGTATAAGTGCTTGAAGAAGCACTTGAATTTCCTCCTTGTGATGTGCTTAGAGAAGCACTTTCATTTCTCCTCAAGGGTGTCTCTTGCTGTTCTGTTGTTGGCGCTGTTGTTTGGGGATGTGTTTTAGTCAACTCCTCATCATCATCATCATGAGACAAACAATTTTTAACATTAACTGTTTTCTCTATGCTTCCATCCCAAGCTTCCTCCTCAATAAATTGAACATCTCTTCTCACAAAAAACTTCTTGGTGGATGGGATATACAACATGTATGCTTTGGATTCCTCACTGTACCCAATGAAAATACACTTCTCCCCTTTGCTGTCCAATTTTTTCCTTAGCTAATCTAGAATGTGTGCATAAGCCACACAACCAAAAACTTTCATGTGGGTGACTCCTTGCTTTCTCCCACTCCATGCTTCTTCTGGCACTTTGTTCATCACTGCTTTTGTAGGACACTTATTCAAAAGATATACTACACAGTGTACAGCTTCAGCCCAATAATCATTTGGCAAATGCTTTGCCTTCAACATGCTTCTCACCATATCCATGATTGTTCTGTTTTTCCTTTCAGTAACTCCATTTTGTTGTGGGGTATAGCTAGCTGTAAATTGCTTGTGAACTCCATTTTCTCTGCAAAACCGCAAGAATTCTTTGGAGATATATTCACCTCCTCTGTCTACTCTCAAAACTTTGATTCGCAACCCACTCTGATTTTCCACAAGTGCTTTGAAATTTCGGAATTTTTCAAACACTTCACTTTTGTTCTTTAGGAAATAAACCCAAGTTTTTCTAGTAAAGTCATCAATAAATGTTAGAAAATATTGGCTGCCTACAAGTGATGGAGCTTGCATCGGTCCACATAAATCTGAGTGGACAATTTCTAAGGGTGCATTCGCCCTTACACTTTTCTTGGTTGGAAAACTTTCTCTGTGTTGTTTCTCCAATATGCAGCCTTCACAAAGGCTGTCCAGTTTCTCTATCAATGGTAATCCTCTTACCATTCCTTTTCTACTCAACAAATTAAGACCTCTAAAGTTGAGATGTCCAAATCTCAAGTGCCACAACCAATTTTCATCCTTTGGCACACTTTGGAAAGCTTCTTGTGTCACTGCTGCAATTTCTTCTTTATTTTTCAAATCTTCTCTTATTCTAGGAGGGAACATCCTATTCCTTGTCATCTTCACTTCAGCAATGCATCGTTTGTTGGGTGCTCTATTCATGATGGTGCATACATCATTCTCAAAAAAAACATTGTACCCCTTATGGACAAGCTGTCCAATACTCAAGAGGTTACACCTCATTCCAGGAACATAATAGATATCTGCTATGGTTTTCCTTTCTCCTTTCTTTGTAAATATTTTAACTTCTCCTTTTCCCATAACAGAGATTTTGCTATCAGTCCCAAGTGTGGCTTGTGATTTCACACTTTGATCTAAAGCAGAAAACAGGGCTAAGTTTCCTATCATATGGTTACTACAACCGGAATCTAGAAACCATATATCTTCACTGTTTGTTTCAGCCATAATACAAGCTAACAATACATTATCTGGCTGATATTTTCTCTAGTAATATTTGCATTAGATCTATTGTTCATATCATGTTGCTTCTTCCTACATTCACTGGCATAGTGCCCATATTTTTTACAATAATAACATTGGACATTGGATTTTTCATACCTTTGTCCTTGAGCATGATGTTGTCCACTTTGTTGGCTGCTGCCATGGCCTTGGTTCTGATTTGGATTGCTGCCTCTTCCATGAGCATTTGTTGGGCTGTTCCTTCCACCTCTATTTTGACTTCTGCCTCTTCCTCTCTTGTTTCCTCTGCCTTGACCTCTTCCTCTTCCAAAGGACATCTGGGTCTTGAAGGCTTGTTCTAGAGATGAGTTTTCATTTCTACTCAACCTCTGCTCATGTGTTATCAGTGATGCATGGAGTTCATCAACTGAAAAGTTTGAGAGATCCTTTGTCTCTTCTATGGTGGTGACAATCACATCAAACTTTGAGGGTAGGACCCTCAATATTTTCTCCACAATCCTCCTTTCTTCAAGAATTTCTCCATGAGACCTTATCTGTGTGATCAATCCAATTGCTTGTGTGAAGAATGAGTCAATATTGTCTGACTCCTTCATGCGCAGATTCTCAAAATCTTTCCTCAGCAACTGTAGTTTTGTTGTCTTCACTCTCTCCATGCCTTGATAGGTTGTTTTGAGAGTTTTCCATGCTTCTCTGGATGTCTTGGCTGCTGCTATCCTTGGAAACACACTCTCATGCACTGCTTGATATAAGAATACAAGGGCTTTTGAATCCTTCTTCTTATTGCTCTTCAATAGCTCTTTTTCTGCCTGAGTTAATCCATTAAACTCTTCTTCATTTGCTGGCTCTTCAAATCCATATTCAACAAATTCCCATAAATCTTGTGAGGCAAATACAACTTTCATGGTTATGGCCCAATAGTCATAGTTCTTTCCATTGAACTGTGGGAGCTGGGTATTAAACATACCCACGCTGGTGCTGGCCATTCTTTCAATACTTGACTGTGTAAAAAAAAATCACCGACTGTCTTCAATAGCAACACAAAATTTCTTAAGAAATACCTTCGATTCTTTCTTGGCTGAGTCTTCACTCTGCTGGTGAAGCTGCTACAACAATAAACCCTTCCTTCAGCTTCTTTGACACTTCAAAGAGCCTGGACTAGCTCTGATACAATGTTGGGAATTTCTGCTAATTTCAAACAAAATTCAATAGAGCAGAACAATGCTCTGATACCATGTTGGGAATTTATGATAATTCCATAATAGACAGACAAAAAAAATGCGTTGTTTTAACACTCTGTTTTAGCACAGAAAACTGAAAATCGTTTGCTGGAAACGGTGTTTCAGCAACGCAGTTTGGTGTTGCAGCAACGCTGAAACTGGTGTTTCAGCAACACAAAAAAAATATTCTCTGAAAACTGAATTTCAACAGTGCACAACAAAAGGGAAATTGTATTCATTTACAATACTTCCTCTAACAGAGGGATTTCTACAAAACTACTTTAAGGACAATTCAAAAACTTAAAGAAAACTTCACGCTGTAAATAGAAATTACATTACTGTGTCTGCACTGCTGTACATTACAGAAAACAAAATACTCTGTCTTCTTTGAAAAATCAACACGTTGTTTTTCACTGCTGTGTCTGCACTTTGCACTGCTATGTCTGCACTCCTGTGCATCTACAAAACAATCTGTTTCTGCTCAGAATTAATGCTGCTGTAACACTCTGTTTCTGCTCAAAATTAACGCTGTTGTAACACTCTGTTTCTTTCTTGAAACATTTTACACTGCTTTGTGTCAATTTCATTCATACATACACGCTGCTGCGTACATAAAAAAAAACTTCTGCACTGCTATGCATTACAAAGAGAGCTCTGTCTCTGTTCAAAAAAAAGATTAACACACTGCTGTGTCTCACATTACGTTTTCATGTTTTTCAAAAACTGAACTTCACATTTTTTTTCTTGTGCCAAAAAAAAACAAAACTACACCTGTGAATTAAAATAAAATTAAATTAAAATCTTACCTACATTTACCAACCACAACAATAAATTACCATCATTCCGTGAGTGACCACCATTCCGTAATAAATCACTGTGTAATGGTTGATTCAAGAAAGCACTGGAGCTACGGCTGTTTAATGGCAGATTCATCAATGCAAAGGTATGGCAGTGGATTCATCAGTACAGGGGTATGGCAAAGGACTGGACCTGCAGTTGAAAATAATATTTCAACACGCTGCAATAGGGTTCTTTTCCATAATCCTACGCCATGAAAACCTGTGATATTATCCAAGCCACCACTTTATTATGCAATTTGATAATACATTAACCTCACTGTATAATAGTATATTGCCATTGATCATAGCTATTTGTAGCCTGTGAATCAAGATGGCCCAGTACTAGTTGATACAGATCGTTGACTACAAGCAGTATTATTGCAGTGAAGTCACTATAATTTATTAAACGCACACTTCGTTATTCGGTCGTATTACAGAAATTTCTTGTAAATGTGAAAGCAGGCTTTCTTTCCGGCTTTCTTCTGAGATAGAAGAAATCGCATTACATTGAATATCGAGATATTAGCGACTCCTCGTATTTTCTTGTTCACAGAAATTGATTCGTGAACTGACCACTGCTAGCACATGTAGCTCCGTTGTTTAGTTTACATTTGCACTGGGTTTTTGTTATATAGAAACCATGCTAGACAATAAAGCTAATTGTAATGGCATAAATGTGAGACATTAAAATATTGGGGATATTTTAAAAATATACTTTTTACAAATAAAAAATGATGGTTTTATTAGTTTTAATTTTGTATAAAAATTAGATTTAATGTGAGTTAATCTCATTTTATAGAGGAAATAGAGAAAAAACACATTTACCTGGAAAATAAAATGTTTTCTTAGTTCAATGAATGGGAGATAAAGTGGAACGTCCTATCAAGCAAGAAGTGCTCAAATAGTCCTTGTACTTTTCCTTTGTAATGTAACCATTGTTTTTCTGGTATGTAACCAATGTTGACTATATTATAAAGATAATATAATATACTAGTCGTTGTTTGTGTCATTAATCTTTCGTTAACATGTGAAAATGTCATCATCATTGCTTAACTTCAAGATGTGAAAACTAATGATTCATGAATTAATCATCACAGGAGAATCTATGAGGACAACTTTTCAGGGGTTATACTAGTCGTTGTTTGTATCATTAAACTTTCGTTAACATGTGAAAATGTCATCATCATTGCTTAACTTCAAGATGTGAAAATTGATGATTCATGAATTAATCATCACATGAGAATTTATGAGGACAACTTTTCAGGTCTCAAACAGAGGAGGTTCACAGATTTAATTTTTATTTTTCATTGGTATCTTGTTTTTAAATTCAGATTGTTTTTATTTCTTATCTTTTTTTCTTAATGTTTTTTATTCATGACATTTATCTCTAGTCATGTTAGATCTAGTTGATGATATTTTTCTCTAGGCAAGTTAGCTCTAGGGATTAGATCAGCCAAAAAAGTCTTCTCCTCTTTGTAAAAATTGAGTACTTTTCCCTTTTTTGTCTTTCATGTCTTTTCTTGGACCATAATTGATTTTAATTGTTTGGTGGCATTTAAGAATCTAATTATTCATCTAGTGAATCTTCTTGCATTTACAAAAATAATAATAAGTAAACAATTTTAGTTTATTAATAAAAATAAATATCTATAGTCTTATAAAATATTCACTTTTCACTTTTTAGCTTTTCAATCACATCTCAAATTTATAAAATCTTAAAAGTCACTTGTAGAAATGATTTCACAAGAAGTACTACAATTAATTTAAATTCTTACATTATCAATAATAAAAACACATTCATTTAATAATAACAAGAGCCACCTCGTAGCAATGTCACTACTTTTGCCCATGTGGCTCTTGTTTTTTTTTCTTTTGCCATTTGTACTTATTAGTTGCTTGGTTACTTAGCTAAGAGTCTATCTACCATACTGAATCAGAAAAATCCTAGGAATATAAAATGTGTTTCCTTCAAGTTCATTTTTTTCATCTCAAATCTAAATAAATTTATATCGTTCCCTATATTAATAAACCTACCCCTACCAGGCTACAAAATAGTCATCTTTTTCATCGCGCGCTGCCCCCCCCTGCGCTTTGCAAGCTAGGGTTCTGGGAGCCATTCAGCGCCGCCCTGGCTGCTGCGCCCCTGCGCACAACCTCGCCCTCCCCTCTCACAGCTAGATGGAGATTCCTGAGGGCTCTGCCCCCCCTGCTGATCCGCCTCCCGAATTCTCTGCCTTCAGATCTTTGATTGCATCCGGGACAAAACACCCTCCTTCTACATTCCAGCAGAAATTTATCAAAAGAATGGATACGATTCCTTCAGTTGCCCTGCCAGAGGAGGATACCTGCAAAGCGGTATTGAACCTGGTAGAAAGAGGTCTCATAGGCCAGTTTACAGGCTTATGGCCTTGCCCCAAATCCGTGGAGGAATGGACACAAAGAAACTGGAAACCTCTGATAAAAGACGGAGTTAAGAGCTACTTTGTGGGCAAAGGGTACTTTGTTTTTGTTTTTGAAAACACAGAAGACAGAAGCTTAATATTCAGAAATGGCCCCTACTTCATGGGGCCGCAGGGCCTGTATTTAAACAAATGGACTCCAGATTTCGATCCCTCCCAAGACGTCCCATCTGCCGTGCCGGTGTGGGTGAGACTCCCTCATTTGCCTCTTCACTGCTGGAATAAAAAATTGCTCCAGATCATCGGGAACGCGCTAGGCAAATACATAGATCAGGCTGTAAGAAAAGACCAATACTCATGCGCCCGAATCTGTGTTGAAGTGGACCTCGAGGAAGGATTGCCTGAAGCGATCAAGCTCACGGTGGCAGGTTGGACGCATGTCCAAGAGCTCGACTATGAACAGCTCCCCTTTAAATGCAGACACTGCCACGGTCACGGACACTTCGCAAAGCACTGTAAGAAGAGAGCAGAGGAGCAATCTAAAAAACATATCGGGGACCAATGGACCCTAGTCCAGAGAACAGCCCATGCAAAAAAAGATGCAGGAAAAAGCACAGCAACAGGATCTAGGAACATTCCCATTCCAACTTAGGAAACGGTAGAAATCTCAAAAGGAACGGAGGGTGTACAGACTGATCCACCGAACAAAGCCCAGGAAAATGAGGATCATGTAGAAGCCCCTCCTTCAAGCAAAGAGGGAGGGGTCGCCATCCAGATTGAAGCTTCCCAAGGCAGCCCCCCTAACCCCACCTATGCAGAAGTCACAAAGAAAAAGGCAGTCGAAAGCTCAGAGTCCTCAGAGGAAGAATTCTTTGAGCACCCATTAAAAAGAGCCGAAAGGAAATCCCGCAAGGAAAAAAGAGAAGAAGAAGCAGAAAGGCTCAAAACACAAGGAAGCCAGTCCACAATAGAAATGATGATCGGAAGAAATAGTAGGCCCAGGTCATCCAAGGGTGGCTCCACCCCGCTCACAGGTAAATAATGAAGCTAGTCTCTTGGAATTGTAGAGGTCTGGGGAACCACGCAAAAATAGAAGCAGTAAAGGACCTATTAAAGTCAGAACCTGCAGACATCCTCTTGCTCCAAGAGACAAAGATAGCAAGACAAGCTCTGCTAGAAATCAACAAGTCAAAATGGAAGAAAAGCTCAGGCATAGCGGTCAGCGCTCGGGGCTCTTCGGGAGGACTGGCAACTCTCTGGGCCGAAGATAAATATCAACTGATCAAAACTCACGAGACCCTACATTGGATATTCACAGAAATAATCCACCTCGCAAGTAAGTTGGCTATCTCTCTTGTGAATCTTTATGTTCCTGTCAATTATTCTGAAAAAAGAGACTATTGGAACTCTCTGGTAGCGTTTCTAGAGCAGGAAACCCCCAACAATATCATTCTTACTGGAGTTCTCAACATCGTTTTGAAAGCCAAAGAGAAAAAAGGAGGCACCAATTCCAAGGATCCCATGGTTGCCATAGTGGAAGAGCTCGCTCAGCAATGAGATTTGCAAGATTTCAACCCAATTCAAGGAATTTTCACCTGGTCAAACAATCGAACTAGGACAGAACACATTTCTGCCCGTTTGGATCGCTTTCTAGTGCAAACCTCTCTCCTCATGAATAAGAAGATCATAACAACAAAAATTTTGCCCAAGTTGTCCTCTGACCACAAGCCAATACAGCTCTGTCTAGAAGATGAAGAGGACTTGGGTCCCATTCCATTTCGCTTTTATCCCCAATGGATCGAAAGGGAGGGCTTCTTTGAGACGGTCAAAGTAGCTTGGGCCTCCTCCATTTCAGGTTCTCCAAGCTTCGTTTGGGAGCAAAAGCTGAAACTCACCAAAAAAGCTCTGAAGGTCTGGATCAAGAAACCAGCCCCCAACCCTACCTCCCAAAGAGTTGTTGTAGTCCTGGCACTGCACACCCTTCAAAACGACATGGAAAGCAAAAACATTAATGAAGAACTACTGGACATGGAAACAAAAGCTCAGAGAGTAGCCTTCCAATCCTTCAGAAAAGAGGAAGAGTACTGGAGATTAAAGTCTAGAAGCTTGTGGCTAAAAGCTGGGGATCGCAATACCTCTTTCTTCCACTGGCAGTACCGAGCCAGATTGTCAAGGAACTATATAGCAGAAATAAAGACATCGGAGGGCCAAACCTGCAAGGGATTCCAACAAGTCAAAGAAGCAGCTGAAATACACTTCCAAAATCTTTTCAGCTTGGATGCCCAAGGTGAAGAAGCGGATGACGCAGAATTTCTCACTCACATCCCTTCCCTCATCTCTCCAGAGGACAACTCTGATCTTTGCAAACCGGTTTCGGAGGAAGAGATAATCAAAGTTATTTGGTCCATGGAATCCGACAAGGCCCCCGAACCTGACGGATTCACCATTCGTTTCTACAAAGCATGCTGGGACATCATTAAATATGATCTACAAAAGATGATACGGGGATTCTTGAAAAAAGCTAAAGTAGGTGGCAGCACCAACTCAACCTATTTAGCTTTGATTCCCAAAGACTCCAACCCGGAAACTTTCGCTAGATTCAGGCCAATATCATTATGTAATGCCTCCTACAAGATCTTGGCAAAACTGTTGGCTAACAAATTAAAGCCCTTGCTCCCTCGGATTATCTCTAGTTCCCAAGTAGGTTTCGTGGAAGGCAGGCACATTCTGGACAACGTCATTCAAGTGCAGGAGACCATACATTCAAGCAAGCAAAGAAAAGAGAAAGGTATGCTCATAAAGTTAGACATGGCGAATGCATTTGACAGAGTCAACAGAACATTTCTCAGCAAAGTTTTGCTCTCCTTTGGCTTTTCTCCTCAGTTTGTTAATCTCATAAAAGCCTGCACGGACAACCCATGGATAGCCCCGCTCATTAATGGCAGGCCAGTCAACTTCTTCCAAACTAAGAGAGGCATCAGGCAGGGATGCCCGCTCTCCCCCTTTCTATACATCTTAATGGCTGAATCTTTAAGTCAAAAACTTGAAGCCGAAATAATGTCAGGATCCCTTCCGGGCCTCAAACCCACCAGCAGAGTAAACCCTCTGAATCATGCACTCTTTGCAGATGACTCGATTCTTTTGGGAGGTGCCTCAACCAGAATAGCTAAGGCCTTCAACACGGTCATCAGAAACTACTGCAAAGTCTCAAGAGCTTTGGTAAATGAAAGAAAAAGCGAAGTCTTCAGCTAGAACACTGATCAACAGGAGCTCAACAATATAGCTAATATTCTTGGATTCAAAGGGCACTCCCACTGGGACAAGATCAGATATCTTGGGCTTCCCATAATCTCAAGAGTGAACAAGAGGTCGCTTTGGAGCGACATAATAAGCAAATTCAAAACCAAAATATCGAAATGGGGAGGATTCTGGTTAACTAAAGGAGGCAAGCTCATTTTAATAAAATCTCAGCTGTCTGCCTTAATAATTTACCAAGCAGCATTCTTGCTCGCCCCAAGAAATGTTATGGATCAAATCTCCTCTCTCCTCAAAGACTTCCTCTGGCAAGGAGGCAGGGGCAATGATAAGAAACAGCACCTGGTAAACTGGGATACTGTCAAAAAACCCATCGATGAAGGAGGATTGCAAATAGGAGACCCCTCCCTGGTCAACCTTGCCCTCGGTAGCAAAATCTTGTGGAAGATGATTAAAGAACCAAGGCATCCTATTAGTGCCATTTTGAGATCAAAATACACTAACAAAGCTGATTTGAGAAACCTCCAGCTGGGATATACTGCCAACAGCACGCTGCTGTGGAAACTCTGTTACAAGAGCAGCAATTTCTTCAACCGAAATGCATACAGGATACCAGGGAATGGTAAGCACACTCGCCTCTGGCATGATCGTATAATGGGGCGAAATCCACTAATTGACAACGAGGAGATCTCCGATTTAAGAAACTGGCTCATATCAGTAGGCAAGCTAAGCGTTTTTGACATTTCGGCTTGGGATCAAAGAGATGAATGGGCTGGTTGGGCAATCCACGATCCCCCTGCCCACCTGCAAACACAATTAAACAGTCTGCTCAATCTGATGGAAGACGCAGCACCGATACACCATTCCATGCAAGATCGATGGGGCTGGGGTCATTCTGGGGAATATACAACAGCAGAAGGTTACAAAGTGTTCCAGACAATAGGATACAGTAAGCATAGTGCTGCGTTTTGGAAAAACGTATGGGAGCCACTAGCACTCCCAAAATTCAACTTTTTCTTCTGGAAGTTGATTCATAACAAGATTCTTACCGGTGACAATCTGGCAAAAAGAAAGTTTGCTGGCCCTCACAGGTGCGCTCTTTGCAGGTGCAATGCTGAGACTGCTCAGCATCTATTCATTGATTGTCTGTTCGCCAAGGAAGTCTGGGATCTCATGCTCCAAGAATTCCACATGAACTCTCCCACTCAGATCTCTGTCTTAGATCTTTTTGCAGATTGGAGTCACCTTTACCCATATCGAATTCCTCATAAATCTTTCTGGCGCAAAGTCTGGAATGCCCTGCCCAAGTTCGTTTGCTGGCAGATTTGGTTGGCTCGCAACCAGAAGATTTTTAATGACCTGAATCACACTCCCTTGCAAGTAGCAGCAAAAGCCAGAACTTTCCTCCTAGAAGCGGCCCAGCTGTAGTATCACAAAGAGGACACAACGCTTCAGCCGGTTGAGAAGGAGTGGCTCGGATCTCTTGAACCTCAAAGCAGAAAGAACCTCCTCTCTCCTCAAACAGAGCATCCAATCTGGAAAAAGAGAGACTCTGATGAAACATTTCAGCACTGGTGGAGAGCTCAAAACACTCACACAATCTTCTTCGATGGGGCGTCCAAAGGAAACCCTGGTCCCTCTGGTGCCGGAGGGATCATCTATTCCCCAGATGGTGTTTCCCGTGACTCTTTCTACTGCGGTCTTGGCCTGAAGACCAATAATCAAGCGGAGCTTCTCAGTCTCCTCAAAGCATGTCAAATTGCTAGAGAGAAAGGGATCAAAGATATATAGGTATTTGGAGACTCGGAGATTCTCATAAATAAGCTGAACACGGAAGAGCAATTCAGAAACGCAAGCCTCAACAGAACGTTGGAAAGACTGAAAAGAGTCCTCTTTGCCTTTGCTTCCTACAAATTTTAGCATATCCTCAGAAGCTCAAATAGTGAAGCGGATTCGATGGCCAACAAAGGGAGCGCAACGGATAAAGGGCTGCTCTTCATAAACGAGGACAGATTTGTAGAAATCCCATGCTAATGTCAAGATTGAAAAGCAGTTTCTGCTGAACAAGTATGATGTAATTAGGGCTGCTCAGGCAAAGCCCCACTCTCTTTTCCACATAAATAAAAAAACATACTCGTTAAAGTTAAAAAAAAAAAAAAAAAAAAACCTACCTCTACTAGCTTATAGCTATGGATCAATATTTCCACTCTAATCTAATACAAATCCAAAACAAATTTTGTTCTAACTTTTTATTTTATATTTTAAAATATATTTTTCAATCAATTCATTCAACATTTAATAAAATTGATTCCTCATCACAAATTTTAAGTGTCATATATATATATTAAAAATTTTAGAAATATTAAATTTATTTATATCTAAAAAAACAATAACACATCTTAAATAATAAAAAATCAACATATCACTAAACATTATATTTTCAAATTTAAAATAATAATAATAATTAAACTACCTATTAAATAAATTAATTTTCTTTAAAAAAATCCATTTAACCAAAGCTAACATAAAATGAAAAGCTTACATGAATCGGTACAAATTCATTAAAATAACTAAAAACAATCAAGGAAAGAGAATGCCTAATTTATACTTGTTAGGAAGGGCACAAGGAAAGAACGCCTAATCCATGCTGGTTAGGAACGGCACAAGGAAAGAGAACGCATAATTTATGCTCGTTAGGAAGGGCACAAACATGTTGGTTGGATAATTTGTAGAAAATGTTGTACAATTCAATTTTCATATTAGCAATTGTTGTTTGTACAACATAAAAATGAACATGGACTTTAAGCAAAGTGCATTGTGGGTTATCTTGTTGTTTACATTTAGTACTGGGCACAATAATGCTTCTATATATATCATTTTAAACAACGGAAATGAGATTAGTGAGATGAACTACGGAATGGTAGAATCAAGATTTGGGGATTTTTCCATATTAAAGTGGAATCAATTAATGGAAGGAGATAGCACTTTGGCCTTTGTCCATATTGGATCTCAAATATTTGTTTCAAAATTATTTTAGAGAAGTACTACAATTTCAACAAATAAATTGATTTTTAAGAAAAGTGAATTACTCACAACATGATAAAATGAAATACATACAAAAGGCATAAAATAAATCATACAGTATTAGATTTGACTCTCATCGTAATAAGAGCTTTTGTCATAAGCTTTGAATGCCCAAAACTATTGGGGCTATAGAGTAGATTTGTGTTTCCCTTGGACTCATTGTTTTAGTAAACATGCCATGTCTCTCTTCGAGGATCCTTTGATATCATGAATTGATTTGTTTTTCATCCTTTGAGTATCATCAATGTGTCGATTGGACTCATTGCTTTAGTAAACATGCAAAGTCTCTCTTCGAGGATCCTTTGATAACATGAATTGATTTGTTTTTCATCCTTTGAGTGTCATCAATGTGTCAATTGGTGTTAGTAGATTTAAAAATTTCCATGCCATACATAGATTCTGGCTAAGAGTCTCTTAGGTTTTGAAGTAAATGTTGGGGATTTTATTAGTGAGCATGTTGAACATATTGAAGAGACTGAGAAGCTTGTTATCAAAATTATGTAAAAATAATAGCAAATCAAGTTAAATGGCGTAATGGAGTGTAATCTCCACTTGATCACAATCAACAATTCCATTATGAGTATCCAACTTTGAATACGAATTTTGTACTCCCAACTTGCATGAATGTAAATAAAGTCCAAGATGAAGCTAGTGAAATTCAAATTTACCATATTGAACTAAGCTTAAAGACAATTAGGATTTAGCTATTTTAAGAGGTGGAACTTTGGTTTCCTCCATTTTAGTTCAGAGTGATAAGAAGGAAACCAATGATCAATAAAGTGGCCATTTTTGTTACTTACCAAAAATTTAAAGAAACCTTAATGTCTTTTGTGGAAGCTGTTACTTCAATGCGGAACTCGAGAATCAACGTCTTGAATGGAGCCTTATCGGTAACTCATGGCTCGATAGGAATCAATCAAAGTAATTGACAGATAAATAAGTTGTAAGTGGTCTGAAATTTTAATGAGATTAAACCTATAAACAAGGAAAATTCGAGTTCTCAAAAATCCTTGGAATGGTGTAGAGTTAGGTAGGCTTTCGCTGTGGATAGTAGCGGTGGGTGTTCCAAACTTGCAAGGAGTCGATGTCGACAAGTAAATTTGATTTGATGGACTAGGTCATGTCGTAAAAGAGACAAGTGCTAATGTCATGCCTCAGGGCTTGACGCCCTAGTGATGCCGGAACAGTGATGTTAGCACCTTGGAAATTACAAATTTAAATGTTTACGTTAAAAATTAAAAAATATATATATTTGCTTCAGATTAATACTAAAACATGGTTAATAAATATCACTAGCATAATAATAATAATAATAATTTTAATATTTTATTTAAATTCAAAATTATGGTTATGATACAATAGAAGAAGCAATCATTCCACCTTTTTTAAGAAACAATAAAATCTAAGAATTTAGTATTCAAGTTTATAAGTAAATTCATGAGATGTAAATTATGTTGAAACTATTTGGATAAATCTTTGCTCCACAATTTAGTCAAAAGCTTTTCGCCATTACCCAATTTGTTGCACTATGTGATCTAAATTTTTTCTGCTCTTTGTGAAGTAATTTTCAGTTAAAATTTGTGATTTTAAATAAGATATATATATATTGCGTTTATAGGTTCTCTACAACTTGTTATGGGAGATTTTGTCATGTAACATCATATTTAAAAATAACAAATAATGCTTACACTAAGAAATTAAAATAATAATAATAATAAAATACTAGTAACAAAAAAAACAAATACAAATACATTAATAAAAAATTATTTTATTGTGAGCCATAAATAAAATATTTCAATGTGAGTGAAGAGCGCGAGCGTCAAGACGGTGGAGCCAATCAGGGAAGCCATGGCTGTCTGCGACCTATATCCACTGTTACCAGGTGCCTATCTGCCAACCGGGGCCATCCTCTGAAGTACAGGATGGTTTTTTATGGTGGAGCGCCCAATGTCCCTCCTAGCATGCTCTCTTTATTCTCTCCTGCTGGCATCTCTGGAAGTGGCGGAATGGTCGTATTTTCCAAGGCTGTTGTCTGCCTCTTAACTCCATCCTGACTGCTATTTCTGGGTTCATGCCTTCGGACTAGTGGGCTCTCCCATAAGCTCTATCATCTTTTTATGTTTCAGCAATGCGCTCCAATATGTAAAATCTTTGCGCTCTATCTGAACGAGCTCCCACAGTTCTTTATATGTCGTTACATCTTTGGACAGTTTTTCTACAGTTTTCTACAGAACCTATTAGTGGGAATCAGTTATTCCCTCTTCAAAATGTTTTGTCTAATATGGCCGAGGTTTTTGCGGGAATCAGTTATTCCCTCTTCAAAATGTTTTGTCTATTATGGCTGAGATTTTGAACTCATATGTATATCCTGATCTTTATATATCCTTAATATAATCTATACTGCTTTTTCTCTCTGAAAATAAAAAATAAAATATTTCAATGTTCACATTAAAAGACATAGTTTTATACCAAGTTTATATATATAAAGAAAAGGAAAATACTTGAAATTAAAAATATTCCTATATTTTAACTTTCCATTATAAAAGATATGTATAACTTATTATTTTTTAATATGGAGTTAATATATAACATTTTGAAAACATTAATAACACAAAAAGAACTTTAGTATTTATTTCATATATATAGAGGATATGTATAACTTACTATTTCTTAATATGGAGTTAATATATAACATTTTAAAAACATTAATAACACAAAAAAACTTTAATATTTATTTCATATATATAGATGTATTTCTAATTCCATTAATAGGTTTATTAGGCAGATTCGCAATTCATTCACTTTGTTATATAGAATTGACATATAATATTTTAAATATTATATATATATATATATATATATATATATATATATATATATAACATTTAAAAAAATAATTATGACAAAAATAATTATATATATTAAGAGATTTTTATGGATATTGTTTTGTACTTCCATATATAATTTGGGCTTATTTTAACATTTTAATACGTAGAATGTTAATTATAAATACGATATTTCAAATATATATAAAAGATAAATAAACCTATAATAGCAAAAAAAAATATTTGTAACAAAAATATTTCTATATAGAAAGTTTTTTTGGATATATGTTATATACTTTGAAAAATGATTCTAAGATGTATTAACATTTTAATGTTAAAATATGAATAATAAATAAACTATCTCAAATGTTATATATATGTATGTATATCAATTAATTTTTTTTTAATAAAGATTCAATATATACAAAGAAGTAGAGAATTCAATTTTTTAGGGAGATTTGTAATTCATTCATTTTTAAATGTGGAGTTGACATGTAACATTTCAAATATAATAATTGTTATAGATATTTGTGTGTAAACATTTTGCAAAATATGAATAATAAATAAACTATCTCAAATGTTATATATATGTATGTATATCAATTAATTTTTTTTTAATAAAGATTCAATATATACAAAGAAGTAGAGAATGAAATTTTTTAGGGAGATTTGTAATTCATTCATTTTTAAATGTGGAGTTGACATGTAACATTTTAAATATAATAATTGTTATAGATATTTGTGTGTGTAAACATTTTACAAAATAATTATATATAGAGATTCCTATGGATATATATTTTCTACTTTCAAATATGATTGAGAGATCTATTAATATTTTAGTGTGTAGAATGTGAATCATAAATAAATTATTTCAATGTCAGCTATATATATATATATATGGAGAAAGAATTATTATTCTATTAATTTTTATTATTTCTAATTCTTTCATTTTTAAATATGAAGTTAACATGTAACATTTTAAATATTAATAACAAAAATAATATATCTATCTATCTATCTATATATATATATATATATATATATATATATATATATATATAATTTTATTTATAACAAAAGTAATTTTATATAAAGAGAGTCTTATGTATATTTGTCTTCTATTTCCAAATATAATTTGAGCATTCATTAACATTTTAATGTGTAAAATGTGAATCATATATAAAATATTCTAATATCAAATATGTATATCTATATAAGACAAAATAAATATATGTGTGTCCCTTGCTCAAATCAAATATAGATTTACATCTTGAGAGATTTGATCCCTTGCTTGGTAGATATAGATTTAATTATGTTGGAATTATATGTATAAATCTGTGTGAAAATGTTTTAGTCAAAAGTTTTTGTCTATGACCACTTTTGCACTCTCAGAAATACTTCTAATTTGAAAGTGGAAAATTTAAATAAAAAAATCTAAAATGATTAATATTAGCAACTTTTATTAATGAGAGTGAAAAATGTAAATAAATTGCAATAAGTTACCACTATATATTAACTTTGATTAATGAGAGTGAAAAATGTAAATAAATTGCAATAAGTTACCACTATATATTAACATAATTATACAATTAAATTATTTGTAAATGCTGGTAAATTAGAATATTTCTTTTATTATTATTATTATTATTAGTATTATTATCATTATTATTAAAAGAATTAATACATGAGTCAAACATATATGTTTAAAACAAACATGTAATGCTATGCAGGAGTATGGGCATTCATTTCCAATAATGAAAAGTTTTAATGTGTACATAGGTTTTGTTAAAATATTATAGTCTGATATCATGGCCTGTCAATACTACATTCTAAAAAAACCTTAAGTCATTTAAATATTCTAAAATATTTTCTGAAAATTAAATTTTACTAGCCATCTAATCATTATTTGTAACATACTTAAAAAAATATTTATAATAATTATTTACTCCTTTTACTACATATCTCAACACACAATGTCACCATTTGAAATATATATGGTTTATCAGGGTTAATCAATTGTTATCTTAAGTTATAAACATTAATGTTTCTACCCAATGGGTTGTAAGGTCTAAGAAGGTCAACCTGCCCTCATAAAACAAAACATGACACCTACACTTGGTCTAAAGTTAGGGGCGGAAGTAACCTACTCACATGCAATTAACTCAAGACTTGATAGTACATTTCTCTAGATAATTCTTTAACGCTAACAGGTGTTGCATTATCTGTCGTTGATCTATGAGGCAAAGCGTATTTCCAATTCTATAGATCCATTAATACACTCTCTACGGACCTCAGGGCATGGACACTCTGACATCTATTTAATTTTCAAGCAAACACTTTCTGGTTAATAGTGATGGAGATATGCATGATGTGATCATCCATCTCATTGTTTGTATTGATGCCCATTGAAATGAGAGGCACGTGTGTCATGGCATGTCGTGTATCATATGTTATCCATTCCCCATACCATCTAATATTAACTGCCACCAAATTTTGAATTGTATAATGGTGCTCCAGATTAGAATTTTGAATCTTAGAACCCGCGCTGCCATATTTTGTTGAACTTGAAAGAAGCTTTGGTCAGTTATAGTTTCTTTGCTCAGCATGAGCTTCCGGATGAGTTTGGTGCTGATCGCGAGATTCGAAATACCTGCGATTTCTTCAAGTAATGTGAATCATCGCTGAAATTTCTACAAAAGTCATTCATATTAGAGGCAGAATCACAGGAATGAGGAAAAAGAAGTTAAAGCTGTTGAGGGCGAAGGCCTGGGGTTCTTTCAAAAAGCTCGTAACTTGCTCAAATACATCGTCACTTGGTCAGTGGCCCGATTCATTAGGCGAAGATGAAGCCTTCGTCCCTCTTCAGTATGAAAAACTTGTTGCAAGCCCTTATCAGGATTCCACCGAGCGGTTACAGAACAACCGAAATTTAAGTTCCAAGAAAAAGCGATGGAGATATCATGTAGGTCGGCTATGGCAGTCCACCGGCGTTCTGCGAAATTCTAGGGTTAGGCCGAAACCCAAGAAACCCAAGCTTTCAGGTGTCGAAGCTGCTTCTCGTGACGCTCGAATATTCGAGAAGCTGAAAGCCGACGTCGAGCTTCGGATCGCCAAATCCAGGGCGGTTGCCGCAACCAGAGATGTGTGCGAGCAGTTTCGAAACTTGGTCATATAGATTCTACTTTTGGTCATATTTTATCGTTGTCGAAGAATTGATGAATTGCTGTAATTTATCTATGGTGTACAGATACTTGTTGTTCCTTTTACATCCACTGCCCTTGTGCTTCTTCGTCTTCCCATGGTGAAAAAAGTCCTCAGGTTCTTTAGTTGTTTTTAGTTGAGGAAACTCAAAAGACTGTAGCATATGTCTTTCCAGTGATTATGTATTCATTTTGTGTTTTTTTTCCTTCGAAATGGTGTATGAGGATAGTGCTCCCTCGTTCATCGAGTATTTACTGGCTGCATATTAGCTGTGTTAGTGTTAATTCAACTTATCCATCAGAATGAGTTTATTTAAGTAGCTTATTGTGTACATTGTAATGTGTTTGAAGCTGCTAGCTTCGTATAATTGGTCAAATGCTAAAGATGCTAACGATGCTTTTGAAGTTGGTTTTCCCTATTAAAAATTTCCAAGTTGGTTGGTTCTCCAGATTAAAATTGTCTGGAATAAATCTCAGACATGTTTTTCTGTATCATTGTTTTTCCTTCATGTAAGCTTGAGCACTTAACAGTCTTACATGAGCACTTAACAGAGTCTGTTCGACTTGGATATTCATGTAAGCTTGGGCACTTAACAAAGCCTGTTTGAATTGGACTTTCTAGCGATAATGGTTTGAGATTGGGTTTTCATTGTCATAAAAGGGTAATGAGCTTCTACCTTGATTGGTTGATGTCTACGAAAAAGTAGTTCAACTTGTAGATCTCATGGTATGTGTCATGCCCCCAGGTCAGCGGTAGTCTTTCAACCGTGCTTGGCGAGGTTCGACACCATCGAACACTTTCTTTTCACTAATACTTATGTCCGTGGACTACGCCTAACCACTTATCCTACTTAGTTTGTGTTTCACAACCAAGTATTATTAATGTTTCCTTTATACCAATGAACACCCATACACATTCATTAACATCAACAATTATAAACGAGAACACAATTGCACAGTATAAAGGGAGGGGCAACTCCCTGAACAATGAGTCTGCCTGAATAATATATTATACAACTTTACAAAGTTACAATGCTTTACAAGTATACTTGGAAACTCCAAGTTTCATACTTAGCCAAATTTACAACCTTGTCACACCTCTGTGCGACAACCAAGATTTCCTTGCCCAGGGCGGGTGAGCGCGCCCTCACATGAGCTGCCTTCCGCACTTCACAACCAAACCTTGTCTTCATGCACGATGGGCGGGTGACTCCACCAAGTCACCAAGACACCCTCTTCGCACAACTAGCTTCACCAAATGTCTCACCGTGCACACTTGCACGATGGGCGGGCGCTCACCTGAGTCACCCAAGAACCTGTGCCAAATCGTCGCACAAACTAGGTGCCCATGCCTTCGTTCAACCGTCAGGAGCTCCTTCGGACAACCGGGCATCCACACCCATGCATGCCCTACTCTTCAACCGGCGGGCGCTCCTTTACCTGCAACCTCACCCAACACCAAGATATGTGCTACCTCCGTGTGGCCTTGCCCAAGAACGGGCGCATCACCCAAGTTCTGTGCCTTTACCTCTTGCTGCGTCCACGCACTAGATCTACGCCTTCTTCCTCATGAGCGAGATCGTTGAGTGATGATGCGATGTCCAAATGAGCTCTGCGCATCACCAATATATACGAGTGGCAAGACAAGGTCGTGGCTACCCAGCCGACCTGCCCACGCCCTCAAACTTCATCACAAATACTTCTAAATATCTCGTTGGCCATCATCCAAACACACACAAGTCAAGTCGGCCTTGCTACATTTGTTGATCAGCCATGGGTTCAGCGTTCATGCTCCCCATGCTATAAAACAGCTCGCTCTCCTCCTACGCACTTCGCATTATAACATAACTCGGTCACATTGTAGTTCTAAGCTCGCACTTCTTCGTTTGTCATCGCACTTCAAGACGGGAGTGCGTTCAAGGACTGCAGGTCCTTACATCCTCCTCCACCTGAAGTCATTGTCATCCTCGACAACATACCATCTTGGTAGCCATCCACCAAGATCATCATCAACAACTATCTCATCCTTGGTCCATGATGTCAATTCCTCCACATACTGCAAACATCCCTGCAACATATGTAGAACTTCCATCTCCATCATGTGTCATCCCATCCTGTGAACTGTCATCCTTCCTGTCTGCCTAATGTCAACATCTCTCTGCTACACTGCTAGCCCTCATGACTTGAACTAGTCGGGTGATCAGTCCAACTGTCACGCTCAAATCATAAGAATGTCCATCCTTATGCCTTCACCAGTCTATCTCGGATTCTGCCACATCCTGGACTCACCAAGAATCTCACCCATGCTCAGGTCCATGGAAACTCCATCCCATCTGCAACATGTCATGATGCTTGATTCCAAGCCATCCTTGCACCATCTTCCATACCTACTCAACCTGTTTTAAGGACTCACTGCCATGAGCAGCTAACAATGAGCCCTGTCTTCTTTGTCATCTAAGAAGATGTGGAGGGAGTAGAGCCTGAAGGCTCACCCTCACTAATCATATCAATCCATCTGTCAGGATGTTCTATCTCCATCCTCTGTAGATAAGTGACCCGATCCTCCTCCCAGACATTCGGCCTCACATATGCCTCATCATCGTCATCATCCTCAACCACTTTTAGGCTTCTTGACAAATCCAAGATACCATCAGAAAGAGTCCTGATGACCAATGACTGCTCAGTAAGCTTTGTCTCAACACTAGACAACCGCTTACACATGTATTCCATGCGCTTCTCATCCTCCATTTGCATCACTGCCAACTTACAATCAGGTGTTGTCACACCAATGGTTGGAACACCGATGGGTACATCTTCCCTTCCATCGTAAATGTACAGCCGCTTCAAATGTGGAACAATCATAGCATCAAATTGTTTCAAGAATTCCATTCCCAACATAGCTTCATAGTCATCTATCTGCACTATAGTGAAGTCGACCTTCCCTGTCCACTAACCAAGTGTTGTGTCCACCTTTTCAGCTACACTAAGAACACTATCAAGAGGAGAATTGATTGTCTTCATTTGTGCCTTCACCGTTACAAACATCTACCCAATCCTTCTCGCATTATCTTCTCCCATGAAGTTGTGAGAGGCCCCACTATCCACCATAGTGAGTATATCATCACCCCCAACCTTCATTCGAACATACTCCAACTTGTTCCTCTCAGGATCCCTCTGAGAGATCACCTCTGTAGCAGCAATAGCACCAAGTATCTACATCATCCCCACAAAAGCTTCTTCATTCTTTGCATTAGACTATGTAATCACAACCACTTTCGGTCTAGAAGGACAGTTCTTCAACGTATGTGGTTCAGTACAGATCCAACACTTCAAGGCTTTCTTCGTCTTCGACTTATCATATGATTTCAAAGCATCATCCTTCTTCTTCTCTTTCGGCTTATCGGACTTCTTCTTCCTATCATCAGAAGTCTCATCATAATGCTCCACCAACCTGTCCACAACAGCAAAATCTTACTCAAGTGTTCTAATCCTCTACCTCTTCACTTCATTGTGTGCCCAAGGCTTCAATCCAATAATGAAATTGAATACCTTATCCCTCTCCGCCATGTCAGGAAGTTCCAGAACCGCACTTGCAAACTCCTGCTGATATGTCTATAGGTTCCCTATCTGCTTTATGAACTTTATCTTCATCCTTGCTTCCCACTTTTCATCTTGAGGACTGAAATGGGTCTGCAAAGATTTCTTCATCTCATCCCATGAAGTAATGTCACCAGCACTACCATTGGCAATCTGATCCATCCTCCTTCGCCACCACATCTTAGCATCCTTTGTAAAGAACTGAGCAGCTACCTTCACCTTCGTCTCATCATCAGATAGACCTAAGCGTTCCAAGTATTGCTCCATGTCCCATAGAAAGTTTCCAAGAGTCTTTGCACTCCTTGTACCATCATAAGATTCTGGTTCCTTGACTTTCACATGAGGCACTCCTCCACCTGAGTTATGCCTCACGGCCTTCTTCAACACTGCGATCTCATCTCTGGCTTCGTCAAGAGATTTCTGCAAGTTCATGATCTTAGCAAGACCCTGATCTCTTGCCTCTTCAACCTCCTTGACCCTTACTTCAAGTTCTGTACACATAATATCAGTGTAAGTTCACGATCTCAGCAAGACCTTGATCTCTTGCCTCTTCAACCTCCTTGACCCTTACTTCAAGCTCTGTACACATAAGATCAGTGTACTTGTGTTGAGTCCGGAGTTCCTCAACCTCTTCCTTCATCTTTGAATTGGCCTCTTGATCTCTCTCGACCAAGTCCATCTTCTTAGTCCAGAAAGCTTCTAAGTCCTCCATCTTCTCCAACACTTTTTCAATGAATGCCATAGTAGCATCCTTCGCACCATGACTAGACCCAACCTGAGATTCACCTGCCATTGCTAACAGTTTCCTTCTTCTTTGCGATCTAGTTTTGACCATCCAACAACTTCACCAAGTTGCCTGCAACCATGAACCAGCTTTTGTTCCACTTGTATGTGAAACAGCTTCCTTCACCTACAAGTACCTGCTTCACTGTCACCAACTATCAAGTTTATGTACACTTGCTTCACCCAGCTTCCTGCAAGACTCCTCCAAGTCTTCAGACTAGCTTTGATACCAACTGTCACGATGTCGGAGCCAACGATAGTCTTTCAACTACGCTAGGCGAGGTGCGGCACCATCGAACACTTTCTTTTCACCAATACTTATGTTCATGGACTAAGCCTAACCACTTATCCTACTTAGTTTGTGTTCTGCGACCAAGTATTATTAATGTTTCCTTTATACCAATAAACACCCATACACATTCATTAACATCAGAAATTATAAATGAGAACACAATTGCATAGTATAAAGGGAGGGGCAACTCCCTAAACAATGAGTCTGCTCGAATAATATATTATACAACTTTACAAAGTTACAATGCTTTACAAGTATACTTGGAAACTCCAAGTTTCATACTTAGCCAAGTTTACAACCTTGTCACACCTCCGTGTGACAACTAAGATTTCCTTGCCCAAGGTGGGCAGGCACACCCTCACACAAACTACCTTCCGCACTTCACAACTGAACCTTGTCTTCATCCATGACGGGTGGGTGACTCCACCGAGTCAGCAAGACACCCTCTTCGCATAACCGGCTTCACCAAATGTCTCACCATGCACACTTGCATGACAGATGGGTGCTCACCCGAGTCACCCAAGAACCCATTCCAAGTCTTCGCACAAACTGGGCGCCCATGCCTTTGTTAAACCATCAGGTGCTCCTTCACACAACTAGGCATCCACACCCGTGCACGCCCTACTCTTCAACAGGTAGGCGCTCCTCTAACCACGCCCTCACCCAACACCAAGATATGTGCTACCTCCATGCGGCCTTGCCCAAAAATGGGCACATCACCCAAGTTCTGCGCCTTTACCTCTTGCTGCCTCCACGCACTAGATTTGCGCCTTCTTCCTCATGAGCGAGTTCGTTGAGCGATGATGCGATGTCCAAATGAGCTCTGCGGATCACCAATATATACGAGTGGCAAGGCAAGGTCGTGGCTAACCAGCCGACCTACCCACGCCCTCAAACTTCATCCCAAACACTTCTAAAAATCTCGTTGGCCATCATCCAAACGCCAACAAGTCAAGTCAGCCTTGCTACATTTGTTGGTCTGCCGTGCGTTGAGTGTTCATGCTCCCCATGCTATAAAACAACCCGCTCTCCTCCTACGGACTTCGCATTATAACATAACTCCATCACATTGTACTTCTAAGCTCGCACTTCTTCGTTTATCATCACACTTCAAGCCAGGAGCACGTTCAAGGACTGCAGGTCCTTACAATATGGATCAGAGTGTTAGTGGAACAAGCAATAAGATATCGAGGTTTCCTGAATCTAGGAATAAACTCATCAATGATGCTAAAGTTAAGCTAATTCAGTTTAGTGGTGGGTTGAATGCCTTGAAAATGGTAATGGGAAATATATTTTTAGGAATGAGGTGGTGAATTAGTCGAAGCACATGGAGTTTAACCAACCAGAGAAAATCACATGTTAGAAATTTGATTCAGGTATGAAATAGAATTTAGGTGATAGATTTTAGGGTGTTGTTTTAGATGTTAAAAAGAGATGGGATTTTATTCTATGTAAGTTTAATGTGGATAACGTAAGTTTAATGTGGATAACTGTTAGGTTAATTATGACTTGATTTTAGGGTGTTGTTTTAGATGTTAAAAAGAGATGGGATTTTATTCTATGTAAGTTTAATGTGGATAACTATTAAGTTTAATGTGGATAACGGTTAGCTCAATTATGAGTTGGGTAATGGAAAGTTTATAATAATAAATGTTTTTTGGCTTTTTTTTATATATTGTGATATTTATGTGAAATAAGTTTATTTACATGGTTTATTGTTTTCTATATAGATAAAAGTTTATTTACCTGGTTTATTTTTTCATTATATATATATATATATATATATATATATATATATATATATATATATATATATATATATATATATATATATATATATAAGTTTTAACAATATCATTGTTTTATCTTCATTTTGGATTTATAATACATTGAGAAGAGCTTAAGTGAAAATATTTTTCAGTTAAAATAAATAAAATAAAGAATTGAGTAAATGTTTTCATCTTATAGGTCTTGATTCTTCATGATACATAATAGACTTAAGATCGATCTATCTTGGTTCTATATATATATAAAATCTGGCAATACACTTTTGAATGCATAAATGGATTCAACACCCTGAAAAACCCCTTGATGCACTCCATCTTTGCAAATTAAACAACTTTAAATTATGGTTTTTAAAAATCTGTATTGGATTTTCAACAAAATTGACCAGGAAAAATGTTCAAAAAAGAGCCATTTCTTTTATTAGTTAGCATATATATATATATATATATATATATATATATATATATATATATATATATATATATATATATATATATATATATATATATATATATATATAATACTGAAATATCTCAATTAAGGTGTACGTCTCCCTATATGAATTTCAAATCTCCCACATATTAAAATGTAGAAAGCACCTACTAATGAATAAGAATTTTTATATATATAAAGAGAGGGAGAGAGAGGTGGTTGACTAAAATGATTGTCATCTTACCCACCCAAGTTAAAATCCCCACTAGTGACATGCTGAGCTTTGATTCTTTGAAGAATATTTTTGTAATGGAAATGTCACTCTTGTCTTGGAGATGAGAGGGAGGTCGATTCCTTGAAGAATATTGTTGTAATGGAAACGTCACTCTTGCCTTTGAGATGAGAGGGAGGTCGGTTTCATTCCTCAGAAAAATACATACATACACACATGTATATAGTTGATATAGTCACTCTTGTCTTGGAGATGAGAGGGAGGTCGATTCCTTGAAGAATATTGTTGTAATGGAAACGTCACTCTTGCCTTTGAGATGAGAGGGAGGTCGGTTTCATTCCTCAGAAAAATACATACATACACATATGTATATAGTTGATATAGTGGCATGCTGAGCTTTGATTCCTTGAAGAATATTGTTGTAATGGAAATGTCACTCTTGCCTTCGAGACGAGAGGGAGGTCAATTTCTTTCCTCATAAGCATACATACATACACACATGTATATAGTTGATATAAACTATTTTAAATAAAGTAATATTGAAATATTTGAATTATGTCTATGACATTGGAATAATTTTTTATTCTTAATATTTTTTAAATACTACATGTCAAATCCATGTTGAACACATAAGTAATTACACATCTCACTTATATTTGGCTTTGGAGTGTTCCTTTTGACACAACTAATGTCCAATAATTTTCTTTACTAGCAATTGACCCAAAAGGTAAAAAGAAAGGCCGATAGGATTTTTAAATTGAAAAGTGTGTACTTTAAATTCCATAATCAATAAAATTAATAATAATAAATTAATTATTATATAGTAAAATATATTTGTATAAATATAAAAATTATTTATAATTATAAATATGAAAATGTAAAATAATTTTTTAGAAAAAAAATTGTGTTTACACAAATAGATTTTTATTTTTTTTTTTTCCAAAATTTTATGTTAAGAGTGAAAATTTGCATAAAATAATATGAAAATTACATAATTAACCATACACAGAATAAGAAAAAGAAATTAAGTTTTGTATAAACATTAAAATTACTTAATTTTGATGAGAAAAAAGAAATACAAAGAGGGATAATACACAGTTTCACTGTAGATAAAATTTCTTTTGAATTTACTTTGACCCGACACCGTAGGAAAGGTGTTGATGTGCATCATGGAATTAGCAAGAGGTTGGTTGTGCACCATAAAATAGTTGGTCTTGCAGTCTTGCACCATGCAACTCGCTGAAAGAGTCCTATAGCTAACTTCCAAAAATTAAGTGGGTGGAAACAATAGTTGTATTGGTGTAATAAAGTACTAAAAATTACAACTTCCATTCAACCCTTTGTTTTTCTTCATAAATCCAAGGTTCTCCATTGATTAAGAGGTGATCAAAAACCTTTGCAGGCATGGAGGAAATGTGCCCTCAAACTTTGATGCACCTTTGACCTTATATTTGCAATTTTGATCGAAACCCAAAGTGAATCTTCTAAAATCCCTATACTTCCTCCATGATTTTTTCTTCTTAGATATGAACCTCCATGTTACATCACATTCATTCGGTTTAGACCCTTGAATAGGTAATTAACAACTAGGGTTTGTGAAATACCAATAATATCCTCATTAGTGTGGAGTATGGAGTCATCCTGTTTAAATGTGGCATTTTCTATAATAGAAAAAACCGCATTGATTTTGATGATTCGAGCCAAGGATGTGGCAGTTGATAATTTATTGAAATCACAACAAGCACACAAAGTTAAAATTAATTTTTTTGACCACCTATATGCTTCACTTGCCAATGTTGATAAGTTATTGCAATCACAACAAGCACAAAAAGTTAAACCTATTTTTTTTGACCACCTATATGCTTCACTTGCCAATGAATATATTCAAATTCATTCTTAAAGAAAGCCTATTATTTGTTGATATTTAGAGTCAGTAAAAATTAATTAGATCAAAAAGAAAAATACACAATTAGTAAGAAACAAATCACACAAATAGACACAAGAATTTTATGTGGTAAAACCCTCCCAATGTGTCAAGGAAACCTCCACAGGGAAAAGGATTGGAATTCTTATTATTCAAGGTAAAAAATGACTCTCCAACAATACATCAACCTGGGCAACATCATTTTAATATGAAAACTTTATTACATAACTTATGATAACTTCATTACATAACTTCCTATCGTTATGCAATTGTCTGAACGATACTGAGATAGTTACATTTTAAAAATTGTTATCATTCCTAACATTATTTTGTCAAACAATTATTTATAAAAAGATAAAATTCTCTTTATATATAACTTTTGATCTAAACTTTTTAATTTAATGTACAATATCCATATTCATGTTTATATTTACAAAACATTAATTTAAAATGAGTGATCATTTTCTTATGGATGTGTTAAATAATATTTCTCAACTAGTTTTTATATGGATCAACCTGACGTCTAAATAAAACAAAAACAAACAAATAATAATTTTAAAATATGATAATTTATTATATTAATTAAAATATTAAAAATGATATTCTCATAATTAAACCCATGTGCAAAAGTATAAATGTTTGAGTTAGTTTGATTTACATGTTAAAAAGTATGAAAGGAGTGATCAATATTTAATATAATTCATTGAAAAATGTGAAAGACTCATTGGTCACAGAAGCATTAGCAAAAAACAAGTGTTGAATGAAATCCATGTTGCAAGGGGACTCATAACAATCCGCGTTGCAAGGGGACTCATAACTTGATGATGCAAGGTCTCTACAAACATAGAACCTTTCATTTAAGAAAGACTGAAAAGAGGAAGTCATTCTCCAGTCTCCGAAAGATTTGGGTCTAGATTATGCCTAAAACTGTTTTTGTTTGGCTAAGAGCTAGTCTTCCTCATACGTAAGGAAACATGTTAATTGCCCAAGACTCAGAGGTATTGGTAGGAGTGAAAGTTTTCCCAATGCGTCATTCCAGATGGCTTGGTTTTCCTTCAATAACAGTGATGAGTTAGCCTGCATTCCTGAATAGCAGCAAAGCTGACTATCTTCACTTTTGATTTGACAACCAAAGCTTTGGCAGGAGTGAAAGCCTACCCCCTTATGGATTCCAGGTGACTTGATTTTCCTTTAATAAAGGTGATGAGTCAGCCTACATTCGCGGATAGTAGCCAGAGGATATTGTCCTCATTATTAATTTGACGACTAAGTTATGATAAATTTTTAAAAAACAATGATGGAAAAATAAACTTTTCAAGAGATAATAATTTAATAAACTTAAACTTAAATAATTATCCAATAATCAATGATGTAATAATAATGTAATAAAATATAAGTAATGATGTAATAAACTTGCTTATAATATGTAATGATTAATAGACTTGCTTATCATATATATATATATAATTAATTTTTATTCAACATCCCTTAAAAAAATCAACCTTATGATTAACTAATCTCCACTTTTTCCACATGACTTTCACAAGTATTATCACTAAATTTAATTAGTCTAATCTTAAGAAAGACTCTTTGCTATTAAGTATATCATCAATCCTTTGTTTTTCAAAAGAAAAGAATAAAACTTCAATGTATTTCTGATTTTCCATCATTACCCACTGACTTAGTTTTTCAAAAGAGAAGAATAAGTACTATCGTTACTTTCATTAGTGTAATCTTAAGAAAGACTTTTTACTACTTACACCAATTTCACCATCCCACTTAAAAAAATAAGTATACCATCAATCCTTTGTTTTTCACCAGAAAAGAATAAAACTTCAATGAATTTTTGATCTGCCAACATAACCCACTGACTTAGTTTTAAAAATAAAGAAGAATAAGACTTCACTGAATTTTCTGATTTGCCATGATAACCCACTTTCATCTCAAAACCAAAAATGTTCAAAGATACTTCATAGAATTTGTTTCAGTCAGGAAAAAAAACAAACCCTACTGGATTCTGCGTGGAAGTATTTGGAAAGGAAATTGAAGGACTACATTATACTATCGAGTACATCACATTCGGGGATGGAAACAGTGCGCCACCGAGCTATGATGAACAATTTTTTGAACGGTGAAGTGGATGCCATCATAGATTAATATCCAATCATTTGTCGTCAATTATTGCAGTGAAATTACCTTTGCTGGCCAACCATTTGTTGGAGGTACTACACACCTAGGACCTTCATTACTGGCACATGCGGACACTTAGTTAGAGCATGGGACTACATGCAAGATCCTTTCTACATGATTTACTCCATGATTTGCTCCTTCTTTAACTCCGCAACTGGCTAGTTCTTCTACATGATTTACTTCATGATTTGCTCTGCAACTGGCTAGTTCTTCTGCGTGATTTACTCCCTGATTTGCTCCTCCTTTCACTCCGCAACTAGCTAGTTCTCTCCGGAACTTGTTGTAGGTGTTGAGTCCTCTCATTGATCACCACTATGGTGCATTACCTTGGGATCTTCACCCAGTAATGCTATATCATGAGCATTGTAACCTATTTTCTAATGAATCATTCTTTTTGTTCTTTCGATTTTCTTTTACTATTTTTGCTCTGCAAGTTGTGTGTTCAACCTTTACTAGCTAGATTCATCTGTGCAGGTTTTCTAACACATTTACATGGTATTAGAGCCCATAGGTTGCTACATAGAAGGTGCACTAGTATTTTATTTTTCAGGTATTACAGCTTGGAGATCAAAGATCGACAGAAAAATGGAGTTTCCTAAAGCATCAATCGTAACACCGTACAACTATCACAAATGGAAGGACCAAATGGCTCGATACCTTCGTCAGAAAGGGTTGCGTAGGATTACCATGGCTATAGAAGTGGAACCCACTTCAACCATAGAGAAATCCAAGTACCTCAACCGCATGGATGAGGGCCACGGATCCATATGCATGTGCATCTCCCCAGAGTTGCAATTTCATCTATCTGCCTGCAATACTCCCAATGAGATTTGGAAAAAGGTTGAAGAACTCTATGGGAAATTGGATGAGATGAAAGGATATCTACTCGAAGTGGAGCTACTGTCATTGGATCCACGAAACTATGACAGAATTCAAGACTTATTCACCAAATCTAATGATTTATTGCTGCAACTCAAGGGTTGTGGAATTGACAAATCCAAGGAGGAGAGTCACCAAGTTCTCTCTATTATGTCAAAGCTCAGACCAGAATACTTCGTCTTTGTGTCTACATTTCATTCAGTAAGGCTCACAATAGTTAAATCCTACACTATGCCTTCTCTCAAAGAGTTCATGGAGTCCCTTACTTTTGAGCAAGATAAACTCATTGGCATGGGGAAAATCAAACCTCCAAAAGCGCATGCACTTATTGTGCATGATGGCAGCCACAATAAAAATCATAGATCTGATTCAAATTAGAAAATTTAGTAGCAAAGAGACAAGGGAAAAGTGCATTTCCATCCAAAGAAGGAAGGGTACACTAAGCCCTTCAATGATTCCTCCGGCTCCAGAAATGAGAAAGGGAAGAACGGAGACAAATGCACCTATTATCACCGAGGATTCCATCTAGAATCCTCCTGCATGAAGAAACAAATTGACCAAATGGAAGAAATCCTTCAGAAGCACAACCTTGGGGACCACATCCCTCAGGGCACCAAGAAGAAAACTGAGGATCCGCCACATGGGAAAGGTAACAATTTTCATGCTTTAGTTGTAATTGATTCTTCCCTTGATGCATGGATTATAGATTCCGGTGCATCACATCATATGGTTACTGCAAAGGAAGTCTATTCCTCTTTGGATGCATGCAAAGGACCTCCCATCCTCATGGGATATGACTCACCTATTGAGGTCACCAGAAAAGGTAAAGTGGAACTTTTACACGGAAGCTTTGAAGATGTGCTTCACATTCCAAAACTTTCAATAAACCTACTTTTAGTTTATCAGATCACTCATTCTGAAACCAGAAAGAGAGTGGAATTCACTCCAGATGCAGTGAACATATATGACCCACATAGCAGCTCCAAAATTGCAACTGGTGAGGTAAACTGTGGACACAGACTGTATACATTTTTTGAATTTATTGAATCTGAATCCTCCTTATTGCTTACACATGCTGACGATAGTAGTAGGCTTTGGCATGAGAGGTTTGGTCACTTAAATTATAGGTATATGCAGCAGCTAAGCAAGCATAAGATGGTTGAAGGCTTGCCAAATATTAGTTTTTCCAAAGGAGTTTGTGAAGGGTGTGTCCTTGGCAAACATCCTAGAGAAACGTTTGACACCGACAAGACTCATAGAGCATCCTCTCCTCTAGATCTGACCCATAGTGATCTCATGGGGCCTTTTCCTCATCCTTCCATCAACAAAGCAAGGTATGTGCTTACATTTATTTATGATTTCTCACGGTATACTTGGGTGTATCTTCTGAAGGACAAATCTGAAGTTTTTGCACACTTTGAAGATTTCAAAGCACTAGTTGAGACACAGTCAGAGAGAAAAATCAAAGCCCTCCGTACAGACAATGGGGGGGAATATGTTAACAGAGCACTTCAGAACCTTTGCCTTGAGTCCAACATACAGTTGTAGTACACAGTTCCACACACTTCGCAGCAGAATGGAGTTGCTGCGAGAAAGAACCGATCTCTCAAAGAGATGGCTTCCTGCATGCTGCATGCTATGTCACTGCCTCATAAGCTATGGGATGAAGAACTTAATTGTGCTAACTACATCCAGAATAGATCTCCTCATAGGTTTGTCAAGGATCAGATCCCCTTTGAGGCTTGGAGCGGCACTAAACTGAAGGTCACCCACTTCCGTGTTTTCGGCTCCCAAGCATGGGCCAGGATCACCTCTGAAAAGAGGAAAGATCTTGATCCATAGAGCATTGAGTGCATCTTTGTTGGATACCCTGATGGTGTGAAGGGATACCAACTCTTGATCTCCTCTACAGACAATCTCATCATTGAGTGAAGTGTCAAATTTGAGGAAAGTCTCTCACATGCACCTCAATTTCCACATGCAGACACCTTTTATCTACCTCATGTTCGAGATGATGACTCAGTACACTCAGATGCAGATACAGAGCATGCAGATGTTGAGGTAGAGCATGCAAATGTAGCAACAGAGTCTTCAGGTACAAATCCAATGCACGCATATGATGATCCACATCCTAGCCCAGATCGGTCTTCCAACAGTGAATCAACTTCCCCTATCATAAATCAGAGAACAAGGAGCTTACGTGAGATATATGCACAAGACCACCCAGCTACTAGAAATGGTCTTGTGGGGGATAATTCTAATCCGCGGAGGACTAGCGCAGAGTTTATTGAGCCTCCCCTTGCCCTCGCTGCCACTGAACCAACACAATCCTGGCATTGTCATTTGGTTCAGTCTTCTGATCCACAGTCTTATGCTAAGGCTGCTATGCATCCCTCTTGGGAGTCCGCCATGGAGGAGGAGTATAACTCCCTCCTCAAGAACCAGACCTAGGATCTGGTTCCCCTTCCTTCAGGAAGGAAACTTGTCTGATGCAAATGGGACTACAGGACCAAGAGTGTTGTAGATGGGCAAAGCACCAGGGGTAAAAGCATGTTAATGTGTACCACTTTTTCCCTTTTTGTGGCAAAGAAGTTTTATAAAAATAAATGGAGTTGGAATGTTTACTCTTAAATTCACAAAATCATCAAAAACTAGGTGGTGGTAAAAGAAGACAAAACATGTCAATTTAAATTCAATTTCATGTCATATTTTTTCTAAAATTTAATATATAATTTTTATCTAATTTATTCATTTTCTTTAAAAGGTATCATTAATATTTTACATAAATTTTTAAGTAGTGACAAAACCGCGACCCCCCATTTCTCTATTGATTTATGTTTTTTAATTCTAATTTCTTTAAGAGATGTGTTGTAAACATTCTAAAGATTGCTAAACAAATTTAAAAATAAAAAGTAAGCATATTTTTTAATTATTATTAAAATACTAGTAAAAATGATCATATTTTCGTATATATAAAACCGCGACCCAAGAAACTACCCTTTCAAGTTTATAAAATCATATTTTTTTAATAGAAATTTGAAAATAACATATAACAAAATGTTAAAATTATTTTTTGAAATTTTTTAAAATATATTTTATATTTTTTATAACAAAATTTTTAATTATGATTATAATAACGTATTTTATTTTATTCAAAATATAATATATAAAATTATTTGTTTAGAAATTCTACTTCTAGTTATATATATATATTTAAAGAGTTTTAGCATTTCATTTAACTTTGCATCAAGTTATTTATATTTTGTGAGTGATTAACCATAGCTTTTGCCAATATTTACTATCAATTGACTTATTTGCAAATTTAGTATTTACTTTTTATAACATTATTTATATTTTCTAAACCCATTAAATAGGTTCACTATAGCTTTTACCATAATTTATTGTGAGTTAGCTTTGTTACAAATTTAGCATTTATTTTTTATAATTAACAATTATGAAACTCAACTCATTTAATTGATATTTTTATATTATCTTTTTTATCTTTTTTTATTTGAGTACTTTTTTTCTTTTGCCATATAATGAGACACATTAACATGCTTTTAGACAGAAAGCCAGCTAGTAGCCAAAGGCTTCCAACAAGTGCATGGCATTGATTATGATGAGACCTTTGCTCCAATAGCAAAGATGGATTCCATATGCCATGCACTTGCCATTGCGGCTGCCCAGGGATGGGAAGTACATTAGATGGATGTGAATAATGCCTTTCTTCACGGAGACTTATCAGAGGAGATCTACATGGATCAGCCACATGGTTTCATTCAGGATTCATCTTTGGTTTGTAAACTGACTAAATCTCTCTACGGCCTTAAGCAAGCCCCGAGGGCTTGGTATGCGAATATGGATTCTTTTATCTTATCACAAAACTTCAAAAGATGTATGTCTGATCCGAATGTTTACATGCTTAGGACACATGATTCTCTTCTTATTTTAGTTTTGTATGTGGATGATCTCCTGATCACTGACAGCTCAACTTCAGCCATTGCTGTAGTTAAGAGGGCCTTGCATGATAGGTTCTTGATGATGGACATGGGTCCATTACACTTCTTTCTTGGTCTTGAGATCAGCCAGGATGCCAAAGGTATCAAACTCTCTCAGGCTAAGTATGCACGGGATGTCCTCGAGAAATTTCACATGACCGACTACAAGCCAACATCGACTCCTTTTTTGTCTGGGGTCCACCTTGAGGATGGAGGTGACACTCCATTGGTTGACAGTACTCTCTATTGACAACTAGTGGGGAGCTTATTGTACCTCACCCACTCCAGACGAGATCTCTCATATGCAGTAGGGGCAGTTTCTAGATGCATGCAGGAGCCGCATGAGCTACACTGGAATCCTGCCAAGCGCATCCTCCGATATGTGTAGGGCACCATCACCTTTGGGATTCACTATACAAAGGTTGCGCCTATACAGAGACTACATTTTTGTGCATATATTGAAATTGTGCATATATGGAAGATATGCACATATCTTCTATATATCTGTCACTTTCTTATATGTGCATATCTTTCGTATATACACATGTTTTATGTATCTGCATCATATATGCACAAATTCCATATACAGAAATTGCGCATATACAAAAATTGTGCATATACGGAAGACATGCGTATATCTTCAGTGTATCCATAACTTTCTTATATGTGCATATCTTTTGTATATGCAATTCGTTTATGTATCTGCATCATATATGCACAAATTCCATATACAAAAATTGTGCACATATGGAAATTGTGCATATACGGAAGATATGTGCATCTCTTCCGTTTATACATAAATTTTGTATATGTGCAAATTCCATATACAGAAATTGCGCATATACGGAAATTGTGCATATACGCAATATGTGTGCATATCTTTCGTATATCTACATCTTTTGTATATGTGCATCTATTGTATATGCGCAAGTTCCATATATGCACATATATTTCGTATATGCGTAAATTTTTTATATGTGCATATCTTTCGTGTATGCACGTCTTTTATATATGTGCATCTACCATATATGTGCAACTTCTGTATACAAAAATTGCGCATATATGGAAATTGTTCATATAGGGAAGATATGTGCATATCTTCCATATATGCAAATTGTACCATGTTTTACAATGCAATTTTATAAAATGTTTACATGAACAACTTTATATTAAAAGTTAACTATCAAATGACATCCACAATGGCCATTCTATACATAAATGAGAAATTTATACCATATTTTATAATTAAATTTTAAGTTATTGCTTATTTTAAACATTTATGCCAAATTATATGATTCATTCAAATGCAAAATGTACCATGTTTTGTAATTTGAAATTTTACTAGATTCAACACAAATAACTTGACAAAACAACTTTAAATGAAACCTAAGAATCATCTACTAACATTAGAAGAATGATCATGTAAAATGTACCAACTACATGCAAATTTAATTTCATTGTTACATATCATGGTAAATTTTAGGGGCGACTTTAGCCCAAGGGCGAAATTTAAGGGGTTTTTCATTTTAGAGGGGAGAAATTTTTATAAAACACTCATTTCATATATTTAGCCCAACTTTTATTTAAAAAATAATTATTTTTTTTATTTTAGCCCCAAAAAACGGGTCAGATAAACTATGAAATGACTCATTTGACCGGATTCGTTTGGTTCGGGAGGTTATATTCCATTACAATTGTCAATTTTCTGCTTTGCAATGTTAAATTCATTTGCAATCACCCATTTTCTGGTTTGGGAGGTGGTTTGGGAGGTTGCATTTGGTCCCAATCGCCCTGATTTCTTTTGTGAAAGGCTCCCCATTTTCAAATCTAGTTTTCATCGATGGCAATGGTGTAAATAAATAAAAATATAAATAAAGTGGAGGTATGGTAAATAAATAAAACCTCTTTTTATACTTACTCCAAAGGTATGGTAAATAAATAAAAATATAAATAAACTAGAGGTATGGTAAATAAATAAAACCTCTTTTTATATTTAGTCCATAACCCTATTTCTATTTAAAAAGGCTTAAAAAGTAGGTTTTATTTAAGTGAATCCTAGGGTCAAATACCATATTTATAATGGAGCTATGGTAAATTAATAAAAATATAAATAAACCAGAGGTATGGCAAATAAATAAAACATTTTTTTATATTTACTCCATAAGTCACCTTATATTTACGAACACGAAAGGGTGTAAATAAATAAAAATATAAACAAAGTAGAGGTATGGCAAATAAATAAAACATTTTTCTATACTTACTCCAAAGGCATGGTAAATAAATAAAAATATAAATAGACTAGAGCTATGGTAAATAAATAAAACCTCTTTTTATATTTAGTCCATAACCCTCTTTCTATTTAATAAGGCTCAAAAAAAGGTTTTATTTAAGTGAATCCTATGGGCCAAATACCATATTTATAAAAGAGGTATGGTAAATTAATAAAAATATAAATAAACGAGACCTATGGTAAATAAATAAAACATTTTTTTTATATTTATTCCATAAGTCACCTTATATTTAAGGACATTCAAAAAATGCGTTATATTTAGGTGAAGCCTATGGGCCAAATACTGTGGGCCAAATACCATGGGCCAAATTGTTATTAATACCATGCAAAAAATAATATTATCCCTAATATTAGTATTAATAAAAATAGGGATGGCACATGGTATTGACCTATGGTATTCATGTGGAATGTAGCCTATTTAAGGGCGGAAATTAAACCAACATAGATCCATCTTTACTCTGGATCTACTAAGGACCCAGAGGGATCAAATATCGTGATATGCAAACTTGAATAGAGTGAAAAAATATTTTATCCCTCTCAGGCCTTCATAGATCAAGAGTGAAAATGGATCTTGTAATTTAATGTCACTTAAACATTTTAACTCAGTTAAAATAAAACAATAAAATAAAAATAAGAATTAATTTTATTAATTTTTATAAATGACTAATATTAGTTTTTAAGCTCTAGGTTTATGATAACCCATGGTATTGACCCATGGTAATACCATGGTATTCAAGTGAGCATATAATATTTAAAGGGGAAATTCTATCATCTTAAATCCATCTTAATTCTGGGTCTACCAAGTGCTGGGAGGGATAAATAGATTTCATCCCTCTAAGAGTGGTAGATGTGGAGTTAAGATGGATATAGGTTGGTTCTTATGATAATGAAGATATTAAATAGACTTCGGAAATTATATTGTAAAAAACATCTTAAGGTGAATGGTTAAAGCTACATTTAGTCACTTCACAAAATTTAGTAAAAATTACCAATATCTCCATTAGTATTGGTTTTTATGATTTAACAAAAAAAAAATTCAAAACAACGAAATATTATCACTCTTTCCGCATCATCCTCATAGAAGAGAGATAGTCACTTCCCATATTTCCCACCATTTTTCAAAATTTCTCAATATGATATCTTCGTGAAAAGGTTAAGGTACTGATGTTGGATTAGTTGTTTGAAAAATATGCTAGTTTGTACAACCTTTCATCTTCTCTGTTATTCTTAGTTTTTCATAATGATCTTTAGGGGTTGGGCCACTACATCATATTGTCATAAAAGGCAGAGATTGTGCACCAAAAAGGAAATTAATCCACATGTTACAACATTGTTAAAAATTCCAAGACGTATGAAGGTAGTGAATTATGCTAATAAGCAATTTAGATTGGTAGAGACATAATTAAGTTTTATTATTTAATTGAATATTTCCAATTAAAATAATAGTAAATCTACATTTATATATTTATATATTGATTGGAAGGCTTTTGTTGGGGTAAACAGACTTGATGTGTGTTTTTTGATCTCACAGTTGGAGTCTATGGAATAAGAAAGAAATTTGATTTACATTTTCTCACCCTGATAGGTAAATGTTTGTAGATGAAGATTCCATCTTAGCAACCCTGTCACAAGGAAATTTTGTATATTTTGTTGTTGCTCATTACAAAATCAAGCAATTTTTTTTTTTTAAACTCAACATTGGTTTCATTTAGGAGCAAAGAGTTGTCTCCATGTCTTCTTCACACAAGAAAGTTGTATGGTGCAACGATCCCACCATATGACTATTCATAGCTAGCTTGTGGTACAATGCTATCTTTGATGATAAAGAAGTAGTAGTAGTTTCGTGGTGGGGAAGATTTGGAAAGTTAAATCTTCAATGAAATCCATGATTTTTATGTGGTTTTCCCTAACGAATAATGTTTAGACGTGAGAGGTTCTACAAAATAGGGCAAGGTAGGGTCCTGGAATTTATACTCTATGCAAATGTGAAGGGGAAACAATAGACCACGTGCTGATGTTCATTTGTATTTTTTCTCAAGAGGTATGGGGTGTAATTATCCCCTTATTTGAGGATAGGGTACTTGGGAGGAGGCTTCCTTGTTGGACCGTTTGATGATAGAGCACTCAAATAACATAGATCATTGCCCCTGATTGCCTCTAGATCCATTTGGAGAGAAAAGAAGGAACAACAATTTTGTAGACAAGGAGATCCCTTCTTTTCAGGTACATCATCAAACAAAATACCTATATGAAGGCATAAAAATGACTCCAAAGGTTAAAGTTCCAAGATGGGTTGCAATCTGGAGATTGATAAAACTTATCCATGGCCTTTCTTTGTTGGTGCTTGCCAAGGTGATATTCTTGTTATATATATTATCTACAAATATGTGTGATATTCTTGTTCTATATATTATCTACGATTCGAACCCAAGTCAGTTGCTCCTACATGTGTGATATTCTTGTTCTGTATATTATCTGCGATTCGAACCCAAGTCAGCAACGTGCAGGAGGAAAATTCAAACTGGTGTTGCTTTTGGTGTCTTTCATGTCTACCTCTGCCAGAGAATTATCCATAATACATCAAGTTCTGGATTCACATGTCTCCTGATATTTGATTATTTTTCACATTTTGAAGTGGGCATAGAGGATAGCTCTTGTTTCAGGTGCAAACATATTCATTGTAGGTCATAATGGGCAGTGGAGTAGTAGGGATGGGCTTGTTGGGTCAATATAATTTGAACCCAACTGCAAATTTGATGCCCAAAACTTCACAACTAGTTTTGGGGGTTCCTTGGCAACTAGAAAAGTAGAAAATTAGGAGGTTTGAAACTTTGAGGTTGTGTCCATGATATAAATCTTTTTGTACCACAACAAGCTTAGCAATGGGAAATCCTTTGGCATTCATGCTGGCACAACCTTGCCACTTCCCAGGTGTGCATGGTGTTCACAATTCACGCTATGATTTATTTATTTATGTTTTTTTTTTGTTGATATTGCTACATGTATAGCTAGCCTATATGACATACTTGATAATCTTGCCATTTGAAGACCAAGTGAAGAAAGCACATATAATAGTTGAATATATTTTAACTTGGATGTGTTTAGAAGATTCATTTGTGAATTGTGTTCCTGCAAATAAGCTTCTTATCTTCATTTAATGAACTATGTCAAATACCTCAGTTTTATTTATAGTTTTGTTGAGTTAATGGTTAGTGAATGGCTTGATAAAGACAATGTTCTTGATCTAGATTCCCCTTGGATTCCAGCAAACAGAAATTGTAGACCTCAATCATACAATTAATGCTCCTGTCAAACGGTGCCTCAGTTACCGAGGGTAATAAATTTATTGTGATCTCTTTATCTAGTTTGTAAATTACTTTGTATAGAGGGAAAGCAGAGCTTTGTAGATCCTCCTCTGAGTGAGATCGATCCATAAATGAATGTGATAATTGAGAAAGAAAAGCAGTCACAATTCAATGGCTTGGAGCTTATTTCTTCTAAAAATTTTACATCCAGGGTGGTTATCGAAGCTGTTAGATCATGTCTAACAAACAAGTATTCAGAAGGACTCCTTAGTAAGAGGTAAGTTCCTGAAGATATAACTTGGAATGTGAAGAATGACACCATCATGATTGTGATTGTGTCTGAGCTGCTTGGCAGTTTCTTCTTGCCACTTGGTATTGTTTTCTTGTTTAACTCAGTTTCTCTTAGCTTTTGGACTTGTACTTTTTAGTTTAAATGTTTGACATGTGTGTAATGGTTTCTGGGTTCAGTGTTATAGTGTAGAGACCTCTAGTTGTTTCATGAGTATCTGTTATCACAATGATGGATACAATTGTTTAACACTTTTCTATATTTATTCACTACTGTGTTGGGTTGGGATTTATTCCATGCATATAATATGCTGGAAATGAATTCATTTACCAAAGTGAGAGGCTTTTCTATCAGATATCCCTAGAAGCATTCCATCTTGACAAAAATATATGGGGTGTTAATTTTCAACCATTATCTCGATCCCCAACTAATGTTTTTTTTTATACAACTCTCCTCCAACCACATCATTACATTATGGTGTGTATGGTTCTGAACTGCAAACCTCCTTTGATAAGATTCTCATTCCTATTTGGGCATGTAAAATGTGAAAATTGTATTTGCAATGTTTAGGGTTTGGACTTACCACATCAAGGGAATATGCCTCATTGATTCATGATAGCAAAAAAGCGAGTATCTTCTACAACAATTTACTTTGAATCATTTCCATATCATCTAGATGAGTCCACAGGTGAGCTCACTTTTCCAGTCTAATAATAATTAGGAGGGAAATAGATCCATCATTGATAAATATTGAACCAATCTTTTGGGGAAGTGTTCAATGTGTTAATGGTTTGGTTTTTTTTTTTTGGGTTATAGGATTCATTGACTATGAGATTCTTGAGAATAATGGCACCCTTTTTAGGATCAAGCTTATCATTGCTAGTGCTAGTGAATATCCTCGAGATATTGATTACCCTCGCAAGAAGGCGGGTATTGAAGCTGGGTATTTATAGATCTTATAATGGTAGTCCTTTCAAAAATTTCTCTTTTCCAACAATGTTTATTCTAGCATATTTTATTAATTTTTTCTTATAGTATGTAATGTTGGATTTTTTTATGATTTTTAGTACTAAAAGGTTTGTGGTTCGAGAAGATTTTCAATATAGTTGGGGCATATTTAATGATGGACATGACATACATAAATGGTCTCATCATTGCTTCTATAATGGTCAGTCCATTTGGTTTTTGTGATGTAGTAATAACTACAACGCACAAGGTGAGTTGATGGTATTAATTTTCTCTGCACTTCACCCTTTCGATTAAAAATATGAGTATATTAAATGGAAATTTTTTTGGATCTATCTTAATGTTATATATATGTGTCATTCCCCCCTTGTAGAAGAAAATGAATCCCATTAATGTTCAAGAAACGACGAAGAACTAAAACAAATATGCCATTCCCATCATAGGAGGAGTGATTATAGAGTTAAGAGGTGTAGATTTTCCTTTTGATTCTCTTACATGTTCTTTGATTTAGTTTCCTATTTTCATTTTTTTGTGTTCTTTCTATTTCTTATCACTACTATATCAAAGCTTCGATGAAACTCATTATGTTCCTTTAATTGTTTGTCAATTATTTCATTTTTTTTTCCTTTCATTTTTATCTTTCTGATATTTCTCATTCTGAAATATTTTTGGATTGGAGGATTGTGAATTTTAGTCTTTACGAGGTCCTTGGGGAGGCATGATATTATTTAGGAAAGAACCATTATTGGGGGTCGACCTAGATACAACTATCAAAAATTTAGTTTTTCCAGGGTTACAGGTCAATCTGAGTTCTCCTTCCTTTCCTCCATCACCCGTATTTTTCTCCTGCTCACTAATATCATAATATTGGATATATCAATTTTTTGTATCATTTCATTTCTAAAATATACATGAAATAACTTGTGGCTTTCTAGGCAGGACCACATAACCATACAATAGGAGGGTTGATTGTTTTCTTAAAACGTGATTTAACTACAGAGTTCAAGGCTTATCAAGTACAAGTGTAGCACTCTCACATGTCTAAGATTCTGTAAAATTCATGAATGCGAATTATTTTTTGAATGGATTTTGTTTCTTATCTAAGGTAAAATAGTTTTAGTATGTTGTAACAAATTATCGAGCCCTTGCAAAGAGCCTAATGTATTTGGGTTATAATTTGGTGTCTGGTGGTAGTGAAAATCTCCTAATTCTATTTTATTTAAGGCCCTTGGTAAGGATCCTCTATTCATATGCTAGAGTACAAAACCTACTTGTATATTGATTTCTATTGGATTTAGTTGGTTGAATGTAACATGGTATATATTAATGAGATTGGACAGAGCAGTGACAGTGCAAGAGTAGAGGATGTTTTGGATGTTGCTTCTATCACACCGAAAAAGAATTGTGTACCAGGTTACCTGAAGTTTTTCCTTGTATATTTAGATGTAAGGGATTCATTGATTTTCCTTTATCCATGGGATCATATAGCTTACTTTAATACCATACATTTTAAGGTGATAAAAGTGTTATGGTTCCTGGTGGTATACGCATATGGACTCCTGCATTAACCACCCATGGGATTCTTGAGGATCAATTTATTAAGGTTGCAAATTTTATCCACGATTAAGGCTAAGAGCTCTGTGAAAAGTGCAAAATTAAAAGATTTTATAGAATTTATTAAGTCATACAATTTCCAGCTACAAAATAGCATTGTTGATCTCAAAAAGTTGGTTGAATCATTTGCTAGCCAACTTCCATTATCTGGTGTTGGCACTGGAAATCTTAGTTAGATATATGATGTGCTCACAAGGCCTTTATTAACTTTTATGTTGGGCTTCAGTGATGATAACCAGGTTGGTAAGATTTGTTTCCATGTGTATATTATAGTGATGAATAATATTTTAAGCTAATTTTTTAATGAATTTATGTGCTTTCCTAATATTGGAATTAACAGATTCTATTCCAATGTGTTGGATGTTGAGTTTGCCATTTTATTTATTGGAAATTATGTACGACTCTCTTTTTTTTCATCACAAGAATTTTAGGCCATAAGGTGTTCAGGTGGTGGGGACTAGAGTTACATAAATATTTTATTGTTGGTCTACTAAACTCCATAATTCAAGGTAGGAACCATTTGTGGTTGGGTAAGATTCAACTATTCAGGTAAGAGAAAGGAAGGCTACTAAGTAAGGGGGCCCTGTTTCATTTTCCTACTTGCATAAAACCTGCTTGAATGGGAGGGACTTTAACACAATGACTCAAAATAGAAGATTGCATCGTAAGACCACAGGTAAGGTTCATGGGTATGGGATTCTGTCGATTAAACACTTCATGACATTATAGAATGACTTTCATAGCTTATATATTTCTTGAAGAACAAAGTGCAATAACCAAATATCATATGGAAGGATTAGCTACCTAAAGTTCGATGGCTTAAAAACTACCTGGAGAGTGAATGAATGTGTTTATAAATTGCCCCCACAAATATAATAACTTCTCCTTACAATGAGGCTACAAATTTGTAGAACCAAGAAATTCCTTTCTCACAATTAGGCTAGCATTTGAGAAATTGGCCTGATATGGAATCAACAAGGTAGTGATGGAAACACTCAAGGAAACAAAGCTTGGGAGAAAAGTAAAACAAAATTTGTACAAACATTAATCCCTCATAGCTTGACAAAAGTGGTAGAGAAAATATTAATCTCTCCTACCTTGATAGAACTGGTGGTCAAGATCAACAACTACAGTAACTCTATTGTGGAATATTATCAAAACTAATAGAAGGATATGAAAGTGTGTACAGTAATAACCTTGACAAACACGACAACTGAAACTTGCAACATTGTTTATAGGAAGAGAAAATTATGTTTCTTTTTTCCAAAAATTTATGTTAGTATATTACATTTTCATGAATATGTTTTCCAATTATCATATATGGTTTCATACTTTAACAAAACATTCACCAGGACTTCACAATGTTTTATTATTCAGTGAAATATTTTCCAAGATCTTACAAGATTATATAATCTGGTGAGAGATTCACCAAAAAAAACTATATATATATATATATATATATATATATATATATATATATATATATATATATATATATGATTGATAAAATCCCCTCCCATTTTTCCTATGTATCATGGGGATTCGCCCATTTATTATACATATAAATTTAGGGTGGTTCTTAAAATTTTGCCTGCTACATATTCATGAACTTAAATATGTAAAACCTTTAAGCATCAAACCATGCATCATGAAAATTGCACCATGTTTTATAATACAATTTTATAAATTGTTTGCATGAACAAATTTATATCAAAAGTTAACTATCAATCAACATCCATAGTAGCCATTCTATACATTTTATAATGCAATTTTAAGTTATGATTTTTTCAGACATCTACACCAAATTATAAGATTCCTTCAAATGCAAAATGTACCATGTTTTGTAATTTGCAATTTTACTAGATTCATTATAAATAACTTGACAAAAAAAATTTAAACAAAACCTAAGAATCATCTGCTAACATTATAAGAATGATCATTCAAAATGAAGCAACAAAATGGAAATTTAATTTCATTGCTACATATTCATGAACTTAAATATGTAAAACCATTAAGTATCAAACCATGCATCATGCAAATTGTACCATGCTTTATAATTCAATTTTATAAAATGTTTTCATGAACAAGCTTATATTAAGAGTTAACTATTAACCAACATCCACAATACTCATTCTATACATGAATGCAAAATGTATGTATTGTTATCACTCAGAAATTTCTCTAGAAGTTATTAGAATAAAGGAAATGACTGAGGTAACCACAAACCAACTTTGGAGCATAGGATCTAGCCAACCTAGTCTCAAAGAGGGCTCTCTCTATATGATTTAGCTTTGTTTGCTTGGATTTCAGGTCAGTTATGAATGTTCTGGGTGTTTTTGAATTATATTCAAGATTGGATGGTGGGATCCTTAACACAGATGGATAAAATGATGTCTTTAGACCATTGGGCTATGGAGTCAACAGAAGGGTAGCAGAACTGGATCTACTCACTAAAGGGAATGTTCAAAGGGAAATATAGAAGATTAAAGTGCAGGTCTTTGGAACAGGAGGTTGAAATGATTTAAATTAGGGTGATAGAGCAATTAAGAATTCTAAGATCGAGATATAAATCAAGAATAGAGGGTAATAAAAAAAAGGGAAATTAAGAATCCTTTGATGTAGATTAGTAAGAAACAACCTAAACTGAGGAGCAATTAAGAATTCCTTAACTTGGATATCAGTTGAAAACATTTATACGCATAACTGTTAAAACATAGTGTAATTAAACAAATTCTGAGACATTGTTCCAGTTATAGCATTTAGATTCAGAAATACATTAAATATTGTGGAGAAACTTTAAGAAAGATAATGATAACATAAGAAGAAACTTGTCTGCACTTCTCTTAACACATGAATCCTGTGAAATATCTTGTCTTTATTCATCAATCCAGCTTGCTGGCTCAGTCAATGATACAATAGCTTTACAGTCCTTTTGATCAAAATTGTATAGAAATGTCTAAGAATCCACCCTACATACTTAGAATTGTTACGTATTTATACAAAAATATATTACAAAATATCTCAAAGTGGCTTGAGATTTAATCTAGGAAATACAAATATCTTCTTGCATGAAGATAGAGATAGCTATTGAACTACATTCATGTTGTCCCATTTATTTTGGTACTGCTAGCCTTTATGGTTTGGTTTTAGCCCTTTATGTTGCTTTGTTGTTTGATATTTTACGCTGGAAGATTCATCTTGTTTTTGGCTTTCATTTGATACACTTTGACACTAACACTTTTGACTCTGCTAACCTATCTTCATATTCTTTCTTGGTTGTTTTACTTTTACTGTACATTAACTTTTTACGCCATATTTCTCACAATAAATCAATCAATTTCTCCCATAATTCAGCATTTGGTAATTGGATTTTTAGCATCCTTCTATATATTTCATCTACTTAAGTGTACTTGGAAAAAGTAGTCTTATTGACAAACAAGTGTTTTACCTCATGTTGGAGGTAAAACAAGTTTTCAAACGTCTGGCATAGTACTTTGCTTGTTGGCAATGCCTTGATTGATGATGTACTGACCTGTTCCTTCGCTAGCTCTCTGATTTTGTTGTTATAATCCTATTGTGTCATGAGATTGCCATTTATGACTAAGGGACTGGGTAACCCTTTCTCTCTTAAAATTTGAAACTTAGCCATAAATCTATTAATGGCTACTTGCATATCCTAACATTTGTCCTCCAAGTTTAACATCAAGTTTCTCTTGGAAAGGACCTTCCTCACTTCCAAAATTGTTTCAGTTTTGTCCTCTATTTCCAATTCCTCAAGTTCATATCTATTTTTATTGTTAAGGAATTGGATGATTCTAGTGGCATCTTTGGGCATCTCTCCCAATTCCTCTTTTACCTTTTGGATGGCTTCTGTAGCCATCTTTATTAGATCTATCTGCTCAAAAATTACCTGAATAGATGGCCAAATATCATTGATAGAGTCAATGATATTGGCCCATAATAGTTCCTTAGCTTGCCAAAGAGGTTATTTAGCATTAGGTCCTTCACCATGGCCTTTATTCTTTCAGTCATTCTAGCAGCCTTTTGCACTTCTTCCTTGTGCATGATTTTGGCAAGCTTGCAATCAGTTTCCAAGCTTGTCACCTTTTCTTTCAGCTTATTCATTTTTGTAGCCTGTATGGACATTTCCTCCATAGCTCTGACCAATTTTGTTGCTTCTTCTGATGTACCTACTGTTGATGTAGACTGTGTTGAAATATGTTTTGTTGTGGCCACAGGAGCTGTGCAAGCCAATGAGGTTGCCAGTGTGGAAGGAATAGTTGTTGAGACTATTGGGATGACGTTTACAGATGTAGTGGCAATATCACTTTGCTTCAATTGAATTAAAGTGTCCAATTCCTTCTCTGTTTCCCTTAACTGATCATTTAATTTTAGGACTAAGTCCATCAATTCTTCATGTCTGGTTTGGTTTTCCAGTACTTCCTATGTCTGGGGATGCTGCAGCTGAGGTATCTTCAATTTCTTTTCCAGTGTTGCAATGTCATCATTCTTCATATTTATCAGTTTTTTAGTGGCTTTTATGTCTTTGGGATCATGTCCCAATTCAATCACTAAGTCTTCCAAAGACTTGATTCTGGTATCTTTGGCATGTGAGTAGGTCTTCTCTAACTCATATTGAGTTGAGGGTGGAGTAAATCATTTATCCATCCCGTTTGTGGAATTAAATTTGGTCTTTGGGATGAATATCCCTCGCCAATACCTCAGAATCATTTTTTTTTGTAATCAGCTGATGTCCTTGGCTGTTATGCAATTCGCTTTACAAAGGACATTTGTAACTTTCCCTCCTTAATGTCAAAAGCTGACATCAACCTGGTTTGATTTGTAGGTGTGAGCTTTATATACTGTGCATAATACTGTGCCTTTAATTTCTCATTTCTCATTTTAATTTCTTTATACTTGTCCTTTATATCCTTATCTCTAATAGGAAGGTCTGCTAAATGAGGAGACCTCTACCCTTAGTTGCCTTTCCAACATTTGGGTCTGTGAGGTGGATGGCTCCTGTGTTTCTCTAGATGGAGTTGTGCTTTTGCTCATGTCAAACAAAGTATTAGTGATTTTTACTGAGCCTTCTGTGTCTTCCTATTCTAAAACAGGATTGAGCCTGGGCCTTTTGCTCTGGCTTCCTTCATGCTACATATTGGATGTGTCCTTGCCTAAAGTCGATGCTCCCTCCTTGTTCCTCTTGGGATTCTTTTCCTCATTTTGAGGAGTCTGCAAAATAGTGGGGGTACTCATGGTTGCTTCTTGATGTGGTACCTGTAGGAATGAGCTTTCATCAAGTTTTCTTTCTAAATCAATCAAGGTATTTTCAACATCTACCTTTGTACTATCCCTAGTTACAAGAGTGTTCTCCAACCACTTAGATTGATTTGCATATCTTTCAATCTCTGGTATGGGATGATGAATGTAAGGCCCTAATTTCACCTTTTGTCTAAGTTTAGTCATAAACCTCTGAGGGTCATATCTCCATATAAAATTGTTTTAGAACTTCATTTGTTGTAGAATTTTATCTGCTTCTTGCCCTACTTCTCTAGAGTTGTAAATGAACAAGCCTAACTGGTTTTTGACTCTGTGTAGAATTTCTCACTGTAGATCACCTGATAATGCAATATACTAAAGAAAAATACTTGATCTACTTCTACAAACAAACTTGCGGAAGCTTAATTGATTTTGAGAAAGATCAAATAGAACACATATAACAGAGAATGAGAAATCAATCACACATGAACATAGAAGAATACTCTGGGGAAAGCCTCAGCTAAAAACTCGATCTCTGTTTTATCATACAAGTGGAAATATGCCCATATTACACAAAGATTTAGCTCACAAGCTATCCAGCTCTTAGTACAATCCCTCAATGCTGCTCATAGACTAAATAGACACAACATATGTCTTCCTCTAGTCGTCCAAGCCTCCTATTTCCTTGCGCAGTTTCTCCTGGGTCCTCTGGCTGCCACCTGTGTGAATTCACTTCTCACACAACTCACCAAACTTAGAAGAAACTATGCAATCTCCAAGGAATGAATTCCTTCTGTATGCAAGAGATATCATCAATGGAATATTCCTACAACTGATAGTACACTATCCCATCATCTGATCTTAACTGGGTCTCTGACTAAACTAACATGCATGAGTTATTTATGAGAGAATATTCAGTTATCTGAAGTGCAGTAGTTACATGCATGCATGTATTAACTAGCTAAACTCACAATCAATTCCATAAACTGTTGGAACTAATATAACTAGACTTAACTCAGTTAACTGAGCTAACTAATTACAACTCAAAGTATAACTCATTCTGATCTCCTTAATCAAGGGATAACTTCCCTAATCAAACGGGAAACTGTTGCATGTCTTCACATAGACTTCATGTTTGATTTTCTCCAACTAATTAACTCAAGATGAATTAATTAAATAGCTGCTAAAATCAAATTCGAATTTTAATTCTCAACTTTAGTTTAGGGACTAACTAAAATTGAAATGTATCGCGAAATGCTATTTATAGCAGTGCTATTTTTAACATTTCCTGTTGCTATTTTCAACACTCCCTCTCAACAAGAAAGGGATTATCTGTCACCCCAATCCTATTTTTGTGGAACTCGAACTTGCATTTTGACAATGCCTTAGTCAAAATATCTGCATCATGTTCCTCGATCGAAACATACAGCAACACCATGATCCTCTTCACCATATAGTCTCGAAGATGATGATACCGGATATCGATGAACTTGGACTTGTCATGAAATAATGGATTCTCAAAGAGTTTCATACAACTCTGATTATCGCAGTAGATCATAGTTGGATCCATCCTCTGACCAAATAATCCAACTAGAATCTTCTGCATCCAAATGGCCTCACATGCTACCTGACTGGTAGCCATGTATTCAACCTCTGCTAAGCTAAGTGCAACTGACCTCTGTTTCCTGCTATACCAAGAAACTGTAGCTCAACCAAGGTTGAATATTCCTCCTAAAGTGCTCTTTCGCTCTGATGGACTCCCTGCCCAATTTGCATCTATGAAGCCCTGAAGCTTCACTCCCTTTGTCCATCTATACCACAATTGATACTGAGATGTGCCTCTGAGGTATCTCAGCACATGCTTCGATGCCTTCCAAAACATCTTGGTAGGCCGAACCATAGCTTGACTCAGCTGGTTCACCGCAAAGCTCAAATCTGGTCATTTGTTCACCAGATATATCAACGAATCCACAAGCTACCGATAAATAGTAGCAGCTACTACCTCACCTGAAGTAGCATCCTCCTTCGTCCAGTTACCAGCTACAGGATTCTACATGGGCTTGCACTTCTCCATATGGAATTGCCTGAGTATCTCATTGGCATACTTTCCTTGAGACACAAACACTTCCCCATCCTTCTGCCACACTTCCATGCCTATAAAGTAGTGCATAAGACCCATGTATTTCATCTCAAAATCTCCTTCAAGGTCCTCGTTGCAAGACTTGATAAATTGATCATCACCTATCAATATCATATCAACATAAAGAACAATGATTAATGGCTTACCTTCTACCATGATGTGGTAAAGGTTCACATCTGCTTCACTCTTGGTGAAGCCCAACCCTATGAAATCATTGTTGATCCTGGTGTACCAAGAACGAGGTGCTTGCTTCAGCCCATACAAAGACCTCTTGAGTTGTCACACATGTGACTCACGATCAAAAGTCTCAAAACCTTCCGGCTACTCAATGCACACCTCTTCCTCAATCTTCCCATTGACGAACACAGTGTTCACATACATCTGATGGATCTTCCAACCCATCTGAGCTGATAGTGCCAACATCAATCTGATAGATGAGTACCTTGCTACAGGAGAAAAAGTCTCATCATAGTCGATCCCCTTGACCTGTGAGAAACTATGGGTAACAAACCTTGACTTGTGTTTCTAAACAATGCCATCATCTACTTGCTTTACCTTGGAAAGCCATCAAGAACTCACCACTGACTTGTCCTCCGGTCTTGGGACAACATCCCAAACACAATTTTGAATGATGGAGTCATACTTCTCCATCATAACATCAACCTAGACTGGTTACTGCACTGCTTCCTCGAATGAAGAAGGTTTAGTCTCTACACACTCCCCAACCAGGGCCATGTAACCAATGTACTGCTCGGGTGACCTCCTCTGTCTGCGCTGAGAAGATGGATGTCCCACATTCTCTTGCACATCTAGCATCAACTTGTCAGCTTCCCTTGAGCATTTTCACCCATCTCTGGAAGACTCAGCATGAGTGGATGTCTCCACTCTCGAATCCTCTACATGTTGCTGCTCTGCATCAGTCTAAGGCTCCTCCTCCTTAGGAACTAAAAGTTCCTCCTTTGCATGCAACTCGAGCTCCCTCTCAACTGATACTTGCATGGGTTTCTGCTTGTCGAACTTTAGATCTCTACGTACCATTGTCTTCTGACTGGTAGGCAAGAACACCCGATAGTTGTGGGGTGTATCAGTGTACCCCACAAGTATCCCTAACTTAGTTGTTGGATCTAGCTTCTTCTAGGCATCTTTGGTCACATGGCAATAAACCAATGATCCAAAGATCCCGAAGTGACTCATAGCTAGTATCTTCCTGGAAAAGGCCTCCATAGGTGTATTCATTCCCAGTATATGATGCGGGCTTCTGTTCTGCAAGTATACTGTTGTATTGCATGCCTTATCCCACAAATGAAGTGGTAGGCTTTGGTCATGCAGCATCACTCGAGCTACTCCCACAATGGATCTGTTCGTCCTTTCGGCCACCCCATTATGATGTGGGTTATGGGGTGCCATCAACTCCCGTTTAATTCCTTCTGCTGCATAGAAGTTCTTAAACTGTTGGGAGACATACTCTCCACCATTGTCACTACACAAGGCCCTTATTTTCTTTCCAGATTCTTTCTCTGCCAAGGCTTTCAACTCACAAAACCTTGAGAAGGTTTGATCCTTCTTCTACATACAGTAGATCCAACATCTATGAGAAAAATCATCAATAAAAATAACATAGTACCTTTGTTTAGTAGTGGAGGCTGTAGAGAATAGTCCACACACATCTATATGAACTCACTCTAGGATTTCTCTAGCTCTACTATCTCGATCCTGAAAGGAAGATTTCACATACTTACCCAAGGTACAACCTTTACATGTATCCATTTGCTCTAGTTTTCCCTTGGGAAGTCCGATAGAAATCTGCTGCATGATCTTCAAGGTCCCATGGTGCAAGTGGTCCGATCTTTTATGCCATAGTTCGCCAACATCTTGGCTCTGTACCAACTCTGCTTTGGAATTCAATGTAGCACAGTCATCTACCTCCAGCTTGTGGAGATTCTTAACTCAAATCCCAATCTTCTTGGTCTGTCCAGTGTGGATATGCCTTAGGAATGCCTTTCCTTTACTATAGACTACATCATAGCCTTTGTCTTCCAGCATAGCGACAGACACAAGGTTCTTCTTCAGACCCGACACATTCTTTACATTAGTTAGGGTGAAAGGAGCTCCATGCTCCCTCTGAAACACAACTGTACCTTCACCTGAAACATGATACTTTCCATCATCGCCCATCTCAATCCACATCTGGAGATCCTTCTCCTCCAAGGTACTAAAAAGATTCTTATCGTCGGTCATGTGGAATGAGGCTCCATTATCCAGGTACCAAACGCACCCCACCATTGATGAAACCATACATGCAATGAGGGTGAAATCCAATTCAAACTTTGAGGCCAGTGCCTCACCATCTGATCTCTTCGAGGATTCTTTCTTTAATTTCTTCTATAGACAATTCATAGCATAATGGCCCACCTCATGATAATGAAAGCATCTCACTTTTGATTTGTAAATCTTCTTCCCACCATGGGAAGAACTGGATTTGGAATGGGACGCCTTCCCTTTCCCTTTCCTCACCTTACTCTCTAAGGCTAGATTTTCTTCATCATCTTGCTTTGATGAAGATCCATCTTTGGTTCTTCTCCTTATCTCCTCCTACATCAGATCCGACCAAAGTCGTTCCCAATCTGGCAGTTTCTCTCTTCCAATTAGAGATTCTTGGTAGCTATGCTAGCTCTTAGGAAGACCAAGGATAGCAATACTCACCATGTCATCATAGGCTATCATGATCCCTACACTTCTAAGCTCATCCCTGTAGGTGGTGAGCTTGTTTAGTTAAGTAGAGATCGTGTTGCCCTTTTCACTCTTGATTTTCCGAAGCTTGTCTTTCAGCGCCAGCTTCCTCTAATCGTTGCTATTCTGATATAGATCCTTCAATGTTTTCCATATTAAAAATGGTGTCTCCTTCCCATGGAGACTTGAGACTATGTGGTCTTGAACAACCTCTAGAAGGATTCTCCTTGCTCTAGCCACAAATTTCTTCCATTCTGCCAATTCATGGGCATTAGCAGCTGTTGGCTTGGGGACTTCTAGATCAATGAAGTCCTTCAAACCGTTTTCCTCTAATACCTCTTCCATGCAATCCTTCCAGGCTATATAATTCGAGCTTCCATCATGGGCATACTGAAGTCTCAAACTGTTGAATGCCATTGGTGAAATTTCAGATGTGATAAGAATTCGAATTCTATAATCAGGAACTTCAAACTCCGAACTTCTCCCTTCTTTGTATATTGTTCTTTGCTTTGATCACCTTTGCTCTGTTACCATGTAGAAATTTCTCTATAGATCAACTAGCTCTGATACCATGTAGAATTTCCCACTATAGATCACCTGATAATGCAATATACTAAAAAAAAATACTTGATCTACTTCTATAAACAAACTTGTGGAAGATCAATTTTGGGCAGGATCAAATAGAAAACATATAACAAAGAATGAGAAATCAATCACACATGAACACAAAAGAATACTCTGGGGAAAGCCTCAGCTGAAAACCTCGATCTCTGTATTGTCATACAAGTGGAAATATGTCCAGATTACACAAAGATTTAGCTCACAAGCTATACAGCTCTTAGCACAATCCCTCAATGCTACTCATAGATTGAATAGACACAACATATGTCTTCCTCCAATCCTCCAAGCCTCCTATTTCCTTGTGCAGTTTATCATGGGTCCTCTGGCTACCACCTGTGTGAATTCACCTCTCATACAACTCACCAAACTCAGAAGTAACTGGGCAATCTCCAAGGAATGAATTCCTTCTGCATGCAAGAGATATCCTCAATGGAATATTCCTGCAACTGATAGTACACTATCCCATCATCTGACCTCAAATGGGTCTCTGACTGAACTGACATGCATGAGTTATTTATGAGAGAATATTCAATTATCTAAAGTGCAGTAGTTACATGCATGCATGCATTAACTAATTGAACTCCCAATCAGTTCCACAAACTATTGGAACTAAGTAACTGGACTTAACTCATTTAACTGAGCTAACTAATTAAAACTCAAAGTACAACTCATCCTGATCTCCTTAATCAAGGGATAACTTCCTTAATCAAAGGGGAAACTGTTGCATGTCTTCACATAGACTTCATGTTTGATTTTCTCCAACTAATTAACTCAAGATGAATTAATTAATTATTTTACAAATAGCTACTAAAATCAAATTCGAATTTTAATTCTCAATTTTAGTTCAGGGACTAACTAAAATTGGAATGTATCCTGAAATGCTATTTATAGCAGTGCTATTTTCAACACTTTGAACTATGTTCTTTTCTTGGCTGAGACAAAATTTACTTCATCTGAGTTCATTATCTTCCTATAATACTCTAAAGAAAATAACCTCATGGGGAGGTATTTGGGTAGTTTGTATCGTGCTAGTTGGCACCCATAGATTCTTATTTCTGTGTAGTTTTTGTAAAGGTACCAATCTCCCACTTTACTCTGCTTGGACAACTATAGGACTCTTCTAATATATTGACTTATTCTGGGTGGAGGACTTCCTATCAATATGGTCATGACCGGATGGACAAACAAATCAATGAAGTCTGTATAGGTATATGGTGAGGAATACTTGTGAAAGAGTGTTGTCCAAAGGATAACAGATTTGGGTTGGCCTTTGGTGTCCAACTTCTGGAGGGTGAATGGAAATATGTCTGAATGATAATATAGAAACATATGGTATAGTACAGATGAGTATTTGAATACTCTCTCATTGTGCATCCTAGTAAATTGTTCATGCATTCTTTCAGCTATGAACTGGGCATAATCATACACAGTAGCAGGAGGCTTTCCTGGGGTGTAAATGGACATGAAGGCCAAAATAAGCTCATCAATAAATTCATTAGTGGTGCAGCCTAGAATACATGATATCATGGTTATGATTTGTTTTCCCCTTTCAGAGAACATGGCAGAAACATATGGAGGGGTAATTTTAGGAATGTGTTGCTCTTCTACAATGAACGTTTAAAACAATTGAGCCAGTCTATAGGGACTCAAATTGGTGTATTGGTATAACAAATCTCCAAGTGAGAGTCAGGTCAGGTTTGGACTTGGCTGGAGTTGTAACATCTCATTGATTGACTCAGCTGTGATTGTGAACAAAACCTTCTGGTCAGGGCACATTATAGCCCTTTGGCTGGGAATGTAATAGGCATGGCACAGATGGACAATTTCAAGAAAGATATGTGCTTGGGGAAATTGGTATTTGGGAAAATTGGACTCCCAAAGACTAATGCCATCAAAATGGTTCAAATATCTATCCCTACTCAAACAATGAAGTTTGGGCAGGAACTCATATGCACTCGTGTCCGATTTGAATGTCCTTGTCTACCAGTGGGAGGTGGTCTAGGTCCAAATGAGGAGTAGTGATAGGTCTAATTTCCATGGCGACAGGGGTAGCCATAATTCAGTTCTTGTGGATTTGAATTTGGCTTTCACAGGTTTGTTTAAAGTTTTTCTGATAGAAACTAGAAACTTTCAAAAGGTTTTGGGTAGAGATTTTTTATTTTAAAGAAATTTCAATTAATTTTACTAAACTAAAACACTTCACAGATTGAATGCTTTCAAATTGGAAAGGGTGACTAGTAATTCGTTCACAAATACCTTGATTTTAGGTGAATTGACTTCAAACTAGTGTTTTGGATGCGACGGAAGGTTGAAAGGGCTCTGAGAGCTTTCAAGGTGGTCTTTGCCACTTCTTTGAGGACTGAAATGGGGTTAAATGGTAGTTTTCAAGTTTGTAGGTGTTGCACTGGCTTGCAAAGATTTTTCAAAGAGAACGAGCGAGAAAAGGTGAAAGAGGACTTCTCGGCCTTCTTATGGAGCAATGGTCATTTGTTGGTAGGAAATTTATGAATGAAAAGTAGGTGGTGTATCGGGTTGAGCGGGGAGCTCGTTTCCTAGGCCATCGCACTGCTTATGAAGGTTAGGCGGTATTTCGAAGGGGTCACCCGATCTACTCCAGCGCTCGACACATAGCAGTCGAGGGACTGAGGAAAACCACCTTATCGGGTGGGTAAAGGTCAGTTGTCAGGTGCAACTGATATGGTTGTGGACCATCGGATGAGGGAGATGGTGATTGGATGGCAGTCGTGCAAGGGAGGTGCGTGGGTGATACGAGCATGGGCTTTGGGGGGGTGGCAGTGCTTTAAACTTCAATGGTTTGGGTTTAATTAACACTTAATCAGAGATTTAATCAATCGGGTGGGGTTTAATGATGGGATTAATCCAACATTACAAAAAATTGGTAAGTTAAGCGAATTTTGTCGGGGGTATGAAGCAGGGGGTCAAATATAGTTTATAATTAAACTAAGGGTTGGGATATTTATATAAGGAATTTAATTAATATACGGGAAAAGGGCATATGGGTATTTATATAATAAAGTTAAAAATTAATATGAGCGGAGTGGGCATACCCTTAACATAAATGTAAAATACGTGCATTTTATTTCATACATTTGATACTTAGGATAAAGTACTTTTGTGGGTTTTTTGAGTGAAATAGGATTTACATGGGGTTTATTTATTTTTCCTAGGCAAATGAAGTTTAACCTTAGGAAAAGGGGTTTTATTAGGGAAATGAATTTTATGAAGGAAATTCTAACACTTGATGTCCATAAGTCATTAAGCCGAGGGTCTGGTCCCGCCAATAGTCAGAGAAATTTTCTAAGCCTCTTTGACTTGAAGGATTTAAAGTGCTAGAACATACTTGTGAATAGGAAATTAGTAAGGGGAAAAATGAATGAGGGGGAGTTAATCACATTAACTTGCAAACCTTCTTTTTTGCTTCCATAATGGATCATACATATTTGAAATATGTGTCTAAGCATGATGCATGTGTTTTGATCCAATCAATTTTATACTTTAGCAACCTTTCTTCTACTTATCCATTTACTTACCCTGACATTTTTTCTTCATTTTATTTGGGTACATTTAGACTAGCAAACCCTTACCATCTATTTTTCTTTTGAAAAGTAATATATCTAATTCTAACTTTATTTCATCCAAGGGCTCAGATTAAACTGATGAGGTCCTTTTATTTTCTCTACCTATTTAATGATCTGCCAAGGTTAAATTGTTTGGTCATATTTTATTCTCTAAATATAAACATAAAATTCAAACCATGATATAATGAAGATTAAACAGTTTGAATACCATGGATTATGGCATGAATAACAAGCCATACACAATCATTATTATGCATAAAAGTAAATAATAGTGGCATTTAGACTTGCACACTTTCACAGTCTCTTTTTGTTTTTGGGGTTCATATATTTTCATTTTTTCTACCTTCTCTTATTCTTTTTGTCCTTTGATATTTCTTTTAGGACATACCCTCTTTACATTTTTTTAATTTTTAATATGGAAAACATTTGTAGAAAGCAAAGATATGTACAATATTACAAGGCTTAACCTTAGTCATTCAAAATTATGACTCCTATTGGTATAGGAACCTAATAGTGGCTCCACTTGGGGATGGCATTTTCTAGTGAAATGTCAAGAACTCTAAAGATCAGTAGCCTTTGAATTGTTGTTGATGTTACCTTGCAAAGTGTCCTTCTATGAATCTGCATTATTGATACTTATGATAGTAAATCTTTTAAAGCTTAGGGCCTTCTCTTTGGGCTTCAACTTCAAAGATCACCATCCAATCCAAACTAGACTTTGTAAATAAAGTATGTACAAATGGGAAATGAAAATTAGTAACTTGGTTCAAAGTAATGTTTTAGCATTCGACCATTCACTGGCCCACCTTCTGCATCTGTACCATTAATTTCTCTCAAGAAGAAAGCATTATTTCCTCTATAAGCATAAATGACATAGGGACCTTTCCATAGGAAATCAAATTTCCCATGTTTAACTTTGTCTTCCCTCCTTGAATCCTACTTAAGCACTTTGTCACCAATGTAGAAATCCTCAGCCTTGGTTCTCCTATAAAATATCTTTTTAATCTTTTCCTGCACAACTTCAGACCTGACATAGACCTCTTATGTAGTTTGTTGTAGATGAATAGTTTGGTTGATTCTTCTTTGGATACTATTTGGTTCAACCTGCAATTCTTGAAGCATATTCATTACTTGTGCTCCCATAGAGGATGGAAAGACAACTTCCATCCCATAAACTAGTTGATACGGAGAAGTACCAATTGATTTCTTAGTAGTCAATCTGTCCGCCCATAAGGCATTGAATGTATTTTTATTCCAATTTTTCTTATTGTCCTCTAGTAACTTTTTGATGATGTTTTCTAGGCTTTTGTTTGAGGATTATGCCAGTCCATTACCTTGAGGGTAATAGGTTGTGGAATGGCCAAGGGTGATATGGTATTTATTGCATAAATATATCATTCTTTTGGATTTAAAGGTTGTTGCATTATCAGTAATGAGCTTAGTTGGACATCCAAATCTTGATAGAATATTCGTTTCAAGGAAGGTTATGATAACAGTATCTGTGACCTATCTTGAAGGTATAGCCTCTATCCATTTTGTGAAGTAGTCTGTGGCTGTGAGGATCCATTTGTGCTGGGTAAAGGAGGGTGGGTGAATTTCACCAATGAAGTCTAAACCCCATTATTGAAAAGGTATTTCTGTAGAGATTGGCTTGAGGGGTAAAGGTAAGAGCTTTTTCTTCCCCTCAAAAATTTGGCATTTGTGATAGGAGGTCACATATTTTTTGACATCGACGAACAAGGTAGGCCAGTAGAAACCAGCTCTAAGGATTTTATCTGCAGTGGTCTTCCAGTAAAGGTGTCCTCCATAATCACCTACATGAAATTCTTCCAAAACTCTGTCAGCCTCATATTTTAATAAGCAATTGAGAAGATCAACGTAAACTTTGAAATGAGAACTGATACTGTTGCTCGTTTTGTAGAGATAGCAAAAAAGTGACCTAATTTTGAAAAGGGGTGATGCAGAACACACATGTTTTTTTTAGAGCATAGTTTTTGGCACTTTAATTTTTTTTATGTACATTGTGTTTTAGAATGGTAATGATTTTCACACTAATTTAAAAAAGTGATTATTCTGCATCAGACCCTTTTTTTAAAAGACCTATCTTTTGACTTTAAATTTTCTAATATATGAAATGTAAATAATTATTTTGTAAATTTAATAATTTTGGAAGTGGTCTTCTTCTTCATATTTTCTTATTTTTATTTTTTTGGTAGTGAGGTTTTTATTAATTTGCATATTAAAGAAGAAGGTCGATAATTTGCATTTTTGATATTCTACATATTTATACATCGTTAATTAAATTTTCAATCCACATGAAATAATTGTCTCTAAAAAACAAATATAAAATATATATATAAAAAAGACAAAAAAAAAAAAAAAAAAATGTTAAAAAAAATTATCTCATAAACCATAAAAGAATTTGGAAAGACAAAAACAAACTTTTATATATATATATATATATATATATATATATATATATACATATACATAAGTAAGTAAAAATTGAGAAATTAAAAAAAACATTAGCAAAAACTAGGAAAAAAAATTAGAAACAAACTAGTTTAAAAAAAAATAGAAAATTAACGAAAAAAATTAGAAAAGCTAGTAAAATTAATATTAAAAAAAACAAAAAATGTTAAAAAAAAAAATCTCACAAAGAATAAAAGAATTTGGAAAAAAAAAAAAAAAAAAAAAAAAATATATATATATATATATCAGTAAAAACAGAGAAATTAAAAAAAAAAAAATTGGCAAAAGTTGGGGAGAAAAATATTAAAAACAAACTAGTTAAAAAAATAAAATAATCATAATAGAAAATTAACAAAAAAAATTAAAAAACTAGTAAAATTAATATTATAAAATAATAAAAATAAATTCAACTTATAAAAAAAGAAACCAAAAAAATACGTATTTTTTATTAAAAAAAATGTAATTATTTTTTATAAACATTCATATTTTATTTAAAAAAACAAGAAAAAGAATTTTTTTTTAATTAAAAAAAAAATTATAATTTGTTTTTAAGCAATTTTTTTTTTTTATTTAAAAATACAAATTATTAAACATACATTTTATAATAAAATAAAAATAAAAAAAAATTAAACCTACATTTTATCTTAAAAAAAAAATGAAACATTTACATATCTTTTTTTTAAACAATCTTTTTTTAATTAAAAAAAAATTATAATCTTTTTTTTATTAAAAAAAAAAATTATAATAATTTTTTTAAACAACTTTTTATTTTTATTTAAAAATTCAAATCATAAAAAATATTTTAATTTTTTTTAAACAAATTTAAATTTTGAATTTAAAATTTAAAAAATTATTAAATTTTTTTTTTTAAAGTTAATATTGTTTTTTTTTTTTGTTATTAAAAAAAAAAAAATAATGGTGGCGCTCCGCCCCCCGACCACCCATGGTGGCGCGATCGTGGGCAGAGGGGCCTGCACGGAATGGCCCACCCGCCCGTGATGGCGCGACCATGGGCGGAGGGCCTACGTGCAGGCCCCTCCACCCACGGGAACGCCACCACGGGCGGCCAGGGGGCGAAGGGCCACCATAATTTTTTTTTTTAATAATAATAAAAAAACCAATATTAACTTTTAATTCTCTTTTTTAAATAATTTCTAAAATTTTAAATTGAAAATTTAAATTTGTTTAAAAAAAGTTAAAATATCTTTTACTATTTGTATTTTATTTTTTTTTTAAATTGTTTAAAAAAGAAATTTACATATATTTTTTTTTTTAATAAGAAAAAGAATTTTTTTTTTAAATGTAATTTTTTTTTTTTTAAATATAAAATGTAGGTTTAATAATTTGTATGTTAAAAAAAAAAATGTTTAAACAAAAATTATAATTTTGTTTAATAAAAAAAAAAAGATTGTTAAAAAAAAAAATAATAATAATAATTTTTTTTTTTTTTTTTTTTAAATATGTATTTTTAATAAAAAAATAATTACATTTTTTTTAATAAAAAATTACACATTTTTTTCATTTTTTTTTTTTTTTGAATTTATCTTTGTTTCTTTAATATTAATTTTACTAGTTTTTTTATTTTTTTCCTTTAATTTTCTTTTTTTTTTAAACTAGTTTGTTTTTAATTATTTTTTTCCCCAGTTTTTGCTATTTTTTTTTTTTTTTAATTTCTCTATTTTTACTTATATATATATATATATATATATATATATATATATATATATATATATATATATATATATAGATATATATTAGTTTTTTAATTCTTATCATTAATTTTGTCTTTCTTACATTTTTATGACTGATTTTTTTTTTTTTTTTCGTTTTTTATTTTTATTTGATGTTTTGTTTTTAGTATATATGTTAATTTATGTTTTGTTATTTTTTTTTACTTTTTTTTTTGTTTTGTGTTTTTTCATTGTTTTAATTTATTTTTATTTTTATTTTATTTTATGTTTTCATTATTTTTTTAAATTTAATGTATTTTGCTGTCATGATAAAATATTTTATGCCATTATTTCGAAATGTTGAAATTTTACTTTTGAAAAAAAAAATGTGTTCTTGCAGCATTAACACTTTTCATTTTGAGGGTGTTTTTTGAATAATTTTTGCGCAAAAAGTTGGTTTTCACCGCCATTTTTAAAACATGTTCAAAAATTATCCAAGAAAAAAAAAGGTGTTATTCCAACATCAACACTTTTCATTTTTAGCACTGCATTTGATGTTTTTTTGGGGTTTTTTGGCTAGACTTCCCGTTTTGAGTTTATAGTTCCTGTTTCAAAGTTTAGATTGATGAAGAATACCTTCATGATCTCTCCAAAACAAAGCATTGTCTAATATACAAAATTTCAAGGATTTCATCTTTAAAAACCCGCTTTTAGTCCTAGATAATTCAGGAGGAGCTTGTAAATTCATCAAAACATAAATAATATCAGCATACCAAGGAGATTCAATAAAGGCTTGGCTAATTAGTGGAGTCACAATCTCCTCTTCATTATCTATTGCTGTAATGAAGTTTATATCCAAGGCCTGACAATTCGATTTAGCCATGAGTTTGGCTAAACCTTGGCCCTTGATTAACTTAGTAGGTTTGATTTCTATATCATACTCTAAAATAGTAGCAATCCACTTTCCCCTCTTCCCATCAGGACCATCCTGAGTTAGGATGTCTTTAACTAGTGAATTAGGAACATAGGCTACTATATGAGAATATAAGATGTATACCCTGGTCATTTTCCTGCAATAGAACTACAGCAATTGTGTGCTCAGAATCAAAGGAAAACAAGATGAAATCTCTATCAAATTTAGGACTGATTAACATAAGTGTTTTAGTCAAGGCTAGTTTAATGTCTTCAAAATATTTTTTAGCCTCAACAGTCCATTTTATGGTGGAGTCCTTTTTCAACATGTTGTTTAATGATCTAATTAACTCTTCTAGATTAGATATAAATCTTCTAAGAAAAATAATTTTTCCTAAGAAATCTTGTAACTCTTTAATGCTCCTAGGGTGTTTTATTTGCAGGATGACTTCTATTCTAGCAGGGTCTATTCTTATACCATCTTTTGAAATTATGTGACCTAATAACTTTCCTTATTCTAACCAAAACAAGGACTTTTTAGGGTTTAAGGAGATTCTAAATTTCCTACATTTAATAAAAACTTGCCTTAGATGATCCAAATGTTGATTGTCATATTTTGAAAATACAGTAATATCATCTAAATATATCACCAGGAAATCGTGAATTTCTTTTGCAAAGGCTATATCCATAGCACTCTGGAAAGTGGTTCCTACATTCATTAGCCCAAAAGGCATTTTCACATAGATAAATGTGCCCCAAGGAGTAGTAAAGGTAGTTTTGGGTTGGTCATCTAGATGGACCAAGATTTCATTGTAACCAGAAAACCCATCCAACAATGAGATTCTAGTTGATCCAACTATTCTCTGTAAAATGTGGTCCATTTTGTTGAGAACGTAATTGTCTTTTAGTGACACTTTGTTGAGGTTATTGAAATCCACACAGAGTCTGATCTCACAAGTTTTCTTTCTAGTTGGCACCAGGTTTGAGACCCAATCAGAAAATATGATTGATGCGATTATTTTGGCATCATACCTCCTATGAATTTCATTTTCAATTGCAGGTAATAAGACAGGACTAATCCTTGTAAGTTTTTTTTGAAAGGCTTTTGATTTTCTTTAATAGGAATTGTGTGCTAGATGACGTTGGTGTCACAGGATTTGAGGTCCTCATAACTCCAAGCAAAGACATCCTGAAATTCTTTTAACAACTCAATGTATTTCACTTTTTGAGTTGGGGGTAATGATTTTGAAAGTTTGATTAGTTTATGATTTTCATCGGTGCTTATATTACATTCCTCTATATCAAACCTTGAAGGTTCCATTTTAGGTTTCCTAGGAACATCATTTGAATCAAATAAATCTTTGAGAGGGGTTAATCCCTTTGGTAAGAAGTTATTCTTGAGATTAATTACTTTGGTTTCTTCATTGATTATTTCATCAATCTCAATTTATTTCTATCTCATCCTTAGTGTCAGGATCTATTAATGTATCAATGTCTATATTGTTATTGATAAACTCTTCTTCTGAAATTAAAAAGTTATTTATCTGTTTGTCATCAGAAAATGTTTTCCAATTATTCAAATTTTCTGGAATTGCAGGTATGTGCCTAACTTTACCAGTGTACTGATGGTTGGGTTGGAAGGGTAATTTGCAGGTGTTGGCAGACATTGCTAAACTATGGGCTTGCATGTTATGTTTTCTAGGAATTACTACAAGATTTGATTCTATGAAAGTGTTAAGTATTTCTATGATAGTTGCCCTATAACAACTTAATCTAGGTCCCTTTGTCATATATACACCGTCAATATATTTTATAATTAGTTCAGAGTATCCCATGAAAGAAACTCTTTTAGCTCTTAGATTCCTAACTAACTTAAGACCTAAAATTAATGCTTCATACTTAGCCATATTATTGGTACATTTAAAATTCAATCTATATGCATGGCCTTCTGAGTAATGATTTTCCAAATTATATATCCACACTCTTGCTCCTGCTCCTAACCTATTGACTGATCCATCAAATTCTAAATGTCATAACATCTGATGATCTATATTTACACTATCTAGTGCAACAAACTTTTCATCATTTATAGCAATTTGACCATTGTGTTCATTGAACAGTTCTGTAGTCTGGTTAGTTTCATTTTGTGTAGAAACTGCAATTTCTTTTGGTTCTGTATTAATACTATTTGAATTTTTTTCTTGTGTTTGGTCAGCATTATACAGGATAAAGGAATCGATATCTAAGTGTATGGAGAAGATGGGAATGTTTTGAGGCCGATCTTGGCTACTGACCATATATTTCATTAAGGTTTCTCAGTATAGTTTCTTAGGTTGTCCAAAAATAGAGATTGTTGCATATGACATATCTAGTTGTAAGGATCCTTGAGGTTTGGCTCTCCATGATCTGGATAATAGCATGCCATACTTTGGTGGGATGTCAGCAACTACAATATCCATAAGGATGATTTTGGCAGGATATTGGACTAAAGTGACACACAAGTCTTTAATCAATCCTAGACACTGTACCTGATTGGAGTCAAATGAGAATAAGTCTTTGTAAGGCCTTGTAATGTTGAGGTTTAATTTCTCCATCATTGATTTGGGCATTAAGTTCTGAGAGGCCCCAGAATACAACATTGCATTACGTAGAATTTTTTCATGGATACTAAGGCTAATGTAAAAAGGTGGAACTCCTCCTTCTAATGGTTTGCCATTAAAATATGGACCAAATATGAGTTCTGGTTGGTCATCAAATAAGTTGAATGAATCCTCATTTTCAGCAACATTTCAGGTCTGGGTTATCTGTGATTTATAAATTTCATTCTTGATTAGTTCTGTCAAAGGAACTGAAATCTTTAGCTTTGCTATCTCCGATCCCGAATTCAATGTCAAAGAGACTTTTTCTGTTTGAAGGTTTTTAATTTTTGCAGCAGGGATTTGAGTAGGCTTGTCTTCTTTTCCTTTATTGGGGACCTCCTTATGTGGATTTTCAAATCTGATGTTTTGCGCTTTGCCCATTGGTTCCTTAGTTGGAATTAAAGTGGATGGTTGATCAGCAAAAGGTTGATCAGAGGTTATGTCTACAATTGTGGGGCTAGAAGGTTTTGGGTTTTCCCTAGGGAGAATTTGGAGGGTTTTGAAATAGGGGCTTCTTTAATTTTCTTTGGTTGATTTTGTATTGTTTTCTTATTTTGGTCAGGGACATCAGAATTCTTTTTGCTTCTTAGGTTATACTATGTATGAACTTCAAAGATGGTAGAATCATATCCATGTTTGTAATCAAATGATTCCCCATACTGTAATTTTAATTGCTGTAGCATATACAGTTCCTACTCATCTTGGGTTAGAAAAATGGTGTCCTCATTATTTATTCCCATTAGTTTAATTTGTGTATCTTATTCTGGATCTTCTGGGAGGTATGTCTCTGCATAATTTTCTTGAAAAGGAGGTCTAATGTTCTGATCTGGTCCATTTTTCCCAATGTTTTGGTTTCTAACTGGAGGTGCTTGTTCGTTATCCCATTGAGGTTTCCTTTATATTTTCTCTATTCTATCCATTAGTCTTTCCATACTTTTGGCTAAACTATCTATTTTAATGTCAAATGGTGAAGTTTCATCCTTTGCATTTCCTCTCCTTTCATTTCTAACTCTAACCCTTTTAGCTAACAAATTAGCTTCTACACTAACTGCTACACTTTGCATTTCTTCTAATGTTGGGGGATCTCTTTCTCTAATTTGGTATGCCATATCTGTGTTAAAACCATCAGGGAACTTTATTAATGCTATGTTAGGTGGGGGTCTAAGGTTAACTGGGATTGTGTTATATAGATTATTGAATCTAGTGCAGTAATCTTGAACAGTTTCATTAGGCCCCCTTCTAATATTCTCATATTCTGAAAGGATTTGTAAGGGATTCTTTTTCTTTTCCCATCTCTCAATAAATAACCTTTGGGAATTTTCAAGGTCTGCAATATGGTTGGTAGGAAAGGCTCTGAACAACTTCTTGACATCACTAGTCAAAGTTTGGGCAAAGAGTCTCATCTAGAAATCTTCTTCATCTATTTCATGCAATTAAAAAAAGTAAAACATCTTATTTACATGCTATTGGGTAGTATAATGACCAGCAGCATCAAACATGAAAATCTTACTCTGATAATCTGTAGGCATAGCATGAATTTGGCCAGGTAAAACGAGAGGAGCATATATGTTTTCCATCGATGTGAGTTGGGAGAGGCTGAGATGTGGGGTTGAGGTACTTGGAGATGATGCATCAGTGGATGAAGAACCAGGACTAGTAGATGATGAATGAGTGATGATAGGATGGTGAGGGAGTGTAGGTATAAATGGTGGTGAATAATGGACTTCAAAAGGTATTATTGTTGAAGTTGAAGGGAACAATGGTGAATTCAAAGTAATGGACAATTTTTCAGAAAGCTCAGGGGTCTTGACAGTATTAATGGATGATTGTTGAGATTTTAGAATGTATTCATCAATTGATTTGTTGGGTTATTGAACTTCAAGATCTAAAATAAAATATGGAACAATTTCATTGATTTCATTTTCAGATTTTGTTCTAAATAATGAATGTTCAAATGGCACATAAAAGGGACGTTCTTCTAAAAATAACCACTCATCAAGACATGAATTACCTTTAACTACTGGTATTTGGCTAACTGAACTTTCTTCTTTTTTAGATTTTCTTAAAATTAGGTTGGGATTATCAACTACTAGGGCAGGGTTTGGATCTAGATTAGCCCTATTAAAATGAGTCTTCCTAGAAGCCATAATTCCAAATTTTTTAATTGTTTTTGTGATATTTTTCACAAAATAACTTCTAACAAATGACTTTAAGAGGCTCAAAATGTAGATTTAGAATTTCCTTAAAGCTTTATTAGGACTGAGGATTCGTTGATCCCCAGTATGGTCACCACTATGTTATCACTCAAAAATTTCTCTAAAGGTTATTAGAAGAAAGAAAATGACCGAGGTAACCACAAACCAACTTTGGAGCATAGGCTCTAGCCAACCCAGGCTCAAAGAGGGCTCTCTCTATATGATTTAGCTTTGTTTTCTTGGATTTCAGGCTAGTTATGAATGTTCTAGGTGTTTTTATTTATATTCAATATTAGATGGTGGGATCCTTAAAACAGATGGATAAAATGATGTCTTTAGACCATTGGGCTATGGAGTCAACAGAAAGGCAGCGGAACTGGATCAACTCACTAAACGGAATTTTCAAAGAGAAAGCTACCAGAGTAAAGTGCAAGTCTTTGGAACAAGAGGGTGAAATGGTTTTAATCAGGGTGAGAGAGAAATTAAGAATTCTAAGACCGAGATATAAATGAGGAATAGAGGGTAATCGAAAACAAAGGGCAATTAAGAATCCTTTGATCTGGATTAGTAAGAAACAACCTAAACTAAGGAGTAATTAAGAATTCCTTAACTTTGCTATCAGTTGAAAACATTTATATGCATAATTGTTAAAGCAGAGTGTAATTAAAATTTTTTTGAGATATTGTTCTAGTTATAGCATTCAGATTCATAAATACATTAAAGATTGTGGAAAACTTTAAGAAAGATAACGATAACATAAGAAAATATTTGTCTACACTTTTCTTAACACGTGAATCCTGTGAAATATCTTGTCTTTATTCATGAATCCACCTTGTTGGCTCAGTCAATGGTATAATAGCTTTACAATCCTTTTGATCAAAATTCTATAGAAATATCTAACAATACACCCTACATACTTTGAATTGTGAAGTATATATACAAAAATATGTTACAAAATATCTCAAACTAGCTTGACATTTAATCTAGGAAATACAAATATCTTCTTGCATGAAGATAGAGACACCTATTGAGCTTCTTTCATGCTGTCCCATTTATTTTGGTACTGCCGGCCTTTATGGTTTGATTTTAGCCCTTTATGCTGCATTGTTGTTTGATCTTTTATGCTCGAAGTTTCATCTTGTTTTTGGCTTTCATTAGATACTCTTTGAATCTGTTGACCTATCTTCGTCTTCTTTCCTGGCTATTTTACTTTTACTGTACATTAAATTTTTACTGCATATTTCTCACAGTAAATCAATCAATTTCTCCAATAATTCAACATTTGGTAATTGGATTTTTAGCATACTTCTGTATATTTCGTCTGCCTCAGTGTACTTGGAAAAAGTAGGCTTATTGACAAACAAGTTTTTTACCTCATGCTGGAGGTAAAACAAGTTCTCAAACATCTGGTATAGTACATTGCCTATTGGCAATGCCTTGATTGTTGATGTACTGACCTGTTCCTTCGCTAACTCTCTGATTTTGCTATTATAATCCTGTTGTGTCATGAGCTTATCATTTATGACTAAGGGACTAGGTAACCCTTTCTCTCCCAAAATTTGAAACTTAGCCATAAATCTATCAATGGCTACCTGCATATTTTGACATTTGTTCTCCAAGTTTAACATCAAGTTTCTCTTGGAAAGGACCTTCCTCACTTCCAAAATTGTTTTAGTTCTATCCTCTATTTCCAATTCCTGAAGTTCATATCTATTTTTACAGTGAAGGAATTGGATGATTCTGGTGGCATCTTCGGGCATCTCTCCCAATTCCTATTTTACCTTTTGGATGGCTTCTGTAGCCTTCTTTATTAGATCTATCTGCTCAACAATTACCTGAATAGATGGCAAAATATCATTTACAGAGTTAATGATATTGGCGCATAACAGTTCATTGGCATGCCTAAGAGGTTGTTTTAGCGTTTGGTCCTTCTCCATGGCCTTTATTCTTTCAGTCATTCTAGTATCCTTTTGCACTTTTTCCTTGTGCATGATTTTGGCAAATTTGCAATCAGTTTCCATGCTTGTCACATTTTCTTTCAGCTTATTCATTTATGTAGCCTGTATGGACATTTCCTCCATAGTTATGACCAATTTTGCTGCTTCTTCTGATGTACCTGTTGTTGATGTAGACTGTGTTGAAATTTGTTCTGTTGTGGCCATAAGAGCTATGGGAGCCAATGAGGCTACAAATGTGGAAGGAAAAGTTGTTGAGACTGGTGGGATGACATTTACAGATGTAGTGGAAATATCACCTTGCTTCAATTGAATTAAAGTGTCCAATTCCTTCTCTGTTTCCATTAGTTGATCATTTAATTTTAGGACTAAGTCCATTAATTCTTCATGTCTGGTTTGGTTTTCCAAGACTTCCTGTGTCTAGGGATGCTGCAACTGAGGTATCTTCAATTGCTTTTCTAGTGCTGCAATGTCATCATTCTTCTTCTTTATCAGTTGTTTAATGGCTTCGATGTCGTTGGGATCATGTCCCAATTCAATCACTACATATTCCAAAGACTTGCTTCTGGTATCTTTGGCCTATGAGGAGGCCTTCGCTAACTGATATTTAGTTGAGATATTGGTCAATGAATTTTTCAATTGATGGGAAGCTATGGCTTTACTTATAAGGGTGGAGTAAATCATTTATCCAGCGTGTTTGTGGAATTCAATTTTCTCTATGGGATGAATATCCCTCGCCAATACCTCAAAATCAATCTTTTTGTAATCAGTTAATGTCCTTGGCTATTGTACAGTTGGCTTTACAAAGGAAATTTGCATCTTTTGCTCCTTGATGTCAAAAGCTGACATCAACCTGGTTTGATTTGTAGGTGTGAGCTTTATATATTGTGCATAATATTGTGCTTTTAATTTCTCATTTTAGTTTCTTTATACCTGTCCTTTATATCCTTATCTCTATTAGTAAGTCTGCTAAATGAGGAGATCTCTACACTTAGCTGCCTTTCCAGCATTTGGGTCTATGAAGTGGATGGCTCTTGTCTTTCTCCAGATGGAGTTGTGCCTTTGCTCATGTCAAACTCAGTACTAGTGATTCTCGCTGAGCCTTCTGTGTCTTCCTGTTTTGAAACAGGATTGAGCCTAGACCTTTTGCTCTGGCATCCTTCATATTGCATATTGGATGTGTCCATGCCTGAAGTGGAGGCTCCCTGCCTATTCCTCTTGGGATTCTTTTCCTCATTTTGAGGAGTCTGCAAAAGACTGGGGGTACTCATGGTTTCTTCTTGTTGTGTAACCTGTAAGAATGAGCTTTCATCAAGCTGTCTTTCTAAATCAATCAAGGTATTTTCAACATCTACCATTGTACTATCCCTGTCTACAAGAATGTTATCCAACCACTCAAATTGATTTGCATATCTTTCAATCTGTAGTGTGGGATGATGAATGTAAGGCCCCAATTTGACTTTTTTTCTAAGTTTAGTCATAAACCCTTGAGGGTCATATCTGCATATAAAACTATTTTGGAACTTCATTTGTTGTAGAATCTTATCTGCTTCCTGCCCTGCTTCTGTAGAGTTGCAAATGAAAGGGCCTAACTGGTTTTTGAATCTGAACTATGTTCTTTTCTTGGCTGAGACAAAATTTACTTCATTTGAGTTCATTATCTGCGTATAATACTCTAAAGAAAATAACTTCATGGGGAGGTATTTGGGCAGTTTGTATGGTGCTAGCTAGCACCCATATATTCTTATTTCTATGTGGTTTTGGTGAAGGTACCAATCTCCCACTTTACTCTGCTTGGACAACTAGAGGACTCTTCTGATATCTTGGCTTATTCTAGGTGGAGGACTTCTTGTTAGTATGGTCATGACTGGATGGAAAAACAAATCAATGAAGTCTGTATAGGTATATGGTGAGGAATTCTTGTGAAAGGGTGGTGTCTAAAAGATAACAGATTTGGGCTGGCCTTTGGTGTCCAGCTTATGGAGGGTGAATGGAAATTTGTCTTACTAATAATATAAAAACATATGGTATAGTACATAGAGTATTTGAATACTCTCTCATTGTGCATCCTAGTAAACTGTTCATGCATTCTTTCAGCTATGAACTGGGCATAATCATACACAGTAGCAATAGGATTTCCTGGGGTGTAAATGCACATGAAGGCTAGGATAAGATCATCAATAAGTACATCAGTGGTGAAATCTAGAATACATGATATAATGGTTATGATTTGTTTGCCCCTTTCAGATGACATGGTAGAAACACATGGAGGGGCAATTTTAGGAATGTGTTGCTCTTCTACACTGAACGTTTGAAACAATTGAGCTAGTTTAGAGGGACTCAACTTGGTGTATTGGTCTAACATATCTCCAGTTGAGAGTGGGGTCAGGTTTGGACCTGGTTGGAGTTGTAACATCTCATTGATTGACTCAGCTATGATTGTGAACAAAACCTTCTGGTCAGGGGACATTATAACCCTTTGGCTAGCAATGTAATAGGTATGGCACATATGGACAATTTCAGGAAAGATATGTACTTGGGGAAAATGGTATTTGGGAAAATTGGACTCCCAAAGACCAATGCCATTAGAATGGTTCAAATATCTGTCCCTACTCAAACAATGAAGTTTGAGCAGGACCTCATATGCACTAGCGTCTCTGATTTGGAAGTCTCTGTCTGCCAGGGGGAGGTGGTCTAGGTCCAAATGGGGAGTAGTGATAGGTCTAACATCCATGGGGACAGGGGTAGCCATAATTCAGTTCTTGTAGATTTGAATTTGGATTTCATAGGTTTATTTAGAGGTTTTCTGATGGAAACTAGAAACTTTCAAAAGGGTTTGGGTAGAGACTTTTAATTTTAAAGCAATTTCAATTAATTTTAGTTAATTAAAACACTTCACAGACTGATTGCTTTCAAATTGGAAAGGGTGACTGGTAATTCATTGACAAATACCTGGAGTTTAGGTGAATTGACTTCAAACTGGTGTTCTAGATGACAGCGGAAGGTTGAAAGGGCTTTGAGAGCTTTGAAGGTGGTCCTCACAGCTTCTTTGAGGACTAAAATGGGTTTGATTGGTAGTTTTCAGGTTTACAAGTGTCACACTGGTTTGCAGAGGTTTTTCAAAGAGAACGAGCGAAAAAAGGAAAAAAAGGGCTTCTCAGCCTTTTTATGGAGCAACGATCATTTTTTGGCAAGAAATTTATGAATGAATAGTAGGTGGTTTATCGAGCTAACCGGGGAGGCAGTTTCCTAGGCCATCGCACCACTTATGAGCATCGTGGGGTATTTTGGAGGGGTCACCTGATCTACTCTATCACTTGACATGTAGCAATCGGGGGTCCAACGAAAACCACCTTATCGGGCGGGTAAAGGTAAGTTGTCGGGTGCAGCTAATATTGCTGTGGACCGTCGGATGAGGGAGATGTTGATCGGAAGGTAGTCGGGCAAGGGAGGTGCGTGGCTTCAAGGGGGCCTAGTGCTTTAAACTTTGGCGGTTTGGGTTTAGTTAACACTTAATCATAGATTTAATCAATTAGGCAGGGTTTAATGATGGGACTAATCCAACATTACCAAAAATTGGTAAGTTAAGCGAATTTTGTCGAGGGAATGAAGAAGGGGGTCAACTATAGTTTATAAATAAACTAAGGGCTGAGATATTTATATAAGGAATTTAATTAATATACGGTAAAAGGTTACATGGGGATTTATATAATAAAGTTAAAAAGTAATATGAGCAGAGTGGGCATACCCTTAGCATAAATGTAAAATATGTGCATTTTATTTCATACATTTGATACTTAGGATATAGTACTTTTGTGGGTTTTTTTAGTGAAATAGGATTTACATGGGGCTTATTTACTTTTCCTAGGAAAATGAAGTTTAACCTTAGGAAAAGGGGTTTTATTAGGGAAATGAAGGGAAATGAATTTTATGAAGGGAATTCTGACACTTGATGTCCATAAGTCATTAAGGCGAAGGTGCAATCCTACCAAAAGTCAAAGAAATGCTGTGAGATTCTTTGACTTGAAGGATTTAAAGTGCTATAACATACTTGTGAATAGGAAATTAGTAAGGGGAAAGATGAATGAGGGGGAGTTAATCACATTAACTTGAAAACCTTTATTTTTGCTTCCATAATGGATCATACATATTTGAAATATGTGTCTAAGCACGATGCATGTGTTTTGATCCAATCAATTTTATACTTCAACAACCTTTCTTCTACTTACCCATTTACTTACCCTAACATTTTTTCTTCATTTTATTTGGGTACATTTAGACTAGCAAACCCTTATCATCTATTTTTATTTTGAAAAGTAATGTATCTGATTCTAATCTTATATCATCCAAGGTCTTAGATTGAACTGATGAGCTCCTTTTATTTTCTCTACCTATCTAATGATCTACCAAGGTTAAATTGTTTGGTCAAATTTTATTCTCTAACTGTAAACATAAAATTCAAAGCATTATATAATCAAGATTAAACAGTTTGATTACCATCGACTGTGGCATGAATAACAAGCCACACACAATCATTATTATGCATAAAAGTAAATAGTAGTGGCATTTAGACTTTCACACTTTCATGGCTTTTTTTTTGGGGGGAGGGGGGTTCATATATTTTCATTTTTTTGACCTTCTCTTGTTCTTTTTGTCCTTCGATATTTCTTTTCTGACGTACCCTCTTTAAATTTTTTAATTTTTGATATGGAAAACATTTGTAGAAAGCAAAGATATGTACGATATTACAAGGCTTAACCCTAGTCATTCAAAATTATGGCTCCTTTTGGACATGTACCATATTTTATAATACAATTTTAATTTATGATTGTTTTAGACATCTATACCAAATTATAAGATGCATTAAAATGAAAAATGTACCATGTTTTATAATGCACGATTATAAGAATCATCATGAAAAATATACATAAATTCCAAAATTAGCATGTATTAAATCATAATAAGGAGTTCTATTTAAAATATGTCCAAATTTATATCATTATAAAAGTAAACATATATAACAAAAAGTTTTCAAATAAAAATATGGATCAAAGAGATCCATTCATAATAAAAAGTTCTACCTTAAATATTTCCAAAATTTATATCATGATAAAATTAAATATAATATGAAAAGACTATAAAATAAAAAGCTTCATCAAAGAGAATCTCTCTAAAATATATGATCTATCAACATCCTCATGCTCTCATCATAATCATGGGTGCCCTGCACAACATGTGTAATTGCATATATACATAAGATTATGTACTTTAAAATTAAATTTTAATGTTTTAAAATTAAATGAGAATGTAAGATCATCAAAACAAAATTATAAAAAGTTTCCAATTCCATGCAATACCTCATGGTGTTCCCCCTCCATTGCACCCTCATGGTGCTCACCATGCATTGAGCCCTCATGGATAACCTGTATAATACATGTACATGTATATATATTAAAATTTTAAAATTTCACATGAAAAAGCATAAACTTGCAATATTAAAAAAACCAAGTATCAACTTCTTCAAATTGTCTAGATGATTCAATCCCTGTAACGGACTCAAGTTTCAAATTCCATGCAATACCTCGTGGTGCTCCACCTACATTTCTCCGTCATGGGTGCCCTGCACAATACATGTACATGTATATATTAAAATTTTAAAATTGCACATGAAAATGCATAAACTCGGAATATTGAAATAATTGTTAAACAACTTTCTCAAATTGTTTAGATGATCCTATCCCCATTGCTGAGTCTATTTCTAAAGTCCTTGGAGAAAACAAATTGTCTCCACAAACTTAACATTAAAAAAATTTAAAACTATAATATAGAGATCTCATTTTTTAATGAAACATCATTCAATTTATAACAAAACAAAAGTGAAATATTCAATACTTGTGACACAAGCGAATATTTGACATATCACCTACTAAGGAGGAAGACGGTGGCACTATGTCGAAGACAATAGATGAAATCATAAGATGTTAACATTTGTTTATATATGTAATTATTTCTTTTAAAAATATGTCCTCACGATACTGATATAATAAAACTAGAATAATAGTATCATTATGGGAATTTTGAGGTCTAAAATGGGCCTCCTAAGAAAAATGTACAAATGAAATAAAAGTTATAAGAACCAATAGGATTCAAGATGATGATGTCAACCAAGGGGGTCTATTCACCATTTTTGGAGTAAAAGAGTAAAAATATTAAAAAATAATAAAATAATAAATCTACTTTTTGAACTCATATTTTCAACTTATCTCCCTAAGGTTCTACTCAAATTTTGAGTGGGAGTGTTCATTGGATGCATAATTTAATTCCTCGTCTAAGGAGTACCTATGTTGCATACTTTTGGTGGACCCTAGTACAAGAAAAATGAGAAATACATGAAAAAACATGATTGCAATCATGTTTTTCATATATTTCTCTTTTTTCGTACAGGAGCATGCATCAAAAGTATGCAAAATGGGAACTCCTTGGGTGAGGAATGAAATTTTTCATCCAACGAGTGTTTCCACTCAATTTAAGTAAACCCATAGGGAGATAAGTTAAAAATACAAGTTGAAATATTAGTTTTTTCTTTTTTTCCCTCTAAACTTTGGTGATGTAATCTAATATTATTTTATTATTTTATAATTTCATCAGGATACCCATTTTAGATTTTAAAATTCCCCTAATGCAACATGAACTCTTAAAAAAAACTAACATCTCTCAACATATCTTGATTGGAACTTGAACCTAGGACCGTGATATTATCAAAATTTTTATTCAACAAACAAGTTGACTACAAATAGTGAACATACGATACATTTATGTTAGATTATATTTGAAAAAATTAACAAAATTTATGTGAATTGACATTAATACATACATTACATTACATTAAAATATCCACCCTAAGCATTAACAAATACCGATCCCACACCCTCTTCCTCATGAAGAATTAGGTCTTGCCAACCATTACGACAACCCTTTGCATATGCTTTAGGCTCCTCAATATTCATATTATCTATCTCCTCATCCATTTTATATACAAAATTAGAACATGTATTAGCTTGTGATATTTTTCAATTTCAACCAACATCAATTCCAATCAATACAGTTTGAATGTTGTCTATAATGGAATTCCTTCCTTCTGGACCAATTTGAGAAGTGGCATCCATCTCCGACTGCAAAGTTACCAAATGAGGAGGTTGACGTACCCAAGGTGGAAAAGGGTGAGGAAATTTAGTATCTCGTAATGTACCTTTACATTCATATAGCCAACCTCTCCCAATACCATAAAATTCAGATGGAAGGTCATTATAATCAAGTCTCATACCCAAAATAATTTTGCATAAAATAATTTTTCAAAATAAATTGGAACCTCGTCATTCCATCGCACCTTTCCATATGCTACAAGGAACCTATTATACAAATGGTTTGGTATATTAGGCTACTTGAAATATTTCACCTTGAACATCTTTCTTTTCGGCCCTTATTTGAAATTAAACATATATTTTTCATCTTCTTTTGTAACCATTTTACTTACCTCCACCCATTTATAGGGACCCGTTACTTCTTCCTTTCTACGCCTCATCATATCTATAAATAAATTAGTGGTTGTCCAAAACTTCTTGTAAATATCAAGAAATGAGCTTAAAGAGTGCACAACCATTTCTAAGCTTTGTCGACTCTCTACAAGGAGTTCCAAACTCCCAAGATCTTTCCTAAATTTTGAATAATGAACTAGGCACCTCTATAACGTACATTGTTGGAGGTTTTTTTCCCAAGGAAGCTCATCAGGAATATCAGATGGATATGTGGTAGTTGTGTATGGTCTTCTTCTTAAGATTCCCTGCTTTTCTTACATTTACTTTGAGCAACATTTTCACCCCTTGCATTAATATAATTACATAAATATAAAAACATGTGAACAAATGTATTCGTACACATTCAACATGGACATCTACACATATATGCACATACAATTCATTTACATGTACAAATTTGTTTTAACATAGAAACAAAAATTATATAATTTACTAAAATGATGAGGATCATGATGATCCGATTGATATTGATAACCACCCGTAGATTGTTGAGCACCATCATGACCAAGTACATGAGTAGATTGAGCTTGTTGACCACCAGGAGAATTTTGACCACCCTCACGTGACGAGATAATGAGAGAAGTTTCATAAAAGAAAATAGAAAATCAATTCAATATATATGTATGTACATATGATTCTACCTATTTAACATTTAAGTAAATGAGCATAAACATATATATACCATACCATGATGATGTGAATGATGACCCTCCATTGATTGAATAGATAATCTCTTCAACCTAGTTTGAGATGCTCCTAAAAAAATTAAATTTATTATAAATTAATAAAGCCAAATTGAAAGAAAATCAATTTCATATGTATGTACATCTAATTATATTCAAATATCATTTTAAAACTTGCATATAAACATATGTATGCCATGATCATGCTGCAACAAATGATAGACCTCCCTTGATTCATTTCATAATCTCCTTGATCCATGACCTCCCCCTCTAGTAGATGCATGAGACTCAATTGATGCTCGCCTCGAAGAATCAAGTGGAAAATGCTCATACATGAAATTGATATACGTATATATTATCATTAGAAAGTTACCTCATGCATTTAGAAATCTTTAAAATTTCTATTTGAAAAGATCAAAAATTCAGAAAATTGATGTAACCCTTGAAGCTACCTCGTGCATTTCATTGATGTAACCCTTCAAGTTATATCACGCATTTAAAAATCTTAAAATTCTTATTTAAAAATATCAAGAATTCAGAAAATTGATGTAACTGTTTGAGTGTAAATTATACATTTAAACTATACTCAAGACTAAAAACACAAATATTGAAGTGCACATTTTGAATATTAAATACAAAATTTTCTAAAGCATGTCAAGGTCACCAATTTGTGCTTACATAGTTTGGGCAAACTTAGTATAGAATTGAAAAAAGCACATGGTCACTAAAAGTAAAACATTTCTAACTAAAAACACACACATATCAAAGGTATCCTACAATTTACATCAATAAATTTTGATGGAGAGCTTCCTAACACCAATTCATCTTTCAAAAACAAATCTTGAATTGGAATTTCCCCATGCAATAGATCGTTAGACATTATATTAACATTTGCACAATGTCTTATGCTAAATGACTAAAATTTACTAACAATATTTTTGGTTCTCCATGCAGTTGTTTTAACCTCTCCTTTTTAAGTTAGTACACACCTTTCATCTGGTTGCACACAAGTTCAGAATTGATGAAGACTAAAATTCCATTGGATCCATACTCCCTAGTTGTTCCTAAGCCTTCTATCAATGAAATATAATATGCTTCATTGTTTGTTGTTCTTCCAAGTACATTCCTTTTCCTTTGGAGGAATTTGTTGATCGCAATATTGCATAGGACATAAGTAATCATTGCTTGCCCTAGATTAGGATAACAAGAAACTTCCATGCATAATGTCCATTTTTCAACCATGTTTAGCGAGTTTTCTGATTCTTGTAAAAAAACAAATTCAATAAAATGAATAATGTATTTATTTATTGCAAGTTCCTTAGTTTACAGGAGAATGGTAATAAATAAATTCTTATTGTGATTCAATAATTGAATACTACAAGGATTTAGCCCAGTTTTAGGATCATATTCTATGTTCTCTTTCTGAATTTATACATGCCATTGAAAGTGTTAGTGCCTAAATCTACCTCAAGCTGAAGGAAGGCAGGTCTAGGGTGACATCAAAACATGCTTAACCTGGTAGCTAGCCCTAACAGGTCAGGAGAGGGCTCTCTCCTTGTCAATCTCAAAAAGAATATGGCAATTAACTCTTGAGATGACTGAAATGAATACTAATTTTAGGCTAGGTATATTTTCTCAGAGGATTCTGATTGATTTTAATGGTTGGTTGCTGGATCAGATGAGGAAGGCAGCTTTGGGTCCGGGAAATCAACTCAAATTTGCAAAGGTTTCTGTAGGGCGAGGTAGGCAAGTGTTTTTCCACTTTGAATTTGATGTTATGGTGAGTCTAAAGACTAGTGAGGAGTTGGAGAGGGCATGCAAGGTTCATGAGTCCTATTCAAATAGTATAAAACATTTAAAACTAAATGAAACCTCTTGGCGGAGCACTAAATATCAATGGATTCTACCTAATTCTCTTGATTCATTTAGTTATGAAGAATGAAATAGATGTTGGAACATATACACATAAGAGAAACTAAATCACAAAGGAAAAACAATGCCAAGACACATTACCACAAGAATCCCACAAAATGTTGCAAAACCCTGGTTCATTTCCTTGCCAAACTGCAGAAGTGATTTACAGTGTAGCTCAATGCATCCACAAGAGTCCAACCCTAACAAATGACTAAGAAAGTACAAGATATAGGCATCAAACCACCTATGCTGTCCATCAGGGGTCGAATCCATTATTCAAGGAGCTATTTCAACGGGATCTAAACTAGGAACTGAAAAATAGGCAGTGGAACAGCTTGCCTCTAAAACTATGGAAACTAATTCATTCAGCTCAAAACCACCTAAAACTGATGTATCTACCTCCTTAAGTCATTTTTCATCATTTTTACATCAAATTAAATTAATTTACATCATATTACATCATGAATTTTATCATGAGAGAAGAAAAGTCAAACTGGTAGAAAACTAGGTGAAAATCTGAGTTTTTGAGCAAAATGGGCAAAATTTTGCCTGATGCGCACTGCCTTTTCCGAGCTAAGTTTGGAGGCCTTCCACTTCACCAAATTAGCTCCAAGAGGCCTTGTTGGAAAGGTCTATCTATCTACTTTATAGGAAAAGTGGAATTTTTGGATTTGGTGTACATTTTCCCCTTCAAAAAGCAGTTCTCCCAAGACTTCTTCTTGTGGGTCCAAAAAGTGGCAGAGAGGGCATTTTTGAGGTGTTTTTTTCCCTTTAGGTGACCCAGATCTCCTCCAAAATTAATGAAATTTCTTGGGTTTTCATATTTTTTCATGAGGAATCCAAAAATGTAAGCCATTCCTCAAAATTCCCAACCAGCTCAATGCGCAGCGCCAGTGGCGTTGTGCATCAGAGGTAATTTCCTGTGTTTTGTAATTAAAATTCATGTAAAGACACAAACTTCTCCAAAATGCTTCAAAATTGGCAAGAGGCAATCTTATCAGTTGCTTTTCTGAGCCGAAGAGGCTTCAGCCAAGATTATAAGTTTATCTTGGTCCTCCTTGGCTTTTAAGACTCTCTTTAACTTGGCTTTTAGGTACCTTATCCTTGTCCTGCAAATTTTATTCCGGGCCAAATAGTGATAAGCCATGTGGCGCAACATGTTCTTCTCCATGCTAGCCTTGTCCAAAAACTTCTCAAGGTAGATATTCACTCTTTCCAACCATGATTCTCGGTCAACCTCTATTTCTTGCTCTAGTGAAGTCAACTTGATTTTCCTTCTTTTTGCCACTTGCTGGTTTTCCCTTATGTTTTGCAGCTCTGTGATTGTTTATTTCTCTTCCAATTGAAGTATGGTATACTCATCATTCTAACCCTGGTAAAATGCATAAGAAATATGATATGATAGGCATAGAGTCTGGAGAACCTTCCCTCACATGTGAAGTATTTAATGATGAGTTTCATTAGTGGCACATACCGGTCCTCCAAAAACTTAAAAGGAAACACCTTGCGCAATTTACTATAATATTTGGCTTTTATAAAGGGTTCATAGTTCTATTTGTTGATATTCTATCTTTTGTTCCATCTTTCCCCCACATCTGGCATCCTAGTTTCTTCTGCAATAATGGTTGGTGAAAGAGTGAAATTGATGCCAACAAGTTGTACCATATTGTCCTCCATGTTGATGACAAATTTCCTTGCCAATTCATGATGATACTTAACCCTCTCAACCATCTCACAAAACTCAAAGAAAGATTGGTATCTGAAACAAGTGGTGGAAAGGGAGCATGCAAGAAATTTAGCAATGCTAATAGGCTCCTCTCTGATTATTTTCCCACCCTTGTGAGGTCTCCTAGGCTGTACATTCCTTTCTCTTGAACTGTCACTTTGTGTTTCCTCTTCATAGCTTGAGTCACTATTTCTTGTTGCCATGGTGCTTAGGTGTTTGTCTTAGGAAAATGATAAGATGAAGATATGGTGAAAAATGGTGATGAAAGAGGAAAATGGTAATGAGTATGAAGAGATTTTACTCTTAGGAAATGAAATTAGGGAATGAAGGGAATAGTTTTGGGAAATTAGGGTTTAGTGAGGGATTTAGGGTTTGATGAGGGAAATAATTGCTTTAGGGGAGTGGGATATGGGAAAATGGGATAAATGGAGTGTTTTAGGGTAATAAAAGAGTGAAAAGGGGTTTTGATGATGTTTTGTGGTGATGGAATGAAATTGGCACAATGAAATGGAAAATCGTGAAGAGAAACTAGGGTTTCGTTTTAAACTTGTAAAATTCATGAAGAAAACAAGTCTGCACTCAAATTCAGCTTTGGAGGGATGATAACTTACTTGTATCATGCAAATACAGCAAATTCGAGGGTTATGGAATGATTTGGAATGATTTAGAACAATCTAGACTGATGTGCATTGCACTGGGCCCAATGCACAGTGCCCTCCTGATGTGCAGCAGTAGTTTAAAATTACACTGCAAAATTGTCTCTGATGCGTAGCGCCTGCATGATGTGCATCACACTGCCTCTGATGTGCAGCGCTAGGCTAAGTTGCCTTGAAAAATAGGGTTTTTGTCTCCTTGGCTCCCAAATTGCGATTTTTGCTCTCTAAGAGTATTTTTGCACAATCAAATGATAAAGAGGAGCTCCTTCACTTTAAATATGAATGACTTTAAATTTTTACTCATCTCAAACCCACTTTTCTAATGTCAAAGTCACTTTTGGTTTTGAATTTTGTTTTTCCATTGAAATTGACTTTTCTTAGTCATTTGATAAACTGATGCATTGATGCTTGTGCTTTTGCTTGCAATAACTAGAGTTGGAAAGGTGAGCTAGGGTAGCAGCTCTGAACTAATTACATATAGAAAAAAATGAAATTACATAGAATTTTGTTAATGGAAATAAAAACTCTGTTTTTACCTCAAAACAAAGTTTTGAGGTAAAAAACCACTTATTGTGTATATCATCATTGAAATTTTGATTTTGTGAACTTATTAGACCTCCTCATGTGCCTGCTGACCCTTTATTGAGCTTTTGTTGACCATGGTGACAAACCCCAGACCTAATGAGACCTAAAACCGGTAAAATGATTATTGCAAGTGTAATGAGAAAAAATGACTGTAAATGACCTGAACATGTGAAAATAGGCCAGAAGGTAAAGACTATGAGGGAAATTAGATAATGAACCACTACCATTAGATGATCCATGACCTAATGGAATGCAGCTGATTGGATGGGACACCTAAAATACATGCAAAAAGAGAAATTTTGATCACTGATGGAGGGATGAAGATACCGACACTAACATTGGCTCCAATGGGGATGGTAGCTCCTGGGAGGTGCCAAGAACTACAAATCTCTAGAAAGCAGACCAGTGCCTTTTCCATTGGGCAATATGGAATCAACATCTTGGCAACAAAAACATCAAAACTCAAGACTCAAGACTCAAGACTCATAACTGAAATGAATAAGAACTAAGACTAACTCAAAACTGAAACAAGACACTCAAAAGCTAAAACTAGACATTTAGCATCTGAAACAAGACACTCAAAAGCTAAAACTAGACATTCAGCAGTTGAAATTAGCTCGAAACTGACAAAAACAAAAAATGACTCAAGACTTACTTAACTGAAACAAGTACTTATAAATATTTTTAATGGCAGCAGTCCATCGAGATTTGAGGGCTTCAAATCATGACGACAACCACCTACCTACTGATGAAGTATGTACAATCATGTGAAGCAGGCCTTCCAATGTAACCAATCTAGTAGATGGCTACATACTGAAATTTTGCTCTCACTTTCCCCGAGCAGGTAGAACGATGTACATGTAGGTAACTCACAATAACAACTAAAACCAAGGCTTATGATAATGAACCAGGCAACATTCATCTTCTCTAATCCTTGCAAAAGAATACCAAAGGGATCTTGAAAATCTGGAAGCACTAGCCTGTCTTGATATCCAACAACAAAAATACAAGTACTCCCTTTATTCTGGTCTGAAAGAACAACTGGTTGCCGAGTGATAGGAAGGAATAGAGAGGTATAAGCTTCTTCCATCTGAGTGTTAGCTGTAAATTCCTCGAGCATGAGAAACTCTAGCATATTGTCTCTCTCAGGCTCATATTCCTCAATTTCATGGTCTAGGTCATTCTTAAACAGAAAACAATCTTCAAGATTATCAAACATGACAGCCTTATCATCTTCATGAAAGAAAATATTATCTATTCGCTAATCTATAAATCTAATTTCAAGACTGTCATCATTTTCAAATGAGGAAGAAGCTTCACCAACACTTTCTTGACCATGTGCACACTACATACCAGCATTAGCTTGGGCTATAACCTTACCTTTCAGGAGTCAATCTATCTCATCTTTAGACATAGGAGAGAGTATTTGTTGTTTTCTTTTGCTCAAACAATTATTGTCTTCTTGAAATAACATTTCAAAACATGGAAAACCTGAATGACAATCCCCAATTCCCTGGTCTTCTGAAATTTGAAAACACTGTTGATCATCTTCATATGACATGGCAATCAAATTGTCATCGCACTCATCAGTCATACGAGGGAAAATTTCAGATGTTTCTTGAAACTCAAAACTAACACTTCTATCATTTACTACTGAGTTATCCAAAGAAGATTTTTCACTTACATGAAAAAATATCTCACCTTGTTTTTCATAAAATGACTGGATTACCTCCTCATGAAGGCTTTGTTCTAATGAAATGAGAACACTTGGGTCAATAACTCTGGCTTCTTCATTCCAGATGATCTCAATAGCATAGCTCTCCTTCATGGGATTCAAAACAAGGTTGTCTTCATCATCACGATCTAAATCTAAATCTGAATTGGCCAACTTGACGTTATCACAATCTGAAATTGAAACTTGATTTCCTTGCATACTATCTTCTCCTATGACCAGATCTGAAATAAGACCTTCTCTTTCATCATTTTCCATTGTACTAAGATCTTGATCCTGCTGCAAATTTTCCTGAGCATCTTGATAAGTATCCTCTAAGTTCTTTTATGCTGTTGAAATGGATTTTCGTACAGAGCCTCCATGATCTCATCATCCATGAAGTTATCATCTTCATAATATTTCTCAAGGTTTTAAATAAAACTATAAACATGTTTGCAACAGTTCTGAACTAATGTTAAGGATGGATACGATTCTTTATACCTTTCAAAGAACATGGCATGAAAATCTTTTAAACAGTAAATACAACCAAGCAACAAACTTTCATACCAAGATCAGGCTCCACCTTCCAAAGTAGCCATGAATATCTTCATCAAACAATCTTCAGGAAAATCAACCTTCAACTTGCGAACATGTATGTGAAATCTAACCAGATGTAAAGCAACATCATTCTTATCATCATCTTTAAACATAGGCAAATTCCTTTGCCAATCTACTTTCAGAATTTTATTTGGAAAACCTGGAATGTGATCTCGGCTCATGGGAGCATACTGTCAAGCAAACAAATCCATTTTGATAACAATGAACCCACCAAGAAAATCTTCAGGCTACTGATTCTTGAAGAGTGGAGTTGCCATAAAAAAAATTTGAAGCTTGGGATTTTTTGACACTGGAATCGCCAGGTGAATGATTTCAGCCTTCCAGTGTCTGATCGTTGTCCACCATCAACAATTAGATCTGAACTTGATGCATTTTGTTGAGGAACATAAAACTAAATTCCCTAGTATGGTTTCCACTATGTTAGTATCTAAATCTACCTCAGGCTGAAGGAAGGCAGGTCTAGGGTAACATCAAACCATGCTTAACCTGGTAGCTAGCCCTACCAGGTCGGGAGAGGACTCTCTCCTTGTCAATCTCAAAAATAATATGGAAATTAAGGCTTGAGATGACTGAAATTAATACTAATTTTAGTCTAGATATATTTTCTCAGAGGATTTTGATTGATTTTAATGGTTGGTTGCTGGATCGAATGAGGAAGGCAGCTTTGGGTCTGGGAAATCAACTCAGATTTGCAGAGGTTTTTGTAGGGTGAGGTAGGAAAGTGTTTTAGCACTTTGAATTTGATGTTATGGTGAGTCTAAAGACTGGTGAGGAGTTGGAGAGGGCATGCAAGGTTCGTGAGTCCTCTTCAAACAATAGAAAACATTTAAAACTAAATGAAACCTCTAGGCAGAGCACTGAATATCAATGGATTCTACCTAATTCTATTGATTCATTTAGTTATGAAGAACGAAATATATGCTGGGACATATACACATAAGAGAAACTAAATCACATAGGAAAAATAATGCCAAGACACATTACCACAAGAATCCCACAAAATGCTGCAAAACCCTGGTTCATTTCCTTGCCAAACTGCAGAGGCGATTTACAATGTAGCTCAATGCATCCACAAGAGTCCAACCCTGACAAATGACTATGAAATTAAAAGATATAGGCATCAAACCACCTATGCAGGCCATCAAGGGTTGAATCCATGCTTCAAGAAGTTGTTTCAACAAGATCTAAACTAGGAACTGAAAAATAGGCAGTGGAACAGCTTGCCTCTAAAACTATGGAAACTAATTCATTTAGCTCAAAACCACCTAAAATTGATGTATCTACTTCCTTAAGTCATTTTTCATCATTTTTACATAAAAGTACATTAATTTACATCATATTACATCATGAATTTGACATGAGAGAAAAAAAGTCAAACTGGTAGAAAACTAGGCGAAAATCTGAGTTTTTGAGCAAAATGGGCAAAATTTTGCCTGATGCACAACGCCATAAGCCTGATGCCTAATGCCTTTTATAATCTAAGTTTGTAGGCCTTCCCCTCCACTGAATTAGCTCCAGGATGGCTTGTTGGAAAGGTCTATCCGTCTACTTTCTAGGACAAGTAGAATTTTTGGATTTTTTGTTCATTTGCCCCTTCAAAAGTCAGTTCTCCCAAGACTTCTTCCTGTGGGTTCAAAAAGTGGCAAAGAAGGCATTTTTGAGGTGTTTTTTTCCCTTTAGGTGACCTAGATCTCCTCCAAAATTCATGAAATTTTCTGGGTTTGCATATTTTTTCATGAGGAATCCAAAAATTTAAACCATTCCTTAAAATTCCAAACCATCTCAATGTACAGTGCCGGTGGCGCTACGCATCAGAGGCAATTTCCTGTGTTTTGTAAGTAAAATTCATGTAAAGACAAAAACTTATCCAAAATGCTTCAAAATTGGCAAGGGAAAGCTTATCAGCTGCTTTACTAAGACAAGGAGGCTTTAGTCAAGATTCTAAGTTTATCTTGGTCCTTTTTGGCTTTTAAGGCTCTCCTTAGCTTGGCTTTTAGGTACCTTATCCTTGTCTTGCAAATTTTACTCTAGGCCAAATAGTGATAACCCATGTAGCACAACATGTTCTCCTCCTTGTTAGCCTTGTCTAGCAGCTTCTAAAGGTGGATATTCACTCTTTCCAACCATGATTCTCGGTCAGCCTCTATTTCTTGCTCTAGTGAAGTCAACTTGATTTTCCTTCTTTTTGCCACTTGCCAGTTTTCCCTTATGTTTTGCAACTCCATGATTATTTGTTTGTCCTCCAATTTTTTGTTCTGTTGCTCAAGGTAATTAATTATCCATTTAGCCCTCTTAAGGTCAAGAGATAAGGCTTGGATCTTAGCTTCTTTATCCTTGATGATCATATCCTTGAGTCTTGAGCTTTGGCAGACCAAATCAGTTTCCTCTTCCTCAACCAAAATGAAATCCCTGTCTTGGCCTTCAGGAGGCCCTTCATCATGTAATGGTTACTTTCCTCTATCCTTTACCTGTTCTACTGAAGAAGAAGGCAAAGCCCCTTTCATCCCAGGTGAAGATAGCATTTTCCTATTGTCCGGTGAAGAGAACAAGACCTCTTCCACCCTTGGTGGAGGTAATACTCATTTGGAAGCTGCAAAAAGTCTTCTTGTGCCTTTTTCATAAGTTATAAACACAGGAATGTGAGCCTCTTCAGTTCTACTTTCATGCTCTCTTTGTTGCCCAGAAGGTCCACCTTCCTCTTGAGGTTCTGCAAAAATTTGAGGCCCTTTGAAGATCTCATGGGCAATGAAGGTTTCCCATGGCACTCCCAACTGAGTGAGCTGATGCACAACAATAATCTTGATGACAGCAAAGTGATAAATGCTATTAAGCTATTGTGGGTATGGTTTTCTCTTTGCAAGCACAGTCATCCTCTCTATGTTTTTTGCAAATGAAGTATGGTATACTCATCATTCTAACCCTGGTAAAATGCATAAGCAATATGATATGATAGGTATAGAGTCTAGAGAACCTTCCCTCACATGTGAAGTATTTAATGATGAGTTTCATTAGTGGCACATACCGGTCCTCAAAAAACTTAAAAGGAAACACCTGCCCAATTTACTATGATATTTTTGCTTTTATGTAGGGTTCATAGTTCTGTTTGCTGATATTCTGTCTTTTGTTCCATCTTTCCCCCACATCTGGCATCCTAGTTGCTTCTGCAATAATGGCTGGTGAAAGAGTGAAATTGATGCCAGCAAGTTGTACCATATTGTCCTCCATGTTGATGAAAAATTGCCTTGCCAATTCATGATGATACTTAACCCTCTCAACCATCTCACAAAACTCAAAGCAAGATTGGTATCTGAAACAAGTGGTGGCAAGGGAGCATGCAAGAAGTTTAGCAATGCTAATAGGCTCCTCTCTGATTATTTTCCCACCCTTGTGAGGTCTCATAGACTGTACATTCCTTTCTCTTGAACTGTCACTTTGTGTTTCCTCTTCATAGCTTGAGTTATTGTTTCTTGTTGCCATGGTGCTTAGGTGTTTGTCTTAGGAAAATGATAAGATGAAGATATGGTGCAAAATGGTGATGAAAGAGGACAATGGTAATGAGTATGAAGAGATTTTACTCTTGGGAAATGAAATTGGGGAATGAAGCGAATAGTTTTGGGAAATTAGGGTTTAGTGAGGGATTTAGGGTCTGATGAGGGAAATAATTGCTTTAGGGGAGTGGGATATGGGAAAATGGGATAAATGGAGTGTTTTAGGGTAATAAAATAGTGAAAAGGGGTTTTGACAATGTTTTTGTGGTGATGGAATGAAATTGGCACAATGAAATGGAAAGCAGTGAAGAGAAACTAGGGTTTCATTTTAAACTTGAAAAATTCATGAAGAACACAAGTGTGCACTCAAATTCAGCTTTGGAAGGATGATAAATTACTTGTAGCATGAAAATATAGCAAATATTAGGGTTATGGCGCGATTTGGAATGATTTAGAACAATCTAGACTGATGCGCAACGCACTGGGACCAATGCGCAGCGCCCACCTGATGCGCAGTACTGCCTGATGCGCAGCACCAGTCCAAGTTGCCTTGATAAGTAGGGTTTTTGTCTCCTTGGCTCCCAAATCATGATTTTTTCTCTCTAAGAGTATTTCTGCACAATGAAATGATAAAGAGGACCTCCTTCACTTTAAATATGAATGACTTTAAATTTTTACTCAACTCAAACCCACTTTTCTAATTTCAAAGTCACTTTTGGTCTTGAACTTTGTTTTTCCATTGAAATTGACTTTTCTTAATCATTTGATAAACTGATGCATTGATGCTTGTGTTTTTTCTTGTAGTGATTGGAGTTGGCAAGGTGAGCTAGGGTAGTAGCTCTGAACTTATTACATATAGAAAAAAATTGAAATTACATAGAATTTTGTACATGGAAATAAAAATTCTGTTTTTACCTCAAAATAGAGTTTTGAGGTAAAAAACCACTTATTATGTATATCATCATTGAAATTTTGATTTTGTGAACTTATTAGACCTCCTCATGTGCCTGCTAACCCTTTATTGAGCTTTTGCTGACCATGGTGACAAACCCTACACCTAAAACCCTAAAAATGATTATTGCAAGTGTAATGAGAAAAAATGATTGTAAATGACCTGAACATGTGAAAATAGGCCAGCAAGTAAAGACCATGAGGGAAATTAGATAATGAACCACTACCATCAGATGATCCATGGCCTAATGGAATGCAGCTGATCGGATGGGACACCTAAAATGCATGCAAAAAGAGAAATTTTGATCACTGATGGAGGGATGAAGATACAGACACTAACAGAAAGTTTCATGAAGCAATTATAAATTATGATTCTAGGTGTTATCACAAAATCGTGTACTAAGGGCTGCTACTTAGCAAGATCTCATGTAACTATTTCAAACCAGGCTTTAGACTAAGGCTTAGCCTCCTTAGTCAGAGAGGGCTCTCTCACAAATGTTTCTTCTTGATATAAATTAAGGGCAAGAAAAGATGGCTAACTCTTAAAACAGTATGTTGAAAATAAGTTGGTTGGAACAACAAAATAAGACCTCTTCCATTGGGCTCATGGAGTCAAACACTTCTGCAGTAAATAATCAATTACTCATTCATGGAAGCCAAGGCATACTATGTCTAAATCCTCAGAACATTTCTCAAGAAGGACTCAACTCATAAACATACACAGGAAGTCTGAGCACTAGGTGAATTCAGAGTGATTGCATATTTAGTGAGCTGTAAAACAAGAAGAATAAAGACCAAACTACATATACTCTGAGCATTTTAACACATGATGAATCTTGGGAAGAAAAAGTACTGCTTGTATTACTGTCAAAGTCTTTTTTACAAAAGCCAATATGAAAACTCTGTTTTTTTATAAAACTCCAACCTTGAATACATAGATGATCTAGCCATATATAGGAATATGCTTCTAACTACCTGGAGCTTCCTCTCCAGCATGAGGGGAGCTCGATTCTACCTATGATGACACCTACTAACCTTTAACTAACTAATAATTACAGCTGACTATTCATTGACAGCGCTGGAATCCTAAAACAATTAAAACTCTACTTTTACATCATGCTGGAAATAGCATTTATTACAATCAAACTGGTGCCCCTGCGAGGAAAATGAGAGAACAGGTTCATCCTCTGACAAATGGCTTCTTTAAGTTTGGCTGTGACAGGTGTCTGTAGTTGCTTGTTGGCCTTTAATATAACATGTTCTCCCACACCCTGAAATATAGGAAACTGTTCCTGATTGTCGGTCTTTGGTTTGCCTCAACATATTCGAATCCAAAGGAGTATGCTTTTAACCTTTCATTAACCAAAATAGAGCAGATTGCCACATCCTGGATGAGCTGTAGGCTGTATTGATGGACATGTGTCTCTCTTCTAACATTCCCGGTCAAACTGCCTGTTTATGTTAAAAACACCACCTACAGCAGTTTCGTAGCGCGCTACGAAACTGCTGTGTGATTTAAAAAACACAGTCTTCCTCTAAACTCCTCACAAAATTGAATAGCTGTTGTTTGCTAGGCTTCATGGTTCACCATTTGAAGGATACTGCCATCGTAGACAAACCCACTGGTTGCAGCTGCTGTTATTGGTCATTATGGAAAAAACTACCCTGTTGGTGGCTTCCTTTAGATTCTTGTCAAAATATGGGTATGGATTTGGATCACAGTATGCTGGAAGCTTTTCAAACTTCAAGAGAAGATGACGGAAACATGATTCAACTCACCCTCTCCAACTCCGAAAATCATCTTCATCTGAAGCTGTAACATGGATTTGAATGAAAAAATCATAACTAGAGCAGAAAGGAAAATGTTCAAAGAGTACATTCCAGTCACCACTATTTGGCAAGGTGCTCCAATTTAACTCCATTTTCATTATCACATCCCAACCATGTGAAAATTCTGACTTAAGTTTTTGTAGGGTGCCTCTTATAACATTGTAACTGCAGCAACTATAGGGGTACACTGGTATGATAATTGGCATATGGTGATGTCTTTCTGATCCATCAGAATAATCAGGCTGGGTCTCCACCAATGTCACTGGAGTTGGCCACTGCCAATGTGCATATATCCAAAAGAATCTTGAAACCAGCATACTGACGGTGGCATTTGGAAACATTTGGCAAACACGTGCAACAAGCACAGCCCAGTGTACTCCTCCAAGAAACCCGAAAGTATGTGAATATATTCCTCTCCTCTTTGCCCAAAACTTGATACATCTCACGGTGGAACGGAAATTCTCAATCTTGGGTACTAGCTGAAGGATCCGTGCGGTAACTCTGCATCCATTCAAACTTTTGACAGTTGTATCATCAATATTCTCAAGCAATTTTTCATCGAGAATATCCATATCTTCTGGAATTGTTCTCAGAGAAGGCCTTGCATATAAGAGATCAATTGAAATCCCACTGAATTTAAACCGCATCAAGGGAACATTTGCACTCTTCACACATTGAACCTCTGAAATTTCTTGTGTGTCCTTAAGCATGTTGTACAAAACAATAAAAAGTCGGCCTCCAATGTTGTATAACCAAAGCCCTTCACAACGATAGTAACCACAACGGTCTTTGCAATAGTGTCAAGATAGGAATACTTTATCTCCCGATGTTGGTCTACAGAAAAGGAAACAGAAGCATAAGGATTTTTAGATCCTTCTGGCAGTGCAAGCTTCACAATAAATTTATCAATGACCACATTACTGAATGAAAATGCAAAAGCAATATTGAGATAACGCCTACCATCAGCTGCTTGGAAGAGAAAATCTTGTAGAGGTAAGCCATAGGCTATTATAAAAGTGGCTTGCCAGCCTCCAAACATAAGATATCGAGGTTCAATTTCCAGTTCTGTTTTTCTAAAGTCGGCGTTCAGATGTGAGGTAAAAATATTCCCAATTTCATCTTGGTAATAAACCGAATGTGCTCGAGGTGGCAGTCTTGCCACTAGACTCTTAAAAGATGATGCGCCTCTAGCATTGGGTCTTGATGGTTGTAGTTTGCACTTTAACTAGATCAAGAGAAAGAAAGTAGGCACTGTCACGATAAAGAACAAGCTGAGTTTGTGCCTAAGAGATCTCTTCACTGAATGTGTGAAGACTGAAAGCACTTCCATAGTTACAGTGTCACCCTTTTCAGTGCCGTCACCAAAGAGATTGAAAATAAAACTATACCACCAGGTGCATCCTCTGATTGAGAAGGGCTTACTATAAGTGGAACAAAAACCTTATTTTTACCCTTTCCTTCAAGGGCAGCTGCTTTCAGATACGCCAGATTTTCAACCTGGTCAGGAGGAAAGGCAAGAAGAACTTCTGAAGTCGTACCCAAACCAGTATTTTCAACCTTCAAGGATGTAACAACCCGTACAATGTGTGATGTCAAGTCAATCCGGCGATCCACCTTTAGGAGCACCAATTCCGATGACGGTGCCGCCAGACATAGATGGCATATTGTCAAGAGCGCTACACATGCAAACACTGAATGCTTGAGATTTGACGGGATCACTCCACGAATCGCCATTGCCATTGCCCTGCCCACCAGATCAGATCAGATCAACCAAGTTAAGCATAGCACGCTCTCGATTCTACGAATTTGACATAAGAAGCCGCGATGTATGAGGCATTAGATGCCGTGCTGAGCTTTTCACGAGCTCCATTCCTTTCGGCTTTGGCATCTTCTGAATTACAGCATCATCTTATGAAGGCAAACGGATACGCAGAGACTGTTCTGCATTAAGGACATGAATAAAAAGACTAAGACACACAAGTAGTACAGTCATGGCCATAGCCATCGCTTCTCGGCTTCTGCCAACAATATCAATCACCTCTGATTCTGAAATGAATTTAACATTTCTCATATTGCCATGCACTGTGCGCCCTCCGTCCCCAATATAACAGGCATTCAATCGTGAAGCCACGTCAACGCTTTAGAGGAACGTGTAGTCAAAAGAGTAAATGTAAAGAAAACTCCTCCTTCAGAATCTTGCCATGTGTCATAAAGAGCTGCAAAGACAAGGGGCTTTTTATCTTGAAAATGTATATAGAATAGATATTTCTTCACTTCATCCTTTTTTCACTCGTAAAAACCTTCAATTGACACAAGGCAACAACAACTTGGAATAAGTCGACGAAAAGAAGCCTTCTCATAAACCAATTTTGATCAAGCATTGGTTTCAAAAAGGACCACGATTTTGAGACTTGGGTATGAAACAGAGTCTTGATGGACCTCTGTTGGTGATCATGAGACCCTGCCAGAACAGCTGTGAGCGCAAAGTAAAACTACCACTAAAAACTCGAGCAAATCCCCAATTTCGTAGCACGCTACGAAATCACCTAATAGGCAGCGCTGCGAAACTGCTAAAAAGGATTCATGCGCTGTGAAAACGCCCTGTCTTTAAGCTAGGCTAAAATTTTTTACAACAGACTTTTCAGTGATAACAGAGGCTCCACTTGGGATAGTGCGCCCTTGTGGTACACTAAGAACATGCAGCTCCAGTGCCTTATCCATTTGTGACAAACAGAAATTTGCTTGACAAGCATGACTGTAGGAGAAAGAAAACTACATCTACTAAAAAATGCTCAGTTGACCTTGAGCTTATTTGCATTTACCTATACCTACCTACCCTATCAGCTGCAAGCTCCACTTGTAGCTCAAGCAACATGATATTTCCAATGTAGCCAATCATTTATCTTATCTGACATTTGAGTCCTTTGGCTGTGCTTGAAACAAAAATAAATCAGATACTGAAGTAACCGAGGCAGCATGAGGTGTAACTGTTCTTCAACATGAAAATATAACTAGAAGCCACCTGAACAGTAAATCTTTTTCATGTATTCAGCTATAGGGTCAAAAAACACATGGTTAGTTTGCTGATTCTCAAGACTTTCTGTATCTTTAGACAACTTACCTTCAGCCACACCAAATTTATTTGATATGCTATCCAACTGCCTTTGCTCACAAACAATGTAATTTTCCTCATTATTATAATCCTTATTTGAAGTAAGCTGCTGCAAGGAATTACAAAATTGAGCAAGTTTTTCCTCTGCCTGAGGGTCATAGAAAACTTCCTCCAATATTTCTTCTTTCTGGGTGTAATCAATTTCATCTTCATCATGATCTGAAGCCTGACCAATCTGCTGCATCTCTACATCAATATCTAAGGATAAAACATGGTTTTCACAAGTAAATTCCTGCTGCTCTTCATGCTGCATTTCCTGAGATGATATACTTTCTCCTTGGTGCTGAAATGCATTGTTATGGAGAGCCTCTAAAATTTCTTCATCCGTGAATTCATCATCATCATAACCATCCTCTAAATACTTAATAAGACTTAAAGAATGTCTACAGCAATCTTTAAGCATCAATAAGGAAGGATAACCTTCTTTATACATTTCACAGAATTCATCATGGAAATCAGCAAGAGAAGATAATGAACCATTCTCCAAACTTTTATACCAAGACCATGCTTTTCCTTCTAAAGTGGCCATAAACATCCTCATGAGACAATCCTCAGGGAAATGAACCTTAAGACTGCGTACATGCATATGAAACCTAACCAAATGGAGAGCAGCATCATCCTTCTTTTCATCTTTGAATATTGGAAGATCATCTAACCAATCAACCTTTGGCATAGGATTTGGAAAACCAGGGATATGAGACCGATTCATAGGAGCATACCTGGCATTCATTCTTGCAGTAGAATCCATCTTGAAACTTCATCAAGCTACTGATCTTCTAGCAGTGGAGTCACCTTACAATTTGTTATTTGATGTGTGGAGTCGCCAAGGTAGTTTTGCAGCCTCAAAAAGATGTCTGAGCTCCTGCTACCTTCAGAAGTTCAGCCTCTAAATTTCGGGAAAGAATAATCTTCAGGCTCCCGGCAGACGCACCAAAATGTTATCACAAAATCGTGTACTAAGGGCTGCTACTTAGCAAGATCTCATGTAACTATTTCAAACCAGGCTTTAGACTAAGGCTTAGCCTCCTTAGTCAGAGAGGGCTCTCTCACAAATGTTTCTTCTTGATATAAATTAAGGGCAAGAAAAGATGGCTAACTCTTAAAACAGTATGTTGAAAATAAGCTGGTTGGAACAACAAAATAAGACCTCTTCCATTGGGCTCATGGAGTCAAACACTTCTGCAGTAAATAATCAATTACTCATTCATGGAAGCCAAGGCATACTATGTCTAAATCCTCAGAACATTTCTCAAGAAGGACTCAACTCATCAACATACACAGGAAGTCTGAGCACTAGGTGAATTCAGAGTGATTGCATATTTAGTGAGCTGTAAAACAAGAAGAATAAAGACCAAACTACATATACTCTGAGCATTTTAACACATGATGAATCTTGGGAAGAAAAAGTACTGCTTGTATTACTGTCAAAGTCTTTTTTACAAAAGCCAATATGAAAACTCTGTTTTTTTATAAAACTCCAACCTTGAATACATAGATGATCTAGCCATATATAGGAATATGCTTCTAACTACCTGGAGCTTCCTCCTCCAGCATGAGGGGAGCTCGATTCTACCTATGATGACACCTACTAACCTTTAACTAACTAATAATTACAGCTGACTATTCATTGACAGCGCTGGAATCCTAAAACAATTAAAACTCTACTTCTACATCATGCTGGAAATAGCATTTATTACAATCAAACTGGTGCTCCTGCGAGGAAAATGAGAGAACAGGTTCATCCTCTGACAAATGGCTTCTTTAAGTTTGGCTGTGACAGGTGTCTGTAGTTGCTTGTTGGCCTTTAATATAACATGTTCTCCCACACCCTGAAATATAGGAAACTGTTCCTGATTGTCGGTCTTTGGTTTGCCTCAACATATTCGAATCCAAAGGAGTATGCTTTTAACCTTTCATTAACCAAAATAGAGCGGATTGCCACATCCTGGATGAGCTGTAGGCTGTATTGATGGACAGGTGTCTCTCTTCTAACATTCCCGGTCAAACTGCCTGTTTATGTTAAAAACACCACCTACAGCAGTTTCGTAGCGCGCTACGAAACTGCTGTGTGATTTAAAAAACACAGTCTTCCTCTAAACTCCTCACAAAATTGAATAGCTGTTGTTTGCTAGGCTTCACGGTTCACCATTTGAAGGATACTGCCATCGTAGACAAACCCACTGGTTGCAGCTGCTGTTATTGGTCATTATGGAAAAAACTACCCTGTTGGTGGCTTCCTTTAGATTCTTGTCAAAATATGGGTATGGATTTGGATCACAGTATGCTGGAAGCTTTTCAAACTTCAAGAGAAGATGACGGAAACATGATTCAACTCACCCTCTCCAACTCCGAAAATCATCTTCATCTGAAGCTGTAACATGGATTTGAATGAAAAAATCATAACTAGAGCAGAAAGGAAAACGTTCAAAGAGTACATTCCAGTCACCACTATTTGGCAAGGTGCTCCAATTTAACTCCATTTTTATTATCGCATCCCAACCATGTGAAAATTCTGACTTAAGTTTTTGTAGGGTGCCTCTTATAACATTGTAACTGCAGCAACTATAGGGGTACACTGGTATGATAATTGGCATATGGTGATGTCTTTCTGATCCATCAGAATAATCAGGCTGGGTCTCCACCAATGTCACTGGAGTTGGCCACTGCCAATGTGCATATATCCAAAAGAATCTTGAAACCAGCATACTGACGGTGGCATTTGGAAACATTTGGCAAACACGTGCAACAAGCACAGCCCAGTGTACTCCTCCAAGAAACCCGAAAGTATGTGAATATATTCCTCTCCTCTTTGCCCAAAACTTGATACATCTCACGGTGGAACGGAAATTCTCAATCTTGGGTACTAGCTGAAGGATCCGTGCGGTAACTCTGCATCCATTCAAACTTTTGACAGTTGTATCATCAATATTCTCAAGCAATTTTTCATCGAGAATATCCATATCTTCTGGAATTGTTCTCAGAGAAGGCCTTGCATATAAGAGATCAATTGAAATCCCACTGAATTTAAACCGCATCAAGGGAACATTTGCACTCTTCACACATTGAACCTCTGAAACTTCTTGTGTGTCCTTAAGCATGTTGTACAAATCAATAAAAAGTCGGCCTCCAATGTTGTATAACCAAAGCCCTTCACAACGATAGTAACCACAACGGTCTTTGCAATAGTGTCAAGATAGGAATACTTTATCTCCCGATGTTGGTCTACAGAAAAGGAAACAGAAGCATAAGGATTTTTAGATCCTTCTGGCAGTGCAAGCTTCACAATAAATTTATCAATGACCACATTACTGAATGAAAATGCAAAAGCAATATTGAGATAACGCCTGCCATCAGCTGCTTGGAAGAGAAAATCTTGTAGAGGTAAGCCGTAGCCTATTATAAAAGTGGCTTGCCAGCCTCCAAACATAAGATATCGAGGTTCAATTTCCAGTTCTGCTTTTCTAAAGTCGGCGTTCAGATGTGAGGTAAAAATATTCCCAATTTCATCTCGGTAATAAACCGAATGTGCTCGAGGTGGCAGTCTTGCCACTAGACTTTTAAAAGATGATGCGCCTCTAGCATTGGGTCTTGATGGTTGTAGTTTGCACTTTAACTAGATAAAGAGAAAGAAAGTAGGCACTGTCACGATAAAGAACAAGCTGAGTTTGTGCCTAAGAGATCTCTTCACTGAATGTGTGAAGACTGAAAGCACTTCCATAGTTACAGTGTCACCCTTTTCAGTGCCGTCACCAAAGAGATTGAAAATAAAACTATACCACCAGGTGCGTCCTCTGATTGAGAAGGGCTTACTATAAGTGAAACAGAAACCTTATTTTTACCCTTTCCTTCAAGGGCAGCTGCTTTCAGACACGCCAGATTTTCAGCCTGGTCAAGAGGAAAGGCAAGAAGAACTTCTGAAGTCGTGCCCAAACCAGTATTTTCAACCTTCAAGGATGTAACAACCCGTATAATGTGTGATGTCAAGTCAATCCGGCGATCCACCTTTAGGAGCACCAATTCTGATGACGGTGCCGCCAGACATAGATGGCATATTGTCAAGAGCGCTACACATGCAAACACTGAATGCTTGAGATTTGACGGGATCACTCCACGAATCGCCATTACCATTGCCCTGCCCACCAGATCAGATCAGATCAACCAAGTTAAGCATAGCACGCTCTCGATTCTACGAATTTGACATAAGAAGCCGCGATGTATGAGGCATTAGATGCCGTGCTGAGCTTTTCACGAGCTCCATTCCTTTCGGCTTTGGCATCTTCTGAATTACAGCATCATCTTATGAAGGCAAACGGATACGCAGAGACTGTTCTGCATTAAGGACATGAATAAAAAGACTAAGACACACAAGTAGTACAGTCATGGCCATAGCCATCGCTTCTCGGCTTCTGCCAACAATATCAATCTCCTCTGATTCTGAAATGAATTTAACATTTCTCATATTGCCATGCACTGTGCGCCCTCCGTCCCCAATATAACAGGCATTCAATCGTGAAGCCACGCCAACGCTTTAGAGGAATGTGTAGTCAAAAGAGTAAATGTAAAGAAAACTCCTCCTTCAGAATCTTGCCATGTGTCATAAAGAGCTGCAAAGACAAGGGGCTTTTTATCTTGAAAATGTATATAGAATAGATGTTTCTTCACTTCATCCTTTTTTCACTCGTAAAAACCTTCAATTGACACAAGGCAACAACAACTTGGAATAAGTCGACGAAAAGAAGCCTTCTCATAAACCAATTCTGATCAAGCATTGGTTTCAAAAAGGACCACGATTTTGAGACTTGGGTATGAAAGAGAGTCTTGATGGACCTCTGTTGGTGATCATGAGACCCTGCCAGAACAGCTGTGAGCGCAAAGTAAAACTACCACTGAAAACTCGAGCAAATCCCCAATTTCGTAGCACGCTACGAAATCACCTAATAGGCAGCGCTACGAAACTGCTAAAAAGGATTCATGCACTGCGAAAACGCCCTGTCTTTAAGCTAGGCTAAAATTTTTTACAACAGACTTTTCAGTGATAACACTAGGAATTTATTGATTTTAGGAACTGGGTATATAAAATCAATGTTTAAATGGATATGCGATGGATTATTTACACTGAAGTTACATGCATAATTGTTATTATTGGCATTCCTCCCTTTAGTTACTTTGCATAAGTTGATGGGAAACACTTGCAATGACAAATATAATGATGTTTTTGTCTCTTTTAAAATGAAGCCAGACCATGAATACAGAGAGGACCACATTATTAGTTCCATACATTTTCGTCCTAAATGCATAAGATAGGGTATGTATGTATGAGATTACAAACATTAACATAATATTTTAAAATACAGTCTACCAAAATTTATATGCAAGGTAAGTGAATAATTTATATACCATGGTAAAGCATACATATTTTCGTCAAGAATTCTCGCTTGAATTAACTATTAGCAAACATATAAACCAAGTGAATTCATAATTCAATTATTCAAAGTACTCTAAAGTTTAAGATAAACATGGATGACATATTTAAATCTAATACTTAGTACAACATATAAAAGGGATAGGGGTTTAACCCTTAGCTTCATACTATGACCATATGTTTTATAATGAATATATGTTATTTAACAAACCAATGTTGAAACACCCATTGGAATATGTTAGTAGTATAAGTTCTTATAATAATTATGTTATTTTATAATATTGTATGGGTAACATATTTAAATCTAATACTTACTACAAAATATAAAAGGGATAGGGATTTAACCTTTAGCTTCATGCTAGGACCATAGATAATAAATTTATGTTATTTAACGAACCAATGTTGAACCATCCCTTCGAATATGTTTCTAGTATAATTCCTTATAATGATTATGTTATTTTAGAAGATTGTATTCCTATTATAAAGGATGATTCCTGGACTTATTGGTCTTATAATTAATTTATTGACATATATGAGAAGTTGGTTGACATCATATAGCATCCCAATGCATATGGTAATATTCTTCATTTCGGTTTTTTTAAGAAAGAGATATTTGAGAGTAACCATGTTTGAGAGTTCATTTAGATTGAAAAATTTGAAAGAAACATACAATTAGTAGTTTAAGGTTCAAGTTAGTCTAAGGTCCAGTGAAATGTAGGTGGAGTCATATGGGTTGTACAACCTAATATCTATATTCAACGAGGACCCAACTTAGTTACCTACTACTTAAGGGGTTATATGCAATCTGGGCTTTATTCAACCATATTTTCCCCAATGAAAATAATTAACACAAGGCTCTAGCCAACCTGGTATCTTGGACCCAATGGTTATCTCTTAACAAATTCTCAGTGGAACATGCTGCAGTTATCTCAATAACCTACCCAAAGAATCTATGTTACCTACTGCCCCTGGTTGGTTCTTTCATAACCCTGTTTAGAATCATGCAAATTTTCTCGAATGGAAGGAAATAGACCCCTAGAACAATAAATTCCTACAACAGAAACATTCTTTCTCTATCCGTTGGACCACATCTTGCATTTTGGATTTTGAAAGACTATTTGTGATCTGCATGATGTTTTTTTGAGAACAAATCGATATGACTATATGTTAGTGGTAGTTTTTTTCCTTTTTCCTTTTTATTTTTGGGAACTGATATCTGTAAATGATAGGCTGAAATATGTATTCAAGATGAACAAAAATGTCTAAGAATCATGTATATGTACTGCCTTTTCATATATAAAATATAGCTCGTATTTTTCTTCAGAAAAAAGTACTCATATGTATAGGTTAAACAGTATTACAAGCCTTAATTCACTGATAAATATTTTTTTCATTTTAAAGAGTTACTTGTTTCTTATTCATTCTGAATATATAAAAAGTACAAATTTTGAAAAATACAAAATTTTCTAGACAAACACTGGACATGGCTCTGTAATCATTCAGAAGACGAGTGAGTAAGCTAAGACCAGTCATAATAACATATCTTTGGACTCCCTATGAGATTGAATTGTCTAAAATAAAGACAATTATCCCTTAACTAATTATGCTCCAGTATATATGCAGTAAAAACATCAACTACTAATTTGTAAAAGAAATCCATTTGTCATAATTACTTAAACATAAGTTAAAGAGTACTACAAGCCTTACTTCATCGATATTGTAATTACATAAATAATGAATGAACATGAACATATTTAACGTACATTGGAAGGTTTTATAAACCTTTTATTTGCATGCCGAAAGGAATCAATGGATAGACAAAAGGTTAAAAGATCATATACAACTTTTACTATGGAAATGGATCAAGTGAGAAAATAATGAATTGGAACATGACTGGAATTTAGTTGTTGCATGGTCTGTTGTGTGGTCCAGATGAGGAGGCTGAAAAAAATCGTCCAGTGGGGATCCAAGAAGCAACCATTCTTGCGATAAATCCTCTAGCGCAACAAATCCTGCAAAAAAACCATAACAAAATTAAAAACCAATGAAAAATTAAAAACCAAAGAATAACAAGAAAGAATAAAACTCATGCACACAGGGACATATATGCACTAACAGGAACAAGACTCATGCACACAGGGTCATACACACACTGACGGGAACAACAACGAACAAGACTCCTGCACATAGGGATTCCAAATCCGTTCCTCCCGAACAGAGCTACAAACCAACGAACTAACAATGCAAAAAAATCTACAATGACCTTGGGGTTGTCATATATATAGATGATCTTTTGGCTGAATATCTAATTTTTCCAAAGAAATAGTTCAACCAAATAAATACTTCGGCCGAATCATCTTTTAGGCCATACAAATTTATAGTTGATTTTTCCATCTCCGGCAAAAAATATGTCTAGTGGTTGGCATTAATCTAAAAGGCCAATTATTCAACTAAACTTTCGTATAATAGTTTAGCCAAATAAATGTTAATAATTTGGCTGAAAAAAAAAATTGTTTAGCTGAAAATTTGTGATTATGAAATTTTCAGGGGCATTTCTAACAAAGGCATAACTCAACTTCACATGTTTACCCTATGGTCTATAACATTATCATTTTGTTTAAGATTTAACAATTTAATAAAGAACATGTCTGTCTTAATATCCCCATAATGTGCAATCAATTCCTCTATAAAAATGGATCAAGATATAACATAATCATTTTTTCTTTCACAAATTTGTTGATACCATACATCTTGGTCATGTTCTAAATATTTAACTTTTGTAAGGATGCAACTTGGTGTAGATCAAAGTATTTATCCATCTGAAATTTGCATGTTACAAGATCATTACCATCAAATTTCTTCATATCAATCTTTGGAATGTAGTAATTCCTTAATGTTGACTTCACACCATCATGATGTGGAACTTGGATTGAAAATTCATGATTATGGTTTTGTGATTCAAAATTTTTTCTCTCCAATTGTGCTAACATACTCCCCATGTGAGATTAATTCTCAAAAACATGTTTCTCGTTATGTTCAAAATTTACTTAGATCTCCACATCCCTTTTAGGGAGTCTTTCCAAGAGAATATTTTCCATCACCATCATATATTTTTGTATTTCTTCTTTGTTTTCATTCATCTTCAATTCTATTCATTCCTTATTTTCATTCATATTCTTTTGACATTTCTCCTTTAAGCTTATTTCGAGAACCTAAGAAATCCACCTTTTTCAACATACTACCATCTATTTCATTAAATTTCTTCTATAATTTAAATAAACTAAATTCTAAGTCTTCAGCTTCTTCATGAGTTAAGGATGAGCCTTCAATAGATTTAGTTAGTGTAGTACCTTTATTTGGATGCATGTTTGAAAATAATAATAATTCTCCTCTTTATTGCAACCAAAATTGTTTGGTTAGTAGTATGTTACATACTTTAATTTCGAGAATATTAGAAGTCTTGAAAATTTATTGATACATCATCAAGATTTAAGGTCTTCTAGATCTGAAAATTTGTTCTTTGATACTCTTATATGTATTTCTTGTCATTCCATATATGTGAATTTAATTTGATGTGCCAAGTGAATGTTATAGTAACTTTTCCAAACTTATTCATTTTTTTTTGCCTCTTCACACGAGAAAACTTGTGTAGCATTCCACATGTCTGATTCTTGAAATATATTTTTGGTACCTATACCAATGGTAATTTTGTATGCCTCCTAAAATTTTGTAGACAAGAAGATATAGCCAAAATACTAAGTTGACCTGCATAAAATCTATTTCATGATTGTTTACAAACTGTAACATCCATAAGGTATAAATCCTAAAGTATAGAAAAACAATTGAAAATGGAACCAGATAATCATAGAGATTTATCCTTAATATGTTCCAAGTTTCACTTTATGAATATTTGCAGGAAAAAAAAGGAGTTAGAAAAAATTACAAACTAACCTATTTGAGACTACATTCTAAAGCTTACAAAAACCCTAATTTATTTGGAGTGTATCTCAAAAAATATAGGGAAACAATATCTAAGACTTCAACCAAAGTTTTACCACAATTTCAGCTCAATGTGGTAGCTTTTTGACAGTCTGAATCCTAACCAAAAAAAATTATAGAAAAAATATAGAGCTAACATGTTTGAGACAAAATTTAGGAGCATTTAGATACCATAACTTCCTTCTATGATGTCTACATAACTATAGTGAACCAAGATCTAAAACTTCAACCTAGGATTGCTCAAGATATATGCTCAATATTTTCCGGGTCTCACCATCTGAAACCACAATATTTGATGATCTTAAGACTAGGTCTTCTTAATATATGTACAGGAGACAAAGGATACAATTATAATAAAATGGGAGCATGAAGTGTTCTAACCTACTTAACAATATAATAATAAAAATGTAATAACTCAATATCTAGAGATTAATAAGGTGTTTTTGGGTTAACATGAGGATTATATAGGGCTTAATAATCCACAGAATCAGAATGTGCTTTGATATTCTTAATCCAATGTTTGTTGCTTTTGTCCATTTACAACTGCCACTTCTTTTGTCCACTTACAAAAATTGTCCCTGTATACATGCCACTATTGCCACTTCTATCAGCTATCACTTCATGGTGAGTATATAACTATATCATACCAGTGAGAAAAAAAAAAAAATCATGGGTATCTCATACCTCCATCACAATTTTGCAGGAGATTTGAACTGTATTACAAAATATCTACATCACAACTTTGCATCAGATTTGGATTGTATTGAAAACAACTTGGATCATAATTTTGCATCACAATTTGTCATCCTAATTCCTAAATTTGTTTTCATTGAAGTTTTTATGGCTGGAAACAAATATACCAAAGATGTTTTCTACAATATAGATTCAATCCTGTCATTCTGATTCACCAAAAGAAGAAATAGATTTTGTAGCAACACAAACCTCTATTTTTTTCCCACTACAAAAATAAAAAGAAATATTTTGTGTTTAAGTTGTGTTTTTTCTCGCATTACTAGAACTATATTATGTAGAAACTTGAAACTCTATTTTTTCTCCCATTACAAAAGTAAATCCAAATGTTTTATGTTTTTCTGGTGTTTTTTCTTTGATTACAAAAAAAATGGTTGTCTTCCTAAACATTTATTTTCATAATAGGGTGTTGGAGTGGATGTTTGTTCATGATGCCATTAATTGGGCATAGTTGTAGCAAAGCATTTTCATGGACATTAGAAACTAAAGGTATGCATATGGTTTTTCTTGTTATGGTTTTATCATGGTTTTAATTTTCCTATCTTACAACTAAATTTCATGTTTCTCCAGAAAGGGATTGGCTTTACTTAAGCATTAGGGTGGGTGCTATTAGTTATACCAAAATGCTAAGGAGGTGCCTAACTTTGTTTGGCCTTTGGCAATAAAGGGCTTAATTTCCTTATCCATCCCTCCCACCCAACAAATTTATTAGTCCTATTAGGTGTTTTTAATTAGATATAGCTCCTATGTATTCAAAGATATACCTATTTGTAACCATTACTAAATGGTTGGTTTATGTTTATTGTGTTTGGGCCCCCATTGTAGAAAGGACCTAGCCCTGAGCTAATGTAGGAAAAATAAAATTTTCCTGCCAACTCAACTTCTCAATCATGAATAATTTTACATAACTTGGAACTTATATAGGTTCTACCCAAATTCTATATTGATTTTAACTAGAATTCCATATGGGAATTCGACCCAGTTCTATTATAACGAGTCTTATAAATCTTGTTTATTCTCCTTACAACCACTCACACAAATGGACTATCTTCTCTCAGAAATTATGCATAGCTTTTATTAATCTCAATATAACTAACATTCACCAGCTCAATTGTATTCAAATAACACACACATTCAGAGAATATATTTCATATTAATGCTCAACTCACACAACAACTAGAATTCTTCAAACGATTATGCATGTAGATAATTCATGAACATAAAGTATGAAACTTCATTCCATTAATCAATTTTTGGACATGCATCTATATTTACTCAGAGAAATTATTTCATTCAACAAATCCTATACATGCAAATAATGTGAAATATCATTCCTCTCCATTCACTCTCTATGGCCTGATTTCCCATTCATTTGGCCATTAGCCTTTCTCGTAGGCATACAATGATTAAAAACAAAGTTAGAAGAATAATATATTTTACTAGATACCTAAATCACTCCTTGATTTATCCCCTAAATTTCTCATGATTTATTCACTAAAGCTCTCGTTATTTATTCCATAAGTATTTCATGATTTTTAAGGCAACTGTGATTTTGGCATATGGATAAAATATCTCTTATCCATAGCTTTTCTAAAAGTATTATATAATAATTAAAGAAACTTAGTTTATTTTAAAATAAGGAATTAAAATTTCTTTTAAATTTTGAAGCCCCTTTTAGAGCTTTTTCTTAAAAAATATTGATGTTTTTGGGAAGCTTCAATTCTCCTGCATCATCAGTTTTTTACCTAGGAAAGGTAGGAATGAAATAAGGTTAAACCTTGAACCTGATAAAGGTTTTTTTTGAGGTACCCTTTCCCACTTCTCACGATGATATAACAAGCTATTTTTTCTCCTATTAAAACTCATTGGTAGTTATAGTTGGATACCAAACATTTCAACTTATGTTCCTAATCAACAATGAGTGAAGGGAAGCATAGAATAGAGGCTTGCATTGTCCTCTTTAGGGAAACATAAACAAAATGTGAAGGTAATCATTAACTAGATACTTGTGTACTCCTCTTCAAGGAAAAAATTCTATATTGACTTGATCAAATAGAGACCTACAAAGACGGAGTAAGAAGGAATGTCAGGTTGGCCTCATGGTGTTGGCATTGATGTCAACATAGGATATTTACCTAAGGAGTCAACAATGGAGTCAATTGTGTTGGCATTGATGTTAAGAAGCTTGGATGTCTTGTAATGATGATTAGAGGCTTGATGAAATGTCATTGAGGTGTTTCTAATGTTTGCATAGTCTTTATAGGTGTTGGAGAAATATTGAATACAAATGGAAAAGTTCTAGGTATAGAGGAGATGATTTTACATGACTTAGGTCATGTAATCTGGAAAGTGGTTATCCACAGAGCAAAGATGTTGATGTCTTCACTAGGAAGCCTATAACATCCAAGAAACAATCTTCTTTGGGATTCCTATATTGTCCAAACGAAAATAGCTATATAGGGGAAATTTTCAAATTTGTGCGCACATAATTTACCATGAGAATTTCCCCAAGGTTTTTGATGGTTTAGAGTCAACTTGACTTGGTACACACTATAGAAGGTCATAAATTCAAAGATAACGAGGATTAATATTTTGTATTGATTACATCTTTCATCATTGATAAAATGTCAGAGTGTGCAATAGAAAGGGTTAGACATTATGACAGAGTGAGCTACAATAATGCAAAGATAATGTGTAGATAAAATATCATATTTGAAGCATATGTTAGACGATGATGAAGTTGTAGTGTATATATATATGTCTAATGTTCTTGTGTTGTAGCTTGTATTGATGCTAGTTGTTGCTGATATGGAGAACAAGTTATTGTTGTAGCTAATGTAGTTGTAGATTAGATATCAAATTGTTGATAAGTTTGTGTTGCGGGAGTTTTATTGGAGAGTTTATTATTGTAGAATCATTTTTTGTTTTGTACGGTTCATAGAGTATGTTAGTAGTGTCTAAGTGAAATTCTGAGCTTGTTAATGTATGTTACTACTAGATTTGAGTTTGATGAGCAGATTGATTATTGGAGATCCAATATGAAACATTATGAAATGTGGTCCACAAGAGAGCTTGAAGGTTGGGGCCTTTAGTGAAGCAAGTGGTTGCTTACATATTTAGGATGTAGCATCATCATTTAGGTAGAGGCTTGAGAACGTGGGAGTGGTGGTTAGATAATCCACTGGACGTTGGGTGAGACTTATTGGGAGTGGTGGCTTCTAGCAGGTAATGGCCTGCAAAGTCGAAGGAATGGTGGCCTGCAAAGTTCATACAGGCAATGTCCTGGAGTGAGTAGTGGCTGGGTGATTGGAGATTTATCGCTTACAAAATGGTGGTGTCCAATGACCATATGTAAAGAAATATTTGAATATTAATAAGAAAGACGAAGATGAAGATTATCAGTCAAGGATGATTTACCTTTTTGATTTCCACCTTACATCCTGTGTCCTCTTTTCTATGATGTTATTGATGGTTTCTCCTATGTTTATCTTCTTTGATGTTCTCATGATTGCGTGCTTATATATTTTTCTTATATGATCATGGCTATGTTATGTGTTTCTTATATATTGTGATGTGTTGTTAGACATCGATGATCTAGTTATTATGTGGGAAAAGGAAAAAAGTGGTAAAATTGATCCATAGAACACAATACTAATTCACTCCCTCTCTCAATATTGTTCAATGCTTTCCAAAAGGTGGTTTCATGGCACTAACTTTCCAACAATTGTGATTATAACAAGGCTTTTGGTTGTACCTTAATTGTTGGAGAGTAGATTCAGGGAGTGTTGATAAAAAAAAATGCATTTATTTCAAAATGGATCAATAAGGAGTTCTAATTATTCACATAGTTAAAAACGTAATGTGGAAGGTGAAAGTATATATGTATTTTTTGTCTCTTGATGAAAATATTTTGTTTCAAGTAGAATATGGAATGCAAGATGAATTTAATGATATAACTAAAGGGATCATTTTGTGTCAACTTTCAAAATCTTATAATCTTTATGTAAGTCACTATGAGACTTCAAAAAGGAAGTTAGACAGGTTAAAAAATATCTATGGTCGAGAAGATTTGCAAATCTTGGAGAACATTGAAGGAACCTACCACTCACATGTTGGTGAGGAGAACAATGCAAAAAATTCTATATTTATAGGAGTAGAAAACTAATCCTCCTCATAAGAAGATGATGAAGGCACTGATGAGTCATAAGAAGAAGAAAAAAGGATCGATGATAGTGATATTGGATTAAGCATTGATCGAGAGGAACAATAAGAAGAGATGAATATAAAAAATGAAGTGTTGGAAAGGAGGTTGAAAGAGAAAACAATATATTGTGTAAAATTAGAAGTAGAGATAGCTTCTTTGAGATGTGAGCTTGGAAAATAAAATAATCAATGATCTCAACATCAGAACTTGTAGATGATTACGTAAATTTTGGATGATATTCTCAATAGTAAAAGTGTTGGCATTATGGCATAGGTTTGGAGCTATGGCGCAAGTGTTGTCCTTGATGGCAACTCTCTCTCTGTTGACGGATCTCAATTTAGGCTTTCAGAATGAAGGAAAGACTTATACGCAAGTTCACCTAGACGAAGACGTGTATACACGCGGGTTAGATGTTACAAAGGCGCGTATGCGTATACATGCACTTTCGCGCAAGGAAAAGCATGTATATGTTGGAGAACTTACTTTTGGTCCATGGTAGTTAGTCCTTGGTATTTGAACCTATGGTTTTGGACCATGGTATCTCGTCAGAAGAGTTGATCCCAAGTATTGGGTCCATGGTATTGTTTTATTATGGTTTTGGACCATGGTATTGTGAAAGGCCTAAGACTATAAAAGAGGAAGGAGATCATTTGGCAAAGGATCATATGAATTAATTGAATATCTAATAAGTGCTAGATCTGAAATATTGGTGATTGGGGTTATGGTGCAGATCTGGATCTGAATGAAGGAGGAACCTTAGCACAAAGAGAAGGATAAGTTCTATTGATGGGTCACAATCTTAAGGCTTGACTGATAGTATCTTTGTATGATTTTGATCTGTTATATGTGGCACATGCTTGATCTATAAATCTGATAATCTGGGTTAATTAATGTCTGAATATTTGAAAGAGTGAATCATCCTTTATAGATATGTACACATGTTCAGTAAAGCTAAGGTGCATATACACACAGATTCAGTGAATGAAAACAGCATATATGCAGGTTTCTCCAAACACAGAAGCGTATGCACGCGGGTTTTAAGTTATTGAAGTAGCGTATATCTTTTGAGTTGTGATCTAGCTACTTTTGTTTTTTACTGCACTGTTCTGGGTTCATAATTTGGTGTGTGGTTACTATTACTGTGTTCTGGGTACAGCTGTCAGAGAAGTATCTATTTGATTCAGTTCTAATTGGTGAAAAGGAGATTGTTTGATTCTTGATGATTGATTGATGTTCATGGATCCAGTTTGAAAATTTATGAAATGTGGTCCCTGGAAGAAAGAGAAGGTTGTAGCCTTCTGTAGGCCAGCACCTACGTACTAGTATCTTGGCTAGTGCAAGAGCTAAGGGGGTTGTAGCTCCCTTCCAGGAGAAGCTGGAGAATGAGAGAGGGTTGTAGCTCTCTGCAGGTTGCAGCCTGCGTACTGGTAAAGGACTGCACCAGTACATTGTAAAAAGAAGTTTCTAATTAAAAGAAGATAGAGACGAATTGCAGCAGGTGGTTTTCACCCACATTGGGTTTCCACCTTATATCTTGTGTTCTTGTGTGTGTGATTGTCTTCAGATCTGTTTTACTATTTCTGGTTACTGTTTATTTGATCCTAATACACAGATTAATGATCAACATCAGTAAGATAAACTAAATTATAATTTTTCATTGCATACGCAGGTTTCCTTCTCTATATTTGCGTATATACGTGGTTTTATCTAACTGAAGTACCGTATATGATCTGGGTTTGAAAAATAAAATAAGTGACTTGATAATACTGATTCACCCCCCCCTCTTAGTATTATTTCCAACAAAAAGATCCCCTATAATCACGACTGTTTTGGGCTTTCATGAAGAACCATGCTTGATGAACGGGAAAGAAGAAATGGTGGACATCCATGTGCATACTAGAAGAACAGCCTAAGGAAGTCATAAAAACTAGTAGCAACAAGGAAATTCAACAAAGAGAAGCACCTATCAAAAAAAATCTAAGACAAGGATAGGATAATGGTAGAATGAAACAATACTCAAGAGGAGAAAATAAGTTGTCAATATCATATCTTCCTCATGGTCCATGGATCTACAATACAAGGTATCCTAGTTTATTTTATGGTTATTGTTTTTCTTGACATGGTTTTGAATATAGAGAAATGGAATGCAATACTTTGCAAGAAAATTAATATTGATGAATTGGAATGCAAGCCAAAGTAGATTTAATGATAATGTTGAATGTTTCAAGTGTGTTATTCATGGACACAAGGAATTCACTTGAAAATCTAGTATAATATAGCCTACATAAAGTGCAGCCCAACCATTGAAGGCAAAGAAGGTGCGGAGAAGAAAACAGACTACCCTTAGATCTCATCGTAGTAATATTTGGAAGAGAAAATATGAGCTACAAATATTTAACCCTAATGGATATTGAAAGGATTGAAATGGATGATAACTCATTCCTAATGTTTCACCTAGTGCTTCACCAGCACATAATCTACTTTGTGGGGGGGGGGGGGGGGTGTGTGGAGTGCAAATATTCTTCCAATTCAAGTAGAAGAGTTAGCCCCACTACAATATTTTGGTACATCATGCATGTTAGGAAGAACATTACAGAACCATGTGAGAGGAAATCGTAGCCTCAGTAGGACTATATGGTAGCAATATGGCAATGTAGGGAATACATTTGCATGAGTCATAGTAGTTAGTGGGGAATACATGGGCTTAGGGGGGAGTTATGCATGGTATGAGGTTTACACATATTATTTGTTATTTCTGCTATTGCTTTCACTCATTCATTTATAGCAGCTTCATATATGTTTCCATGAGTGAAAGATTACATTTTTTATCCACACATATGTTCTTTATTATCATTGAAAATTGGTTGAAAAACATATTTACCAACCGTGCATAGAAGAAGATCATTGACCAGGCCATGTGTATAGGAAGGTGATATTTTTAACCATATCTTTCTACAAGTTTTTATTGATATTATGGATTAAATGGCCCATGTACATGTATCTAATTGTGTATATTAGTTCAACAACATTTGATGTTGGCATGCATTAGGAGGAGACATTCATTTTTCCGTGAAAGCATTTTCATGAGCATAATGTAAACAACCATGTATGTACATACACATTATTTCATTCATTGGTTGAGGAGAACTTGAGTTGGGCATGAATGATTTGCTTCAGTCATGTAAAGCACATTTGATTGCACTGACAAAACAATTATGCATAGAGAGAGATTGTGCTGGTATGATTTGTAGTCAGCCTATTCTTTCAACCATGTATGCACTCATGTATGCAAAATTAGCCATGTAATCACTATTCCTTTCATTATCAGTGAATTGGTTGAGTGATCCATGCATTGGAGAGAGGTTTAATAGATGTAAAAACCATGTGCTTGTATTTCCTTGTATACCTTTGGTCATGGTTGGGTAATCATGGTGTTAGACATGCATTGGAGAAAGAGTCAAGAGTCTTAAGCATGCATTGAAGAGTGTCCTCATAAGAGTTTGCTTCTGCCACATATGATCATTTTGTATTGTGGATGAGTAGTATATATTTGTTCCATGAGTGAAAGTAATGTTTTGGACATTTGGCATCTTGTTGTCTAGCTTATATTGAGGAGAGCCTTGAGAGGAGATTCATCCATGTGTTGCCTTATTGATGTCATTTTCATTAAAGAATTTTTAAGGTCTATAATGGGCCTCAAAGCAAAAATGCACACTAAAATAAACTTTATAAGAACCAATAGATTTAGGATGATGATGTTAACCATGGGGGGTGATTCACCATTTTTGGAGTAAAAAAGTAAAAATATTAAAAAAATAAAAAAATATTTTTCAGCTTGTATTTTCAACTTATCTCGATAAGGTTTTACTCAAATTTCAAGAGGAAGCACTCTTTGGATGCAAAATTTAATTCCTCGTCCAAGGAGTACCCATATTTCATACTTTCGATCGACCTTTCTACATGAAAAATGATAAATACATGAAAAACATGACTGCAATCACGTTTTTCATGTATTTCTCATTTTTCATGTAGCAGTTGCTGTCAAAAGTATGCAACATGAGTACTAATTCAATGAGGAATTAATTTATGCATCGAAATTTGAGTAAAACAGTAAAGAGATAAGTCCAAAATATGAGTTGAAAAGCAATTTTTTTTCCTCTAAAATTTGATGATGTAATCTAATCTTATTTTATTATTTCCACTATTATTTTATAATATTCCTTAGGAGGTCCATTTATACCTCAAAATTTATCTAATGAGAGTCTTTGTAGATCATTCATGATTGCCATATATTAGGCTTATGAAGCCCTATACTTTCATTTTATATCATTTTGTCATGCATGGGTTGAAGTATTGGTCCATGAAGAGCAAGCCCCTTCTATGTGACAAGGAGACATTGGCAACAATAGATAATATTTACATCATCATGGAGAGATGTTTGCAACCTAATTACATGTTTAAGGGGATCATGTTTAGCCTATGAATGGAAAGAAGCACATGGTGTTGTCATAGAGGCATGGTACCTACCCGTTGATTTATTGGCATGGGGTTGGTGTGAAGAAATGAGAATCTTATCAGTTTTCATCTACATATTAGTTTATATCAATAGTGTTTAGCATGTGGTTTAGCCCTATGTATCCTCCCTTTTCCATTAATTTCAAATAGGGAGAGTGACAAAGCCACTCGAGGAAGATTGAGACCAGTCAGTTGGAGATGATTGAAGTCAACTTAGTGTTGTTGCTATAGGTTCAAATCAACACCAAAGGGGGAGCATGTTGTCCTCATGGTGTTGGAATTGATGTCAACCTAGGGTGTTTGCCTAATGAGTCAACAATGGATTCAATTATGTTCGCATTGGTGCCAACAAATTTGGAGGTATTTTTATGATGATCAAAGGCTTGATGACATGTTGATGAGGTGGTTCTAATGTTTGAAAAGGCTCTACAAGTTTTCGAGAAACATTTAATAAAAATGGAAAAGCTCTAGGTAGAGAGGAGATGATTTTGCATGAATTACAACATCTTTTTGGGAAGAATTTATGCACAAAGTAAATATGTTTCTATCTTCACTAGGAAGGCTAGAGCATCCAAGCAATAATATTCTCTAAGATGCCTATATTGTCCTAATGAAAATATCTATACATGGGAAATTCTAAATTGTGCATGCACATAATTTACCATGAGAATTTCCCGAAAGCTACATATGGTTTAGAGTCGAGTTGAGTTAGTCCAAACTATAGAAGATGACCAAGTCAAATATAATGAGGATTAGTAATTTGTATAAATTGCATATTTCATGATTGATAAAATTCCAGAGTGTGTAATAGAAGGGGTTAGATAGTATGAGAGATTATGTTATAGGAATGTAGAGATAATGTGTAGATCGGAGATCATATTTGGAGCATATGTTATAGGATGATGGAGGTATAGTGTATATATATATTTTAAATGCTTTTGTAATATATTGTATTAGTGTCAATTGTTGCTAACATGGAGAACACATTATTGTTGTAGCTACTCTAGCTGTAGATCAAAATCATATTGTTGATATGTTCATGTTGAAAGGGATTTATTGGAGAGTTTATAATTGTAGCATCATTGTATGTGTTTCGTGTGGCCTATGTAGTATGTTAGTGATGGCTAAGTGTGATGTTCAAATTTCTATTATATGTTGTTTTTGGGTTTGATTTTGATGAGTAGATTGAATATGTGAGTTGATGTATTGATTAAGTTGTTATTGTAGAGATTGTGTTGGAATGCATGTATTTAGAGTTTGATATATGGGTGTATTGATTATTCAAGATTCAGTATGAAACATTATGAAATGTGGTCCATAGGAGATTTTGAAGGTTGGGGCCTTCAGTGAGGCAACCTATGTCTTTCATATTCAGGGTGTAGTGGCATCCTTCAAGTAGAGGCCTGAGAAATTGGTAGTGGTGGCCTCCATCCACTGGTGTCAAGATAGTCCAATGGTAGCTAGGTGACAATTATTGGGAGTTGTGGCTTCCAGTAGGTAGTGGGCTACAATGTTTAGGGAGTGGTGGCTTTGACCAGGTGGTGGTCAGTAAAGTTCATATAGGTAGTGGCCTAGAGCAAGTAGAATCTAGCATGATTGGGAAGTTGTATCTTGCACATGAGTGGTTTCTAGTGATCATATGTAAATAAATATTAGAATATTAATAAGAAATATGAAGATGAAGAATATCATCCGATGGTGTATTTTACTCTTTGGGGTTCCATCTTACATCTCATGTCCTCTTATGTGTGATGTTATTGATGGTAGTTCCTATGTTTATCTACTTTTATGTTCTCATTGTTATGTGCTTAGATATGTTTCTTATAGCATCATGGTTATGTTTTGTGTTGCTTATATATTGTGATGTGATTCTAAACATTGATGATCCAATTATTGAGTGAGAAAAGGGAAAAATCAATAAAATTGATCTATAATGCACAATACTTATTCATGCCCCCCCTCTTAGTAGTTTTCAATGCTTTAAAAAATGTAATTCCTTAGTTGGAAGACTCACATATTGGTTACAGAGCCTCTCCTCATTATTAGCCTTACACTCTTGAGAACTCGGAAATACCTTGGATCTAAAACTTGCATGTTGTTCTATCACTTTAGAATGCACCTTCTTAAATTTGTTTTGTATTATATTTATCGAGGAGGAAACTTTCATGTATTTTTTGTACCAACACCATAGAGTCCAGCGCAATAGCTCTTGTGTGCTTTAAGACACCTATAAAATTAAGGCTCTATGCATCGAGCCTATTAGTAATGATAGCCTCCTTGGAAATAGTAGCAGTAGAGAAAGTAGACAAATGGATAGATATAGAGCAAGGATGTGGAAGAAAAACCAGGCTAAAGATGCCATTAAAAAAAGAACCACCATTGAGACAAAGGGGCGAAATTATTTTTTATATGCATACATTTGGAATGTTCTGGTAGAAAATGCCAAATGTTTCATATTCCCAACCATTTTTCCATGAAAAATGTACATTTCGTACTCATTATTCTCCTTATGTATTCTACTAGCTGCCTTCACTAGCTTCGATTTTGCTTTAATTAGAGAATGTGGGGACACATCTCCAGATAGAACTAATATGACATGGTGAGCTAAAATCTAGAATGTTGAAATATTTACAGGAAAAGGTGGTCATGGCACAATGAAAGTTACAAAGAGTGAATAATTAGTGGGTCATCACTGTAACGTGATTATATGCAGCAGGTACATACTTTTGGTATTAGTCGAATTCGATTCTTGCAAAATAAATACCCCCAACAATTCAAAACTTCGTCGTGATTCAAGGTCCAACACAACCACATGTTAGGTAAATATAATGGTTTCCACATGTTCTATTAGTACAATAATATGTGACTTTATCCCTTATAAGTATATTCAATATAATAAGGTAACCTAATTCGATAAGCTTCTTTATGGATCTGGTTGATATCAAGCATATCATATCTTTGATATTGTATAAGGTATTACTAGTTACCACTCATTGTCAAAACAAAATCAGTTTTCCTGAAAATGAGCTTGGTCTCTTATTATTTTGGGAATCGTGGAGCTAGTATCATATTTGTAGGGTGCAAGTTTGCATTTCTTTTGAACAAGGAATTTTACCATTACAGTGGCACTAGCTTTTATTCAAAGTAAATTTTAATACTAAAACGGTATAAAATATCATCTAATATAGTAAAGTTATGATCAATTAAGCTAAAGAGTTGATGTATTAGGTTAGTAATTGTGAAATAAAAAATTGCGCTAAATTAAAGACATTTCACAATATATATTATAGTTATAGTTTGTGGTTTTGTAAGGAGAATATCATAAGGATGTTCAAGGGAAATGAGACTAAACCATGGGGCTCACCATGTTATCCATAATACATTAGAAACTATAAGAACAATCTAGATAAACCATTTAATGTGGGTCACGATACTTTAATCCTAAAAATATGCACGCTATCTAATTGGAATTCTTGAAATCACATTAAAAAAAGCCATCTCACAACATTCCATACTCATAATAACCCTACATCTACTAGACATAGTCACTGGCTTTAATATTCTGTTATACTTTACTATTGATTCTATCTATGGTTTTAAGATTAAAAGATACAAACTCCCATCTATTATAGAATAGTAACATTCATGACTAGTTTGTTAAGGTTGAGGTTCCAAATTTGATAATGTTAGTATGATTAATTGATGATTTTCAAACAACTATGGATATTCCACTACAACGTTCATCACAACAGATATAATAAATTCATGTTTAAAATCCAAAATCTACAGTATGAGGATTTATTTCTCCATAAATTTATGGATAAGCAAATTTTTATTTACTATGTATGCATAAAATTTACAAGTATGAAAAACAATGAGAAGAGTGAAATAAAACTCGCAAACCACAAATTAACAAAAGATATAATCTTGGAATCCCTTTTGCGAGAAAACCCAGCTAGAAGGTGAGCCTACTCTCCTCACTTTTTTCTAAATGGGAAAATGGATGCAAATATAAAAAAGTGAGGCTTGTGTCCCATGGGATGCTACAATTCACAAATATTATATGTTTTATCTCTCCCTATCTTTCTTGATTACTATGATCATCTATGGAACAAAATTCACTTGAATAGAATGAACACACATTTTCCTCTTATTGGTCTAGTTATAACACATCCCAAAAGCCTACTATTTGTTAAGTTTGAATCATTCAACACTTAAATAGAGTTACATTATGCACTCCTCTAGAGCCTTGTTCATCGTTAACACTTGTCTGGACCCTTTTCCATGAGTAATGAGGGTTTACATGAAATCCTCTTGAAGTGTGGTGGTCAAAACAAGAAGGTTGACTTTCGAGCTCCATAACTTTTGCATACAAGCTCTGGTTGACACAATTCTCGTTCCATTAGATAATTATTTATATTTATAATAGAAAGAAAAGGTGCACACTTAAATGATTTTTTTACGAAAAATAAAAACATTATTTGATGCCTCAAACTACTCCTTTAAAGTTTCAGACCCCAATTTGCCAACATGTGTCCCACTAGAAAAAAAGGTCCTATGAGATTCTTCTTCCACTTTTTCCAATTTAAAAGGTTCATGATGGATGCTAAATAATATAGTGATCCAACCCATCTCACGCCTCCCCATTTTAGGAGTATTGTTGTCACAAAAATCTTCTACAAGATGAGGTGAGGGAATGTTTCCTCCATAATCTCTTGGATATACAATTTAGCCTTTCCTGGAAGCTATAATTTCAACCCAATTTGGTAAAGGTCATGCTAACCCTATCTTATACTCTTATATCTAGTTTGCAAAATAGAATCCTCTAGACCATTGCCTAATCATCTAAGGCCAAATCATCTACAAATTGTAGGACTTGTTCCTATTCATGATCTAGCATAGAAGGTTCTTAGAGCTTTAGATTCTGTACATTCACCATTAAGTAAATGTGCATGTATGGAGGTCGACTCATTCTATAGGAAATATCCCCACCTTTTCTAATATCTCAAAGGGACCATATTGTAGAGACATTGATTTTCTTAGCAGGGCCCTATAGGCTCTCCTTATTGAATTGTAACCATACTATGTCTCCCACCTTAAACAACCTCTATGTTATATTATGAGCATTGTTGGCCTTGAATTTCTCATGTGGCTTCTATAGTATCTCTTGTACCTATAGATATATTTTCCTTATCTCTTCAATAATTGGTTTTTCCCTTAAGGTATCCTTTATATGATCATGCCTTACTCCTTATTGCCCATATTCTATATCCAAAGGTTAAGGTGGAAAATTACCAAAACAAGTTTCAAATGGGGACTTACTAGTATAAGTATGGACTATATTAAAAGAGTGTTGTATATATACAAAAAAATTATCCCAAGCCTCTGGGTGCTACTGATTAAAACCCCTGAAAAGTTACACCAAAGTCATGTTGGATACCTATGTCTTTCCATCTACTTGTGGATGGAATGTTGTAGACCAAATCAACTTTGTATCCATATTATCCCATAATTTATTTCAAAAAAAATAGAAAAATCATGCTTACTTATTTAAAACAATGCTCATTATATCCTAAAATTCACCTAGACTTGTCCAAAGAACAAGTTCACTACTTCTTTGTTGTCAGTGGTCTTCTTATAGGGCATCAGAACACACATTCTTCTCAACTTGTTAACTACCATGAATAGCTAGTCATGTCCCTTCCTAGTTGTTGTTAAACCTCCCACAAATTCCATGGAAATTCCTTCCCAAGGAGAATTTGGTAGAGGAAATGGGGGATACAACCCTATTTCCTATTACTAGGCTTGTTGGTACAAGAAAGAATCCATCCTCTTATGAACCTAGATACGTTTTCTTGCATTTTGGGCCAATACACATGCCTCAATTTGGCCATTGTCCTCCCTACACTAAAGTGCCTATAACCTTGGAGGTGTGAGCCTTTCTAATTAGTTGCAGTCATTCACCCTTAGGAACATATACTCAACCAACCTATATACTAACCCATTCTAGAGATGGTGGTAAATTGTGTTGTCACCATTATGCACATGAATCTAGTTTTTCAACAACAAACACCTCCTTGAAGCCCTCATATTCTAGATATTCTTCTTCGTAGTTATTAGGGGTGAATATCTCCATGTGTATCAAAGTTCCCAAAGCGATGATATTTGATGTAGGTTGCCATAAAAGCATGTTAGCCAACTTGTCGGTGCTACCCTTCTGATAATTGATCACTAATTGAAACTATTGTAGAAACCCCATCCACTTGTAATCTGTGGTTTACTGTAGCTAACTTTAGGCTTGCATGTACACTAATGGCTAGTGATATATCTTTATTATTGTCTCCTTTCCCAACAAATAAACTACAACAAAATAGGCAATTTGTGCTAGATTTAGCACCAGATTTTAGTACATTTTTTTCTCAATTGGTATGAGCAGCCTGGCGCTAAATATGTCTCTATTGTACATTTTTTAAAGTGTCCTTTTTTGCGCCAAAGTTTTCATATTTTTTTACGCCAAATTTTGCATCACATTTTGCACCAACATTTTCATTTAGTTTTACAACAAGATTTGCTTCTAGTTTTATGCCATTTTTTGCATCATTTTTTACTTCTTGTTTTGTGCCAATCTTTCCTTCTAATTTTGTGTCGTAATTTTCATCAAGATTTACACCATGTTTTGCATCTGATTTAGTGACTTTTTTTGCATCCAGTTTGTGCCAGTTTTTACATCTAGTCTTATGCCATTTTTTGCTTCTAATTTTGTACCTATTTTTGCACTTGTTTTTGTGTGCTTTTTTGCACCATTTTTTTCATCCACTTTTTCTTTTGATTTGTCTCCCTTTTTTGCATCCTATTTTGCACCATATTTTGCATCTAATTTTTCATCATTTTTTGCATCCAATTTTTCATCCTTTTGAGTGTCCAAATTTTCATCTAAATTTGCATCCTATGTTGAGCCCTGTGTTGCATCCACCTTTGTATCCCATTTTGTGCCTAATGTTACATTCAATTTTGAGCGATTTTTTTGTCTACTCTTACATTTGTTTTTCTTGTCAAGGTTAATCCTCTATGCGGATAGAGACGATCCCTCTAGCCCAATGAGTGGGTCTAGCAACTTGAGAGGAAAATCAGCTAGACATCTTCCTAGATTATGATTGAAAAATAGAACAAGAGAGAATGCCTACCTTGTTCTGATACTAATACGATTTCCTTTGTTGAAATCCTTGAATTTTTTGTGTCAAGGTCTTGTTCCTGCTTCTTTCAGTGCTTATGTACCTGCAAAAACAACCGAGAGATAACAAATCATGCCAAAACCAATAGCAAATCCAATAATAATCTATTTAGCTGATCAAGGAATGCCAAACAAATACATACATGAACATATATATTGGGAAGATGAACCAACAGTTGTATTATTATTTAAAGAATAAAAGGGAAGCTTACAACCATAGCCTTGATGTTCAAAGGTTGTCCTTGAGTGGTAATCCAATTCAGAGCCAAGAAACTCTCCAACACTCCTTCTCCAAGTATAATGAATAACCTCTAAGCACAAGCTCAACATAGGGGTGCAAATGGACATAGTTCAATCATTTGGGAATGGTCGAGGGAAAATTTATAGGCTTAGAGAGGGAGTTAGACCTCCTCCAAAGATAGGATTAGGCCCGAATATTAAGGAGGTAGCTCATAGGAATGATACCAAGAGATAAAATTAGGAGGATTCAACCTCATCTATGCAAAACCACCTCCAACTCGCCACTCTGGAAGCTTCTCATCCTCTTTCAGAAAACTTCCTTTTTGAGACCATCACGAGTATGAGAGAGAACATAGTGATGCCATTGTTGGCTTAACAAGGTGCAACAGGTGATCATCATAGTTTTGAGCTTCATAAGGGCGATGATTCTCATTTTAGGGTTTCATGAGCTATTTCTTTAGGGAAAGCTCTAGATATTTTCCAGGGAAATTTAAGGGAGGGATCTGAGCTGCATACATTGATGAGTATACTATATAATGATCATGTTTTGGGAACTTCATGGTATGTCATAGCGAAGTGCATGAGGTGTGAAAAAATATTGTGTAATAGATGCCCCCTAAAGCATGAAGCTAGAACAAGGAGTGATGACTGAAATTCTTTACAAGCTTTTGGCAAGGAGGACACACACTATGAGGAGACCTGGAAATCAAGGACGCATACACATATACATATTTTAGATTAATACATGTATCCATGGCATTGACGCAACCATCCGAATGATGAAGACTATATAAAAAGATCCATGGTATGGATGCAACCATCCAGATAACAAGGACCAGTATAAATATTAAGTCTGATGGTATGGTCACAATCATCCATATAGTAGAAACATGTGTACAATCATGAATAACATAAAACTCCATGCAGCCTAAGCCATAACAGACAAGACTCAGGGTCTTGCACTCCATCTCGACCCAATCAATGTACGAATCCCAACATGCGAATAAATGTCTTGAGGTCGCACATGCTAGAAAACCACCTGATTACCGGCCAATGAGGTGGACCATTAACAGGTACGAGAGAAACCACCAATAATGAAAATGGCCCTTAAGGTACAATAGTACAATCCGTGAATGTGATAATGAAGTTGAGGTCGAACACTCATGGAATCACTCGATTGAAAGTGAATAATGTAGACCTGTCATTGGATGCAAAGAACCGACCATTAAGGCATGCCAGCTCTAAGGTATTGAGAGGGAGTTCCTAAGTCATCTTCCTAAATAGTGAGCTGAAGTTGAATGGAAGTGACCCATCGAAGGAGGGCAATGATGAATCCCCCATCATTGGAATGAAACAAGGAATAAAGTGGAATGATATTTAGGACTGTAGCAATGACTCAAGCAATGTATAGGTAATAACTGTAGATTGGCCTTCTCTTGAACATATTGGCGACACGACTCCGAAGTGTGGCAGCATCTGACTCAACATGGGACTAAAGGTCATGATGACAGTGTGGAATAGTCAAATGAGAGGCAATATGGATCACCCAAACCCGGGAGGACAAGTGACTAAGTGAGGATATCCCAAACCTGACACGAGAGAAGAAGAGTGTCATGTTCAAGAGCAACATGTTTCCTATACAAAGGATGTCTCATCTTCATTTTCCCCTGCTATTTCTAGTGAGTACCCCAATTATTTTTAATCACAATCTTGAAGGGGATATCATATGCTTGTTATGTAAGTTCATTCTTCGAATGAATCCATCCTAGTAAGTTTTATGAGCCCTAGGAAGGAGAAGCTCGGTCCCGTCATGGTGACGAGCCTTTTGTCATAAAATTTTAAAAAGCCCAATGTAAGAATAACTCGACATCTTTTTCATTTTTAGAGAGTTTTAAAAAGAAACAAAAAAGAAAACTCCATCATGTCTATTTTCGTAATTTGTCCCTCAAACCCAGAAAGGTAGAAAACAATATCCGAGGGAACCTCTTGACCATGTCAACCAAGGTGTAACTTTTTCGTAAATAGTCAGTCTCAGCCCGAAAAAGGGCTAAACATATACTGAGGTGACATCGATTAATTTGTTTTAGCGAGTTCGAAAAGACAAGTACTCGATAATCTTTTTAATTTTAGAGAGCCAGAAAAGAGTTGAAAGATGGCTCCATGGGGGTTCCTTTTTCATTTATTTAAGGAGTCTGAAAAAGAGATAAAATAAAAATCCTAGAATTGAAAGGATTTTAAGATAGCCGAAGTCCCTTTTAGCAAGCAACTAACTTCAGATTGTCGGGGACAATATTTAATGTAATGATCCTCCTCACAGATGAGGCAAGGATATTTTGGCTTTCATCGAGAAGAACCATCAAAAAAAGATTTAGGACTGTTATAGACATTTTTGTGCCTCGCATCATGGAGCATGGAATGTCAATAATTACAGGGATCCTCAGTCCCTAAACATGTTGTTCTTACCCCTAAAAGAACAAGGTCATCAAACAACAGCACTTCCAATCAGTTCTCCACCTGAAAACACTTCAAAACAGGCTTATTTTGGATCATGTCAGCTGCTTAACTGAGCTTCTGCGCTGTAATGCAACTGTCCCACTCTGTACCTGCGCTGGAAGTCAAAAGTAATGAAGGCTACCTGCGCTGGGCGAGATTGGCCAAGTGGCACAGTCATCCTGCAAGGTGTCAACTGCCCAGGAAGCTTCCAAACTGACACTTGGTTCATCAGATTCGCCTTGTGATGAGTAAGAGGTACTTGATCACCATGTGTAAGCAAGGATCTCCAAGTGGACTCAAGAACTGAAGATTAACTGAAGAGGGAGAGGACACTAGTCAGCTCTATGCCAGCCTCAAGCTGACTCATCCTCTCTTCTTCTCTCCTATATATAGAGCTCTTCTATGAGGTCTAAAGGAGGCTGGAATTTTGTGTAAAGCAAGGAGGTGCTGTTGGATTACAGTTAGAGCTATTGGGTGATTGTTTTACTAGAGGTGAAGAGGAGAGTTCTTGCTGCTGGGGAGGTGCTGCTGGATTGGAGCCATCATTGGTTGTAACCTTCTCAGAACCCTGTTACTTCTATCAATAAAGTTTTGCATGTTCTCCTATATACTTGTATTGCATTGATGTATTGTATTTACATGTATATTTGATTCACTCTAATCCATGCATCAGTTATGAGTACTTGTATTTTGTAGTTTCCTCTCTCGTTTTGTGCAGGGCTTGTGTGTAGCTGGACCGGCAAAGAGAGCAAGGAGCTGGGAACAAGAGACAAAGAGAGAGGATCAAGATCGACTAAGCGAAGGATACCAGGTTGGTTGATCATTTCTTCCCCCTCTCTGTACTTTCATAAAGGAAAACATCAAAGCTTTACTTTCAGTTGTTGCTAAAGACTGTCACCTTTAGAGTAGGGATAGGGTCATCCGCATCGGATACTTTTCCCCACAACAAACTGGCGACTCCGCTGGGGAGCCTAGTATCTTGTTGGTGTTTGTAGTATTTTGCTATTCATTTCTTGAAGAAAAGAGTACCAAATCGAAAAGCTTTTGACTATATCAAAAGCGAAGTAGAGGGACTGCTACTCTTGCTCATTTGCTGAGCAAATTCAAGATTTGAAGAGCTTATCTACAAAAGACTCTTTACTCTTTGTGATAGATCTTCATCCTCTTGATCATACCTTAGCCTGTACTTGACCTATAGCTTTTTATTTCATAAAAAATAGTGCATTTTTGAGCTTTTTATGACCCGGAAAACTTTGTAGACGAAACTCTCGTGAGTCAGTGCAGGCTGTACACAGGCAGCCTGCATTACAGCGCAGGTACTCCCTTCGGGAACTGCGCTGAGAGTGGAATTGGCAGACTAGAACCTGCGCTGGTCCAGTTAGCCCTTGTCTTGCTCAGTCTTCCTATTGTGTCTTGGCCCTGTTTGCACTTGTTTTTGGCTGATTGCTTGCTGGTTATTGTACTTGCTGTAAGCCACTTCTCCTTGACATTATTCCGCCTCAGTTGTGTGATGAAACTGTGAATGTTCTTTCAGTATTTCTTGTTGCAGTTACAGTTTCCCATTGTGAAAAGCGAACCAGTATAGCTGTGGCCTCTTAGATCCTGAACTGTAAAAGTGTCTTTGGGATCTGAAGAGTTAGTTTTATTACTGTTCATGGCTGTTTGAGTTTGTTTGTTTTTCACTTTATGGTTTGAATTCATATATTTTTAGTGTTGAAACAAGTACCTGTAAAGCGTTTTTTCATTTTAGAAAAAATTGGTTTGTTTACGCTTCAAATTGAATTCGAAAGTCATACAACAGTTTTCCTTTTGTCTACATCAACATTAAAGGGAAAGAAAAGAAATACATGCATCTTGCATTCGCATTTTGATAAGTTTGGGTGTCTGATCTAGGAGAAAGTGCATTAGTTTGTGCTTGGTGCTCTGTGTGGAAAGATATTGTTTTTCTCTCCCCTCAGTAGTTAGGATTTTCAAAGCTAAAAAGATTGTGAAAGCTTGCTTATCATTTTAGCTGCATTTAGGAATTTGTACCAATACATCTCGTGGTGATCCTGAAAGACAAACTGATAAACAAGATCAACTTAAAATATATTGAATGAATCTAAAAACGCATTGTAACATAACGCTCACAATAGAGGTCTAGGTAGAGACGTGTTCCGGCGTCATTAAACGTAGTGACTGTCGATCTCTATGAAGGTGGGTGATTCCTCCTGAGGGACGATAGCACTAATACGGACTTGTGCTCCCGCGTACCGTCGCGTATATTGGGAGACCCCTATAGGCTTTTATCCTTTATCCTTAGGAAGCCGTGTCGACCGCCCTACTGATCGCGATGCAGTGAACACAGCATTCACGAAGATCGACCACCCGTACCGTAAAACGTATTCTGTGGTTTCGCGAAAGGTTTGGCACACCCTCTGCCTAGATCTCTAGAGCAGTTTCTTTTGGCCTTTTTCAAACTCTATAACTGAAAAAGTCCAACCGAGCATTTGTCACTTCGGGCTCGTTAATACATCGAAGGCGACTAGAGTCATCTTTAGCTTTTTCTCGACTCTTAAAACATGAAAAAGCAAAGTTGTGTCTAAAAGCGTCTAATAAAATTCATTCAATACGGAAACATAATTCCCCTTTTTGTATTTTAGTTGATCAAGTAATCCGCAACTGTGGAGGAAAGTCAATTAAAACTCCGTCGTTCGGGGAGACTCGCGAGTCAACCACCTTCGTCCCCGGAACCGAAAGTAGTACGGGCGAAGCGATCTCGCTGGACCAGGTCAAAATCTCCTTTTAGAGTTAGAATGGAAGTTCCAACAACATCTGAGATTCTGGTCACTCCCAATATTTCTGGAATCCCTGCCTCTATTGAAGAAGTTCAACAGCAACAGAGGGACAGTTGTACTGATCCTAGTCTGAAGACAAGTACTTGCATAACTGAACCAGTTCCATCTGAAACCAGTCCACAGAGTCTTGTTGTTCAAACAACTATCGTTGTCGAAGCAACCCCTTCTTCGGCACCAGAAATCTTTTACGGACCTGACGGTCTTCCTCTTCCTCCTGGTCTGATTGCAATAGAGGAAATCGTAGAGGACCAGCAAGCAAATACTCCAATTCATTTTGGAGTAGGTACCCCTCTTTTTCCTTCTGCATTAGAAGTTTGTCTATCACCACCAGAAGTTCCTGAAGAATCGTTAGGAAGTTTATTGGATAGACTTAAAATGTTTGAACAACCGTCGACATCTAGGACTGTGCCAAACGACACAGCGACAGCAGAAGTTCCTGCTGCCAATCCAACGATGTTTGCCGGCATACCAGCCGTCTCGACTAGCTCTCATCAGCTAGAAGGAGTCCACCCAGGGACTATTATGACAACTTGGTCTGTTCCAGTTTGTTCTTCCGGTATAATACCCGGTAATTCTTATGTTGAAACGAGACAAATTGATCCCTTTGGGAATCAGTTTGGGCCATCCAGTCCTCAAAGGCCATCTATACCCTTGAGCTCCGGATCGTTACCGTATGGGGGACAATATGCCCTTTCACTTCCCCTTTCGGGGGGATACCCATACGGCAGTTTTCAACCACATTCAGGTTTGACTGAAGTAACGACGAGTGGTTGGGTACCTATGTTACCCCAACAGCCAAGAGTTGTATATTCCATGCAACAATGTGTACCTATGTCTAGTATCCCGACGACGCCAGCAATTGTAACCGTGTCGCAAGTTCAATCGATGCCTGTTGTATGTCAACCCCAAGTTGTAATGCAACAGCCTATTGACCCGGCAACACAACCACAATCGCCAACTGCCGAGACGACACAGATACAAACGGGAACCATAACCCCGCATCTTGGTCCGTCGGTTAGTGTCGCACAACAAAACATGGCTTCACAACCATGGATGGTGCAATACCAACAACCTCAGTTTCAACGGGTGTACCAGGGGTCTGAGCAACAGATCTTTGCAAATAGTGGGCAACCCTATATTCAGAATGGGTTAAACCAACCACTTTACAGTGGCCAAGCCCACCAACCATATCAGTCATATCAACATCAGTTGCATTATACTGGTGTGCAAAGACCTACTGCTCAGGCGATTCCATCATATCCTGGGTACGCCTCGCCAAACCTGAATCAGCAGTTGCCATTCGTGGCGACCTTAGAATTACCAGATTTACATCGATTGACGAACGATCCAATCGCCTATGCCCATTGGTGGCCAGCGATTCCTCACAAACTTCCTTCGGACATTCCTAAATTCAATGGAAATCCGGGCGAAGACCCGTCGAATCATGTGATGACATTCCATCTATGGTGTTCGTCGAATACCTTGAATGATGATTCGATAAGGCTTCGTCTTTTCCAGAGGACATTGACTGGTCCGGCGGCCAAATGGTATATTGAATTACCTAGAGCCTCTTTCGACAATTTTAGTTCCCTAGCCACGACTTTCTTAACACACTTTCAGTTACCTATAAGGTACGAAACTGGAACAGAAATCTTGACCAATTTCAAGCAGACAACAGCCACACATATATCTGATCATATACATGAGTGGCGTCGTCGTCGCAGAATGGTAAAGACCTATGTTCCAGATCAGCTATTAGCTGAGTGGTTTATAAAGTCGCTTCCTGCCGGCAATAACAGAAGATGTGGCCAAGGGAGGCGTCGTAACAGAGGAGCAAGTTATTGCTCGTGCTCAATATTTGGACTTAGTGTATACTCAGTCGGGCACGCTCTATGATAAGATACCTGACGCCCCCAGACCGGAATTTTCAATCCCTCCTCCTCCCGGATCGAACAGTGACTCTCATGCCTGTGATGGCGTGATTGGAACTGCAAACGCTAAGTCGACAAGGGATTCGAATAAGAAAGCCCGTAAGACTTCGAATCAAAAAGCAAATCAGGAGATTCTTGCTTCGGAGGTAAATGCTGTATCTACGGATAAAGACAAAAACTCCAATCAACCAGGAAGCAAGAAGAAACAAAACAAAGGGAAGAAGAAGAAACAAGGTGGATCATCCCCTCAAAAAACTTCTTCAAACCCTCCTGGGCAAAAGAAACAATTTCCTCCATGTCAAATATGTGATGAAAATCATTCAACAAAGAACTGTCCGTTCAAAGCTGAGTTAAAGAGGTTCCTAAAAAGTTCCCAAACTTCAGCTGTGTTGACTGATCCGTTTCCCACCCCAGGTCAGAATATGGTTGATAGTGGAAATGCTTCCCCGTCTCAAGTGCTTATGCTGTCGGTTTCTAAGCAAAGTGATGCTTTGATCTCGACTAGGAATAAAGATTATGGGAATCCGCCGGTGTCGAACGACAAAGGGAAAGATCAACCCAGTAGTTCGACAACGACTTCGGCAGAAGTTGTACCCCCCCTCACGCATGAATTAACAATAAAGCCGCCTAAGGGAGTAGTCCACAAGTCGACATTCAACCCTCGCACCAAAGCGGCGCAACACTATAATATAGTGGAGGATTTGGCCCAATCGCCATCTGCTATGTCAACTCTTGAGGTACTACAAAATTGCCCATCCCAAAGGCAGGCATTGTTATCAGCAATTGGTGGAGTGGATCCTAAAGATTCCAGTCTTGTATCCTTTGATCACAAAGGATATGATCCTCAGTTACCAGCGTAATTAGCTTTCCTTATTCAAGTGAAAGCACTCAACAAAACTGTTCATAGAACGATTATTGATGAGGGCGCATCGACATGTATCATGTCGATGAGTTGCTGGAAAACTCTTGGATCTCCAACCTTGTCGCGATCTTCGACGACATTGAAAGCATTTGACGGTAGGTCGTACACTCCGTACGGTATCCTAAATAACTTTAAGGTTGAACTAGGAGGAAAAACAGTAGAAATTGATGTTGAAGTCATTGATGGCAATCTGGACTATAACATCCTACTGGGAAGACCATGGATATATGCCATGGCAGCTGTAGTGTCGACATATTTTAGGAAGATTGCATTCCCGTTTGAAGGAGGGATTACGATCGTCGACCAACAGAATTTCCTCCCTAATGGTTCACAAGTTACAGGAAGCATTCCCCTGATCCATGGGAGCGACCATTCGATAAGAGATATCGGAGTAGGCTTGCTAAAAGATCCCACAATGATGGGAACTTTCGCGTTGCCACCTCCTTCCCATATAGTGGATATACCGTTTGTAGCAACATGCAACATGGTATCTTCATCGAAGGTCGCAGAAAACAAAATCGTCATGGATCATCAAGTGGTATTGCCACCTAGCCCTATTGAAATATTGTAGCAATCAATGTTTCAGGCGTGGGAGGCGAGCCCAAATGAACGCTCGTCAAGCGTTTGGGTAGATAGGTCCGAAGAATATGGTACCCCATTAGATCCATGGTCAAAAGTTCATGGGACTGACGAAGGAATCTTACAATCAATGATGATTGAGGGGGCACCATGGAATGATCACCACCATCGTTCCCTTCTTCCAGAGCGTGAAGAAGAAACTCATCACGACCTATACCACCCTTCAGTGTTTGAATTCCTAACAAATACTGTAAATACGGTGGATTCAGAGAGAAACCTATCCAATATTGAAGAGACAGTAGCCATAAACATATCGACGAAATCTGATGTTGTTGAGAATATTCATGTCGGCAAAAGTTGTTCCCCTTCAGAACTGGATATATATAGTGCTCTCTTTCGCGAATTCAGAGATGTCTTTGCATGGTCATATGATGAAATGCCAGGCATTGACTCGAGCATAGTTGAACATGAGATTAAAATGTATCCTGATGTCAAACCAGTAAGACAACGGCTTCGGCAGGTACATCCGAAGAAAGCCGCTGCCATTAAGGCGGAAGTTGAAAAACTCCTCCATGCTGGATTCATCTACCCGGTTCCTCTAACCGATTGGGTATCGAATATTGTCCCTGTTATGAAAAAACAAGGGATGATAAGAGTGTGCGTCGACTATAGGGATGTGAACAAAGCTTGTCCAAAAGACAACTACCCTACACCCTTCATCGACCAGATAATTGATGAATGCGCCGGATGTGAAATCTTTTCCTTTATGGATGGATTTTCCGGGTATAATCAAATAAATATCCGCCCACAGGACCAGTCTAAGACTGCATTCATCTGTCCGTGGGGCACATTCGCTTATCGAAAATTACCCTTTGGTTTAAAGAACGCAGGGGCGACGTTTCAGAGGGCAATGAATTATGCCTTTCATGACATCAAGAACATTGTTCAACCTTATCTCGATGATCTTCCGGCTCATTCGCGAAAGCGGACTGATCATCCGCGGCATTTGAGAGCAATATTTCTACGTTGCCGACATTATAAGATAAGACTCAATCCGCACAAGTGTGTGTTTTGCGTCGGTTCTGGTCGTTTACTTGGCTTTGTTGTCTCTAAGGATGGGATTCGTCTCGACCCCTGTAAGGTTCAGGCAATCATTAATTTGCCTCCACCTTCAAATTTGCTTCAGATTCAGAAACTCCAAGGGAAAGCAAACTTTCTGAGGAGGTTCATTCCAAATTACGCAGAACTTGCCAAAGGTTATACTCGTCTTTTGAAAAAGGATGTACCTTTTGTCTGGGACCAGGTTGCGCAAGCTTCCTTTGACGCTCTGAAAGATTGTCTAGTAAGAGCATCATTAATGTACGCCCCGGACTATCAAAGAGATTTTAACCTGTATCTAGCTGCAGCAGATACGACCATTGCGATGGTCTTAGTGCAAGAAGTCGATGGAATTGAACATCCTATATATTATTTAAGTAAAAACTTAAATGATACAGAAAGTAAATATTCCTATGTTGAAAAACTAGCGCTTGCTGCTGTTCAAGCGATTCAAAGGTTTCGACATTATGTCCTCTTTAGGAAAACTACCGTTTTGTCAGATTGTAATCCCATGACATATATACTGTCGCGACAGTTGCTTGGGGGCAAATATTCAAAATGGATAGCCATCCTTCAAGAGTTTGATTTAGATTTTGTAAAATCCAAATCGAAGAAAGCTCTAGTTTTCGCGGAATTATTGTGCGATCTCCCATCGTCGTCCAACGATGAAACATCAGAAGAGTCAATCGTGGATGAAAATTTGTTTCTGATATCAGTAAGCGATGAGTGGAATGGAGATATCATTGTTTATCTCCAAACCCAGAAATTTAGGCCTAATACCTCACACTCGGAACGGAAACGTATACGATACCAATCAAAAGACTACATGATCGTCGGTAATACACTTTACCGTCGTGGCGTCGATACAGTTCTGAGGAGGTGCCTTACCCATGAGGAGGCCGAAAAAGCCCTGAATGATTGTCACTCAGGCGCGTGCGGGGGGCATCAATCTGGATATGCAACAGCACAAAGAATCTTACGAGCAGGATATTTCTGGCCAACTATGTTTAAAGATTGCATAATAGCTGTCAGAAGTTGCCATGCATGTCAGATCTTTGATAGCAAAACCAGAAGACCGCCCGCACCCTTACAGCCAATAGTTGCTGTTGGGCCCTTCGCCAAGTGGGGCATCGATTTCATGCAATGTAACCCCACCTCGACCGGGGGGCATGGGTATATTATAGTCGCTGTTGACTATTTTACCAAATGGGCCGAGGCGATGCCTACATTGGATAACACTGGTGAAACAGCTGCCCTTTTCTTTTTCAATCATGTAGTCGCCAGGTTCGGCGTTCCGCAAGCTATAGTGACAGATCATGGAACGCATTTTCGCAATCACATGATGATTGAATTAGCTGCCAAACTAGGGCTATCGCACGACAGCTCTACCCCGTATTATCCACAAGCCAACGGACAAGTTGAGGCAATCAACAAAGTCCTGAAGCGTATGTTGCAAAGGATGATCGGGGTTCACAAGAGAAGATGGCATCTAATCCTGTACTCAGCATTATGGGCTTACCGAACCTCGGTAAAGAACGCCACTGGGTTCACGCCGTTCCAATTGGTGTATGGCCTAGAGGCAGTATTACCGATCCAGTGCGAAATTTCGTCTCTTAAACTCGCAATTGACCTCCTCCCCGGAACCTCAGAAGAAGAGGCTCGTTTCCTGGAATTGATCCAGTTGGATGAAAACTGTCGTAATGCCACTTTGGCGAACGAGGCTCATAAGAAATGAGTCAAAGCACAGTTTGACAAGAATGTCAAACCGCGCAACTTCTCTGAAGGTGACTTGGTTTTGCTTTACGACCAAGAATCCGATAAATTAGGAGCAGGAAAATTTCAGTCCTTATGGATGGGTCCCTATATTGTTAAAAGGGTGTTAGCAAAAGGAGCCTACGAGTTAATGGATTATGACGGAATACCACTGGCGCAACCCCGTAACGGGTTGTACCTCAAGCGTTACTATGCCTAAATAGTAACCTGAGTGCTTTTGTTGTATTTTGTTTTCGCTAAAATGTTTGTTTCGGTAGTAATCCACCCTTCTCGTTTGTTGCAGATGTCGAATTATTCTGATACATATGTGGGATATGCCGATGGAGCGAGTCGTAGTACGCGGAATTTGTCCTCCGCTGCCTGGGCCATTTTTGATCCAAGCGGCGAGTTAGTGAGTTTCAGAGGTGTGTGTATTGGACGGTCAACAAACAATATCGCTGAGTATAGTGCGTTGATCGAACTCCTCTCTGATACCATCGCTCATGGTATACGTCGACTAATTGTTAGGCTAGACTCACAACTTGTGATACTACAACTCACTGGTATATATTCAGTCCGCAATCCAGCTATTTATCGTATGTTTCTAAGAGTTAAGATTTTGGAAAGAGAGTTTGATTCAATTCAATACCAGCATATTTCCAGAAACTTGAACATATTAACAGATTCATTGGCAAACTATGTATTAGATAGACATTTACAACATATATAAAAAGAGATGCATCGGTGCTATGTAAGTGGATCACAAATAAACTGAAATAAACTCCGAAAATCAAAATATATAAAGCTGTTTATAGTTTGTACATAATGTGCTGTAATCAAAACAAAATTGGTCATATGACCTAGACCTCAAAAAGATGCTAGGGGGCACCCTAGCCTAGTGGTGCTCATGAAAGTACGTCACGGTCTGTGCGATCATGCGCAAGAGACGAGTCCATCGTCTAGGCACGCCGATGGTGTGCCGCTGCAACTGTAAAGGTAACTCGTCAATCTGTACATCTGGAAGACCACGAGTAAGGCTCTCAACCTGCTCCTGCACAGCTGCAAGTATCTCAGTATCACCAAGGTCGCGAATAACAACTCTCCTAGCAGGCTCTGCTGCTGGGGCAGCAACTGGTGATCGTGGACGAGCTACTGGACGAACAGGACCAACATCTGCATGCACCCAAGAGTTCGATCAGTTTTGAACAGTAAACATCATGAATGAAAACAATAAACAGTGATATGGTCAGAGATTTTACCAATAGCACCCCATTGCTCGCCGTCCGGAAGCACCAAGTCCGGATCACCTCGGTAGTCCATACCCACATATGGATACTCAGAAAATGCCATCTCCTGACGCTCGAACCACCTAAAGAAGGACTCAGTGAATGTAATATGAGGTTGACCAGCATGCCGGGACATATGGTCAACCCACCTCTGCATGCGTGGCTCGGTCGGAGAAGGCACATCAAGCAAGATGTACTGAGGTTGCATCAATGGGATTTTTTCCAAGACAAAGGCAGTGAGAATAGAACCAAATCCAAAGTTCTTCAGCCCCCCGTCCTTTACCTTGGTCAATTGACTTTTCATCTGAATAAGTACTGCATCACACCAGTTAAACACTTTCGGTTGGAGACACTCCAAGGCGTGCTGCATATAAGATCTGTTGGCAACATGCAAAGCTGCGCTACCGGCCATCCTGCCAATAGTAAACAGAATGGACCTGAGAGACCTATCAGTAATGTCACGGATATTGATCTTGCCGTCTTTGCTCGGCTGTGAACCTTCCCGGCAATACTGACGGATATAGTCTCTGGTGGAAGTAGTCCCTCGAGCCGTACCTGACAAAGAAATGGGAGCACCCCGCCTTGACAACCCAGTCAAGAAGTACATGTCCTCTATGGTCAAAGGGAAGGACTTCCCCCTAATCTGAAATACTTGGTTAACAGGATCCCAAGCATCAAGCATATACTGCAGTAAAGAAATCTGTGCTCTCATGTGAGAGATACGGAAGAACTTCAGCAGGCCACAGTTCCGAAGCGCGCTCACCGTAACCGGGTCATGGAGTGCAACCATGTCCTCTGCTTCATGTTCTCGTTCTCGCCATGTAAGGGACATTTTGTTCAAAGTTCCCTGCAAGCAAACAAGAGAAGGAGTAAGTTCCTAATTTTGATGAAAAACTGGCGAAAAAATCATCAAAAAACACATGCAGGATCAGTCTTTCTAGGCCCAACGCAGGCAGAGAAGCTTCCCCTTGCGCTGAGAGGCAGTCTGCTTTAAGACCACCTGAAATACAGCGCAAGTTTCGAAAGGGAAACCTGCGCTGATGCCAGGGCGCTCTAATGAAACCCCTGGGGCCCAGAAACCCTGAAAAATGTGCATGAAACTGAAAAAGGAAACCATGAAAGTAAAGGGCTAAGGTTTAGCTCCTACCTGGTCCAAACGGCGCCGAAAATCGTCCACAGAATCTCCCGGAATCAGCTGGTGAAAATCAAGGAAGAAGAGGCACCTCCAGAGCTCCAACAAGCAAAATGCAAATGAAATGGTAAATGAGAGGTAAAAACACCTTTTTATGACTTTTTACACAGTTTAAAGTTAAATATTAGGGTTATAATCTCGTTTTCATGAAAATATTGTCCATTTCTAACAAAATTTGTTGCAGCAATTGAAGATGAAGTACTACATTTGAAAAGAGAAAAGCTAGTAAAAGTAAAAAATTAAATTTGACCATGAATCGAGCAGTTTTACCACGGAATTTATGCTCGTTAAAAGATAGAAAAGTGTGAGCAGAGTTTTTTTGCCAAAGTTCAAGCTCATTAAAAAATGAACCTATCTCGGTAAATAGCCATTGCGATCGCAAATTTATAAGCCTTAAAAGCCTTGGTCGTTTTTTCATCCATCACCTCCATTTCATTTGGCCGATCGTTCACCCCCATATGTGTGTTTACCTATTTTGAGGAACAGCTGCGAAGAGTGATTTCACCTAGCCATCCTTGTGACACTACCGTGATTGGAAAATTCCAATATTGTACCTGGAATCAGTTGCTATCCCTGTTTGTCACTCATTCCTCAAAAGACGAGTCTTCTTTGAGCTCTTTTCACTGACTCGTGAAATATGAAAAGTTTGCCGAGTTTTTGGCCTTCTAGCTCGTTAAACAACCGAAAGCTATCCCTCCTCTAGATTTTAATCTTTTTGGACCTGAGGGATTATTGCACAAAAAGATCGAGCGCTTGTCTTGTTCGGCTCGTAAAAGTACCGAACAACCATCCCTTCTGTATTGTTTTATACTTTTTCGGACTTAAGGGATTAGATGAAGAAAAAGGAATTATGGAGTTGACTTTCTGTACCTTTTCAGACTCTCTAAAAATGAAAAGGACCGAGTTTTCCTTGTCGTTAGACTCGTTAAAATGATTAAATAGCGACAAACTTGTCTTTAGACGAGAACGAGTTTCCCTATCGCTAAGCTCGTTAAATCATAGCGATGGGCTTGCCCGAAGGGCAGGTTATAGAACAAGCATATGTTATCCTCCTCAAGCTTGACAAAAATAAAGAGGTACTGGTCAGAAATGACTGGGGAAAAATTGGGAGAACATTCAAAGTTTAATGGTAGCGAGTCACTCTTGAACATCACACTTTTCCTCCGTATCACATCGGGTTGGGTTGTTTCATTCACCGGTCTCATCACCATGGTCCTCGCCACACCATCCACGTTTGGGGTAATGCTACCGATCCATCGCATCAGTGTCGTTATATGTTCAAGAGGGGTCATTCTGAAAGTGTCAACCGTGTCCCATCCACTGCCATACATTATCCTTCATCCATTCATGATCGCCACCCTGAATCATGTGTCACAGTTTGTTTTCACCTCCACTAAAGTCATTAGCTCCGTTCCGTGTCATTGATGTGGGATTCATTAAGGCCCTCCTTTGACGGATCGCTTCTTGTCGACTTCAGCTCATTATCCAAGAAGTTGATCTAGGAACACCCCCATCAGTACTTTGAAGCTTGCATGCCTCAATGGCAAGTTTCTCACTTCCGGCGACAGGTATACATCAATGACCTTCGACCAGAAGATTTTGCGTGGCGTTCGACGCCAAGTCCTTTATTCACGCCACGTGAATTGTACTGCAGTACCTTGAGGGTCATCGTCATTATTGGTGATTCCTCTCGCGCTTGTTAACGGTTTACATTATTGACCGGTAATCAAGCGATGTCTTTCCATGTTCGACTTCAGCGCAATTCTCACATGGATCGACTTGTACTTAGAGTGAAGATCGAACGAGTTTGAAGACCCCGGATCTAGTTTCATCCATCCGGGCTGCGATATATATTCAGGAAATATAAAAGCATTTGCCATGTACATCATTGCAGCAGATGATCATCCTACTCAAAGGATGATAATTTCAGCAGAAAATTATCAGTCTATCTTCAGACGATCGTCTGTCATATGTACTAAAATGTATTTATAAAAAGCTGAGCATGGGAATGCCCGCCTCAGCTAGATCATGAGAATAATGATGAATGAAAAATAATGTATTGTATTGTATTGTATTACAGGGCACTCTCCTCAGTACTGGAACGAACTTCGGATCCTCTAGATAAAGCATTTCACCTGATAAACGGCCTCATACTTTAGGGGGCAACTGTTATAGACATTTTTGTGCCTCGCATCATGGAGCATGGAATGTCAATAATTACAGGGATCCTCAGTCCCTAAACATGTTGTTCTTACCCCTAAAAGAACAAGGTCATCAAACAACAGCACTTCCAATCAGTTCTCCACCTGAAAACACTTCAAAACAGGCTTATTTTGGATCATGTCAGTTGTTTAAATGAGCTTCTACGCTGTAATGCAACTGTCCCACTCTGTACCTGCGCTGGAAGTCAAAAGTAATGAAGGCTACCTGCGCTGGGCGAGATTGGCCAAGTGGCACAGTCATCCTGCAAGGTGTCAACTGCCCAGGAAGCTTCCAAACTGACACTTGGTTCATCAGATTCGCCTTGTGATGAGTAAGAGGTACTTGATCACCATGTGTAAGCAAGGATCTCCAAGTGGACTCAAGAACTGAAGATTAACTGAAGAGGGAGAGGACACTAGTAAGCTCTATGCCAGCCTCAAGCTGACTCATCCTCTCTTCTTCTCTCCTATATATAGAGCTCTTCTATGAGGTCTAAAGGAGGCTGGAATTTTGTGTAAAGCAAGGAGGTGTTGTTGGATTACAGTTAGAGCTATTGGGTGATTGTTTTACTAGAGGTGAAGAGGAGAGTTCTTGCTGCTGGGGAGGTGCTGCTGGATTGGAGCCATCATTGGTTGTAACCTTCTCAGAACCCTGTTACTTCTATCAATAAAGTTTTGCATGTTCTCCTATATACTTGTATTGCATTGATGTATTGTATTTACATGTATATTTGATTCACTCTAATCCATGCATCAGTTATGAGTACTTGTATTTTGTAGTTTCCTCTCTCGTTTTGTGCAGGGCTTGTGTGTAGCTGGACCGGCAAAGAGAGCAAGGAGCTGGGAACAAGAGACAAAGAGAGAGGATCAAGATCGACTAAGCGAAGGATACCAGGTTGGTTGATCATTTCTTCCCCCTCTCTGTACTTTCATAAAGGAAAACATCAAAGCTTTACTTTCAGTTGTTGCTAAAGACTGTCACCTTTAGAGTAGGGATAGGGTCATCCGCATCGGATACCTTTCCCCACAACAAGGACGGTCCTATTTAGGGGCATCTAGTTTGGCTTTACCTTTGCCTTTCTTTTTACCTTTAGAGGATTTATCTATTGTGGTAGACTAGAGAGCATGAACTTGTGGATAGTGTTGGACCTGCCAACATTCAGGGGATCACCGCGGGATGAAGTCCCAACTAGACCTCACACCGTTTGGTGTGGGAGTCCCATCTAGTATGATGCCCTGGGTGCCATTGTCTTAAGGATTTGCCTCAACTCTTGCTTGTCAGGACAGGAGAGTGGTTCGCTTTGTCTTTGAGAAGTGAGGTTCATGTGCCTGGTGAGTGTAAGTGTACTTGTGTCAATGGTTCTTTTATTGTGAGGGGATAAAGGTGAAGGTGAGTTCTAGGTTGAAAGGGATGAGTCGCAACTTGGCTAGGAACACAAAACACAAAGGACATACACAGCTTCTGGTGGAGTAGTCCACTTGGATGTGGCAGTGACAATATACAAGGTAATATAACACGTACAACACTCACAGATAAGTCTGAGATGAGTGCAATAGTTGTTACAGCAAGGTTCATTTGAAAGTTCTGTTTCATGTCCGGCAGAGTAGTCGACACGGACGGGACAACACTAATAGCATATACAACACATTTCCATTAATAGATTATGCATTACAACAAATGAATCGGTTTAGATATAGAACACATGGTTAAAGAAACATGCATTACAAGAGTTAAAGATTAGTCTTACAACAAATACAATACATGTGTGAAACGTGTTGATCTGTTGACATGCTTCTAAATTAAGCGAAAGTTCCAAGACACATTGTTACACCATACATCACTAACCTCGTTAGCGGGGAGTTGGAGCCACTATTTACTTCTCAAATAAAAGATTAAAGACTCTCTTGGCTATCTGGGAGGAGTTGAGGTGAAAAGCCCTTTCATGTACAAATGAGGGGGGTATATATAGGCAAGGGTGAAACTGTCCCTTGTGATTATTTGACTACCCTCATGACCGTTCGACGTCCATGACTTTCTAACTTACATGACTCTATGTTCAACAAGTGGGTCTCTTGGAATTCCATGTTATATCACATTGATTGACAACAAGCCCATAGTAGAGATGTGGGAAACATGACTCATGACTTGACTCGACATGACTTGACATGAAAATGCTTGTACATTCATGTTTCTGCTGGAATGCATGTTGAGCTAAAGTGTTGTTGAGTGATGGACGTCTTCATGCTGTATCATAGCTTCCCCACCGCATGATGAAGTTGGTGGATTCTTCAATGGTCCTTGGTTCACTTGATCAAGCTCTAGCATGTTGTTCCTTGCTTTCATGTTGGAAGGCTTGACAGGCTCACTTGTTCGCGAAGGTGCATGTTTGTGGTGTTCGTCCACTTCACATGCTTCGTTCGTTCATCCACTGGTGAACCTGTCAATCTACATGTGCTCCCTTCATTCATCTAGTTCATCATCTTGACATGTTTGTCGGTGTACCTGTACTCGTAATCACTCATGACGAGATGATATCAAATCCAAAACCTCCTAGTATACCATGACACATGATCATTCAAATGTGGGTGACTGGGAGAATTAACAGGGTTGTGATGCGAGATTATGGCTCTGGGCAGCTACTGATGAAAACTACATAAGAGTCACTGGCAGATGGAGAAACACAATCTGAGTCGACAGTGACTGCCTACAACATCTGGCTCAGCTAGGAGGAAAAATTGCGCAAATTTTGGGAGGGACAGTTCAAGCTATAGGAGAGCAAGGCAGGCATGCTTTATGCATTTTTCATAATGAAATATCAGTAGGGGTTGGATGACTAGATTTTCGCAATTTTCCAGAGGAACGAGGCAGGTTGCATGAAGGCTCAGCAGGCAGGGATTGCGCAGTTTTTCTGGGGAACTTCCTAGGAGACTGGCAGTTAGACTTGTGCAATTCCCAGAGGGAACTTCTACTTGGTTGTTGGGGTCACTGGGAGCCAGACTTGCTCAATTCCTAGAGGGAACTACTAGTTGGCTACTGGGGTCATGGGCAGCCAGACTTGCACAATTCCTAGAGGGAACTCTCAGTTGGCTACTTAGGTCACTGGAAACTAGACTTACATAATTCCCAAAGGAACTGCCAGTTGGATGCTGGGGTCACTGGCAGCTAGAATTGCGCAATTCCTAGAGGGAACTTCTAATTGGCTGTTGGGGTCACTGGCATCTAGACTTGTGCAATTATTATAGGGAACTCCCAGTTGGTTGCTGTGGGCTGGTGGCTAGGAAAACTACACTAGGTTTGGAAGGCCAGCCTATCGATCATCTCTGCACAATTTCTGAGTTGAGCTTACTGATGGGTAGCAAGAGGCCTTCTTATGAGCACTGTGCAATTTCTTACATGAATAGTTGGTCGATTGTCCAGGTGGCCAACATGAGTGCTTCTTGAGTTGCTTATGGGTAGTGTTGCTTGAAGGAACTAGCTTGGTGCTTTTTCACTGTTCTAGTTGACAGTTGATCAAGTTGAAAGTAGGGTGATGGTTCAGCTGTCAGTGAAGAGACTGGTCACTAGAACTCCAACAAAAATGACTTAGTGTGTGAACAGTATAAAGATGGATAGGAGATCATATGAACACACACTTTCATGACTTGACAACGAAACGACCGAACCATCTAGACACACATGTTCAACATGACTAACTGATGGTGCAAGCGACAAGCAAGACACTTATGATTGATCGTTAATGATTGAGACGATGCTTGCGTGACAGTGAATGTGAATCCATGTGTGAGTGAGAAAAATGCTTCATGGTGAACACAACAAACACATATATGAAGCAAAGACTTTGAGCATAACCAGAACACAGTCGCAAGCATGACTTAGACATCAACATGCAGAGAGATAAGTGCAATAAACAAGCAAGGTGAATGTAAAGACTCACATGGGCTCACGGAGTGAACTCGGGTGTCGGTAGTCATCAAGTGAAACTATTCAAGGGAGGCTCCGAAATTGATGTAGGCCAAAATTTTGGAGGGTGGTTGTAGCCGCTACAACACTTGGTGACACACTGGTAGGATTCCATATTCTCTGTTTTGGTTTGTTGCTAGCATGGGGCCTTGGTATTTCGAGGAGTATTGAATCATTATGCAGGTTACTTCAGTTTCCCCACTTACCACATAGACATACATGGTTCACCCTTTGCCAACTCAGTAAAACACAATCAAAATTTTAGCTTAGATATTAGTGTTTCGAATCCGGGAAGGGTAATTTAGTTTGTGAGTTGAATATTTTCAGAATATAAATTTTCATCTGTTGTGTTGCTCCGCTGCCAGTAGGCCTAGACAGTACCTCGACGGGGTCACGCATGAACACACACATTTCTCCACTGCCTACACGCCTAGTCAGTAACTTGATGGAGTTGCATGCTTCACCTCTTTGGCAGGAAGCCTTTCTCTTCTTTCACCCTTGTATTTCTAAAGAGAACTATGCGTAGGCACTTATTTATTTTTGGGGCGGAAGAGGGATCCTGACTTATTGAGAGCAGAAGAGGTTGTTACTTTAGAGAAGCATGTAAGACCTCTGACATAGGTTTTCTTTTTTGGATTTTTCCCCTTCTCGATTTCTACTAATTGGATTAGCTTCAACACATAGAGAAGAAGGTTGAGTACAGGCATGGGGTTTCCTAGCATGGACACAGGTTCATGGTTGGACCAAAGCTTCCCTTACAGACAGTTCGTATCTTCCGTCAGGGCTTCATCGGTCGAAGATTATAACCAGGCACAGAGAAAATGGACATAAGATGGGGCAAGTGCTGTAGTGTCACAAGTCTCTTCAAATTTCAGCCACATAATCTATTCAAAGGCCAGAACGTAGTAATTGGTAGCACTTATTTCTGGAAACAAAAATAATAATATACCAAAAAAAAAAAATGAACATGAACAAAAATAGTAAGCAGCATAATATAAAGCAAAAGCAAAGATAATAAAAAAACAAACCAAATGAAACAATAAGCAGTAAGAAGACTACGTGCAACGCACAGGCGCGGGTCGATCTACTGAACTAATGTTTGAGGGCTTGGCCATCTAACAGAAAGATTATCGATTCTTCCATCAAGTGCTTGCAAATGATACATGTGTGAGCCAAGTTTCTTTTGGACCAGTGCTTGTGTACTAGGCTCCGCTACCGGAACCTGGTGGCATTCCGGAGATCTTCAAGTGAAAACATCACTACTATCTTAGGAACTATACACAACATGGGCTCGGATGATGGCACAGGGTAGTTGTTTTTATTCTCAAAAGGGTTTAAATCTTCCCAGATTTCTTATGTGCAAGATTTAAATCAGAACAACAAGTATGATGATGAACTTTGCAAGAAATCCAACCACTTAAAATATTAGTCAATCTATTCAGTGAAAGGAATGCAAACAACATATATGTGTTACCTGTTCTTTGTTATAATGGCTTGTCTTCTCCTTTACCTAGAATCTCATGTTGGATTGTTCGCATGTAGTGGGTACTTAGGTCATCATCTACTCATGTAAGCCCATCTTGGTATTATTCGATCAAGCGGTCAATGATTGGTCATTGCTGCAGTGTGAAACTTGTACCAAGATTAGCCATCTTTGGATCATGGTGGATCCCCAAGTTGCTCTACTTGTTCATAGTGTTGGTCCTCCGTGTGTTCAGCATGAGTGCTTCAGCATCATTGTTTGTGACTCCAAACTTCAAACAACTTGAAATCATGCATTGTTCAATGTTTTCGATGACTGAGATGCACTCAGTCCTTGAGTCATTAGGTGTTCCTAATTTATCAAGACTCATGGTCCAAAACCTATCTGTACATGGACCATTTGGCGTGTTGGTACTGCAGCTACTACCTCTGTTTCTACTACTACAATTATCATAAAAACAGACTATACAAGTTTCATTATCATCAGTTGGGTGAGGAAGTAGTCCCAACTACTTGTTTGGTGATGTTGAAGTAGGTCATGTAGGATAACACTCCAATGTCTTTTCCAGGAGGCAGTTGCCAAACAGGAGTTTTGCAAAGGCAAATGGTTCGTTCTTGCCATCAAGGGGAGTGACATTGTGTTTCATGTACCTCTCAGATAACACCTGGATTTGGTTGCACCAACCCTTGTATGGAAGCCACAGCTGAGAGTAGTCTGTAGCAAAGTATCCATCTAGCTTGCTAGACCAGTCTCTGCTAAGCAACAAACCATATGCTTCCGGTATGTCCATGACAACTATGTTGATGCATTGGTGGACTCGACTATCTTGAGATAGTCGGATGATTACGTCTCGTAGTTCACCAATGGTTGTTACTAATGTTCTATCAAGTTGGATGATTCTCATAGATGTTTCACTCGATCGTGCATTGATATTCTTAGCAATGGAGTTGGCTATCACGCTAGAATGAACCAAATAGTTGTTGACATTGTAGTTGAAAACTTTGAACGAAAGTAGGAATGGGGGGAACCTGAGTTTTCATATTCCATCTGGAGTGTATTGAGCACAGTGGATAGTGATCTGGGAGGTGTGCATGCTCCCTTTCTAGTAGAGGTCGCGTTGTCTATTTCTGTTTGTCCCAATGCGCATAGCAGGATATCTCACTAGCTCTGGACTTTGGCTAACTCGAACAAACTAATGTTCACTTAAGTTTTCTTCATGTCATCAACTATGTTGTAATCCAAAGGTGGTAGACTCACTGAGGTGTTTGGGGTGGAATGGATGCTTATGCTGTCTGGCAGATTGTTATGAAACTTGCTGCTTATGGATGTGTTCTTATCCGTCGTTGTCTTCTCAAACTTGCTTTGTGTTTGTTTCTTTGAGGAAGCTAGTGGATTGGCCTTCTTTATCAGCCATCTCACTCTCTCTTGCATCTCCTCAAGTATCAGGGGAGCCCCTTTACTCTTAAGATGGTAATGATCATTTTTCTTTTGGGGCTACTTCTCGGTGTTCGTCTTCGAGACTACTTGCTAGCACTGATATGCGTTCATCACATGCCCAGAAATTGGTCCTTCATCAGGTGCAACCTCTTCATTTTCATCAGTGTCTTCCAGATGCTCCTATATGTCACCATCTGCATCGAGTGTATGAGTATAGATGGAGGTAACAACTCGCTTCCAATCTGAACAAGAGTTCTTAGGGTGAACTTCTTCATGGAACGAACAGTACTTAGGATCAGCACGTTGATTGAGTTGGAACATAGGCTTTTGTGCAAATTTGGAACCGAACTAGTTGTTGCTTGATGAGACAGTTGATGAACTTCTTGCCTATCTCTGTCTAGGCAAATGATTCATCGTGAATGTGTCTGTCTTCCATTGCTTGAGTTAAAACATTTTGGTGGTCAAGTTCTTAATAAGGCGAGTGAGTGTCTCAATGTCAGTTGCTTCCTTGTCTCTGCCTTTGCTCTCCATTGCTTAGGCCTTTCTGCTTACATATTTGGAGTCTTTCATTGATTCGTCATCCTTGATGACTCCAATCGCGCACATGTCTTTCTCAATAGAAATAGCCTCTTCGCAACTTTCTAATAGTGTTGGCTTTGTAGCTCACTTGACGAACTACGCAATGGTGGTTGGCAGTGCAGACGTGTAATACTCGACAGTGATGGAGTCATGAGGTTTGGTGTTTGCTGCAAACTTGTTCAAAATACACATAAACCTCTAATTGAAGTCTTTCACTTTCTCTTTTCCCTCGATCCTGAGGCTTCCCAATTCTTTGAGTAGTATGGCTGGTGTCTTGTCATCAGAAAATTTTTCAACGAACCTACGTTTGAAAGAACCCCAGTTCTGTATGGAGTTGGGTGGAAGGCTATGACACCAAGTAGATACACGACTCTCCAAGGTACATGGAGACAATATACATGCCACATCATCATAACATGCCTCAAGGGTCCTAAGATGTAGGTAGAAGTTGTCTAAATGGTATTCTACCTTCACCATGCTGTCAAGGTTGAACTTGAAGTTCATTCTCTCTGCTCGCTTCGGCATCTTATGTAGAACAACCGAGAGAGCCAATGGTCCCTGAGTAATCCATTCAAGATTTGGTTTATCCATCTCTTCATCCTCTTCATCTTCTTCCTCTCCTTCGGAATCTGATGGTTCTAGATCTAAGTCTGCCAATTCGTCTCTGCCTCCACTTCCTTTGCTGCCTTCCTTTCTGCCTCCTATACCAGAGTTTGATCCCAAGACCACAAGAGTGCCTTGTTTTTCTTCAAAGAAGATTGGAGGTTCCTCTCGGTCATCAATAGCTTCTTCCAGACCTTCAAGAGTAATAAGGACTACTTCTTCCACAGATGATACAACAACCCCTGTGGGAGCAGTTTTTGGCTTATTTGATGTGTGTGAAACATAATGTATGCCTGGGATCAGTCTGACTACTTTAAAAAACTGGCTAGTGACGGGATAGATGGAACGAAGGTGTTGATATGAAATCTCATGTTCAATTCTTGGAGTTGAGGAGTAACCAACTACTGAGTCATGAGAGAGGGAGTACGAGTTACTGTCTTGACTAGATGGTTGATGAGTGAGTGTGAGGGGAATTTCAGCCATGTACAACTAGTTGCACTCCTTCTAGTGCCATAAATGTTGATGGTGCTAGAGACCCCAACATTCAAGGGATCACCCCAGTATGAAGTCCCAACTAGACCTCACACAGTTTGGTGTGGGAGTCAAATCTAGTATGTTGCCCCAGCTTCCATTGTCTTAAGGATTTTCCTCAACTCTTTCTTGTCAACATAGGAGAGTGGTTCGCTTTGTCTTCGAGAAGTGAGGTTTGCATGCTTGCTGAGTGTAATTGTACTTGTGTCAATGGTTCTCTCATTGTGAGGGGAAAAAGGTGAAGGCAAGTTCCAAGTTGAAAGGGATCATTCCCAACTCAGCTAGCAACACACAACACAAAGGACATACACAGCTTCCAGTAGAGCACTCCATTCGGTTGTGGTAGTCACAACATACAAGGTAAGATAACACATACAATAGTCACATATCAGTCTGAGATGAGTGCAACGGTTGTTACAACAAGGTTCATGTGAAAGTTTTGTCTGATGTGCGGCAGAGCAGTCGACACAAATGGGACAACGTTAACAACATCTACAACACATTCCCATTGATAGATTATAAATTACAACAAATGAATTAGTTCAAATGTAGAACACATGGTTAAAGCAACATCCATTACAAGTGTTAAATATTAGTCTTACAAAAAATACAATACATTTGTGAAATGCGTTGGCCTGTTGACAGGCTTCTGAAATAAGCGAAAGTTCCAAAACAAATTGTTACACCATACATCACTAACCTCATCAGTGGGGCATTGGAGCCACTACTTATTCCTCAAAGAAAAGATTATAGACTCTCTTGGCTATGTGGGAGGAGCTGAGGTGAAAATTCCTTTCATGTACAAATGAGGGGGGTATTTATAGCCAAGGGTGAAACTGACCCTTGTGGTTGTTCGACTACCCTCATGACCATTCGACTTCCATGACTTTCCGACTTACATGACTCTATGTTCAACAAGTGGGTCTCTTGGACTTCCACGTTACATCACATTGATTGACAACAAGCCCATAGTAGAGATGTGGGCAACATGACTCATGACTTGACTCGACATGACTTGACATGACAATGCTGGTACATTCGTGTTACTACTCGAGTGCATGTCGAGCTATAGTGCTATTGAGTGATAGATGTCTTCATGGTGCATCATAACTTCACCTCCACATGATGAAGTTAACAAAGTTTTTGATGGTCCTTGGTTCGCTTGATGAAGCTCTAGCACATTGTTCCTAGATTTCATGTTGGAAGGCTTGACAGGCTCACTTGTTCACAACGGTCCATGTTCATCGCGTTTCTGGGCTTCACATGCTTCATCCCTTAATCCACTGGTGAACCTTTCCATCCACATAAGCTCCCTTCATTCATCCCATTCATCATCTTGACATGTTTGTTGGTGTACCTATACCTGCAATGACTCATGACAAGATGACATCAAATCAAAAACTTCCTAGTCTACCATGACACATGATCATTCAGATGCAGGTGACTGGGAGAGGCAATAGGGTTGTGATATGGGATGATGGCTTCAGGAAACTTCTGATGAAAACTGCGCAAGAGTTATTGAGGGATGGAGACAAACAATCTAAGTCAATAGTGACTAGCTGCAAGGTATGGCTGGGCTGAGAGGAAAAATTGCACAAAATTTGGGAGGGACAGTCGGAGTTGTAGGAGGGCAAGGTAGGCATGCTCTATGCATTTTCTGGAATGAACCATTAGTAGAGCCTAGACAACTAGATTTGCGTAATTTTCTAGAGGAACAGGTTGGGTTGCATGAAGGGTCAGGAGGCAAGGATTGTGCAGGTTTTCTGGGGAACAGCCTGGGAGACTAGCAGCCAGACTTACGTGATTCCTAGAGGGAACTTCCAGTTGGTTGTTGGGGTCACTAGTAGCTAGACTTGCACAATTCCTAGAGGGAACTGCTAGTTGGCTGTTGGGGTCACTAGCAGACATACTTGCATAATTCTAGAGAGAACTGCTAGTTGGCTGCTGGGGTCGCTAGTAGCCAGACTTGCGCAACTCCCAGAGGGAACTGCTGGTTGGCTTCTGGGGTCACTAGCAGCCAGACTTGTGCAATTCCTAGAGGGAACTGCCAGTTGGCTTCGGGGGTCATTGGCAGCTAGACTTGCACAATTCTTAGAGGGAATTTCCTTTTGGTTGCTGGGGGCTGCTAACTGGGAAAACTACACTAAGGCCAGAAGGCCAACATGTTGATCATCTCTACGCAATTTTTGAGTTGAGCTGACTGATGGGTAGTGGGAGGCCTGCTCATAAGCAGTGCGTAATTTCTAAGATGAACAGCCAGCCGACTGTCTGGGTGGGTAGCTTGAGTGCTTCTTGTGTTTCTTGTGGGCAGCGCTGCTTGAAGGAACTAGCTCAGTGCTTCTGCATTGTTCTGGTTAACAGTCAATCAAGTCAAAAGAAGGGTGATGGTTCTACTGTTAGTGAAGAGTATGGTAGTCAAAACTTCAGCAAAAATGACTAAGTGTGTGAACAGTAGAAAGATGCATAGGTTATCATATGAACACACACTCGAATGACTTGACAATGAAACGAGCAAACCATCCAGACACACATGTTCAACATGAATAACTAACAGTGTAAGCGAGAAGTGCAACACTCATGATTGATTGTTCATGATCGAGACAATGCTTCCGCGATAGTGAATATGACTCTGTGTGTGAGTGCGACAAATGCTTCATGGTGAACAAAAAAAATACATACAAAGAAAATACTTCCAGCATAACCAAAACATGGTCGCAAGCATGACTTATTCATCAACATGAAAAGCGCTGAGTGCAATAAACAAGCAAGGTGAATGTAAAGATTCACACAGGCTCACAGAATGAAACCGGGTGTGTTCAGTCATCAAGTGAAACTCTTCAAGGGAGGCTCCAAAATTGATGTAGGCCAAAATTTTGGAGGGTGGTTGTAGCCGCTACAATAGAGCCGCATAGGTTTTACGAGGACTGGATGAATTCTTAGAGGGATTTTTGGAACTAGTGTTCGAGACTGATTTCTCGTTCGAAGAAGCTTTCAAAGGAGTCTAAGACACGGAACCAATCACACCGTCAATAAGTGGTTTATCCAGAGACTTTGATGTTGTCAGATCTAATGATGGTCTCGAAGCGTTAAGTAACATCTCATACAATGTGCTAGTTTTTGAATAGACTAGGTATAAATACTGAGCATAGGCGATAGTGTGCTCTTCAATAACACATAGACCCATGTTTATGTCCTTAGAAATTTTGCTGGCAAATGATGTTGTGAACCAATTTGTCAACAACTCATCAACAATCTCAAACTTGATGAGGCGACACCAATGTCTCGACTCATGGATATGATCATAGATGTGGGTTGTGATGTCTTGATTTAGTGACATAAGAAAATGGGTGCCAGTTTCATAGTGAACTGACAACTAGAAATGAGTGAGAAAAGCCATAGTGAGAGAGTTGAAGTCACCGTAGGTACCTCGAGGAAATTTGATGTACCACTTGGCAGCAACACCTATGAGAGTCCTTTGGAAAAGTTGAAGATGGATAGAATCATCAATGTATGAATTGGAGGAGCACCAGAGGTGATATGTCATCACATGGGCTTGTGGATCCTCCTTCGCTTTTCCCTCAAATTTGGGGCAATCGCTCGGAATCTTTGATGGAACTGGAGGCCAGTATGACGAATGAAGAATGGGATCATTCATGAGCCTGGAAACATTAGGCAACTCCAATGTAGCCAATAAAGGAAATTGCATATTAAATGGCATATAGGGCCTTTGAGGAGACCCAAACTGCGGAGTCCATCCTTGTTGGTAAGGACTTTTCCCCCATAGTGGCATATTTTGTCCGTTTGCAATCTAATTTTGTCCCCACTGAGGGTTACCTTACCCATAAGGATGATTCGATCCTGGGTAGGTTTGATACTACCCTACCATAGGCCGCTGATGAGCACTATACGTGGCATATAGGTTATAAGGTTGTTGAACCTGCTGACCCTGGATGTAAATATTTTGAGCTTGTTGATGCAGAGGTTGACCTTGACCTTGCAAAGGCTGACCTTTCTGATATGCATATAAAGCTTGTTGTTGCCAAGGCTGATCTTTTTGCTGCAAAGGATGGATTTGGTACTATAAAGGTTGGCCCTGTGGTTGCAGAGGTTGGCCTTGTGAGGAAAAAGGTTGGGAGGATTGCTGAACAAACTTCGTTTGCGGCTGCAAAGTTTGGTGCGACTGTTGCAAAGGTTGCCCTTACTATTGTAGCAGTTTTCCTTGCTATTCGAATTCTTTCCCTTGCTGCTGCAAAGATTTCCCTTGCTGCTGCGAAGGTTTCCCTTGCTTCTGCGAAGGTTGTCCTTGTTGCTGCAAGGGTATCTGGACAGTTCCTGGGGTGGCACCGTGAGGGTATTGATAGTTCCTGAATTAGATCTAGCCATATCCAAGCCATGAATTGTAAATGTATTTTCTGCATGCTACGTTTCTTCCATGTTCATTTGCTTCCCATGTATTTTATATTCAAGCACACATCATACCTAATATAGTAAATGTCCCTCAAGTAGATATTTAGGAGATTATAGTTCCAAACCCTCTATAATGCCCATCATAATTACTTATTTAAAATGGAAAAGTCTCCATAAATTCCCAGTTGATCACATCACTGATTCTACAAAAAATCATTAAGGAGACACGCTTACTAGAGGCCCAATTTCTCATAAAAATTTATCACAATTATATGTATCCTCTATGGATGTAGAAATTGATTGCAAACAAAAATAAACATTCCTTTACCCTTCAATTATTTATCAACAGTGGCATCATAATGGTTATAAAAAATAGGGCAATCATTGAAGTCCATAAGGCAAACTTCAGGCTTCCTCTATCCAAACTATAAGCTAAAGGGATTTCCATTATAGAGAGTTGATAGGACAATCAATTTCTTCGTTTTTCTATAATTGTTCTTCATCTAGATAATTTGCACTGGCTTCATTAATGTGCTACCCAAATATACCATGATTCAACAATTTATCCTACTTTCATTTGAGATATTCTTTTGTGTAAGAGTAATATCACAAGGTTCAAGGATAGTTAAATTCAGAGAATGAGCCCTCGAGTGAAACCTGATTGTTTTGTTCAACCCAAAAATCATTGCTGGAAGAGATGTCGAAGAAAATAAAATAAGCACTACCCCTCAATAATCCAGGCTCTTAGACACATGATCTATAGCTATGCCTTCTCCATCTACTAAATAATAACCCTAATATCTAATTGTTATCAGATCTTGTAACATCCAAAAAATATTAAAGCTAAAAGATAACCCTAGTTTGAATCCAAGAAACAATTGCACTAATGAAATTCAGTGAATTTGAAAAGTTTCTATTGGTTGAACTTGGAATTGATGTTTTAAGATTTAATTGGGTTGGCCAAGCCCAAACCTACACCTCTATGTGTTGAATCAAACTGGGTTGTTTGGACCTCGCAGTGGTCAGTGGAAGCGGGAAATTCCTCTCCCTTACATAATGGGAAAATGTATGTGTTTCATGTTTGGTATTGGTTCATTATTTCTTTGGTGTTGTTATGTGGGAAATATTTAATGTCTTGATTAGGAATTATGGTGTCTTTGGTTATAATATATGGATTAGATGGAAATGTGTGTTTAATACTTAATGGGTGCTACAAGAAACACAAATTTAAGGTTGGATGTTTTGATGTTAATGGATTATTTTGTTATATTTTTATATAATGGAGTTGTATTTGTGTGTCAGTGGTTAGATGGCTTTCAAGTTAAATTTTTAGTTCTTTTTAAATCATTGTGCACTAGTAATGAATTGGTATCATCTGGTTGAGTCAAATGATTAAATATTCTATTCACCACTGTAATACTAAGAGTATATCGAAAACTCACAAGTTAGATATACAAATAACTTATTAATGAAATCGACATATGAAGATGGGGGCAATGCCTACATTTAAGGCCTTGTCATAGTAGTGAAAACATGTCCCTCTTCAAGAATCAATCCTAGGTGGAGGGGAAAACAAACCATTTTCCTGACCACTTAAACTAAACCCATGATACAAGTTAGGTGTACTACATTAATACTTACAAGGCTAGTTGGCTAAGGATTAACATAGTGATAGGGTGATTAGGGCTTATTAATTATGATGGTAAGACTATAGTTCAAGGTTAGGGGTTTGATGTGTAACATATATAAGGATAATGAGTAAGTTGGTTAAGCATGAATTTGTTAAATGTGTTAGGGGTTATTGACGAGGGAGTTTTAGTTTTATGGTGTGGGTTAGGGTTTTGGGGCTTGACCTTCTAAGGTTAGAGGGAATTCATGGTCTAGATAATGGTAAAAGGCTAGTGATTTAAAAACGATAGATATTAGTCAATAATGGTCAATGAAGGTATAAAATTGGCATTAACGCATTGGGATGACTATGATTTATGGAGTTGTCATGCTAAACTATTGATAGAAAAGTGGATAAGTGGGAAAGGAATTAGTGGGATAATGTGTGTTGATTTTATCTATTTAATATAGATATACACACTACATCTTTTTTTCCAATAAAAATTTCTCATTCCTTTTTCAAAAATAGAATTAAAACCCACTTTTTTCACATGCTTATGATACATTAAGTTTAAGTAGGATTATTGAGGACTTTTTAAACAAAAATAGACACCTTCTGTGATCCTCAATATTCTCTATTGAATTCCAATACTTTATGGATAGTTTTCTAAATATGGTAACTTAGAAATAGGAATTCATATACCTATTCCCCATTACAAAATTTGTCAAAAATATTTATTACTATTTTAGTATTAATATTTATTCACATAATGTTTTTCTTGTTAACTTCTAACAACGTAAATACCTTGTTTTTTTGTCCGAAGGAATTTGAATTTATATATATTTCATCACCACCATGAGGTTCCATGATCTTCAAATATCATCATGGCATTGTAGCCTAATTTTGTACTCTAGTTCCCAATGTTATGCAACCAGATCAAAAAAATAGAAGAAATAGACCAACGACTTCAAAATTACCCTCTTCGAGGGGGTAACCTCCTTTACATTACACAAATGAAAAATTATTGGATGATACAAATGACGAGACCTCCTTTCTATATATAGGAGTTTAAGGGGTCACAATATAATCAGAGCCTACATAAAAAAAATATTGTAAGGGCACAAAAATAATATTAGTGGGCTTTTATGGGGCACAATAATAAAAATATGGGATCTCCATGGGCACAAAAATACAATAAGGGGGTTCCACTAATAGAATTAAGGGGCTACACTAGTTGTATAGGGACCTAACATGCCCCTCTCCTTCAAAAAAGTCTTCTCCTCAATGGTTTAGTAGTTATGGATTCTTTTGTATAAAATTCTCATTCTCCCATGTAGAATCTTCAGTGGGTAAGTTCTTCCATTTGATGAGATACTCTGAAATTGATCAATTTCGTAGCTGTTGGGTTCTTGTTTCCATGACTTCTTCACATTCTAATATGATTTTTCATTCCTCGTTAAGTTCCGACAATATTTTTTGGACTAGGAGCTTGTCACCTATAACCTTCTTTATACATGAAACATGGAGAACTGGGTGCAATCGAGAAGATGTAGTAATCTCCAATTTGTATGCCATAGTACCAATATTTTGCAACACCTTGTAAGGACCATATTACTTTGTTGATAATTTATTATCCTTCTTGGATTGATTGAGGGATATTTGTTCGTATGGCTGTAGCCATAAACATACCCAGTCACCTATCTCAAAACTTCTTTCACTATGATGTTGATATGCCTGTTGTTTCATTCAATTCTATGCGGAATTAACATTATCCTTTAAGAGTTGGAGAATTCCTTGTTGATTCTCAATGTGATATTCCACTGCTTGAACCTTAGAATGATTCTCCAAGACTTTTTTGAGATCTAGAGAAATAGATGATTTCGTTGTTTGAACCTCTAGTGAACATAATTGTGGAATTATACCTCGTTGTTATTTCTTTAGAATCTTTGTCATGCCATTAGAGATGATTATCTTTCTTGTGTTCCCTGCGATACCCCTTAATTCAACTTCCTTTCCTTTCCAAAGAAATTCAAAAAATATTCTTGAAAATTAAAAGTTATCATACTCAAAGATTGTAACCATTGGACTCCTAGTACAACATTAACACCACCCATTCAAATGGAAAGAAATGTACTATTCAATACATACTCTCCCATGGATAGCTTGATATTAAGGCACTTTCCAAAGAAATTTATGGTTCCTCCATTTTCAACCATCACTTGACACTCTGGTGCTAGATATAGGAAGCAATTTAATTCCTTTGTTATCTTACAATCAATAAAATTATGGGTACTACCCGAATCAATCAACATTATTACCTTTTTCTTCTTGATATATCCTTCTATATTGAGAGTTTGAGGAGTGGTAATTCCTATCAATGCATTACAACATATGGTCAGATTCATTTCTTCTTTCTTTGGGGTTGGTTCCTAGTGTATATCCTCTTCTTTTAAAATTTCTTCATTTTCTTCCTCCTCTTCCTAATCTATATAAACTAATTTATGCTCAGCACACTTATGACCTTTAGTGTATTTGCTATCACAAATGTAACAAATACCTTTTTCTTTTTTTTCTTCAAATTGTTGTGGTTTCAACCTTGTAGGTTGTGGAAGGCTAGGAGCAACAACACTTCCATCTTTATAGTTGTGAGTGATAGGATTCCTTATTGCCATAATTTTTCTTTCAATTTTTCTTGCCAACCTGAGTGCCTTCTCCAATGAATCAGGTTCCCAAAGACCAACCTCATGTTGGATATTAACCTTTAAAGTCCCTATGAAGACATCAATCCTATGCTCCTTTGGAATATGATTTACCCTTATATTCCATTTTTGGAAGTCCTAAATGTGCTCCACCATTGACCCCTTTTTTTTAGATTTATCAATTGATTAAAGAAGGTGTTTCTCTTTGTATCCTCAGAAGGTGTTGTTAGTGTCAGTATATGCATACTTCCATCGGGGATCAAATAGATACTCTTTGCATTTTCATTTTAGGTGTCTCATACCTTTTTTTATCATTCCACTAAGTCATGCCAAAATGGTCCCCTAATGGTTGCCTTCTTCTCAGAAAATCAAATTTTCCCTCATGAGCTACATTCACTGGCCCATATTCATGTTGCATTCGGTTATGGTTTCAGTTATGTTATTTTTAGAGTCAAGGAAGTTATGTTTCCATTAGGTCTTAGGGTCCATTTCCAAGGTCAAAAGCATAGCTTCAATGTAAAAAAGGGCAGCAAAGGTAGGAGGAAGACCAATAAACAAATAGTGACAGGTAGCAAGTTATGGTTATTGTACAAATTTCTCATTTCACTACTGTAATTTTCATCTCAAAAACAAATAAAATAAACTAGAATAGATATACAGTGGTAGGCATGCTGATTCTTGCATAATACGATATGAATATATATGGTATGCATGCACATCAAAATGAGACGATCCTCATTCCAGTATGATTGTATTAGGACAATTAACCGCATCTTAAGATGCCTCCACGCTATTACTTTCTGAATTCAAAGGACCATTGCAGTAGAATCTATCAATCGCATGGAGGACCCTTGGCTGGATTAGGCGGGTGATCCAAAGGTGATATTCAATCAATCAATGAATAGGGTAAGGTCTAGTTTGAGATGAAAACAGAGTATTTCATTTTTTTTTTATTTTTTGATGTAATTCAAGTCATTGTATGTAATAATTGTTCCCAAGTTGCCCAAACATTTCTCCTTGTTGCAAGAAATCAGCCATTGATGAAATCAGCTCAATCAAAGCTTCATCCACCTGAAAAGAGATAGAGAAAGAGAAACATTAGAGATAGCTTTGAAAACAAAATAAAAAGGTCCAAACAAATATTATAAAGTGGGTTTTTTCTCAAGAAAAATCAAAATCATCCTCTATATAAAATTTCAAAAGCATTTTTCAAAATTCATTAGTTCTTTGGACCTTAGGCTCTCCTTGGCAAAGAGGAAATTGAGTGAAGGTGAAAAAAATCAGAAGGGCGTGCTTGCTAAGGGTGTTGCACGCTGGGGGGAGTCATTGCATGCCTGTGAGGTGAAGGGCAGATTTTCTCATCCGAGCCAGAGTAAAATACAATAGTGTTGTGCGCCTGTGAGGTGAAGGGCACACTTGTTGAGAGCAATGCACACTAGCACCTACTACTGCACGTTGTTAGGAAATTATATATTACAGAGAAATGGAACACATAAAATATTGCATAAATATAAACAAAGAAAACACATAAAACAAGGGAGACATAAATATACGTGGTTCACCTAGTTTGGGCTACGTCCATGGAGAATCAACCAGTCCTTATTTTTATATTATCCTGCAAACTGAAGAGATACAACCTACAATAGATTTGCTATAACTTCCTCTTCACTCTCAATCTCCTCTCTCTTCCTCACTTAGAATACAGATATCCATAGACGTAATACAATTCCCTCATATATAATGAGGGGTTGCCTTCTAGGGCAAAAAACCCTAAATTAAACAAAACTTCTATTGTCATATCTCCACTTAATGAACAGCCTAGATTGACTATGAAATTACAACATTTTAAAAGGCAATTTTACATCTATTCTTAGCTTCAGGGGCACTGCCCCCGATCCCCCCTCCAGGGGGGGGGGGGGGGGTCCCAAAGGTCACAGCCACCCCCCAATGGACCCCCGCTGTAGTGAATATTTTACGAGCAGCATTGCTACCACATTATGAACTAGGGTCCAATGCAGTGATACCTTTGAATACAGAAGATAATCAAGCTCCACACCCAACATGCGTTTCACCAAAGGAGCTTGGAAAAGCTAGGAGTGCTGAAACACCACTTCCTTCATTTTCTCAAAGCCACAAAAGCTTCAACTACCTGCATTCCATAAATAAGTGGCCTGGTATCTCTTTTTCTCCATCAATTAAGTAAATTGGCACCCTAAAATTTGAAACCCTAGCAAAGATCCCTTGCATGCTTCCAAAATCACTTCCTTGATCAAAGTTGTAGTAATTCTTATACTTTGTCACCTTCCAATCATCCTAGCTATATTTCACTCCACCTCCTCATTGTTTCACTCATCTTGGCATATCATCACTTGCAGTATCATGTTTTGGGCACATGGGTTGTTTAGAGTTTTGCCAAAGGATTGAGACGGTGAATTTTCATCAGCAATTAACCAAGAAGTTCATCCTCAATCAGCAAAACAACCAAGTCACTTTAGCCAGGGTCAAATTCACTATATCTCCACCATCATATCGCAGGCCACTAGAGTTCCAAATGCAAGACAGAAATGGTTCAAGCAAAAAAATCTCCATCACAGTTTTTTTGAGGCATATCTTAAGACAAGGTTAAAAAATGATAAGAAATTTTTTTTCCCTTTCTCTTATCTTTTGGACAAATATGTGCCATTAATGAAGATCATCATGAGTTATTTCACATGTGAGGGTAGGTTTTCCTGACTATACACATACCATATCAGACTTCTTATGCACTTTACTAGGGTAAGAATGCTCAATTTTCCGTATTACCTTTTCAGGAGTATTGACAAGATGACATACGTCACTCAGAAAAGGGATCTAGCTCATCAAATCCACAGTATTTTCCATCATACTCTTATCAAAATGATAGTCCTCCATCATTTACATCAACTAGGCATTACTTGGGAAACCTTAATAGCTAATGAAATATTCATTGAATCATCTACTTAGCCAGCTCCCGCTTTCCTCCATCATCCTGCACTCATCCATCTACCTCTTCTCATCCACCACGACATACTTATCACTCATCCTCAATAGTTCATTCTTCACTGGACACCTCCACACCATCTACAACACCATTTCATGTAGCCATTCATTCACCCAATAGAGATGATGATAGTGATGAGGGATATGATGAGCATGATGACAGTGAGGGACATGATGAGCATGATGACAGTGAGGGACATGATGAGCATGATGATAGTGAGGGACATGATGTACACACTGAGCATGGTCAGAGTAGCATACCATAGAGGAAAATTTGGCAACCATTTGTGTTCACCTATCAGAGGGGAAAGAGGCAGGTGCTTACCCCACGGAAAGTGGGAGGGGCCTTGCCTTCGTCATCACCATTACAGGTTAAAGGGAAGGAGAAAATGGTAGAGGAAGCATATGTCAAACAGCAGCATGAAGAACATGACACTGAAAAGGAGTTTCTCCTTGTGGACACTAGTGATGTGGAAGGAAACAAATCTTCTCAAGTTGCCTTGAGAGCAAAGGATGCCAAAATGAGGGAGCTTGAGGTCAATTTACAAAGAGCCCAATGTGTTATCTCCTTTTATGAACAAGAGAACAAGCAGCTAGAAGTTAAGCATGAGTTGATGAAAATCATGTACACCAAGGTAAAGTGGGAAGATGAGAAAGCCAAATTTCAGCTTGATGAGGCTTATGGAGATTATGGAGAGCAAGATGATGAACAGGGACAAAGAAAAAGGCCAAGAACAAGAGGATTGAAAAAGGCCCTAGAGCTTGAAAGACAAAGAGAGGCAGAATTGGAGGAGCAACTCACTCTAAATGAGCAATTGTCTTATTGGCTTATATGGGCCTAACCGAGGTTTGGAAGAGTTATTTGGCCAAACAAAACCCGCAGCTACTGGCCCTTTCGGCAACAACCCGCGGAACATGGACTGAGGTCTCACCCGAGGTAGCAGGGGAAGGTGCTAGAACCCAGCTTCCACACCCTTGGGATGTCTTGATGTGGTCTGGAAGGTTCACACACAATTCTATAGCCTTGCACCACTCTGCTTCTGCGTAGATCTGTAACAAGGCAATTCCTTAATACTTATTATTAGTGAGTTTTTATAGATTAGATATATGGTTTACGGTCTTTAAGCAAACATTTACTAGAGATATCCAATTCACGCACCCAGAAAGATATAGATTTGCACAAACTTCAATATATAAGCATAAGCGCACAAATCAAATAGATGTATTAACCATAAATTAACCAGATCCACAATAATTTAGATTTAACACGGTATTTTAGAACCAGCTTATCTTTATTAATTCTTTTGCTATTACAACCAGATCTTCCCTGCGCACTCAACTGCAAGGGTCTATGCACACAGCTGTGGACTCTACCAGGACTCTGTGCACACAACTGCAGAGCCTCTATCTACCCACCAACACCCTCAACTCAGACTTACAGACACTTCAAGACTTTTTTGTTCAAAAATCCATTACATTCCAGATCCAAAAGTACTTACCAAAAAAAACTGACTCCTAACTCTAGAGCCTTGCTCTATTAATACATTTCCATGGTCTGCGAACCATGGGCAGGCTGAATTATTTTACATTATCTTTGGGCAGACAACCCTTTGACTTGACTCATTACAATTCGGCCTTTACCCTACTTTTACCCAAAATTGCGAGCTTTAAGCCCCAAAACTATTACACGGGCCCTCTGCTACCCAACCGTCCCCGAACAAAATCATCATGACTCATCTCGAGTGGCTCAGCTGGTGTGGTAATCTTTGCGTGAAGGTCAGTCAGCAATTTCTGCGCGTCGCTTGTGCTTGCAATGAATTTTTCCGCTATCCTCTATACCTGTTCTACGCAAGTCGCTGATGCTTCCGTATCACTTACAACTGCATGTCTGAGATCACCTACTGCTTGCATGTGTGCAAACTTTCCTTTGATGGTTGTGGAGACCATGAATGCTTCATCCAGCCAAGGCTAGATGCGTTCTTTAAGCACTGCCTCCTTTTTTCACGCAGCGTCAACTTGTGCCTTAAGAGCCTAGGCCTCCTTCATTTTAGCCAACCTCTACATGATAGCGACCGTCTGCGCAGCCCCTCAGGCAGTGTCATAAGCCTGCTGCAACTCCTGCGCTTCGATTTCAACTTGTTGTATGGTTGGGTCTTCCTAGAGGGAGGTGATCATAAGGAGGGATTGATCCAACAGTCCTGAGAAATCCTAGACAGCGCGTTTTATCATTTCCATTCATGCTTGAATTTCACCACGACGCTACTCCCGAATTTCTGGTGGTGTGGTCGGTTGTGCTTTAGCCTTAGCTCTGCAATTTGGAGATTTAACTCCCATTGAGTCTTCGTGGCCTCCTCTTGGGCTGCTTGGAATCCTGTGGCCATGTGATGAACCTTATCAGTTGTTAGAAGTTTGGTTGGGATAGCTAACTCCAGTACCTTGCTGCAAGCTTCCATCACGACCTATTCCATTTCCTGGTTGTGTGTGATCAAGTCATCTCACTGGAGACTGACCTGCTCCAGATTTTCCTTGTGCTCCATCAATGTTTGGAGGGTGTGACCTTCCCTAGCTCAAAGCTCAGTGGTTACCCCATCTTGTAGTTGGTACAGGGTTTCTCTAGGAAGAGTGGCCAGATTCAACCCCCAACTTTGCATGTCCCCCTCTACTTCTACTAAGACAGTGCCTGCTGGCAATGCTAAGGTGTTCATTACATTTGTACACACCATCTGCTCGGCTGGGGCTGTGGCCTCTATTAATTGTAGGATTACCCTGCCTGGGGGTCGCACATGTAACACCTGCAACTGCACTTGGATCTCCCCCAATATAGTTGTCTACTCTATGAGTAGGTTCGTCCATGCATCAGTAGGGACATTACTCGCCGGTTTGCTGCTGTCAATAAACTCTTTTTCCAAAGCTTTTGTTGTCTTTGACTTTCTGCATGTGTGTGATGATTCCTTGTTGCACAATCGCTTGACCTAGGGTGATTCTGTAATATGGTCTGTGCATTCTCGTATCTCCTTCTCTTGTTGCATGTCTTGTTTTGAGATTTCTTCGACTATTGCTTCCATGGACGCCTCCTGCTGTGAAGCTGCTTGTTGTTCTTGATGGATCTTTTTTGCCAATTGATTAAGACGCCGCTGGAATTCCTTTTTTCACTGTTGCGCTGCCATTTTTTCTAATACAGCCTTGTCTGGGGCACGCCACTCTAGAGGCCATGTTTCCAGTACCTCATAAATCTCATCGTCTATTGCAATGAACGGAAGCATGACCCATGATCGCTTTAGATCCTTCCATGCCCAGATATATAAGTTATGCATGTTCACTTTGAACTCAGTCGTGCTTTGCAAATTGTTGTAGATTTTTGAAGACTTCCGTGGCCTGCGAGCGATCCATGTATGGATACTCCCCTCTATGAAGGTCCAAAACACCTTGATGTCAAAAACCCTTGCTGCGTCCATTGTAACCGAGAGCGAAGTATACCGCACTGCTTCTAGTAGGCTATCTGCAATGCTGGGAAACTTTCTACCCTGCAACAGTTCTCCTGCAACCAAAAGGATTGATAGTAGCAACCATGCATAATAAAATGTCTTACCTTTGTCCTGTGCTTCCTAACAATTTGTCAAAAATTCGTCACATAAGAACTATGCCCAGTTGAACTGAACCCCATTCGTGCACTGTTCTGCAAGTGCAATGATAGGAGCTGGCACCTCATCTGCACAGCATTTCCTCATTAGTTTACTGGCTAGTAACTGGGTGGCAATTTGCACCCCTCGATATTTGATGCTTGCTATTGCATATCCCCGCTTCCACTTCTCCAACTTATATTTAGCCTTCATTGTTTCGGCGAGACCCACATCGCTACTTGTTCCAGCTATGTTTGTGGGGTCATTCCCTTTTACAGGCAAGTGGGTAATCCAGTGTACCAAATCAGCTGTGATAGGAATCAGCTCCTCCAACCAGAGATACCCATCATGTACCAGACATAGTAACTACCGGATAACAAAGATGGTGATGGCCGCACGGTGATAGTGAGGTATCCACCTTAGATTAAGTAGTCCCGCCTACTCCACACCTAGTAACCACTTCCGCGGTAGTAATTTGTCTTCAGTCAATTCGGGGAACTTGTCACTGTCTGCAAGGTCCCAATCTTCAAACTTGATGCTCAAAACTTGGCCCAACCGTAACCCATCAAACCTTATTTCATCCAGAAGAAGCAGGGTCTGGAGCGTATTCTTTGCAGCGTCCAAGTCCTTTGGTATCTTGGCCGTCCCGGTCCATGAGGAGATATATGGGGGTCGTGAAGGGATTTGGAAAGCATCCTCTTCATCCTCATCTTGTGCGTCAATCTGATCAATCAAAGCTTGCAAATTTTTGTCGTCCTCCTTAGGTTCGGTGGTGACTGCTTTGCCCTTTTCAACTCCTGATAACTTATTGAATCTCGGTGATATCCTGACTAGCCCCATTGTCTACTTATTTTTCTGAGGCCACGGAGTGTGTGGGGATTTCGGGAGTTCGGGGATTGTGGCGGCTTCATCTAGCTCCTCCTGGGTGGAGTATAGTTCTTCCACGAACTGTGCTCAGGTTCTCGCCATGGTACTCATGGAATACCTGGTAGCCAAGTGCTTGCTGGTCATTATTGGTTCAAATCTCAAAGATCCTAGTGTCGTCCACAGGTTGTTAGAGGAACATGAAATTTTGAATGGATCCCTTCCCTCCCCTTCCAGCTTATTAACAACATCTAGGTGGCAAATCTTTTTGTATCTAACTCGAAACTTTCATCTTAATGGCCCACCGCCCACTCCTCCCTGACGTAACTCAACTTTCTTGTCAGGAATAGTGGTGTTAACAGTCACCTCTCGACCTTTCTGCGTGGTAGCGCCATCCGTTGGCCGCAGTCGCGAGCTTGTGGACTGAATGACTCTGTACCAAACCCCTTTTCTAGGCTGGCCTCCTGTAGACTTGTTTATAGTCCCATGCCTCCTTTCAACTACTCGAGGTGCTGAGACTGTGTTGTCTAAAACTAGTCAGGTGGTCGCACTCCTAATGTGATTTTTGCCTACTAGCCCGAGCTGCAAGCACCTTTTGAGTGTCTTTGTAGCCATTAGTTCTTTGTGTGCCATTGTGTGGGGTGTAACCTTCCATAGGTGTGGTCGTAGCCATGATAGCAGGGTCGTGGCTCATTCCCGTTCTGCGGGATACCCGACCGGGCCTGATTCCCTTAGGTGTAGACTCACGCGACCTTTGTGGGCATCGCTACTTTTCATCTTGCTAAGTCCCTCCCCGACTAGCATGCTTTTCTTTCTTAGCCGTGCCCATAGTGCTTTAATTTCATGAGGCCTGCTCCTACCCCGCTTGTTTTGGGCTCCCATTTGTGCCTTTCTTTTATTATAGGCCCATCGCACCTGTGGTATCCACAACTTCCCAGTGGGTTGTTTTCTCGAACGGACATTAAGCATGCTTCCCCCTGTTCCCCTCCTGACTTTATCATGGACCACTGGTGAACTGGATTGCCCTCTAACCCATACACGCACCTGCCTCTGACATCTGTGCCGAATCTTTGGGCATGTATTCCATTCGTGAACCATTGTCATGCACGGTGTCTTTGCGGTTCCATCCTACGGTTGTTGTCTCAGAGTCGTCATTTCGCATCGGTCAGCTGGCGCCTCCTCCTTCGTGGCATCCTCATCAATTGGTTGCTCTCTAACCATCATGTTACAGTTTAGTGTTGTTACCTCATGCAATCAATTCTGCCATTGCTCTGTCTCTTCATCTAAGTCCGAGGTGTAGGAACTGTCACGGTCCCATGAGATTCTTCCATCCTCTGTCGGATTCACTCAGTCTTGATCCTGCACTGTGATCTAGTAGATACAATCCAATTCATCATCACTACCCTCGTCGCGCACTGGTTCGGTATAATGCACCCGTTCAGCTGGGTCCAGCGAAACCACTACACAGAGAGACTTTTTCTCGAATATCATTTTTCGTTTCTTTAGGTTGATGACTCCATTCATATCCATTACCCAGTCTATTCCTAACAATGTGGGATATCCACAATTTCTATGACCTCAAAATCAGTTTGTGTGCTTACACCATAAATATATACTATAACTACTTGCAATCTTCCCATTGGCATGATCTTCTGTTGATTTGCCATCCGTAATTGGATAGGAGACCATTGTAGTGCAAGCCTACCCATGCGTTCCCATGTCTGTTTAGGTAGGACATTTGCAGCTGACCCTAAGTATAGGACAACCTAATCCATCTCATAGTCCCCAATCTGGGCAGTCAATCGCATTTCCCGTCCAGTTCGCAACACATGCTTGTCTAGCTTCTGGACCATTCGAGGTTCATCCGATCCCGCGCACCTAGTTATCAACTCTTGCAATCCCTTCACTACGTTAGTATCCTGTAGTAGCTTCATGCATGTTTCTAAGAATGTAGTTAGCATAGAAGTACCCCTTTCAAGTTTTGTTCGCTCCTTGCTACCCGTCGTAGAAGCTTTCGTGAAGCTTTTCTTGGCTACCATAAAAGTTTCCTTTGTGCACTCCAAGTCAAATTCCAGTTGTTTAGTAGGGGCCCTGTGAACCCATGCATCCTCCTTTTGTTGCTTCCCCTTATCTTCTCCTATACTTGCATCACTTCTAAGCATCATATTCACGTTAGGTTCTTCCTTTTGCGGCTCAGCCTTCATCATTTGGACGTTCTAAGTGGGCATAGCCATAAGCACCGCTTTTTCCCGCATCTGCATAATTAACGTGGGGAAATCGACTGCTTCATGGTTAAACTAGTAATAGTACGGGAAACAAGCTCTAGTAGGGTTTGTGCAATCACACACATAATGCCATGGTCCCCCACAAATATAGCAGATTAATTGTCCCCATCCGCGTCAGGGTCCCATTCCCCCTCATCCCTATTCGCGTCCTTGAAATCTGCCTCGTGCTATTGCTGCGGCGGGATCCTACCTGCACGCCTCCATCTGCACCCTGTAAGCAGGTGTCCGATCCATAAACAACTCATAACTTCGGTATTTTCTTTCATCGTGGCCAATTGTCCTACAAAAGTTGCAGAATAACTGCTTGGTGGGGGTTGTCTTAGGTTCTGTAGTAGATGACAATTGTCTGTGGCATGCTTTCCTCCCACCTGACAAATCGCACACTAGAGTGCGAGCGCCGCGCTTGGCCCTGCCTAAACCTCTGGTCACAATGGTATTGGTCCCCCCACAAAGACTGGACAATGATCCTTATCGTGCCCATGGCCCTTACATTTGATACACCACACCTCTTCGCACAGTTTTGATCGAGGTGCTTGTCCTTGCTTCAAACTTCGCATCTCTAAGCATAGGTGTTGGGTCCCTATAATACTAGTGATTACCCCATTACTCCAGTACAACAAGATTCCAGTACGTCTGATACATTTAGCTAGCAAAATTATTCGTTATGGTACAAAGATCGCTTATACCTCTGTAAGAATTCCCAGCTAAAACAAAAGATTCTTATGGAATTGCACACTTCTCCCTTAGGAGGGCACTTAGGATTTTTAAAAACTTACCACAGGGTTAAGAAGGAATTTTTTTGGGATGGCCTTAAATCAGATATTCAAAATTTTGTGGCTGAATGTTTGGTTTGCCAACAAAATAAAGTTGAAACAATTAAGACATCGGGTCTATTATAACCTTTATCCATTCCAAGCCAATGTTGGGAGGAGGTTTCAATGGATTTTATCATAGGTTTACCCAAGTCTGAGGGAAAGAGTGTCATCATGGTGGTAGTTGACAGACTTACCAAGTATGCACACTTTTGTGCATTATCACATCCATTTAAAGCTAGTACAGTTTCTACTGCATTTATGGAAACAATTCAAAAGCTACATGGAAACCCAAAGATTATTGTAAGTGATAGAGATCCCATTTTCACGGGAAATTTTTGGATAGAATTATTTTCTTGTCTTGGTACTCAGTTAGCTCATAGCTCATCTTATCATCCTCAATCTGATGGGCAAACTGAGATAGTAAACAAATGTTTGGAAGGATATCTTCGTTGCTTTGTATCTAATAAACAGACACAATGGGTCAAATGGTTGCCTCTGGTTGAATGGTGGTATAACACTTCCTTCCATACAGCAACAAAAATGACCCCATTTATGGCACTTTATGGGTATCAACCACCATCCATCACATCATATTTAAGAGAAAATTCTAAGGTTCAGGCAGTGGAACATCACATCAAACATCAACAACAAGTCCTCCAACTCTTAAAGGATAACCTCGTTTTGGCACAGAATAGAATGAAACAACAGGCAGATCAACATTGCAGTGAAAGAAGTTTTGACGTAGGTGATTGGGTATTCCTACGGCTACAACCATATAAGCAAATGTCCCTCAATCAAGCTAAGAAGGATAATAAATTATCACCAAAGTATTATGATCCGTACAAGGTGTTTCAAAAGATTGGTACTATGGCATACAAATTGGAGCTTCCTGCAGCTTCTCGATTACACCCAGTTTTCCATGTTTCATGTTTAAAGAAGGTTATAGGCGACAAGCTCCCAGTTCAAACAATATTGCCAGAACTTGACGAGGAAGGAAAAGTTATATTGGAACCGGAAGCAGTTACAGAAACAAGAACTCGATAGCTACGAAATCGATCAATTTCAGAGTATCTTATCATGTGGAAGAACTTATCCGCTGAAGATTCCACATGGGAGGATGAGAATTTTGTGCAGAAGTATCCAGAACTACTCAAGCGTTGAGGACAACACTTTTTTGAAGGAGAGGGGCATGTTGGGTCCCTATAATACTAGTGATTACCCCATTACTAATGTAGTTATACCCCTTATTAATATTGTTGTGCCCCTACTACCCCCATATTGTTATTACTGTGCCCCATAGAATCCCTCTATTGTTATTTTTGTGGCTTTATATTATTATTGTTAGGTCGGCTAGATTATATTGTGAGTCCTTAGACTCCTATATATAGAAAGGAGCTTTTGTCATTTGAATCATCCAATAATTTTTCATTTATGTAATGTAAAGGAGGTTTCCCCCTCGAAAAGGCTGAATTCTAACGTGTTGATCTATCTTTTCTATCTTTTCTTGAGCTGGTTTCATAATAATAGGTTTTGTATCTGCACGTGGATTTGTTGAACTCCCAACCTCGGATCCTGTATTGGGGTTTCATGCAACCTCATTGCTGTTTCTAACGCTTTGGCTTGGGTTGAGATCTTTTGTTGTGACAGTTCTGTCCTCAAATGTGGTGTCAAAGACACCACAAACCACACGTAGTGCTGCGCATCTGTCAGCGTCATGTTAGCCTCGCAGATTGTTCTTTTCAATCACTAATCTAGGTCCCATGGGGTTTCACCAGGTAACATTGTGATCTCCTTGAACCCAATGACTGACTGCGTCTCTGATTTAGGCCAACCAAATTCCTTGTTCAATGCATCCTGTATCGTCGTTATTCCCGCATTCAAATAATGATTTGATTACTTTATATACCACGTTAGTGCATGGTTCTGCAGTGTGCTAACCAGAGTAGCCTTTTTGATGTTATCATCTGTTATGCCTTGGGCTTCCCATACAGCCCTTACCACAAACTAGAACTGACCTGGTTCCTCATTTCCTACACCCTTAAATATCGACAACTTGACTATGCTTGCCATCCCAACCCTCGGTGGTGGTGGAGTTGGAGGTGGAGTTGGTGAAGATGGATTTGATGTAGGTGAAGTGGGTGATGGCATGGACGGTGGTGGTATCAGTAGAATGCATTGCCCACTTAGCCAGACTACACTTCTCTGAGAGAGCCCTACGAGTTCCTCCTCGCTTTCTTGTGAGATGGAAATCAAAGGGCTATTCTCTAACCCTTCAGTTCCTCGGTAACCTCTTCTACTCCATGTTACGCCAGACATCAATAAACGCGCATAATCTATTTTTCACACGACAGCATCTTAATCCAAGTATTCAACGATTTGATATACTTACCCCATGGTCCTTGGAGAAAGTTCCTTTCTACTTCACTATAACTTACAGTTGTGTCAATCACGAACTTAGTGATAAACCATCCTATTACCCGATCCAACCAGTGATCTACTGCGTCTGCGATTTTATCTTCAGATGCTTCTAACCTGTGCACCAATTCTAGAGTCCACACAATAGGTTGATCTAGTCTGCACCTCCCCACACTGTCAGCTAACCTCATGATCCACTTGTACAATTCTGTCGAGAATGACACGAGGAAGATCTCATGGATGTCTATGTATATGTAACGATCCAACCACTGTTCTTTTGATATCTGCGGATTTCTGTTTTCTTGAACCATGAACTCGTGAAGTTTCTTCAAGCTCTTTCTTCATAGGGTTCCAGTGTTCCGACATCAGATATCCCTTAGGCAGATCTCAGTCCAGGCAACAAAACCATTTTTTGGCTTATATGGGCCTGACCTAATTTTGGAAGAGTTATTTGGCCAAACAAATCCCATAGCTACCGGCCCTTTCGGCAACAGCCCACGGAGCGCGGACTGAGGTCTCACCCGAGGTAGCAGGGGAGGGTACTGGAAGTAGGTTTTTGCACCCTTGGGATGTCTTTATGTGGTCTAGAAGGTTCGCATACCGTTTTACAACCTCGCACCACTCCACTTCTGCATAGATTTGGAACAAGGAAATTCCTTAATACTTATTATTAGTGAGCAGTTATAGATCAGATCTATGGTTTACGTTCTTTAAGAAAACATTTACTAGAGATACCTAGTTCGCGCACCCAGAAAGATATAGATTTTCATAAACTTCAATATCTAAGCATAAGAGCACAAATCAAACAGATATATCAACCATAAATTAATGAGATCCACAATAATTCAGGTTTAACACAGTATTTCAGAACCAACTTATCTTTATTAATTCTTTCGCTATTACAACTAGATCTACCTTGTGCACTCAACTGCAGGAGTCCGCGCACACAGCTATGGACTCTACCAGGACTCTGCGCACATAGCTATAGAACCTCTATCTACCTAGCAACACCCTTGACTCGAACTTACAGACACTTCAAGACTTCTTTCTTAAAAAACCCATTACATTCTAGATCCAAAAGTACATACCAAAAAAACTGACTCCTAACTCTAGAGCCTTGTTCTATTTATACATTTCCACAGTCCACAGAACATGGCTGGGTCGAATTATTTTACATTATCTTTGGGTAGACAACCATTTGACTTGACTCATTACAATTTGCACTTCGTGCATTTTGCGGAGCCTTTACCCTACTTTTAACCGAAATTGTGGGCTTTAAGCCCCAAAACCGTTACGCGGGCCCTCTGCTACCCAACATGTCCCAGTTTTCACTTTCACCTTGGCAAATCATGATTTTATCCTTGTAATTGATCAGATGAATGTAATTATGATGCTTAGCTTACTAGGGTATATTCATTTGGTAAAACAAATTCACGAGGTGTAATGTATCAGTTTGTTTGGGTTAGGGATAAGTCACTTTGACCACCCTATTTTCTTGTTATCAGTTCAGATTTTGTTGGAAATAGCTCCTCCTCTCATGGATTTGACTCCTTGAGCTTAGGATGAGTTGTTTGGGGTCTATATGATGCTTTCCCTCAGTCATTATAAGGGTTGGACTCAGTTGGATGCCTATGATTTGAGTAGACATCATTTTGTATCAGTTTCAGCAAAAGGTTAATGAAAAGTTATAGCTATTTCTTTGGGATCCATGTGGTATGATGTTTAGTTTAGTTTTCTTTATTGTGATCTTATGTTAGAATGTTGTTTGTACTTCATCAATCATTTCATTGCTTTTAAGTGGATGTGTTCAAGTTGATAAGCAGAACCCATAAATTTTATGCTCTGTTCTTGGGAAATATTCACAGTCTATGTTTTCTTCAGTTTAGGGAGAATCCATGTTGCTTACATGCTCTTTCTAACTCCGCACCTATCTTTAGTCACCTAACCCATCAAACCTTAGAGTGTTGAGCCTTGTGCCTACCTTGCCCCATTGAAAACCCTGCAATTTTGACCTAATTTCCTTTCCCTAACTGTTTGGCTCCTCCTGGTCCAGCAAAACACTTCAAAATCAAATCAAACCTTATGCTACTATACCTAGCCTAATATCAATTTCTAGATCCAGTCAAATTGGCTGAGATCCTTATGGATAGAGCCATCTCTTAGCCTAGTAGGGCTAGCTACTTGGCTAAGCATGGTTTGTGTTTACCATGGCATTGCCTTTCTTCATCCTGAGGTTCAATCCAAGTGCTAACATAGTGGCAACCATACTGGGCAACGAAAGATCAAAAAATAATCACCCCAGTAATATGTTTCATTTGAATTCTTAAGCTTGTGAATGATCAATTTTTGAATTTAATAGGCTAAATTGGAAAGTTGTAAAGCAATATCTTAAATTTCAAAAGACATACTGGCTTCCCGAAAGTACACTAGATCTAATCCATATCTGAATCCTCCAATCATTCTCAGTGATCCTCATAAAATCGGGTGAAAATCTAAGTAAGCTGCAGAGAAATCTAGTTTAGCTGGAGAACAATTAAGTGAGGATTTCATTCCTTGAGTTAATTCACTCCCAGGAAGGTTAGACACTTTGCAAGACATTAAGTTTGATATAAATTTTGAGCAAATTTTATTTCACAATAAATCTTTAAGTTGGATTGGTCAGACAATTTTTGATTCCTCTATATCTCTTTATAACCCCGTTCAAGACTTTTTTTCACACAATAAATCAGGGTCACAACTTATTCACACTCTTGATCATCTGCAGAACCTCTCTTCAATCTTAAACAATTAGGTACAAAATAAGACTCCTAGGCCATCTTTTGATTTTCAAAATACCTCGTTTTCATCTACTGCCACTCAAGCTATCTCTCACCCTCCGCCTTCTTCTTCACAGATTGTTCACACCACTCAAGCTATCATTAATCCCCCTTTGAGTATACCGAATATCCCAATCCTTGTCTTAAGTCCACCACTTCCTCGAACTCCAGTTATGGCTGCTCGATATGCCCACCTTGTTTTTCCTCAAAATCCTAGTTCCATGCCCCCTGATTACCAAACCAAAATACCTTTCTTCGATAACACACAAACTATTACAGCTCAATAGCATGTAGACAAGATGAATGATTTCTTTGACCTACATGAAGTTGAAATTGAAGATGTGATGACGAGGCTTTTTGTACAAAGTTTTGGAGGAGAAGTTTGGAAATGGTTCAAAGCCCTACCAGCAGCTTCTATCACTACTCTACCTATCCTCCAGAGGCAATTCCTAGATCGGTGGAAGGTGAAGAAAAATCCCCTTCAGATTTTGTCTGAATATGAGAACATCAAAAGAAACGTTGGCGAGAGTGTGCAAGACTATTGTGTGAGATTTAATGCAGTGTACAATGTTATCCCTACAAATATCAAACCACTAGAGGGATTGGCTTTGCTTAAGTTTCCAGATGGATTTGATGCCGATATGGCATATCAGTTGTGTGAATGTGATCCTACAACTCTATAAGACATGCAAAAGAATGTTGTGAACGTAGAAGAGAACTTTTTTGCCAAAAGAGCAAGAATGAGATCAGAGAAAAGAGTGACTGTGAAAGAAGAAGCATCTACTTCAGATGTAAAAATGGATACATTGATTTGAACAATAGAAAGGATGGTTGACCAATTTTCCATCACAGACAGACCTAAACCGCAGATCCAGAATCCAAACTTTAGAGGGAAGTAGCAACCCCAATTCCGAATCAAGAAAAAAGAGCAAAAAGCACCAGAACAACCAATGCAACAACAACAATAGATAAGAACTCCCTTATAGTAGAATTATGTTCAAGGAGTGGAAGAAGAAGAGGAGGAAGATCCGGTAATTGAAACAAATCACTTCTTCACTGTAGATGGTATGCCTATATTTCTGACCAAATATGACGAGCATGCAGAAAGTTCTCACACTCTAAAGGATGAGGACTACATCTTAGCAAATGATGTTGTTTTTGAGGCCGAATCTGATGATTATCAGAGTGGTTACATGAATGCTTTGAGCACACAACAGAGACAATATCCTTTGAGGAGCAGAGATGTATTGGTCAGTCCTATTCAGAAGAGGAAGGATGTTCAGTCAAAGAATGATCTCTCGAACATTCAGAAAAAAGGAAAGGAACATGCTGATCAGAATCCTAACAAGGTAAATCAGCCATCAACAAGTACAACTACAATAGAGAAAGACAATTAGAAAAAGGATAGTGCAACAAAGGAGCAAACAGATAAGAGGGACATCGATGTCAAAGAGGTAGAAAAAGTCACATCTTTTCATTTGGAAAGTGAAATTGCTAAATTAAAAGTGTCCATTCCTTTGACCGAGTTTGTTAAGAATAGCCATTACAAACACCATGTGTCTAGAATACTGCAAATTGATCCTTTTTCCAACATGGTGAATGTTGAGGATGATCACCTTGAACTTATTTTTGGTCTAGCTATAGAAGGTTAGCTAGAAGATAGAGAGGTCCCTCCCTTTTATTTGAGTCTTAGACTACATGAGTATATTCTTCATAATGCTATGCTTGATTCTAGGGCTTCCCACAATTTGATGCCAAAGGCTATCATGGAAAAGTTGGGCTTCGATATCACCAGAAAATATCATGATTTGTATTCATTTGATTCTGGTAGAGTTCACTGCATTGGTCTCATCAAAGATTTGGTGGTTTCCTTAGATCAAATCCCAGCCACGAATGTTTTGATGGACGTGGTAGTAGCTGATATACCACCTCGATTTGGTATGCTGTTATCTAGATTGTGGGGAGCCAAACTCAAAGGCACTTTACAACTTGACTTCTCTTATGCTACAATCCCTATTTTCGGTCAATTGAGGAAGTTGTATCAGGAAAAGAAGATGAAATATATGATCACTAGTAAAGAGAAGCCCATAAATCATCTGATAAATGTTGTACATACAAATTTAGAGTCTTTTGTTTTGTACACTGATAGTGGATTGAATAACGTAGATATTCAGCTTGTAGGAGTAGATGATATACCAGAAATTTCTGAAGGTTTTATAGTAGTTCTTAATCAAGAAAATAAAAAAGTGGCAATTCCTTTTGAGGAGCCTCCACAGGAGTAGAAAGTTAGTGAAGAACAACAAAATGAAGAAATGAGCAAAGATAAGATCGAAAAAAAAGAAAAATTCCAACATCTAGAAGATGAAAACGGCCTTTGGAGCATGGACTTCGATGGTGCTTTGGGTAAATATGGCGTAGGTATTGGAATTTGGATTCGAAGTCCTCTTTTCCAGCTAGACAAAGTCCCAATTAATGTTAGAGTGTGTTCCTATAAATTAGCTTTCAATTGCTCTAATAATGAAGCGAAGTATGAGCCATTGATTACAGGTCTAAAGATTTTGAAGAAGCTGGGTGCGAAATGGATTTTTGTTTATGGTGATTCAGAGGTAGTGATTAAACAAGTCAAAGGAGAATATCAAGCAAAACATCCATGGATGAGAGCTTATGGGAATGAAGTCCTAGATATCTTGGAAATGTTTCCAGAATACACATTGACAGTGGTGCCGAGAAGTCAAAACATTATTGTTGATTCACTTGCTACAGCAGTGAGAAATCTGAATATTCCAATGAATTAGTAATAATTTTGAAATTCATTTCAAACATAGGCCTAATGTTCTTGATAATTTGAGATATTGGAAAGTTTTCTGGGATGACAATGAAATTAATTCCTTTTTGTAGAATGAAGGGAAGTTTAAGAATGCTTTCATTGATGATGTTTGTGATTCTGATGAACAAGACATTGAGGTAAATCAGATGGATGTTTTATAGCTAAAGGATAATGTTATTCCTAGAGGTCTTATACCTTTAGAGGAGTTGTTTGATCAAGATGATGTGGCAAGAAAACCAACTTTGGTTCCTAATGACAAAGGAGTTGAAGATGTAAACATTGGGATAGCGGACCAGCCCAAGCTTGTTAAGATATCAAAAACATTATCTCCTGAAACAAAAGCTAAGTATGTTAAGTTGCTTTCTAAATTTTCTGATGTTTTTTCATGTGATTACTCAAATTTGAAAGTGTATGACAAGAACGTAATTCAGCATGCCATTCCTATCAAGCTGGATCAAAAACCCTTTAGAAAAAGGTTGAGGAGGATCAACCCAATGCTGCTGCCATCTATCGAGAAAGAGGTAAATAGATTGTTTAAAGCTGGTATCATTGTTCCAATTAGATTCTCTGATTGGGTTTCAAATTTGGTCCCGATACAAAAAAGACCAGAGAGATAAGGTTATGCATTGATTTCCGAAACCTAAATAAATTATCCATGAAAGATAATTATCCTCTTCCTAAGATGGATCATATTTAGGAAATTGTAGTGAGAGCATCACGGATGTCACTACTAGATGGCTACTCAGGTTACAATCATATTTTGGTGCATGAAAAAGACCAATACAAAACTACCTTCACAACACCATGGGGGACTTTTTAGTATGCCAAGATGCCATTTGGGTTGAAGAATGTTAGGGCCACTTTTCAGCAGGCCATGGATATAGCTTTCGCTAATGAGAAGGATGTTTTCTTAGTGGTTTACTTAGATGACTTGATAGTATTTTCTGGTTTTGATGATGAGAATTTACACCACCTAAGGATTGTTTTTCAGAAATGCAGGGAGTTCAGGATTTCTTTAAATCCAAAGAAGAGTCTTTTTGCCATGGAGGAAGGTAAACTCCTCGGTCATATAATTTCCAAAGATGGTATTCGCATTGATCCTTCTAGGGTGGAGGCAATTAAGCAAATATACTTTCCGCACAACAAAAAGGAGATCCAAGCCTTCAACGGTATGATGAACTTCTTACACAGATTTATACCAAATTTGGCTGAGTATTTGCATGAGTTAACTAATATGTTGAAGAAGGAAAACACTGTGAAATGGACCGAGGATGCCATGAAATCTTTTAACTTGGTAAATATTGCTTTGACCACAGCCCCCATTTTGATCAGTCTTGATTATACTTATGATTTTATTATATTTTAATTTGCATCTAAGCACACTCTAGTTGTGGTGTTGATGCAAAAGAAGGATCTGGTGGAGCAGCCCATTGCATTTTTCAGTCGGACTATTTTTTGGGTAGCGGATCCCCCGCGTAACGGTTTTGGGGCTTAAAGCCCAAAATTTTGGGTATTGGTATTGTAAACACCCTATGAAGTGCGCAGAGAGTGAATTGTAATGGGTCACGTCTACGGGTAGTCCGCCCTAAAATATTGTAAATTAATCTAGAATGTGTCGGCCTACCCATGGTCCACAAACCATGGGAATGTATAAATAAGAGCGAGGCTCTAAGTGTAGAAGGTAGCTTTTGTTGAGATCAGAAGTGTAGGGGTTTCTGAAAGTAATATTTGATCTAAGTCTAAGTTGCAGGTCGTAGTAGTATAAGAGGCTCTGCAACTATGTTTGCAAACCCCTGCAGCTATGTGCACAGGGTAGGAAGTGGATTGTAACTAGAAAAAGCATTAATAAAGATAATTTGGTTTTGGAATATTGCGTAACTATTTCTATATTCTGGTCTATGCATCTGTTTATGGTTTATGATTGCACATGTGTCTATTTATGTTAAATGATAACTGAAAGTATTGGGCCTACTTAATTTAATTCAAGATCAATAATAATACTAAGCACATAACGAGTAAAGAACATTCGCTCTCATCAATCTAATCATGCGAAGGTAGTTGCACTAAACAAACGGCTACGCGGAAGTAGCACAGTGCGTAGGATTGGTTCGCAAGCTTTCCAAACCTCATCAAGACATCCCTAGGGTGCAGAAACCTAGTTCCAGCACCCTCCCATGCTGCCTTGGGTGAGACCTCAGTCTGCGCTCCACAGACTATTGCCGAAAGGGCTAGTTGTTTCAGGATTTGTTTAGCTAAAACACTCTGAACCTAGGTCAGGCCCCATCAAGCCAACAAATGGTTTCGTTTCCGGGACTGGGATCTGCCTAAGGGATGTCTGATGTCGGAACACTAGAACCCTATGAAGAAGGAAATTGAAGATTGGTTGGATTAGAATCTTCATGAGTTCGTGGTACAGGAAAACAAAACCCTGCAGATATCTGAGAAGAGGTGGCTGGATCGCTACGTATATACGGAAATCCACCAGAGCTTCTTTGCATCTTTCTCTTCAGAGTTGTATGATTGGATCGAAAGGTTAGCCAACAACCAGGGAAGGTATAAGCTAGATCAACCAATAGTGTGGACTCCGGAGTTGGTGTGCAGGCTAGAGGCTTCAGAAGATAAGATCGCACTAGTAGTAGACCATTGGCCTGATTGGATAATAGGAGGGTTTATCATCGAATTTGTGATAGACATGATTGTAAGCTACAGCAAAGCAGAAAGACATTTTCTCAAGGGACCGCGAGGTAAGTACATCAAATCTCTGAATACCTAGATTAAGATGCTATTATGTGGAAAACGAGTGATTTGAATACATTAATGAGTCGAATGACGCAGAGTGGAAAGGTCTACAAAGGTATCAAAGGGTTAGGAAACAATCCTTTAATTTCACCTCCTCGAGCGAGCAAGGAAGAGTATGTATGGATTTCTCTAAGGAGTGCGGTCAGTTTGATAAGGCAACGCATTCCACAGTTACCATCCCCACGTATGCTGCCACCCATGTCACCTCATTTGCCTCCATCTTCACCCACACCACCTCTACCAAACCAATAGTTTAGCATGGCGAGCATGATCAAGCTAGTGGTATTCAGAGGAGTAGGGAATGAAGATCCAGATCAGTTTTGGTTTGTAGTAAGAGCAGTATGGGAAGCACGCGGGGTTACGGATGATAACATTAAGAAGGCCACATTATTAAGTGCGTTGCAGGACTACACGCTGACTTGGTATAACAAGCACTCGAATGATCACCCAAATGCAGGAATAGTGGAGATCCAGATCGCGTTGAATAGAGAATTTAGTTTGTCAAAATCCAAAACGTAGTCGATCATCGGATTTAAGGAGATCGCGATGCTGCCAGGTGAAACCCCATGGGATTTGGATCAGAGGTTGAAGAGTATGATCCACAAGGCTAATATGACACTGATAGATGTGCAACACCATGTGTGGTTTGTTTCGTCTTTGACACCACACCTGAGGACTGCACTATCACAGCAAAAGCTCTCAGCCCAGGTAGAAGCATTAGAAATGGTGATCAGGTTGCATGAAAAACCAATACAGGATCCAGGGTTGGGAGTCCAACAAATCCACGCGCAACTACAAAACCTATGCTTAGAGATGCAGAGCTTGAAGCAAGATAGGGTGCCCCGGCCAAAGGCACACGAAGAAGTGTGGTGCATAAATTGTAAAGGCTAGGTTCACGATAAGGACCACTGCCCAGTATTTGCGAACAATTTGGCGGGAGGAGGATTGATTCCATTGAGGCCAGAGGCACAGGTGGGCCCAAGTGCAGAACCTATGCTATGGTGTGCGATCTATCAAGTGGGAGGAAAACAAACAACATACAACTATCACCTATTGTAGAAATATACATAGACTCCGCAACAACTATTTTGTAACTTCTGTAGATCAGTAGGCCACGATGAGTGAAACTGTCGAAGTTATGAATTGTTAGTGGATCGAACACCTGCCTACAAGATGCAGATTGAGGCACAAGATTAGGATCCAGCTGCAGCCATAGAGCGTGGTGGATTCTAAGGGCGCAGACGAGGACGAGGAGGAATGGGACCCAGACGAGGGTGCGGACAGCTAATCTGTTATAATTATGGACTACCAAGGGATTACGCTCGCGATTGTACCAACCCAACAAGAATATATTGTCCGTACTATGAGCAGTTTGATCATGAAATGGTAGATTGTCCGACGCTGATCACACAAATGCATGAGAAAGGGGTACTACAGCCTACTCCAACTCAAAATATCCAAATGATGAGGTCGAAACCACGCGAAGAAGACCCTAACATGAACATGGTACTCAGAAGTGGTGCGACCATAGGGGAAGATAAGGGAAAGCAACCTGAGGGCGATACATGGGTTCATAAGGCTCCTACGAAGGAACCTAAGTTTGACTTGGAGCGCGCAAGAGAAATGTTTATGGAAGCTAAGAAGAGCTTAGTTAAGGCCTCTACTTCAGGCAATAAGGATCAACCAGACACAGGAATGGATCCTTCTATGCTTACTACCTTTTTAGAGACATGCATGAAGCTGCTACATGATAATAAGGCAGTTAAGGGACTACAAGAGCTGATTGCTAGGTGCGCAGGACCAGGGGAACCGCACATAGTTCGAAAGATGGGGAAGCATGCTTTGCACACTAGGAGGGGAATGCGGTTAGCAATGCAAATTGATGAATATGAGATGGATTAGTTAATCCTAGACCTAGGTTCAGACATGAACATGTTACGAAAGCAGGCTTGGGAACGCATGGGTAGGCCCGTGTTACAATGGTCTCCTATTCAATTATGGATGGTGAACCAACAAAATATCTTGCCCATGGGGAGATTGCAAGGGGTAACAATGGATATCGAAGGTGCGAGCACACAGATGGACTTCGAGGTAATAGAGATTGTAGATGACAGTGACCCTTATCCCATGTTTCTAAGAATAGACTGGGCCACAAATATGAATGGAGTCATCAACCTAAAAAAGCTGAAGATGATATTCGAGAAAAATTCCTTACGTGTAGTACTTCCAATGGATCTAGCCGAAGGAGAGCACTACACTGAACCCATGCATGATGATGGAGATGACGAGGAGCTAGATTGTATATACAAGATAACTGTGCGAAACCAGGATTGGCTAAATCTAACTACAGGTAGAAGGGTCTCGTGGGAGCGCGCAGGTTCTTGCCCTTCGAATTCAAACGAAGAAGATGAATGCTGGCACAATCAGTTGAGTGAAGTGATGACGCTAAATTTTAATATGATGACCAAATCATTGTGATGCGTAACCACCCAGGCTCTAGATCTACCCACATATGATGGATTGACAGCGGTGGATGAATTCTTCAACAAGTTTGAGGGTGCAGTACCAGAGCACTAGAGGTTCGATACATTAAATTGGGTGCTGCACGTGACACCTGCACGTTGGTGGGGAACACATGAAGGAAAATTTGAAACCTAGCATGGCTACAGGAGGATGATGTAGCTAAGGTTTGGTAAGCCGGAACTATGAATAACCGAGAAATACAATGGATGTGATGACCCGTGCACACACATCACAAAATGGACCAAAGCATATGGAGAAGAACCCCGGCCTAAATGGGTACACTTATTTTATCATACCCTGGATGTCATCCCAAGAAATTGGTATACCAAGACCGAACTCTGACATGGTACGGGTGAATGGGATATCTTGCACGAGGGATTTTTGTTAACGTTCTCATTTGAAGACCTATGGGTGGATACTGTTGATGATGCCCTGCAAGCTGTGAAAGCTTCCATTTTCAAAATACCATAGGAACCACAGGAAATAGTTCAACCAGTATGGTCACCTTAGTTAAGCCATGCCCTAGGATGTTACAACATGCTAGTGTAGGATGATGATGATGACCCTCGAAATATTAATATTCCAGAAACAGAAGGGAGTCGTGAAGTTTGAGGACCATCAATCGAGGACCCCGACATCACTGCACCATTGAAAACAAAATAGGTAAACATTGGTACAGAAGCGGAGCCAAAGTACGTGATGCTTTGGAACTATTGGGATGATGCCATGGTGGATAAGGTCATCGAGTTACTTCACAAATATCAAGACTTATTCCCGAACAAAATCACAAAGTTAAAAGGGATCCTCGGTGACCTAGGGATGATGAAGATAACTTTGAAACGAGATGTGAAGCTAGTTAAGCAATGTCCTTACCATTTGAATCCAAAGTATAAGGAAAAGCTCTATGAAGAATTAGACAAAATGTTTGCAGCAGGAATTATTGAACCAGTGGAAGAGTCCGACTGGGTGAGTTCTATGATAGTGTAGGAGAAAAAACAAAAGGGCGAAATTCGAATCTACGTGAACCTCTGAAAACTTAATGATGTCTGTGTTCACGATCCATTCCCGACACCATTTACAGATGAAGTATTGGAGAATGTTTGTGGATAGGAAGCTTACTCATTCATGGATAGGTTCTCAGGGTACCATCAGATCAAGATCACGCCAGAAGATAGGAGTAAGAAAACCTTTGCAACTGAATGGGGTTGTTTTCAGTACACTGTTATGCCCTTTGAGTTGAAGAATGCGCCAGCGATATTTTCACGCTTAGTGGTGGTCACGTTCAAGGAATTCATCCACAAGTTTTTCAAAGTTTATTTCAATGATTGGACTGTATTTGGGTTAGTCAAGAAACATATAGCGAGCTTACGGTTGATGTTAGATACTTGCTGACGACACCAGAATACGCTGAATCTTAAGAAGTGCACCTTCCTCATCCCCTTTGGAAATTTGCTTGGCCATGTGGTCTGCAGACAAGGCCTGATGATGGACCCTACGAAGATTGTTATCATACTCAATCTGGAAGCGTCGTGAAGTGTCAAACAACTCCGTACCACATTGGGGCACACTGGCTACTATCGAAAGTTTATTAAGAGATATACACAAATCACGACACCAATGGAATAGTTGTTGAAAAAGGACACTACATATTGTTGGAATGATGATTGTAAGAAAAGTCTGGAGATTCTCAAGGAAAAAATGGCATCCGCTCCCATTTTGGTTCTCCCAAAATGGGACATCAAATTTCATGTACATGTTCATGCATAGTGTATCGCGCTAGGTGCTATACTCACGCAGGAAGGAGTGGAAGGCATTTATCACCAAATCATGTTCGCAAGTCAACGGTTGTCCAAAGTCGAAAAGAACTACTCTACTATTGAGCGCGAGGGATTGGCAATGGTATACACACTCCAAAAATACTGCCACTATTTACTTGGTGGGCACTTCAAGATGTATACCGACCATTCCTCATTGAAATACCTGGTTAACAAGACTATGTTGGGGGGCGCATTTGTAGATGGTTGTTACTGTTTCAAGAAGATGACTTTGAGGTCATCGTAAAGCCGAGATGCCTAAACACAGGCCTAGATCACTTATCGGAAATTGAGAATGGTGACGAGCCAACAAATTTGGAGGATGGACTACCTGATGCACAACTCTATGCAGTGTATGTCACGAATGGCCACCTCAAGGATATAATCCATTTCTTAACAACACGGACTGTGCCGCAGGGATATTCAGTTCAGCAGAAGAAATAATTGGTGGTATGCACGACGGATTTTTCTGTTATCGAGGGGCACCTCTAAAAAATGGGAAATGACGAAATATTATGAAGATATGTACCTGAATTTGAACAAGGACAGATCCTCCCAAAAGCACATGGGGGGCTGCAGGAGGACATTATGCGAGACAGGTGACAACACAAAAGATTCTTCATGCCGGACTATGGTGGCCAACCCTACATTAAGACTCGAAAGCATATTGTCGGGCCTATGATGTATGTCAACAGACTAGGAAACCATCGCAAAGGGATGAGATGCCACTCAGTCCATAGGTGACGCTGCAACCATTGGAAAAATGCGTGATAAACTTCGTGGGGCCCATCACACCTCAAGGGAAGATAGGTGCACACTATATCATCACTACAATAGAGTACTTGACTCGATGGGTGGAAGCATAGCTGGTTAAGGACTGCACAGCTGCTATATCTACAAAATTTTTATTCGAAAACATGTTGACATGGTTTGGATGCCCGAAAATTCTAATGAGTGACCACAGAACACACTTCCTAAATGAAACTATCAGTGCACTCACTGAGGAATTCCAGGTGTATCATTAGCAAAGTATGTCGTACCATTTGCAAGAGAATGGCACAGTAGAAGCATTCAACAATATTTTGGAGACTACGTTGACCAAAGTATGTAACGCGTAGTGAAACAATTGGGATTTGCGCATACCTGCCGTGCTATGGGCATACCGAACCACATGCAAGAAATTGACGGGTCAGACACCTTTTAGGTTAGTCTACGGCATGGTAGCTATCATGCCCATGGAATACATTGTACCCAGTTTGTGGATAATAGCGATGATAGGCATGGCAGATCACGAAGCCTTGGAAGAGAGGCTCGCACAACTGGAAGAACAGTTTTTGGTGGGATTCCATCAGCAGGTAAAGAAACAGCGCGAGAAAACTTGGCACGACCACCATATAAAGTTGCGCACATTCAAAGTAAATGATTTAGTATTGGTGTATGACAACAAGTTCAAAAAAATCCCTGGAAAACTCTGAATGCATTGGTTGGGACCATACGTAGTCAAAGATGTTATAGACGGAGACGCAATCTAGCTCGACAAGCTTAATGGAGAGCCATTCCCAAGAAGAGTAAATGGTAGTTGTCTGAAACCCTACATAAGTGGGCTGGTTGCCTGACTAACTGACCAGAGCATAGTCTTAGCACTCCAAGTAGTTGAAATATGGCGTGGGACTATAAATGAGTATGCAGGAAAGTTGCATGGAAACAGGGTTCCACATAGGGCGAGCCTATCGCAAGCATTGCGGTCGTGCATAAGGGGCTACACTATGGCATAGACAGGTTGGAAATTGACCATTGAGGTCACTGTTCATGACAAGATGGTTAATTTAAGACAACGAAGAGCGGACAGCAGGAAATTAAGACACGAAGTGAGAACTATATTTGAAATGATCTACCGGCAATATCGCATTAATGAGCCAAAAAAGGAGGGAACAGTGAAATTTGAAAATCAAGAGGCCTATAAATCACAGCTAGTCCTCCACTAAACAAACCATGGCACCTTCAGACTTAATTTATTGCGCTATTCGATAAATATGGACTCATCCAACTTCGTTGCTTTGAGAATAATCCTAGTGGTTGCAACATTGCCAAAAGAGATGCAAGACCTTCGGGATAGTGTAATGCCAATAGCCGAGGTCGCCATGCCAAGCCCAATGGTAGCGGTGGGTGATGTGCCATAATTTCCCAGACAGATAGTAAGACCGGTCCGGATGTCGCCGTGAAACCTATGGTCTGGTAAGCAATCTATGAAAGATAATGGTGATATGGTGAATGTTAAGATGAAAGACAAGATTCCATTGAAAAGCGCGTCCCTAGGTCTCGTGCCCACAACAATACTTGAAGATTGGGACCTCACGGACAGCAACATCTCTCTTGAAAAAATGCAACACAAGCTTTAGTAGACATTGAATATATTGGACCAGAGACCACAAGCTTGCTGCTCTTGCAGAAAAAGTTCATGCCTTTTACATCTCAGCTAGACCAAAAATCTTACGAGGGATCACTTTGTGTTAACTGAGAAAAGTAGAATGAGCATCATCAGTTATGTGAATTAGTAGGGGAAATGGAGCAGGAGCTTGAAGAAGTGTTGCAGGAGGCAAGGATGGAGCAACAGAGTGTAGTGCATCACTCATAGGGATGGTGGACCATGAAGCCTTGGCAGCGCGTCTCGCTGCATCGACGAGTGACTCGGGACGAGTCACGATGATTTTGTTGGGGGCCTGTTGGGTAGTGGATCCCCCGCGTAATGGTTTTGGGGCTTAAAGCCCACAATTTTGGGTATTGGTATTGTAAAGGCTCCACAAAGTGTGCAGAGCACGAATTGTAATGGGTCAAGTCTAAGGGTAGTCCGCCCTAAAATATTGTAAATTAATCTAGAATGTGTCGGCCTACCCATGGTCCGCGGACCATGGGAATGTATAAATAAGAGCGAGGCTCTAAGTGTAGAAGGTAGATTTTGTTGAGATCGAAAGTGTAGGGGTTTCAAAAAGTAATATTTGATCTAAGTCTATAAGTCTAAGTCGCAGGTCATAGTAGTGGAAGAGGCTTTGCAGCTATGTGCACGAACCCCTGTAGTTGTGTGCACATGATAGGAAGTGGATTGTAACTGGAAAAAGCATTAATAAAGATAAGTTGGTTTTGGAATATTGCGTATCTGTTTCTATATTCTAGTCTATGCATCTGTTTATGGTTTATGATTGCGTGTGTGTCTGTCTATGTTAAATGATAACTGAAAGTATTGGGCCTACTTAATTTAATTCAAGATCTATAATAATACTAAGCACAAAATGGGTAAAGAACATTCACTCTCGTCATTCTAATCGCGTGAAGGTAGTTGCACTGAACAAACAGCTGCGCAAAAGTACTGCAGTGCATAGGATCGGTTTGCGAGCTTTCCAGACCTCATCAAGACATCCCTAGGTTGTGGAAACCTAGTTCCAACACCCTCCCATACTACCTTGGGTGAGACCTCAGTCCGCACTCTGCAGACTGTTGCCGAAAGGGCCAGTAGTTTCGCGATTTGTTTGGCTAAGACACTCTGAACCTGGGTCAGGCCCCATCAATCCAACACTATTAGAGATGCTTCTCTTCACTATAACATCATTAAGAAACAAGCTTTGGCTCTTATAAAGTCATTGAAGGATTTTTGAGTTTACATTTTGCATTCGCATACCATAGCATATGTTCCCAACGCAGCTATCAAAGGTGTCCTCATGCAAACTGATCTGGAAGGAAGAAGAGGTAAGTTGATAGCAGTGATGTTAGAGTATGATCTCGAGATTAAGACCAAGAAACTGATCAAAGGCCAAGGCTTGGCAAAACTCATGGTTGAGTCGAATCTTCATGCTCTAGATATAAATCTTATTGCAGCAATGTCAGATGATGAAGATGGTGGCACACTCATTCAGGTATCAGAGATATTTCTCAACTCACCTTGGTATTATGACATAGTATATTTTCTTCAACATATTTCTCCTCCTCCTGGAATGTCAAAAAGTAAAGGTAGATCACTAAAGTTGAAGTCTGTAAAATTCTGCATTTTAGATACTGCTCTCTATTGGAAAGATTCGGGAGCGGTTCTTCTTAATTGTTTGGTTGAAAATGAAGCTCAATAGGTAATGAATGATTTTCATCGAGGATATTGTGAGGGTCACCTGTTTTGGAAAACAAAAGCTAATAAAATCTTGTGAGCATGGTATTGTCACACGGAATGAGTCGATCTTGCGGACAAGATAGACCTTCCTAGAATCTAAAGAAGACCTAATGACAAGCAAACCAACCAGACACTATCTTTCTCTAAATATGCTTTAATAAACAAAGGCAAACAAGTGTTTTTAGGGCCTACCTTAGGTCCAACGCAAGTTTGTGGATGCCCTCGCTCCTTCGATCCAAATGAGCTCCTTTATCGCGAATCTGCAATCACAAACAAGGCAAACAAATTAAATAGCACCTGAAAAGCCAATATCATAAAACATATTTAACATGAAAGTCAAGGAGTTCATGAAACAAATAACATGAGATACTTGTTGAGAAAAATGAGTTTGATTGTATTAATTCAAAAGAAGAAGAACTTTAAAACCTGTGCCTTGACGCTGTACAAGCTCCTCCCAGGGTCCAGCAAGAAGTCTCCTCTACTTTGACAAGCTTCACTCACTTCCCAATGGAACCAAGAGGTATGTGATCTCTCCTCTCAAGCTCAACTAAGAAGTCCTAATTTCACCAGCATTTACCCTCAAAATGTTCAACTTCTAACCTCTCTATCAACCAGCCCAATGCCTTAATTTATAGTGCAATGGAGGGAAGTTACTAGGTCCTCCTTCAAAGGGATATCTCCTCTCATCAATGGATTAGATCCTTCTCTTTTGGGATGCATGAACCACCTCAGAGCGAACAATCCACGTCAAAATTCCTTCTAGAATCCTCTAGAATTAACCCAAAGTGAGTTTTTTAGAATAAACTTGCGCCTTTTTTACTTTCACAGGGGTCCGCACCTACTCCTTTAGGGACAGAGCGGGCAGGTCCTCAGTTTTTATGAACAGGTGGTGCGGGACCGCAGGTACCAATGAGAGAAAGTGTGGAACCAGAGTTTTTATTGATTTTCAATGTCTTTCTCTCATTTTCAAAGCTTGACTTGAAGAGCTGAGGTCTGAGACTTGCTTAGGAGGACAGTACAAGGAATGATAGACCCATACTGACTGCAAATAATCATGGTGACGATATTTTTGTGTAACAGGTATTATTGGCCATCGTTATTTTCAGACTTGTATAAGACAGTCATGAGCTACCACAAATGTCAAGTTTTTCAGGGAAAAAGGAAGTTGCATCCTCTTCCTTTGAAACCAATTGTAGTTAATGCACCATTCTAGCAGTGGGGGCTTGATTTCATGGGAGAAATTCATCCTACATCATCAGCACAAAAAAGATGGATTTTGACAGCTACCGATTACTTCACCAAATGGATCGAAGCCATTCCAACAAGCCAAGCTACAGACACGATAATTATTTAGTTTTTAGAGTCCAATATCTTGTCTCATTTTGGTTTCCCTCATAAGATTATTACAGATAATGCAACAGTGTTTAAGTCAAAGAGAATGGGGAGTTTTACAACAAATACAAAATCACATTGGGTCATTCCATGACATACTATCCGCAGAGCAATGGACTAGATGAGTCTTCAAACAAATCCTTCGTAAACATTATTAAGAAGTTGTTGGAGGTAAATAAAAAGAATTAGCATCGAAATCTTGTCAACGCTTTGAGGGCCGATAGAGTGAGAAGTAAGAAATCAATAGGTATGTCACCTTTTGAATTGGTTTATGGTATTGATACAATGTTTCCTACATCCCTTGCAGTCCCCGTTATGAGATTATTGCAAAAAGCCGACAGTGAACAAGATGATATTCAGCACCGAATCAATCAAATGGTTCACCTTCAACAAATGAGGGAAGATGTTTCTCAAAACACTTTCCAGATGTAAGAGAAGATAAAGAAAATTTATAACTGCAAAACCAAGGCAGAAAAGGTTCAGCTCGAATATGTAGTCTTGCGATGGGACACACAAGATGAAGAAAAAGGGAAACATGGTAAGTTTGACAATCTGTGGAAAGGACTTTATAAAATCTCAGCCTATCGAAGACAAAATGCATTTTTATTAAAGGAAATGGATGGTCAAGAATATTCAGGAGGATGAGTGAATGGTAGGCTCCTGAAACACTATTATTTCTGATGCAGCTTGCTGAAGTTGTTTCATTGTCATTGTATATACCAGTTTTCTTTCCTTTCAAGTTTTGAAGTACAATGTCATTTGATCTTGGGGCCCAAAGTGAAGGATATAAAGCTTAAATGTTTTGTGTTGTGTTTAGCTGGTTTTTGAGTCAGCTTAGAGTTAGTTGTGAGTCAGTCGTCAGTTTGTATAGAGTCATTTTTCAAAAGTTTCAAAAAGTTTTCAATCTTTCATTTGTTTGACTGTATTGGCCCAATGAGCTAGGCACTTGGTCTATGGTGTTCTTGACACCTCCAAGCTGCTGCCATCCCCAATAACGCCAATGTTAGTGTCATTATATGCATACTTCCATCAGGGATCAAATCTTATCTTTACATTTTCATTTTGGGTGTCTCATACTTTTTTTTTAATCATTCCACTAGGTCATGCCAAAATGGTCCCCTGCTGGTTTCCTTATTCTCAGAAAATCAAATTTTTCCCTCATAACCTACATTTGGTGACCCATCTTCATGTTGCATTCAGTTATGGTTTCAGTTGTGTTATTTTTATAGTTAAGGAAGTTATGTCTCCATTAGGTCTTAGGGTCCATTTCCAAGGTCAAAAGCATAGTTTCAGTGTAAAAGAGGGCAGCAAAGGTAGGAGGAAGACCAATAAACAAATAGTGAAAGGTAGCAAGTTATGGTTACTCTACAAAGTTTCCATTTCACTGATGTAATTTTCATCTCAAAAACATGTTTTTGAGATGAAAACTGAGTATTTTAGTTTGTTTTTATTTTTTGATGTAATTCCATTCATTCTATGTAATAATTATTCCCAAGCTGCCCAAGCATTTCTCCTTGCTGCAAGAAATGAGCCATTGAAGAAATTACCTCAATCAAAGCTTCATCCACCTAAAAAGAGATAGAGAAAGAGAAACATTAGATAGAGATTTGAAAACAAAATAAAAAGTTCCAAACAAACGTTATAAAGTGGGGTTTTTCTTAAGAAAAATCAAAATCATCCTCTATATAAAATTTCAAAAGAATTTTTCAAAATACGCTAATTCTTTGCACCCTAATCTCTCCTTGGCAAAGAGGAAATTGAGTGAAGGTGAAAAACATTAGAAGGGCGCGCTTGCTGAGGGTGCTACGTGATGGGAGGAGTCGTTGCACACCTATGAGGTGAAGGGCACATTTTACCATTCGAGCTAGAGTAAAATGCAACAGTGCTGCACGCATGTGAGGTGAAGGGCGTGGTTGTTGAGAGCATTGTGCACTGGCACTTGCTGCTATGCGTTTGTCCAGAGGAGCTTGGAAAACCCTAAGAGAGCCAAAACACCACCTCCTTCATTTTCTCAAAGCCACAAAAGTTTCAACTACCTACATTCAACAAGTAAGTGGCTCGGTATCTCTTTTTCTCCATCAATTAAGCAAATTGGCACCCTAAAATTTGAAACCCTAGCAAAGCTCCCTTGCATGCTTCCAAAATCACTTCCTTGATCAGAGTTGCAGTACTTCTTATACTTTGTCACCTTCCAATCATCCTGACTGTATTTCACTCCACCTCCTCACTGTTTCACTCATCTTGGCATATATATTAGCTCCTCAAGTTTTCACCTATAAATCATGGCAGAATACAGTAGTTCAGACGAAGTGGAAAGACAGCTCAAGAGGCCAACCAAGAAAGGAGGGAGAATTATCAGATTTGAACCCACTGATACAATAGAACTGTTGGCATCATCACTTGCAGTATCATGTTTCAGGCACATGGGTTGTTTAGAGTTTTGCCAAAGGATTGAGGCGATGAATTTTCATCAGCAATTAACCAAGCAGTTCATCCTCAATCTGCAAAATGACCAGGTCACTTTAGGCGGGGTCACATTCACTATATCTCCAGCCATCATATCACTGGCCACTAGAATTCCAAATGCAGGAGAGAAATGGTTTAAACCAGAAAATCTGCATCACAGTTTTTATGAGCCATATCTTAAGACAAGGTTAAACAATGATAAGAAAATAATTTTCCCTTTCTCTTATCTTTTGGAAAAATATGTGCCATTAATGAAGATCATCATGAGGTATTTCACATATGAGGGCAGGTTTTCCAAACTATACTCATACCATATCAGGCTTCTCATGCACTTTACAAGGGTAAGAATGCTCAATTTGCCATATTACCTTTTCAGGACTATTGACAAGATGACATACATCGCTCAGAAAAGGGATCCAACTCATCAAATGAATGATATTTTCCTTTATTCTCTTATCAAAATGGTAGTCCTCCATCACTTAGATCAACTAGGAATTACTTGGGAAACCCTCATAGCTAATGAAATATTCAATGAATCATCTAACTCAGCTAGCTCCCCACTTTCCTCCATCATCCTCCACTCATCCATCTACTTCTTCTCATCCACCATAGCATACTTATCACTCATCCTCAATAGGTCATTCTTCACTGGACACCTCCACACCATCTACATCACCATTTCATGTAGCCATTCATTCACCCAATAGAGATGACTACAGTGATGAGGGATGTGATGAGCATGATGACAGTGAGGTACATGATGAGCATGATGACAGTGAGGGACATGATGTACACACTGAGCATGGTCAGAGTAGTATACCATAGAGGAACAGTTGGTATCCATTTGCGTTCACCTATCAGAGGGGAAAGAGGTAGGTGTTTACCCCACGGAAAGTGGGAAGGGCCTTGCCTTCATCATCAACATTACAATTTAAAGGGAAGGAGAAAATGCTAGAGGAAGTAGAGGTTAAACAGCAGCATGAAGAACATGACATTGGAAAGGAGTTTCTCCATGTGGACACTAGAGATAAGGAAGGAAACAAATCTTCTCAAGTTTCCTTGAGAGCAAAGGATGCCAAAATCAGGGAGGTTGAGGTCAATTTACAAAGAGCCCAATATGTTATCTCCTTTTATGAACAAGGGAACAAGCAGCTAGAAGTTAAGCAGGAGTTGATCCAAATCAAGTACATAAGGGTAAAGAGGGAAGATGAGAAAGCCAAATTTCATCTTGATGAGGCTGATGGAGATTATGGAGAACTAGATGATGAATAGGGACAAAGAAAAAGGCCAAGAACAAGAGGATTGAAAAAAGCCTTAGAGCTTGAAATACAAAAAGTGGCAGAATTGGAGGAGCAGCTCACTCTAAATGAGAAATTGGTCAAGGACATAGCTGAAAACAGAGAGTCTTATCTTGAGAAAGTGAACACACACTTAGAGACCCTCTTGGACAAAGCAAACAGAGATGATGAGTTTCAAAGGAAGATGGCCAAGTATTATGCAAGGAGAAACTACATGGCAAGGAGCAAGCTCGAAAGTGCTCATGAAAAAATTGACAAATTGACCAAGCAAGAGGAGAGGAGGAAAATTGGCATGCTTGTTGATGAATCCATACATGCCTATAGTCTTTGATCAGTCACAAAAACACATTTTTGGGCATGATGGACAATTTTTTAGTTTGAAGGAATTTGTTGTGTTTTTCAGTCCAATTTTTACACAGTCATGATAGCCAACACATGCAGCACCATGGGCATTTCTCTCTTTTTTGGGGCATCTAATGAGGAAATGGTGAGAATTTTTGGATTCACAGTGATGAGCACGTGCACCCTATGCATTTTCTAACGATTTGGAGTAGAATTCGTTGACCAAAAGGGCCAAAAACCCTCAAAAAATGACCTTTCTTCCCTCTTTTTGGCCTGGGCGATGCATGCTGAGCTATGTTGGGAGAATTGACTTTTGATAGGGAAAATAAAGTCCAAATGAAAAAATTTAAGATGTTCTGAAAAGTAGTCAAGCAGATCTTTCCAACAAGATGTTGTGGGCCCAATATGGACATCAAGAAGGCCTCCAAAAGTGTAGTTGAATTTGAAGGGCACACCTTGCATTGGTGTTGCACGCCTAGCACTGGTGCTGTGCATTTGACAGTTTGTCTAGACTTTCACTATTTTGTCCTAGTTTTCACTTTCACCTTGGCAAATCATGATTTTATCCTTTTAATTGATCAGTTGAATGCAATTATGATGCTTCTAGAGCTTACAAGGATAGATTCATCAGGTAAAACAAGTTCATGACGTGTAATGTATCAATTTGTTTGGGTTATAGATGATTTACTTTTACCACCCTATTTTCTTGTTAGCATTTTAGATTTTCTTGGAAACAGCTCCTCCTCTCATGGATTCGACTCCTTGATCTAAGGATGGGTTTTTTGGGGTCTATATGATACTTTCCCTCAGTCATTGTAAGGGTTGGACATAGTTCGATGCTAGAGCTTTGAGTAGACATCATTTTGTATCAGTTTCAACAGGAGATTGATGAAAAGTTGCAACTATTTCTTTGGGATCCATGTGGTATGATGTTCAGTTCAGTTTTCTCTATTGTAGTCATATGTTAGAATGTTTTTTGTACTTGATAAATCATTTCATTACTTTTAAGTGGATGTTTTCAAGTTCATAGGTAGAACCCATAACTTTTATGCTCTGTTTTGGGGAAATATTCACAGTCTATGTTTTCTTCAGTTTAGGAAGAATCCATGTTGCTTACATGCTCTTTCTAGATTCTCACCTATCTTTAACCACCTCACCCATCAAACCCTAGAGTGCTCAGCCTTGTACCTACCTTGCCCCATTGAACACCCTACAATTTTGACCTAATTTCCTTGCCCTAACTTTCTGGCTCATCCTGATCCAGCAAAACCCTTCAAAATCAAATCAAACCTTATACTACTATACCTAGCCTAATATCAGTTTCTAGATCTCGTCAGATTGGTTGAGATCCTTACGGAGAGAGCCCTCTCTTGGCCTAGTAGGTCTAGCTAATTAGATAAGCATGATTTGTGGTTACCCTGGGATTGCCTTCCTTCAGCCTGAGGTTCAATCCAAGTGCTAACATAGTGGCGACCATACTGGGGACCAAAAGATCAAAAAATAATCACCAGTAATATGTTTCATTTGAATTCTTAAGCTTGTTGATGATGAGTTTTAGAATTTAGTGGGCTAAATTGGAAAGTTGTAAAGCAATATCTTAAATTTCAAAATTAGACATAATGGCTTCCCAAAAGTACACCAGATCCAATCTAGATATGAATCTTCGAATCATTGTTAGTGGTTCTCATAAAATTCGGCAAAAATCTAAGAAAGCTATAGAGAAATCTAGTTTAGCTGGAGAACAATTAAGTGAGGATTTCATTCCTTGAGTTAATTCACTCCCGGGAAGTTTAGACACTTTGCAAGACATTAAGTTTGATATAAATTTTGAGCAAATTTTATTTCATAGTAAATGCTTACTCTATATCTCTTTATAACCTCGTTGAAGATTTGTTTTCATGCAAAAAATCAGGGTCACAGCTTATTCACACTCTTAATCATTTGTAGAACCTCTCTTCAAACTTAAACAATTGGGTACAAAATAAGACTCATAGGCCATCTTTTGATTTTCGAAATACCTCCTTTGCATCTACCACCACTCAAACTATCTCTCACCCTCTGCCTTCTTCTTCATAGATTTTTCACACCACTCAAGCTATCGTTAATCCCCTTTGAGTATACCAAATATCCCAATCCTTGTCTTAAATCCACCACATCCCCCACCTCCAGTTATGGCTGCCCGATATGCCCCCTTTGTTTTTCCTCAAAATCCTGGTGCCATGCCCCCTAGTTACCAAACCAAAATACCTTTCTTCGATGGCACCGAAACTATTACACCTCAACAACACATAGACAAGATGAATGATTTCTTTGACCTCCATGAAGTTGAAATTGAAGATGTGATGATGAGGTTGTTTGTACAATGTTTTGGAGGAGAAGTTCGGAAATGGTTCAGAGCCCTACTAGCAGCTTCTATCACTACTCTACCTATCCTCCAGAGGTAGTTCCTAAATCGGTGGGAGGTGAAGAAAAATCCCCTTCAGATTTTGTCCGAATATGAGAACATCAAAAGAAATGTTGGCATGAGTGTGCAAGACTATTGTGTGAGATTTAATGCAGTGTACAACGCTATCCCTGCAAATATCAAACCACTAGAGGGATTGTCTTCGCTTAAGTTTCCAGATGCATTTGATGCCAATATGGCATATTAGTTGTGTGAACGTGATCCTACAACTCTAGAAGACATGCAAAAGAATGTTGTGAGCGTAGAAGCAAACTTGATGACTAAAAGAGCAAGAATGAGATCAGAGAAAAGAGTGACCGTGAAAGAAGACGCATCTACTTCAGATGTAAAAAGGGATACATTGATTCAAACAATGGAAAGTATGGTTGATCGGTTGTGCATCATAGACAGACTTGAACCGCAAATCCAGAATCCAAACTTTAGAGGACAACAATAACCCCAATTCTGAATCAAGCAAAGAGAGCAAAAAACACCAGAACAACCAACACAACAACAACAATAGATCATAATTCCCTTACATCAAAATTATGTTCAAGGAGTGGAAGAAGAAGAGGAGGAAGATCGGGTAATTGAAACAAATCACTTCTTCACTTTAGATGATATGACTATATTTCTGACCGAAGATGAGGAGTATGCAGAAAGTTCTGACACTCTAAAGGATGAGGACTACATCTTAGCAAATGATGTTGTTTTAGAGATCAAATTTGATGATTATCAGCGTGATTACATGAATGCTTTGAGCGCATAGCAGAGACAATATCCTTTGAGAAGCATAGAAGTACCAGTCAGTCCTATTCGGAAGAGGAAGGATGTTCAGTCAAAGAATGATCTCTCGAATAATCAAAAAAAAGGAAAGGAGCATGTTGATCATAATCCTAGCAAGGTAAATCAGCCATCAACAAGTACAACTGCAATGGAGAAAGACAATCAGAAAAAGGATAGTGCAACGAACGAAAAAATAGATAAGAGGGACACCAGTGTCAAAGACGTACAAAAAGTCACATATTTTAATTTAGAAAGTGAAATTGCTAAATTAAAATTTTACATTCCTTTGACCGAGCTTGTTAAGAATAGCCATTACAAACACCATGTGTCTAGAATACTGCAAATTGATCCTTTTTCTGACATGATGAATGTTGAGGATGATCACCCTGAACTTATTTTTGGTCCAATTATAGAATGTCAACTGGAAAATAGCGAGGTGCCTCCCTTTTATTGGGGTCTTAGAGTGCATGAGTATATTCTTCATAATGCTATGCTTCATTCCGGGGCTTGCCACAATTTGATGCCAAAGGCTATCATGGAAAAGTTGGGCCTAGATATCACTTGAAAATATCATGATTTGTATTGATTTGATTATGGTAGAGTTCACTGCATTGGTCTCATCAAATATTTGGTGGTTTCCTTAGATCAAATCCCAGCCAAGAATGTGTTGATTGATGTGGTAGTAGCTGATATACCACCTCGATTTGGTATGCTTTTATCTAGATCGTGGGGAGCCAAACTCAAAGGCACTTTACAAATTGACTTCTCTTATGCTACAATCCTGTTTTTGGTAAATTGAGGAAGTTGTATCAGGAAAAGAAGATGAAATATATGATCACGAGTAAAGAAAAGCCCATAAATCATCCTATAAATGTTGTACATACAAATTTAAAGTCTTTTGATTTGTACACTAATAGTGGATTGAATGATGTAGATATTCATCTTGTAGGAGTAGATGATGTACCAGAAATTTTTGAAGGTTTTAGAGTAGTTCTTAATCAAGAAAAGAGAAAAGTGGCAATTCCTTCTGAGCAGAATCTAGAGGAGCAAAAAGTTAGTGAAGAACAACCAAATGAGGCAACCGACAAAGATAAGATTGAAACGAAAGTAGAATTCCAACATCTGGAAGACAAAGACGGCCTTTGGAGCATGAACTTCGATGGTGCTTTGGGTAAATATGGTTAAGGTATTGGAATTTGGATTCGAAGTCCTATTTTTCAACCAGACAAAGTCCCAAGTAATGTTAGAGTGTGTTCCTATAAATTAGATTTTTATTGCTCTAACAATGAAGCGGAGTATGAGGCATTGATTACAGGTCTAAATATTTTTAAGAAACTAGGTGTAAAATGGATTTATGTTTATGGTGATTCAGAGTTAGTGATTAAACAAGTCAAAGGAGAATATCAAGTGAAACATCCCTAGATGAGAGCCTATTGGAACACAGTCCTAGATATCTTGAAAATGTTTCCAGAATACACATTGACAGTGGCGCCGAGAATTCAAAACATCATTGTTGATTCACTTGCTACAGTAGTGAGCAATCTGAAAACTCCAATGAATTCTAGCAATAAGTTTGAAATTCATTTCAAACATAGGCCTACTATTCCTAATAATTTGAGATATTGGCAAGTTCTCTGCTATGACAATGAAATTAAATCCTTTTTGCAGAATGAAGGGAAGTTTAAGAATGCTTTCATTGATGCTGTTTGTGATTCTGATGAACAAGGCATTGAGGTAAGTCAGATGGATGTTTTACAGCTGAAGGATACTGTTATTCCTAGAGGTCTTATACCTTTAGAGGAGTTGTTTGATCAAAATGATGTGGTGAGAAAACCAACCTTGGTTCGTACTGACAAAGGAGTTGAAGATGTAAACATTGGGACAGCAAACCAGCCCAAGCTTGTTAAGCTATCAAAAACATTATATCTCGAAACAAAAGCTAAGTATGTTAAGTTTCTTTCTGAATTTTCTGATGTTTTTGCATGGGATTACTCAGATTTGAAAGTGTATGACAAGAACATCATTCAACATACCATTCCTATCAAGCCGGATCAAAAACCCTTTAGACAAAAGTTGAGGAGGATCAACCCAAAGTTGTTGGAATCTATCGAGAAAGAGGTAAATAGATTGTTTAAAGCTGGTATCATTGTTCCAATTAGATTCTCTGATTGGGTTTCAAATTTAGTCCCGGTATGAAAAAAGACCAGAGAGATAAGGCTTTCCATTGATTTTTGAAACCTAAATAAAGTATCCCTGAAAGATAATTATCCTCTTCCAAAGATGGATCATATTCTGCAAAGAGTAGTGGGAGCATCATGGATGTCACTACTAGATGGCTACTCAGGTTACAATCAGATTTTTGTGCACGAAAAAGACCAAGACAAAACTGCCTTCACAACACCATGGAGGACTTTTCAGTATGCCAAGATGCCATTTGGTATAAAGAATGCCAGGGCCACTTTTTAGCGGGCCATGGATATAGCTTTTGCTAACAAGAAGGATGTTCCCTTAGTGGTTTACTTAGATGACTTGACAATATTTTCTGGTTCTAATGATGAGCATTTACACCACCTAAGGATTTTTTTTCAGAAATGCAGTGAGTTCGGGATTTCTTTAAATCCAAAGAAGAGTCTTTTTTCCATGGAGGAAGGTAAACTCCTTGGCCATATAGTTTTCAAATATTGTATTCACATTGATCCTTCTAGGGTGGAGGCAATTCAACAAATAGACTTTCCGCGCAATAAAAAGGAGATCCAAGCCTTTAATGGTAAGATGAACTTCTTATGTAGATTTATACAAAATTTGACTGAGCATTTGTGTGAGTTAACTAATATGTTGAAGAAGGATAGCACTGTGAAATGGACCGAGGATGCCATGAAATATTTTAACTTGGTAAAGCTTGCTTTGACCACAGCCCCCATTTTCATCAGTCTCGATTATAATCATGATTTTATTATATTTTCATTTGCATCTGAGCACACTTTGGCTACGGTGTTGATGCAAAAGAAGGATCAGGTGGAGCAGCCCATTGCATTTTTCAGTCACACTATTAGAGATATTGATCTTTGCTATAACATCATTGAGAAAAAAGCGTTGGCTCCTTTAAAGGCATTGAAGGATTTTCGAGTTTACATTTTGCATTTGCATACCATAGCATATGTTCCCAACCCGATTGTCAAAGATGTCCTCATGCAAGTTGATTCAGAAGGAAGAAGAGGTAAGTGGATAGTAGCGATGTTAGAGTATGATCTTGAGATTATGCGCATGAAACTGATCAAAGGTCAAGGCTTGGCAAAACTCATGGCTGAGTCAAATCTTCATGCTCTAGACATAAATATTATTGCAACAATGTCAGATGATGAAGATGGTGGCACACTCATTCAGGTATCAGAGATGTTTCTCAACTCATCTTGGTATTTTGATATAGTATATGTTCTTCAGCATCATTATCCTCCTCCTCGAATGTCAAAAAGTAAAGGTAGATCACTAAAGCTGAAGTCTGCAAAATTATGCCTTTTAGATTTGCTCTCTATTGGAAAGATCCGGGAGGGGTTCTTCTTAATTGTTTGGTTGAAAATGAAGCTTGGCAGGTAATGAATGATTTTCATCAAGGAAATTATGGGGGTCACCTGTTTTGGAAAAAAATAGCTAATAAAATCTTGAGAGTAGGGTATTATTGGCCATCTTTATTTTTAGACTTGTATAAGACTATCATGAGCTGCCACGAATGTCAATCTTTTCAAGGAAAAAGGAAGTTGCTTCCTCTTCCTTTGAAACCAGTTGTAGTTAATGCATCGTTCCAGCAGTGGGGGCTTGATTTCATGGGAGGAATTCATCCTACGTCATCAGCATAGCACAGATAGATTTTGACAGCTACCGATTACTTCACCAAATGGATCTAAGCCATTTCGACAAAGCAAGCTACGAACACGATAATTATTTAGTTTTTTGAGTCCAATATCTTATCTTGTTTTGGTTTCCCTCCAAAGATTATTACAAATAATGCAGCAGCGTTTAAGTCAAAGAAAATCATTGCATTTTGCAACAAATAAAACATCACATTGGGTCATTCCACAGCATGCTATCTACAGGGCAATGGACTAGCTGAGCGTTCAAATAAATCCTCGGTAAACATTATTAAAAAGATGTTGGAGGTAAATAAAAAGAATTTGCATCGAAAGCTTATCAATGCTTTGTGGGCCGATAGAGTGAACAGTAAGAAATCAATAGGTATGTCACCTTTTGAATTGGTTTATGGTACTAATACAGTGTTTCCTACATCCCTTGTAGTCCCAGTTATGAGATTATTGCAAGAAGCCGACAGTGAAGAAGATATTCATCGTCAGATCAATCAAATGATTCACCTTCAACAAACAAGGGAAGTGGTTTCTCAAAACACTTTCCAGCTATAAGAGAAGATAAAGAAAATTTATGACTGCAAAACCAAGGCAAAAAAGTTTCAGCTGGAAGATGTAGCGCTGTGATGGGACACATGAAATGAAGAAAAAAGGAAACATGTTAAGTTTGACAATCTATGGAAAGGACCTTATAAAATCTCAGCCTATCAAGGACAGAATGCATTTTTATTAAAGGAAATGCATGGTCAAGAATTTTCAGGAGGACCAGTGAATGGTAGGCTCGTGAAACACTATTATTTCTGATGCAACTTGCTAAAGTTGTTTCACTATCACTGTATATACCAGTTTGCTTTCCTTCCATGTTTTGAAGTACAATGTCATTTGAGCATGGGGCATGAAGTGAAGGCTGTAAAGCTTAAATGCTTTGTGCTATGTTTAGTTGGTTTTTGAGTCAGCTTAGAGTCGGTTGTGAGTTAGTCCTCAGTTTGTATCAAGTCATTTTTCAAAAGTTTCAAAAAGTTTTCAGTCTTTCATTTGTTTGACCATATTGGCCCAATCAGCTAGGCACTTGGTCTACAGTGTTCTTGACAACTCCAAGCAGTTGCCATCCCCAATAAGGCCAATGTTAGTGTCAGTATATGCATACTTCCATCAGGGATCAAATTTTATCTTTGCAATTTCATTTTAGGTGTCTCATACTTTTCTTTTTATCATTCCACTAGGTCATGCCAAAATGGTCCCCTGATGGTTGCCGCCTTCTCAGAAAATCAAATTTTCCCTCATGAGCTACATTTGCTGACCCATCTTCATGTTGCATTTGGTTATGGTTTCAGTTGTGTTATTTTTAGAGTCAAGGCAGTTATGTTTCCATTAGGTCTTAGGGTCCATTTCCAAGGTCAAAAGAATAGTTTTAGTGTAAAAAAGGGCAGCAAAGGTAGGAGGAAGACCAATAAATAAATAGTGAAAGGTAGCAAGTTATGGTTATTGTACAAAGTTCTCATTTTAATGATGTAATTTTCATCTTGAAAACATGTTTTGAGATGAAAACATAGTATTTTAGTTTGTTTATATTTTTTGATGTAATTCAAGTCATTGTATGTAATAATTGTTCCCAAGCTACCCAAGCATTTCTCCTTGCTGCAAGAAATGAGCCATTGAAGAAATCAGCTCAATCAAAGCTTCATCCACCTGAAAAGAGATAGAGAAAGAGAAACATTGGATAGAGATTTGAAAACAAAATAAAAGTTCCAAACAAACATTATAAAGTGGGTTTTTTCTTACGAAAAATCAAAATCATCCTCTATATAAAATTTCAAAAGCATTTTTCAAAATTCATTAGTTCTTTGCACCCTAAGCTCTCCTTGGCAAAGAGTAAATTGAGTGAAGGTGAAAAAAATCAAAAGGGTGTGCTTGCTGAGGGTGTTGTGTGCTAGGAGGAGTCGCTGTGCACCTGTGAGGTGAAGGGTGCATTTGCTCGTTCGATCCAGAGTAAAATACAATGGTGTTGCGCGCCTGTGAGGTGAAGGGCACGCTTTCCAAGAGCGTTGAGCACTGGCACTTGCTGCTACACATTTGACCAAAGGAGCTTGGCAAGCCCTAGGAGTGCCAAAACACCACTTCCTTCATTTTCTCAAAGCCACAAAAGCTTCATCTACCTGCATTCAACAAGTAAGTGGCCCAGTATCACTTTTTCTCCATCAATTAAGCAAATTGGCACCCTAAAATTTGAAACCCTAGTGAAGCTCCCTTGCATGCTTCCAAAATCACTTCTTTGATTATAGTTGCAGTACTTATTATACGTTGTCACATTCCAATCATCCTGACTATTTCACTCCACCTCCTCATTGTTTCACTCATCTTGGAATATATATTAGTTCCTCAAGTTTTCACCTATAAAGCATGGCAGAATACAGTAGTTCAGAAGAAGGGGAAAGACAGCTCAGGAGGCCAACTAGGAAAGGAGGGAGAATTATTAGATTTGAATCCACTGATACAACAAAACTTATGGCATCATCACTTGTAGTATCATGTTTCAGGCACATGGGTTGTTTAGAGTTTTGCCAAAGGATTGAGACGGTAAATTTTCATCAGAAATTAACCAAGCAGTTCATCCTCAATCTGAAAAACAACCTAATCACTTTAGGCAGGTTAACATTCACTATATCTCTAGTCATCATATCATAGGCCACTAGAATTCCAAATGCAAGAGAGAAATGGTTCCAACAGAAAAATCTGCATCACAGTTTTTATGAGCCATATCTTAAGACAAGGTTCAAAAATGATAAGAAAAGAATTTTCCCTTTCTCTTATCTATTGGAAAAATATGTGCCATTAATTAAGATCATCATGAGGTATTTCACATGTGAGGGCAGGTTTTCCAGACTATACTCATACCATATCAGGTTTCTCATGCACTTTACTAGGGTAAGAATGCTCAATTTTCCATATTACCTTTTTAGGAGTATTGACAAGATGACATACATCGCTCAAAAAAGGGATCCAACTCATAAAATGCATAGTATTTTCCATCATTCTCTTATCAAAATGATAGTCCTCCATCACTTAGATCAACTAGTAATTACTTGGGAAACCTTCATAGCTAATGAAATATTCAATGAAACATCTACTCATCCAACTCCCCACTTTCCTCCATCAAATCCACTCATCCATCTACTTCTTCTCATCCACCACAACATACTTATCACTCATCCTCAATAAGTCATTCTTCACTAGAAACCTCCACACCATCTACATCACCATTTCATGTAGCCATTCATTTTCCCAATAGAGATGATGAAAGTGATGAGGGATATGATGATGATAGTGAGGGACATGATGAGCATGATAGCGATGAGGGACATGATGTACACAATGAGCATGGTCAGAGTAGTATACCACAGAGGAATAGTTGGCAACCATTTGCTTTCACCTATCAGAGGGGAAAGAGGCAGGTGTTTACCCCATGAAAAGTGGGAGGGGCCTTTCCTTCGTCATCAACATTACAAGTTAAAGGGAAGGAGAAAATTGTAGAGGAAGCAGAGGTCAAATAGTAGCATGAAGAACATGACATTGGAAAGGAGTTTCTCCTTGTGGACACTAGTGATGAGAAGGGAAAAAAATCTTCTCAAGTTTCCTTGAGAGCAAAGGATGCAAAAATGAGGGAGCCTGAGGTCAATTTATAATGAGCGCAATATGTTATCTCCTTTTATGAACAAGAGAACAAGCAGCTAGAAGTTAAGCAAGAGTTGATGCAAATCAAGTACATCAAGGTAAAGAGGGAAGCTAAGAAAGCCAAATTTCACCTTGATGAGGCTTATGGAGATAATGGAGAGCTGAATGATGAACAGGGACAAAGAAAAATCCAAGAACAAGAGGATTGAAAAGGGCCTTAGAGATTGAAAGGCAAAAAGAGGCAGAATTGGAGAAGCAACTCACTCTAAATGAGCAACTGGTCAAGGACATAGCTGAAAACAGAGAGTCTTGGCTTGAGAAAGTGAACACACACTTAGAGACCCTATTGGACAAAGAAAACAAAGATGTTCAGTTGTGAAGGAAGATGGCCAAGTATTATGCAAGGAGAAACCAAGTGGCAAGGAGCAAGCTCAAAATAGCTCATGAGAAAATTGACAAATTGACCAAGCAAGAGGAGAGGAGGAGACTTGACATGCTTGTTGAGGCATACCTACATGCTTATAATCTTTGATCAGTCATAAAACACATTTTTGGGCATGATGGACCATTTTTGAGTTTGAAGGAAGTTGCTATGTTTTTCAGTCCATCTTTTACACAGCCATGATAGGAAAACGCATAGCGCCATGGGCACTGTGCTCTTTTTTTGGGCATCCAATGAGGAAATGGTGAGAATTTTTGGATTCATGGTGATGCGAACATGTACCCTGTGCATTTTCTAAGGATTTGGAGGAGAATTGGGTGACCAAAAGGGCCAAAAAACCTCAAAAAATGACCTTTCTGCCCTCTTTTTGGCCTGGGCACTGTGTGCTGAGTAGTGTTGGGAGAATTGACTTTTGACAAGGAAAATGAAATCCAAATGCAAAAATTGAAGATGTTCTGGAAAGTAGACAGGCGTAGATTTTCAAAAAGTTATTGTGGGCCCAATTTGGACATCGGGAGGGCCTCCAAAAGTACAGTTGAATTTGAAGGGCGCACTTGGCATTGGCACTGTGCGCCTATCACTGGTGTTGCGCGTTTGACAGTTTGTCCAGACATTCACTATTTTGTCCTAGTTTTCACTTTCACCTTGGCAAATCATGATTTTATCCTTGTAATTGATCATTTGAATGTAATTATGATGCTTCTATAGCTTACTAGGGTAGATTCATCAGGTAAAACAAGTTCATGATGTGTAATGTATCAGTTTCTTGGGTTAGGGATGAGTCACTTTGACCACCCTATTTTCTTGTTAGCAATTCAGATTTTGTTGAAAACAACTCGTCCTCTCATGGATTCTACCCCTTAAGCTTAGGATGAGTTGTTTGGGGTCTATATGATGCTTCCCCTCAGTCATTCTAAGGGTTGGACTTAGTTGGATGCTTATGCTTTAACTAGACATCATTTTGTATCAATTTCAACAAGAGATAAATGAAAAGTTGTAGCTATTTCTTTGGGATCGATGTGCTATGATGTTTAGTTCATCTTTCTCTATTGTGATCATATGTTAGAATGTTTTTTGTACTTCATCACTCATTTCATTTCTTTTAAGTGGATGTTTTCAAGTTGATAGGCAGAACCCATAACTCTTTTGATCTGTTTTGGGGAAATATTCATAGTCTATGTTTTCTTCAGTTTAGGAAGAATCCATGTTTCTTACATGCTCTTTCTAGCTCCTCTGCTGCCTTTAATCACCTCACCCATCAAACCCTAGAGTGTTGAGCCTTGTGCCTACCTTGCCCCGTCGAACACCCTGCAATTTTGACCTAATTTCTTTGCCCTAACTATTTGGCTTGTCCCGATCCAGCAAAACCCTTCAAAATCAAATCAAACCTTGTGCTACTATACCTAGCCTAATATCAGTTTCTAGATCCAGTCAAATTGGTTGAGATCCATACAAAGAGAGCCCTATGCTAGCCTAGTGGGGCTAGCTACTTGGCTAAGCATGGTTTGTGGTTACCCTGGAATTGCCTTCCTTCAGTCTGAGATTCAATCCAAGTGCTAACATAGTGGTGACCATACTAGGGAACAAATGATCAAAAATTAATCACCCCAGTAAGATGTTTCATTTGAATTCTTAAGCTTGTGGATGATGAGTTTAGAATTTAATGGCTGAATTGGAAAGTTGTAAAGCAATATCTTAAATTTAAAAATTAGACATACTGGTTTCCCGAAAGTACACCAAATCCAATCCAGATTCGAATCCTCCAATCGTTGTCAGTGATCCTCATAAAATTGAGCAAAAATCTAAGAAATTTGTAGAGAAATCTAGTTTAGCTAGAGAAAAATTAAGTGAGGATTTCATTCCTCGAGTTAATTCACTCCTGGGAAGGTTAGACACTTTGCAAGACATTAAGTTTGATATAAATTTTGAGCAAAGTTTATTTCGCAGTAAATATTTAAGTTGGATTGATCAGAAAGTTGTTGATTCCTCTATATCTCTTTATAACCCAGTTGAAGACTTGTTTTCACACAATAAATCAGCGTCACAACTTATTCACACTCTTGATCATTTGCAGAACCTCTCTTCAAACTTAAACAGTTGGGTACAAAATAAGACTAATAGGCCATCTTTTGATTTTCAAAATACCTCCTTTGCATCTACTGCCACTCAAACTATTGCTCACCCTCTGCCTTCTTCTTCACAGATTATTCAAACCACTCAAGCTATCGTTGATCCCCCTTTGAGTATACCAAATATCCCAATCCTTGTCTTAAATCCACCACTTTCCCCACCTCCAGTTATGGCTGCCTGATATGCCCCCCTTGTTTTTCCTCAAAATCCTAGGGCCATGCCCCCTGATTACCAAACCAAAATACCTTTCTTCGACGACACCCAAACTATTACAGCTCAATAGGACGTAGACAAGATGAATGATTTCTTTGACCTCCATGAAGTTGAACTTGAAGATGTGATGATGACGTTGTTTGTACAATGTTTTGGAGGAGAATTTCAAAAATGGTTCAGAGCCGTACCAGAAGCTTCTATCACTACTCTACCTATCCTCAAGAGGCAGTTCCTAGATCGATGGGAGGTGAAGAAAAATCCCATTCAGATTTTGTCTGAATATGAGAACATCAAAAGAGATGTTGGCGAGAGTGTGCAAGACTATTGTGTGAGATTTAATGTAGCATACAATGCTATCCCTACAAATATCAAACCACCAGAGGGATTGGATTTGCTTAAGTTTCCAGATGGATTTGATGCTGATATGGCATATTAGTTGTGTGAACATGATCCTACAACTCTTGAAGACATGCAAAGAATGTTGTGAGCGTAGAAGCGAACTTGCTGGCTAAAAGAGCAAGAATGAGATCAGAGAAAAGATTGATTGTGAAAGAAGAAGCATCTACTTCAAATGTAATAATGGATACATTGATTCGAACAATGGAAAGGATGGTTGACCAGTTTTCCATCACAGACAGACCTGAACTACAGATCCAGAATCCAAACTTTAGAGGGCAGCAATAGCCCCAATTCTAAATCAAGCAAAGAGAGCAAAAAGCACCAGAACAACCAGTGCAACAACAACAACAACATATCAGGACTCCTTTATAGCAGAATTATGTTCAAGGAGAGGAAGAAGAAGAGGAGGAAGATCAAGTAATTGAAACAAATCACTTTTCACTACATAGGGTATGCCCATATTTCTAACCGAAGATTAGGAGTATGTGGAATGTTCTAACACTCTAATTGATGAGGACTACATCTTAGCAAACGATGTTGTTTTGGAGGTCGAATCTGATGATTATCAGCATAGTTACATGAGTGATTTGAGTGCACAATAGAGACAATATCCTTTGAGGAACAGAGATGTAACGGTCAAGCCTATTCAGAAGAGGAAGGATGTTCAGTCAAAGAATGATCTCTCAAACAATCAGAAAAAAGGAAAGGAGCATGCGGATCAGAATCCTAGTAAGGTAAATCAGCCATCAACAAGTACAACTACAATAGAGAAAGACAATTAGAAAAAGGATACTGCAACGAAGGAGCAAACAGATAAGAGGGACATCGGTGTCAAAGAGGTAGAAAAAGTCACATCTTTTAATTTAGAAAGCGAAATTTCTAAATTAAAAGTGTCCATTCCTTTGACCGAGCTTGTTAAGAATAGCCATTACAAACACCATGTGTCTAGAATACTACACATTGATCCTTTGTCTGACATGGTGAATGCTAAGGATGATCAACCTAAACTTATTTTTGGTCGAGCTATAGAAGGTTAGCTAGAAGAGAGCGAGGTCCCTCCCTTTTATTTGTGTCTTAGACTGCATGAGTATATTCTTCATAATTCTATGCTTGATTCCGGGGCTTCCCACAAGTTGATGCCAAAGGCTATCATGGAAAAGCTAGGCCTGGATATCACCTGGAAATAGCATGATTTGTATTCACTCGATTCTGGTAGAGTTCACTGCATTGGTCTCATCAAAGATTTGGCGGTTTCCTTAGATCAAATCCTAGAAAAGAATGTTTTGATGGATGTGGTAGTAGCTGATATACCACCTCGATTTGGTATGTTGCTATCTAGATCGTGCGGAGCCAAACTCAAAGGCACTTTACAATTTGACTTCTCTTATGCTACAATCCATATTTTCGGTCAATTGAGGAAGTTGTAACAGGAAAAGAAGAGGAAATATATGATCACTAGTAAAGAGAAGCCCATAAATCATTCGATAAATGTTGTACATATAGATTTAAAGTCATTTGTTTTGTACACTGATAGTGGGTTGAATGACATAGATATTCAAATTGTAGGAGTAGATGAAGTACCAAATTTTTTTTAAGGTTTTAGAGAAGTTCTTAATCAAGAAAAGAAAAAAGTGGCCATTCCTTCTGAGCAGCCTCCATAGGAGAAGAAAGTTAGTGAAGAATAGAAAAATTAAGCAACTTGCAAAGATAAGATCGAAACAAAATCAGAATTCCAACATCTGGAAGATGAAGACGGCCTTTGGAGCATGGACTTCGATGGTGCTTCGGGTAAAGATTGTGCAGGTATTGGAATTTGGATTCAAAGTCCTATTTTTCAACCAGACAAAGTCCCAAGCAATGTTAGAGTGTGTTCCTATAAATTAGATTTCGATTGCTCTAACAATGAAGCAGAGTATGAGGCATTGATTACAGGTCTAAATATTTTGAAGAAACTAGGTGCAAAAAGGATTTCTGTTTATGGTGATTCAGAGTTAGTGATTAAACAAGTCAAAGGAGAATATCAAGTAAAGCATCCGCAGATGAGAGCTTATAGGAACACAGTCCTAGATATCTTGAAAATGTTTCCAGAATACACATTGACAGCGGTGCGAAGAAGTCAAAACATCATTGCTGATTCACTTGCTACAACAGTGAGCAATCTAAAAATTTCAATGAATTCTAGCAATAAATTTGAAATTCATTTCAAACATAGGTCTACTGTTCCTGATAATTTGAGATATTTTCAAGTTTTCGGGGATGACAATGAAATTAATTCCTTTTTGCATAATGTTTAAGAGTGCCTTCATTGATGATGTTTGTGATTCTAATGAACAAGACATTGTGGTAAATCATATGGATGTTTTACAGCTGAAGGATAATGTATTTCCTAGAGTTCTTATACCTTTAGAGGAGTTGTTTGATCAAGATGACATGGTGAGAAAACCAACCTTGGTTCGTACTGACAAAGGAGTTGAAGATGTAAACATTGGGATAGCGGACCAGCCCAATGTTGTTAAGTTATCAAAAACATTATCTCCCTAAACAAAAGCTAAGTATGTTAAGTTTCTTTCTGAAATTTCTGATGTTTTTGCATGGGATTACTCATATTTGAAAGTCTATGACAAGAAAATCATTCAGCATACCATTCCTATCAAACCAGATCAAAAACGCTTTAGACAAAAGTTGAGGAGGATCAACCCAAAGTTGCTGCCATTTATCGAGAAAGAGGTAAATAGATTATTTAAAGCTGGTATCAATGTTCCAATTAGATTTTCTGATTAGGTTTCAAATTTGGTCTTGGTATGAAAAAAGACTAGAGAGATAAGGTCGTGCATTGATTTCTAGAACTAAATAAAGTATCCCTGAAAGATAATTATCCTCTTCCTAAGATGGATCATATTCTACAAAGAGTAGTGGGAGCATCACAGATGTCACTACTGGACAACTAGGTTACAATTAGATTTTGGTGCATGAAAAAGACCAAGACAAAACTACCTTCACAAAACCATTAGGGACTTTTCAGTATGCCAAGATGCCATTTGGGCTGAAGAATTCTGGGGCCACTTTTCAATGGGCCATGGATATAGCTTTTGCTAATGAGAAGGATGTTTTCTTAGTGGTTTACTTAGATGACTTGACAATATTTTCTGGTTCTGATGATGAGAATTTACACTACTTGAGGATTTCTTTTCAGAAATGCAGGGAGTTCGGGATTTATTTAAATCCAAATAAGAGCCTTTTTGCCATGGAGGAAGATAAACTCCCCGGTCATATAATTTCCAAAAATGGTATTTGCATTGATCCTTCTAGGGTGGAGGCAATTTAGCAAATATACTTTCCGCGCAACAAAAAGGAGATCCAAGCCTTCAATGGTAAGATGAACTTCTTACAGAGATTTATACCAAATTTGGCTGAGAATTGGCATGAGTTAACTAATATGTTGAAGAAGGGCAGCACTTTGAAATGGACCAAGGATGCCATGAAATATTTTAATTTGGTAAAGCTTTCTTTGACCACAGCCCCCATTTTGATCAGTCCCGATTATACTCATGATTTTATTATATTTTCTTTTGCATCTGAGCACACTATGGGTATGGTGTTGATGCAAAAGAAGGATCAAGTGGAGTAGCCCATTGCATTTTTCAGTCGAACTATTAAACTTTGCTATAACATCATTGAGACACAAGCTTTTCCTCTTATAAAGGCATTGAAGGATTTTCGAGTTTACATTTTGCATTTGCATACCATAGCATACATTCCCAACACAGCTGTCAAAGATGTCCTCATGCAAACTCATCCAGAAGGAAGAAGAGATAAGTGGATAACAACAATGTTATAGTATGATATTGAGATTAAGCACATGAAACTAATCAAAGGTCAAGGCTTGGAAAAACTTATGGCTAGGTCGAATCTTCATGCTCTAGACATAAATCTTATTGCAGCAATTTTAGATGAAGAAGATGGTGGCAAACTCATTCAGGTATCAGAGATGTTTCTCAACTCACCTTGGTATTCTGATATAGTATATGTTCTTCAACATCTTTCTCCTCCTCTTGGAATGTCAAAAATTAAAGGTCGATCACTAAAGTTGAACTCTGCAAAATTATACATTTTAGATACTGCTCTCTATTGGAAAGATCCAGGAGGGGTTCTTCTCAATTGTTTCATTGAAAATGAATCTCAACAGGGAATGAATGATTTTCATCGAGGAGATTGTGGGGGTCACCTATTTTGGAAAACAACAGGTAATAAAATCTTAAGAGCAGGGTATTATTGGCCATCTTTATTTTTAGACTAGTATAAGACAGTCATGAATTGCCACGAATGTCAAGTTTTTCAGGAGAAAAGGAAGTTGCTTCCTCTTCCTTTAAAACCAGTTGTAGTTAATGCACCATTCTAGCAATGGGGGCTTGATTTCATGGGAGAAATTCATCCTACATCATCAGCACAGCACATATGGATTTTGACAGCTACCGATTACTTCACCAAATGGATTGAAGCAATTCCGACAAGGCAAGCTATAGACACGGTAATTATTCAGTTTTTAGAGTCCAATATCTTGTCTCATTTTGATTTCTCTCACAATATTATTATAGATAATGCTGCAACATTTAAATAGAAGAGAATGATTCAGTTTTGCAACAAATACAACATCACATTGGGTCATTCCATGACATACTGTCTGCAGGGCAATGGACTAGCTGAGTCTTCAAATAAATCCTTGGTAAACATTATTAAGAAGATGTTGGATGTAAATAAAAAAAATTGGCATCGAAATCTTGTCAATGCTTTGTGGGTCGATAGAGTGAGCAGTAATAAATCAATATGTATGTCACCTTTTGAATTGGTTTATGGTACTGACACAATGTTTCCTACATCCCTTGCAGTCCTGATTATGAGATTATTGCAAGAAGCCGACAGTGAAGAAGATGATATTCAACACCAGATCAATCAAATGATTCACCTTCAACAAATGAGGGAATAGGTTTCTCAAAACACTTTCTGGCTGCAAGAGAAGATAAAGAAAATTTATGACCGCAAAACTAAGGCAAAAAGTTTCAGTTGGAGGATGTAGTGCTACGATGGGACAAACAAAATGAGGAAAAATGGAAACATGGTAAGTTTGACAATTTGTGGAAAGGACCTTATAAAATCTCAGCCTATCGAGGACAGAATGCATTTTTATTAAAGGAAATGGATGGTCAAGAATGTTCAGGAGGAACAGTGAATTTTAGGCTCCTGAAACACTATTATTTCTGATGCAGCTTGCTGAAGTTGTTTCACTATCATTGTATATACCAGTTTTCTTTCCTTGCAAGTTTTGAAGTACAATGTCATTTGAGCTTGGGGCTCGAAGTGAAGGCTATAAATCTTAAATTCTTTTTGTTATGTTTAGTTGGTTTCTGAGTCAGCTTAGAGTCGGTTGTTAGTCAGTCCTCAGTTTGTATCAAGTCATTTTTCAAAATTTTCAAAAAGTTTTCCGTCTTTCATTTGTTTGACCGTATTGGCCCAATCAGCTAGTCACTTAATCTACGGTGTTCTTGACACCTCCAAGGAGATGTGATCCCTAATAAGGCCAATGTTAGTGTTAGTATATGCATACTTCCATCAAGGATCAAATCTTCTCTTTCAATTTTCATTTTAGGCATTTCATACTTTATTTTATCATTCAACTGGGGCATGCAAAAGTGGTCCCCTGATGGTGGCCTTCTTCTCAGAAAATCAAATTTTCCCTCATGAGCCACATTTGCTGACCCATCTTCATGTTTCATTTGGTTATGGTTTCAGTTATGTTAATTTAGAGTCAAGGCAGTTATGTTTCCATTAGGTCTTAGGGTCCATTTCCAAGGTCAAAAGCATAGTTTCAGTGTAAAAAAGGGAAGCAAAGGTAGCAGGAAGACTAATAAACAAATAGTGATAGGTAGAAAGTTATGGTTACTGTACAAAGTTCTCATTTCACTGACATAATTTTCATCTCAAAAACATGTTTTTGAGATGAAAATAGAGTATTTTAGTTTGTTTATATTTGTTGATGTAATTCAAGTCATTGTATGTAATAATTATTCGCAAGCTACCCAAGCATTTCTCCTTGCTGCAAGAAATGAGCCATTGAAGAAATCAATTCAATCAAAGCTTCATCCACCTGAAAAGAGACAAAGAAAGAGAAAAATTAGATAGCGATTTGAAAACAAAATAAAAAAGTTCCAAACAAACATTATAAAGTGGATTTTTTCTTAAGAAAAATCAAAATCATCCTCTATATAAAATTTCAAAAGCATTTTTCAAAATTCATTAGTTCTTTGCACCCTAAGCTCTCGTTGGAAAAGAGGAAATTGAGTGAAGGTGAAAAAAATCAGAAGGGCACGCTTGTTGAGGTTGCTGTGTGCTAGGAGTCATCATTGTATACCTGTGAGGTGAAGGGCACGTTTGCCCGTCGAAGCCAGAGTAAAATACAACTATGCTACGTGCCTTTGAGGTGAAGAGTGCGCTTGCTGAGAGCACTGTGCACTGGCACTTGCTGCTACGTGTTTGGCCAGAGGAGCTTGGAAAACCCTAGGAGCACCAAAACACCGCATCCTTTGTTTGCTCAAAGCCACAAAAGCTTCAACTACCTGCATTCAACAAGTAAGTGGCCCGATATCTCCTTTTCTCCACCAATTAAGAAAATTGGAACCTTAAAATTTGAAACCTTAGCAAATATCCCTTGCATGCTTCCAAAATCACTTCTTTGATCAGAGTTACAGTACTTATAATTTCTCACCTTCCAATCATCCTGACTATATTTCACTCCACCTCCTCACTGTTTCACTCATCTTGGCATATATATTAGTTCCTCAAGTTTTCACTTATAAATCATGGCAAAATACAGTAGTTCAGAAGAAGGGGAAAGACAACTCAGGAGGCCAACCAAGAAAGGAGGGAGAATTATTAGATTTGAACCCACTGATACAACAAAACTTATGGCATCATCACTTGCAGTATCATGTATGAGGCACATGGGTTGTTTAGAGTTTTGCCAAAGGATTGAGATGGTGAATTTTCATCAACAATTAACAAAGCAGTTCATCCTCAATCTACAAAACAACTAGGCACTTTAGCCGGGGTCACATTCACTATATTTCCAGCCATCATATAACGGACCACTAGAATTCTAAATGCAAGAGAGAAATGGTTCAAGCAGAAAAATCCACATCACAGTTTTTATGAGCCATATCTTAAGACAAGGTTAAAAAATGATAAGAAAAGAATTTTCCCTTTCTATTATATTTTTGACAAATATGTTCCATTAATGAAGATCATCATGTTGTATTTCATATGTGAGGGCAGGTTTCCCAGACTATACTCATACCATATCAAGATTCTCATGCACTTTACAAGGGTAAGAATGCTCAATTTGCCATATTACCTTTTCAGGAGTATTGACAAGATGACATACATCGCTTAGAAAAGGGATCCAGCTCATAAAATGCATAGTATTTTCCATCATTCTCTTATCAAAATGATAGTCCTCCATCACTTAGATCAACTAGGTGTTACTTGGGAAACCTTCATAGCTAATGAAATATTCAATGAATCATCTACTTAGCCAGCTCCCCGCTTTCCTCCATCATCCTCCACTCATCCATCTACTTCTTCTCATCCACCACAGCATACTTATCACTCATCGTCAATAGGTCATTCTTCACCAGACACCTCCATACCATCTACATCACCATTTCATGTAGCCATTCATTCAGCCAATAGAGATGATGACACTAATGAGGGATATGATGAGCATGATGTACACACTGAGCATGGTCAGAGTAGTATACTACAGAGGAATAGTTGGCAGCCATTTGCTTTCACCTATTAGGGGGAAAGAGGTAGGTGTTTACCCCATGGAAAGTGGGAGGGGCCTTTCCTTCGTCATCAGCATACAGGTTAAATTCAAGGAGAAAATAGTAGAGGAAATAGAGGTCAAACAACAGCATGAAGAACATGACATTGAAAAGGAGTTTCTCCTTATGGACACTAGTGATGAGGAGGGAAACAATTCTTCCCAAGTTTCCTTGAGAGAAAAGGATGCCAAAATGAGGGAACTTGAGGTCAATTTACAAAGAACCCAATATGTTATCTCCTTTGATGAACATGAGAACAAGTAGCTAGAAGTTAAGCAAGAGTTGATGCAAATCAAGTACATCAAGGTAAAGAGGGAAGCTGAGAAAGCCAAATTTTAGCTTGATGAGGCTTATGGTGATTGTGGAGAGCTAGATGGTGAATAGGGACAAAGAAAAAGGCCAAGAACAAGAGGATTAAAAAAGGCCTTAGAGGTTGAAAGACAGAAAGAGGCAGAATTGGAGAAACTCACTCTAAATGAGCAATTGGTCAAGGACATAGCTAAAAACAAAGAATCTTGGCTTGAGAAAGTGAACACACACTTAGATACCCTCTTGGACAAAGCAAACAGAGATGTTGAGTTGCAAAGGAAGATAGCCAAGTATTATGCAAGGATAAACCAAGTGGAAAGGAGCAAGCCCAAAAGAGCTCATGAGAAAATTGACAAATTGACCAAGCAAGAGGAGAGGAGGAGACTTGACGTGCTTGTTGAGGCATCCCTACATGCCTCTAATCTTTGATCAGCCATAAAAACAAATTTTTGGGCATGATGGACCATTTTTGAGTTTGAGGGAAGTTTTTGTGCTTTTCAGTCCATTTTTTACACAGTCATGATAGGCAAACGTGCAGCGCCCATCTTTTTTGGGGCATCTAATGAGAAATGTGTTGGCTTAATGGGGCCTGACCCAGGTTCAGAGTTAAGTGAGCCAGCTAAATCCTGGTACTACTGGCCCTTTCGGCAATATTCCACGGAGTGCAGACTGATGTCTCACCCGAAGTAGTATGGGAGGGTGCTAGAACCAAGTGTCTACACCGTGGGAATGTCTGAGGAGTTCCACTGGTTTGTGGTTTGACCCTGCGCATAGGTTGCTTCGTGCACTTTCCCGTACTTTGCTGCCTGATATACTACCTTCACATAGCCCTACCCAGGGGTTGAACATCACTCTTCGCATTATTACCCAAGTCCTTACCGGTATTCCAACGTTAGTTAATTAGTTTTTCCTACTTGAGTGCTTTAATTATACTTAACAATATAAAATGTTCATACAGGTGTGTGCAATAAGTAAACAATATATTTTCAAATTCTATCAATCATTCATTAACCCAAGAATAGACACATAGAATTATAACAAAACTTCTATTTATTAATTCCTTCCTTAGTTACAAACTCGACTTCACCCTGCACACTCAGTTGCAGGGGTCTGCGCACTCGGCTGTGGACTACTAGGCCTCTGCGCACTCAGCTGCAGAGCCTTCTCCTATTCTACGACCGAAAGACACACTTTACACTTTGACTCAGTCACTTGGACTTTTTCCTACTTCTTTTTCTTGTATTACACTTAGAGCCTCACTCTATTTGTACAATCCCATGGTTTGCGGACCATGGGTAGGTCTATCTACTCGAAATTACATTAAAAAACTAGGGTGGACAACCCTGTGACTCTATCATACATTCGCACCCCGCACCTATAATTCACAATGCTTTATAACAAGATTCAGTCAAAACTTGGGCTTTGAGACACAAAACATGGCTTAGGGGAATTCCATGCCCAAGAGGCCCCCAACACAAACATCGTTACTCGCCCTCGAGTCACTCTGTGGGTGCGGCGATCTTTGCTTGGAGTCCCTCCAACTGTTCTCGAACTGCATGGAGGTCTACAATGCACTGAGTTGTTGCTTGCTGGATCTGTTGCATACGATGTTTCGAGACATCTATGTCGGGAGTGCTTCTCTGCATCAATGTGTGCATCCCCTACATGCGTGAAATTTTTCCTTTGATGTCTGCCGTGATGGTGAAGGCCTCATCAATCCAAGGTGGGACGTGTGCTTTTAGGACTACTTATGTCGTGCCGCGTCCACTTGCTCCTTTAGTGCTTTAGCTTGCTGCATCTACGCAAACCTCTGAGTGAGGACCACCATCTGCGTAGTTCCTCGGATACTGTCATACTGCTGTTGGAGTTCTCACACCTTTGTCTCTAAGCACTGGATGTTGGGGTCCTCCTACAAAGTTCTAAGGACCCCAAGTGATTCTTCCAACATGTTGGTGCAGTCTCTCACTACACCTCAGATTTCCTCCAATCCTGTTGTGATAGCACTAGCGCACTATTCTCTGACTTCCGAGGGAGTGGATGGTTGCACCTTTAACCGTAGCTCGACGATCTGAAGATTCAGCTCCATCTAAACCTTTTTCATTTTATCCCTAGCCTCACAGACCCCTGCTGCTAACCTGTGGATCCACGCCTCTGCTGGTATATCTGCTAGAATGGGTAGCTCCAGGATGCTTTGGCAAGCATAATCTATCACTTGTACTAATTGTTGACATTGCGACACCAATTCGTCATCCTGCAAGCTTAATTGTTCCATATTTATTTTCTGCTCACTTAGGACTTGGAGTGCATGGCTCTCCCTAGCTTGTAGCTCTGCAGTTATCCCATCCTGCAACGCATATAATGTCTCGTGTAGGACGACAGCTAGATTAACACTAAGACCTTCCAGTGTGCTAACCGAAGGCTTGTCGGCCTCATTTGATGTCACTAGTGACCCTTCCAATAGCACTATTGTGTTCGTCATTTGTGCGTGCAACATCTACTCTGTTTCCATGGATCTGACTACAAGTTTGGTCGAAAGGGTACCGACTTGGGGGGGCAGGCTTGTAATTCCCGCAACTGTGCTTTGAGGGCCCACAACACAATCTAGTTCTCCAGCATGAAATCTTGGAGAGCCTCATTGGTGACCTCACATACCGTCTCGCCAATGTCATGCACATCACCCTCGGTTAGGGTGATCAGGTCAATGGACAATTTAGAGGCGTTGACCTTCTTCCGTGACCCTGCCCGCTCTGTTGGGTGTTGGCGCTTCAGTTGTGTTGTCGTGGTTCATGAGTCTGTGCATCCTTCTATTTCTGCTTCCTTTGCTTCTGCCCCTGCAAAGGGGTTGTTTGGCCCTCGCCCACCTTTGCGGCTACTTCTTGTCTTGCTACTACTTTTGTGGCCTTTTCCTGCTCAGCTTCTTTCTATGCTATGTCTTGTGCTTCCCGCACTTCTGCTGCTATTGTTTCCTTCCTTCATTTTTCGGCCAACTGTGTGATGTGCAACTTGATCTCATCTTTCTTCCTTTGCGCTATTGACTTCTTGATTTATACAATGTCTGGGATGCACCATACCAGCGGCCATGCCTCTAGGATATTGAAAATGGCATCGTCAATGGCTAAAAAGGGTAGCTTTGACCACTGTTTAGTTGTGTCCTTGTGCACCCTGATATATATGTTATGCATGTCTGCCTTAAATTCTGCAAAACTCTGGAGACTACTGTAAACCATGGGTGACAACTGCAACTTACGGTTGATCCACATTCTAAGGTTCATCTCCATGAACACCCAGAAGATCTTACTATCACGTATCCTTTTAGCATCCTTCATGGCCCAGAGCAAACCGTACTTTGCGACCTCCAGTAAATCTTTGTCAATTATGGGGAATTGACTATCCTCCGGCAATTTCCCAGCTACGAGCGCTATGGACAGCAACAACCATGCATAGTGGAATGTTTTGCCTTGTTCCCAGGCTTCATGGAAATTCTCTAAAAATTACGTGCAGAGGAATTTGGACCAGTTAAACTGGACCCCCTTAGCGCACTACTTGGCCAGTACGACCACTGGCGCAGGTACCTCATCTGTGCAGCACTTGTGCATAACGTTTCTTGCCAAGATTTGGGTTGCCATGTGTACTACTTTGTCCTTAATGATGGAGATGGTGTAGGCCCTCTTCTTCTTTTACAGCTTGTACTTTTTCTTCATGGCCTCTGCGATGGCCAAATCACTACCCTTCCCTTCCAATATGGCCGTAGGGTCCTCTCCTTTGTATGGAAGTCGGGACATGCGATGAATTAAGTTTGTCCTGATGGGTATGGGCTCCTCAAGCCATAGACACCCATCATGCACTAGGCAGAGTAGCTCCCTGATGACAAAAATGGTTATTGGGGCATTATGGAAATGCAGCACCCAGAGTAGGTTCAGCAACCCAGCCTTTTCCACTCTGCGCAACCACTTTCATGGCTCTAATGCTGTCAAACCCCCACGATGTTCGCTTCATGAGGTTTTCGGTCTCAAGGTGAGGGAACTTCTCATAGTCAGTGAGGTCCCAATCTTCAAATTTCAGGCTCGGTACACGGCCCAGGTGCGTGCCTTCAAACATAATTCCATTTGGGAGGAGCGAGGTCTGGAGCGAGCTCTTGGTCTCATCCAGGTCCTTGGGCACTTTGGCCTTCCCTTTTCACTAGGGTACGTATGCAGTTAGTTTTGTCGTAAAGTGTGTAGGCTAAGTATCCACCTCCATGCCTTTATCTTCTTCTTCTGTGATGATAAGATCTTGTAGATCTTCTTCTTCCTCGTTTGTTTCTATAATGATGGCTTCCCCTTCTCCTCCATTGATAGTTTGCTGCTCAGTGGGTTCCACGAGGACACGCATACGGGAGCCATTACCTATTTGTCCTTCCTGGGTCTTGGCGTGCGCGGTGATTTTAGGATTTCTACCACAATCCCGGCACCTTTTGGAACATCCCCCATAGTTAGGGCCTATGCTACCTCCTTGGTGGTCACTTCTTCTATCTCCATACTATCCTTAGTTGTTGCGATTGTATCTATGCAACAATCTATCACTCGCAAATTTAGGGGCTTAATCAACGCTCGACTCACAATAATTAGGACTCTACTCGACTGCTCAATTCACAAATGACTAAGTGTTGCTCGCTGGGCAGCCCTTTGTATTTTATAGCACTTTTGGAATTTGAAGTCGACTATTCCCCCCAAATCTGGTTCATCAATGCTCCCTTGGCGACAGATTTTCCCAAAGTTTCCCCATAAATCGTGTCTTAAATGCCTATCGCTCGCTCCATTTGGTCTCAAGTCGAGCATCCCGTTATGAATAGTGACTTCAATGGTCACTTTTTGGCCAACCCGCCGGTAGCGCAGCCCCCCATGCGCGGTCGCGGACCTTGTGACTCTTTGCTTCTACTCGCATCTCCAATATCACGCAGCTCCTAGGTAGAATAGTTTATAGTCCCATGCCCCCTTCCAACTGCTTGGAGTGCTAAGACTATCCTTCCCTCAGCTAGTCAGGTGGTCGCACCACCAATGAAAAGTTCATCTGATCATTCATCATGTTTCCTAGAGTATCTATACCTTTTACTATTGTGGTCGGCATCACGTACTTTATTACTTGCAATGCGCTACCCTCGTCGGTATGCTTAGCAATATGCAGTCCAAGCTAAGGCATCAAATTGGTCAATTCGCAGCAATAGGCCTTAACCCTGTTGTTGTGATCGCATGCAGCCTGCCTTGCCATTCTAGTCTTTTTTCTGAGAAAACATTTCTTTATTTAGTCCTCCATCTTCTTGACTTCCACATCCATCAATGCACTTTTCTTCCTTAACCACACCCTTTCTTCTTCAATTTTGTGGAGTCTAAGGTTTCCCTACTGGATTTCTTCCTCAAGTCCCATGCATTCTGTTTCTTGCGGTTGTGTGATCCCTTCTTTTCGAGCTTCGCGAATGATTGTATCTACTGGTGTTACTATGCACAGACTAGGCTTTTCATGCTCCATGGGGAGTACAACATTCGCTTCATCCTTCAGCTTCGGAAGTGCCCACGTGGTCAGGGTTTTGCACATGGTCCTATAAGCCCAGAGAACTTCTAGTATGCGCAGGTCCCAGTCAATTTGTTTCACATGGTGTACCATGTTCAATGCTTCACGTACTTTGTCAAAAGCTTTTGTGTGCTTGGTCTTACCATACTTCCTGGTCCCAACCGAAGGGGTCATTCATGCCATTGTCTTGCCCGCTCCTGCTTATCAGTTGTGTTTCCTACTATGGGGATGCTGTGCGTTCGTGCAGGTTGTGCACCATATGCCTATACCCATCTGGGAAGGTGGGCATGAGGATGTTTCGTCTATCATACTCAGCGTTTATCTACATCTGAGGCTTTCCAAACTGCATGCGCATCATCCTTTTGCATTCACGCTAGTCCTCAAAACTTCTTTGATGCGTACCCCACCATCTTGCGGGCATAGCGCGCAGTACCCATTTCAGAGCGTGGAAACGCTATTGTTTGAGTACCTCTCTTTTAAATTTGTTTAGGAAATCATCCACCTCACTCAACCTGTCATACATAGGTAGATCTCTTACCTCTGTTGCCACACAACATAATGACCTTGTCATCATGTTACAGTTGAGTGTGGTTACCTCGTGTAACCAGTTCTACCATCATTCTATCTCCTTGTCCAAATCTGAGGTGTAGGAGATTTCGCGCTCCCACGAGAGTCTACCATCTGCTGTTAGATTTACCCAGTCCTGCTCTTATGCCGTTATCTTGTAGATACAATCTAGATTGTCATCACTATTGTAGTCATGCACTGGCTCTGTGTAGCGCGATCCTTCCGCAGGGTCTAACGGTACCACTACACATAGTGACCTTTTCTGAAAAATCATGTCGCGCTTCTTTAGATTTATCACTCCATTCATGTAAGTGGCCCAATCTATTCCTAGTAGCGTGGGATAGGGATTGTTGTCATCAACAATCTCTATGACTTCGAAATTTGCTAGTGCGTTCGCACCTTCAATATCTACCGTTATCCTCTACAATCTTCCCGTAGGTAGGATATTTTGTTGGTTCGCCATTCGCAATTGAATAGGAGACCATTGTAGCGTAGGCCTTCCCATGCGCTCCCATGTCTACTTTAGAAGGATGTTCGCATCCGATCCTCGATCCAAAATCACTTGATCCATTTCATATTCCATGATCTGCGCAGTCAATCTCATCTCTCTTCTTGTTCGCGTTGTGTGCTTCCCGAGCTTCTAGAATATGCGTGATTCTCTTAGCATGGTTCCAGCACATCTAGTGATCAGTTCTTGTAGCCCCTTCATAGCTTTGTTGTCGCACCACAGCTTCATGCATGTCTCCAAAAATGTAGTGAGCATTGATGGGTCCATTTCTAGTTCCAATTTGTCTTTACTTCTTGAAGTGGAGGCATCCGCGAAGCTCTTCTTAGTTCCATGAATGTCTCGTTGGCGCACTCTAAATCAAATTTTGGTTCCTTTGTTGGAGCCTTGTGAACCTAGGAAGTCTCTTCGGGTTGCTTGTCTTTGTTATCTCCTATCATGATACCACTTCGGAGCACGATATTTACATTCGGGTCTTCCTCATGTGGCTCAAACCTCATCATTTGCAAGTTCTGAGTCGGGGGAGGTTGGAGTGCTCCTTTATCATGCAACCTTTCTATTAGTGTGGGACAATCCTCCATCTCATGATCAAATTGGGTACATTATAAGAATGATTGTCTCATTGGATTTGTACAATCGTGGGCATAATGTCTTGGCCCTCCGCAACTGTAACATATCAGTTGCCCGCAACCTCCTCCTGGTCCCATTCCCCCTCGACCTCACCCATGCCCCTGAAATCTAGTGCATGCCATCCATGCATTTTGATTGAGTGCTCATGTTTTGGTCTGAACTCTATAGGTAGGAGTTTGATCCATCATCAATTCATAACTTCTACGGGTGCGCTCATCGTGGCCTATTGACCTGCAGAAATTACAGAACAATAGTTGGGAATTCTGCGTATACTTCTGTAATAGATGGTAGTTATCTGTAGTGTGCTTCCCTCCTATCTGACAAATCATACACCATAATGCAGGCGTTATGCTCATTCCTGCTTGTGCCTCCGATCTCAATGGCATTGGTCCTCCTCCCGCCAGGTAGTTCACGAAGACTGGACAATGGTCCTTATCATGTCCCTGGCCTTTGCACTTTATGCACCATACCTCCTCATGTGCTTCTGGGTGAGCTGTCCTATATTATTTCAAACTCTTCATCTCAAGGCACAAGTTTTTCAACTGCACGTGGATCTGTTGAACTCCCAGGTTAGGATCTTGTATCAGGGTCTCGTGCAGTCTCATCGCGATCTCCAAGGCCTTGGCCTGAGTGCTTAGCTTCTGTTGTGACAACGCATTCCTTAGATGCTACAAGCCATGCATGGTGTTGCCCATCCATCAAGGTCATATTGGCTTCATGAGTTGTACACTTCAGACTCTGATCCAGCTCCCAGGGAGTCTCACCTGAAAGCATCTCAATTTCCTTAAATCCAATGATCGAATGTGTCTATAATTTTGGCCTGCTAAATTCCTTATTTAGTGAAACTTGAATATCCGCGATCCCCACATTCGGATTGTCATTGGAATGTTTAATGTACCAAGTCAATGCACGATCCTATAGAGCACTGACCAGCATTACTTTCCTTATATTGTCATTCGTGATTCCCTGCGCTTACCATATAGCCCTTACCACAAATCAAAACTGGTCTAGATCTTCATTCCCTACTCCCTTCAACACCAGTAACTTTATCACGCTTTCCATATTGAACTGTGGTGGTGGCGGAGGTGGTGTGGGTGAAGACGAGTATGAATATGGTGAAACAGGTGGTGTTGTAGGTGGGAGTGGTATGCATAGAATTCGCTACTTTATCAAATTGATCGCACTTCTTGGTGAAACCTTCATGAGCTCTTCCAGACTTTCTCGCGGCAGTGAAATCAAGGGACTAGTTTCTAGTTCTATGCTATCTTCATTTATGTAGATCCTCCCACATCGCGTAGCCCCAAACATCAATTTATTTGCATACCCTGCTTGTCACGCAATAGAATTTTAGTCCAAGTGTTCAAGGATTTAACGTACTTACCTCGCGGTCCTTTGAGGAAGCGTCGTTCCGCCTCACTGTAGCTGACTAAATTATCTACTGTAAACTCAATGATAAATCCTCCTATAATTCAATTGATCCAGTGATCCACAACGTGCGCGATCTTATCTTTCGATGCTTCCAGTCTGCGCACCAACTCTGGAGTCCACACAATAGGTTTGTCAAACCTACACCATCCTTGATTGTCTACTAGCTTCACGATCCACTTGTACAACTTAGAGGGGAAGGATGCAAACAAAATTTCTTGGATTTCCGTATATAAGTAGAAATCTAACCACTCTTCCTTTGATAATTGTGGATTCCTGTTTTCCTGCACCGCGAACTCGTGAATCTTTCTATCCAACCACTCTTCAATTCCTTTCTTTGTCATATTACAGTGATACGACATCAAACATCTCTATGCAGATCCCGGTCCCAACAATGAAACCATTTTTTAGCTTAACGGGGCCAGACCCAAGTTCAGAGTTAAGTTAGCCAAACAAATCCCGGTACTACTGGCCCTTTCGGTAATAGTCCACGGAGCGCGGACTGAGGTCTCACCTGAAGTAGTATGTGAGGGTGCTAGAACCAGGTTTTCGCACCAAGGAGATGTCCAAGGAATTCAACTGGTTCACGGTTTGACCCTACGCACAGGTTGCTTTGTGCACTTTACTGTACTTCGCAGCCTGATATACTACCTTCGTGCAACCTTACCCAGGAGCTGAATGTTGCGCTCTACATTATTACCCAAGACATTACTAGTATTCCAACATTAGTTAATTAGCTTTGCCTACTTGAGTGCTTTAAGTATACTTAACAATATAAACCATTCATACAGGTGAGCGCAGTAAATAAAAAATATATTTGCAAATTATATCAATCATTCATTAACCCAAGAATAGATACACAGAATTATAACAAAACTTCACTTTATTAATTCATTTCTCGGTTACAGACTTGCCTTTGCCTTATGCAGTCAGCTGCAAGGGTCCGCGCACTCAACTGTGGACTACTAGGCCTCTGTGCACTTAGTTGCAGAGCCTTCTCCTACTCTACGACCCAAAGACACACTTTACACTTTGACTTAGTCACTTGGACTTTTTCCTACTTCTTTTCCTTCTCTTACACTTAAAGCCTCGCTCTATTTATACAACCCCATGGTCTATGGACCATGGGTAGGTCTAAGCCGACATTACATTACAAAACTAGGCTAAACAACCCTATGACTCTATCATACTTTCACGCCCCGCACCCATAATCCGCGGGGATTTACAATAAGATTCAGTCAAAACTTGGGCTTTGAGCCCCAAAACATGGCTTGGGAGGATTCCATGCCCAACAAAATGGTGAGCATTTTTGGATTCCAATGATGAGTAAATGTACCCTATGCATTTGCTAAGGTTTTGGAGCAGAAATGGTTGACCAAAAGGTCCAAAAACCCTCAAAAAATGACCTTTCTTCCCTCTTTTTGGCCTGGGTGCTGTGAGCTAAGCAGTGTTGGAAGAATTGACTTTTGACAGGGAAAATGAACTCCAAATGCAAAAATTCAAGATGTTCTGGAATGTAGATAGGTATAGCTTTCCAAAAATCTATTGTGGGCCTAATTTGGATATCGAGAAGGCCTCCAAAAGTGTAGTTAAAGTTGAAGGGCGTTCTTGGCATTGGCGCTGCGCGCTTAGCACTGGTGCTGCGTGTTTGACAGTTTGTCTACACTTTCACTGTTTTTCCCAGTTTTCACTTCCACCTTGGGAAATCATGATTTTCTCCTTGTAATTGATTAGTTGAATGTAATTATGATGCTTCCATAGCTTACTAGGGTAGATTCATCAGGTAAAACAAGTTCATAAGGTGTAATGTATCAGTTTGTTTGGGTTAGGGATGAGTCACTTTGACCACCCTATTTTCTTATTAGTAGTTTAGATTTTGTTGGAAACAACTCCTCCTCTCATGGATTCAACCCCTTCAACTTAGGATGAGCTGTTTGGGGTCCATATGATGCTTTCACTCAGTCATTGTAAGGGTTGGACTTAGTTGGATGCTTATGCTTTGAGTAGACATAATTTTGTATCAGTTTTAGCAGGAGATTAATCAAAAGTTGCAGCTATTTCTTTGGGATCCATGTGGTATGATGTTCAGTTTAATTTTCTCTAGTGTGATCATATGTTAGAATGTTTTTTGTACTTCATCAATCATTTCATTTCTTTTAAGTGGATGTTTTCAAGTTGATAGGCAGAACCCATAACTTTTATGCTTTGTTTTGGGAAGATATTCACAGTCTATGTTTTCTTCAGTTTAGGAAGAATCCAAGTTGCTTACATGCTCCTTCTAGTTCCTCACCTATATTTAATCACCTCACTCATCAAACCTTAGAGTGTTGAGCCTTGTGCCTACCTTTCCCCATCGAACACCCTGGAAGTTTGACCTAATTTCCTTGCCCTAAATGTTTGGCTCCTCTTGATCTAGCAAAACCCTTCAAAATCAAATCAAACCTTGTGCTACTATACCTAGACTAATATCATTTTCTAGCTCTAGTCAAATTGGCTAAGATCCTTACATAGAGAGCCCTCTCCTGGCCTAGTAGGGCTAGCTACTTGGCGAAGCGTGGTTTGTGGTTACCCTAGCATTGCATTCGTTCAGCCTGAGGTTCAATCTAGGTGCTAACAGGTGCTATCATTTCCTCTATAAAAATTGACAAGGTGAAAGGTGGTTTATGAGAACAAATCCATCTATACCATACAAACTAATTGGGTTCTAAATATAAGTATGCAATATGTACCTTTTTTGAGGGTTGCACATCAGGTAGATCAAACTATTGCTCCATCTATAGTATCCAAGTTACAGGATCCTCGCCATCAAAATTCCTCATACCTATATTTGGAATGTGGGGGTTCGTAAACCCCACATTGGAGGCTTTAAAATCATAATTCACATTCCTTTTATCTTCATGATGATATTCATGGATTTCCCTGTCACCACTGGGACACATTTCTTCTAGAAACTTTTCTGAACCTTCTTTCAACCCTTCTATATTAACATTCAACATTGCTTCCATGTCTTCTTTTAAAATATCATTCAAAATATCCATGTCCCTTTTTATACCATCTATCTTAACATTCATCATGGCTTCCAATTCATTTTTTGTTACTTTTTGCAATAGCTAACATTGTTGCACTTGGTCTCGCAATTTTGATATATCATGTTGCATTTATTCCTCTTCTTCATGCGTCATAATAGAGATTTTGGGTTTCTTACTAGGTGTTTCCATTTTATTTCTTTCGGTCATCAATTAATAATATTTATGCTTCACTATTCCCTTTGAATCACTTCAAACTAATTTTTAAAACACAACTTATGCAAATTTTAAAAAATATACATATTGTTCTTGCTTTGTAAGAGCTCAATATTGAATATGTTAGAAAATTATATATATCACGGAGCAATGAAACACATAAAATATTGCAGAAATATAAGCACAGAAAATGCACAAAACAAGAGAGACACAGATATACGTGGTTCACCCAGTTTGGGCTACCTCCACCATGAACAACCAATCCTTCCTTTCTATTATCCATCAAAATGAACAGCCACAACCTACAGCAGATCCGCTGTAATATCCTTTGTTTTCTCTCATAGTCTCACCTCTTTGTTTCTCACTCACAGAATACACATCTATTACACAGCCTCAAATACAATACCCTCATACAAAGAGAGGGGTTTCCTTCTAGGGCAAAAAAAAACCCTAAACTAAACATAAGTTCTACCATCAAATCATCCACCTAATGAACGGCCCAGATTGACTAGAAATTACTATACTTTTACAAAGAAATTTTACATCTATTTTTAGCTTCGGGGGCGCTGCCCCCTAGCCCCCACCGGGGGACCGCTAGCCCCCGGACACCCCAGCCGGGGGGGATCGATTCCCGCGGGGGGGACAAGTCCCCCCCGCACCCCCCTGCGTGGAGGGGTGTACAAACTTCCTGGGGTATACATCTAGCTGAAACAAAGACCTCTGAACAATCATGCTCCACACACAACAATCTCCCACTTGGAGACTGATTGTAGCAACTCCACTGCTGCTTCATTTGTTGGACAATGACTCCTCTTTGGACCTAGCTGTTTCTCATCTTCATCATCATCCTTGAAGACCAATTAAAAGTGAGCATGTTCTCAGTTTCTCCCTGGTTACAACTTTTGTTAGCATATCTGCAGGATTCTGGCTAGTGTGTATCTTTTCCAACTTCAACTCTCCATCTTCCAACACAGATCATATGAAATGGTACTTGAGCTATATGTGTTTAGTACTGGAATGAAATGCTGAGTTCTTTGCAAGATGAATGGCACTTTGGCTATCACTGTATAATGTGCCCATATCATGCTCCTTACCCAATTCACCCATAAACCTTTGTAACCAAATCATTTCTTTACTAGCCTGTGTAGCAGCAATATACTCTACTTCTGTTGTTGAAAGTGCAACAACACTTTGGATTTTTGAAACCCAACTGATAGCTGTTCCACCAACAGTAAATACATATCATGTAGTGCTCCTCCTATTATCTCTGTCACCTGCCATATCTGCATCAACATATCCCTGTAGGGACATGTTTGAACCACCAAAACATAATGCTTGATTTGTGGTACCTTTCAAATATCTGAGAATCCATTTCAGTGCCATCCAATGTTCCTTTCCAGGATTGTTCATGTACCTGCTTACAACTCCCACTGCATGTGCAATATCAGGCCTTGTGCAGACCATTGCATACATTAAGCTTCCAACTGCTGATGCATATGGAACTTTAGACATATAATCCATGTCTTCTTGGGTCTTTGGGCACATTTCCTTACTAAGTTTGAAATGGCTAGAAAAAGGTGTACTAACTGGTTTTGCATTGTGCATGTTAAATCTTTTCGACACCTTTTGTATGTAGTCATTCTGAGACAATGTTAATTTGTGATTTTTCCTATCTCTAGTTATTCTCATACGAAGGATTTGTTTTGCAGCTCCCAAATCCTTCATTGCAAATGAATTTTCCAATTTTCTTTTGAGCACATTTATTTCCTACATGTTACATCCTGCAACAAGCATGTCATCTACATACAATAACAATGTAATATAGCTTCCATCATTTTGCTTTTTTAGATAAACACAATGATTAGAGTGACATCTAGTATAACCTTGTTCAAACATAAACCTGTCAAATTTTAGATACCATTGCCTTGGAGCCTGTTTTAAGCCATACAAGCTCTTCTTCAACCTGCACACTAGTTTCTCCTTCCTTTCACTTCATATCCTTGTGGCTGCTGCATATATATCTCTTCCTCCAAATCCCCATGGAGAAAGGTTGTCTTTACATCTAACTGCTCAAGATGAAAATATTCAACTGCCACTAGACTTAAAATATTTCTGATTGAAGTCATTTTAACAACAGGAGAAAATATTTCATCAAAATCAATACCTTTCTTCTATGCAAACCCCTTCACCACAAGTCTAGCTTTGTACCTCTATTTTCCTCCATCTTCTTCCTTCAGCCTGTAAACCCATTTATTCTCCAATGTAGTTTTACCTGCAAGCAACTTGACTAAGTCCCAAGTCTAGTTATGCATTAAGGAGTCCATCTCTTCTTCCATGGCTACCTCCCACTTATTCCTGCTTTCAACCTGCATTGCTTCTTCATAACATTCGGGTTCACCGGAATAAGTCAACAATAAATAATATAATGGAGAGTATCGTTCAGGGGGTCTACTTATCCTGGTAGATCTTCTAACACCACTTTCAGGTGTTTGGGGTTCCTGTTGCTATTACGGTGGTTGCTACTGTTGTGGTTGTTGATTATTATTATTTTCAGGCACCTTTACTTTTTCAGTGATTTCATCAAGAACTGCGTATTCCTTGTTTTCTTTTTCCTATTTCTTTTCCTACAACTAATTCTTATACAAGACCTTTTCATTGAATATTACATCTCTGCTCCTAATGATTTTGTGATTTTCATAATCATATAAGCGATAACCAAAATCATTAACACCATATCCAATAAAGGTACATTTCTTTGACTTTGCCTCAAGCTTTGTTCTATTTTCTTTATCAATATGGACAAAGGCCTCACAACCAAAAGGCTTTAAAAAAGAGTAGTTTACCTTTTTACCTGTCCATGCTTCCTTCGGAACACCACCATCCAAGGAACTTGAAGGCCCTCTGTTTATTAGATAAACAACAATATCTACAGCATCTACCCAAAACTGTAAAGGCAATCTTGCATGCAATCTCATGCACCTTGCACGCTCCGTGATTGTTCTATTCATCCTTTCTGACACACCATTTTCTTGTGGTGTTCTTGGAACTGTCTTCTCTCTGCGAATTCCATGCTCTGAACAGTACCTATCAAACTCTTTGCTACAATATTCACCTCCATTGTCTGATCTAAGACACTTCAATTTCTTTCCTGTCTCAATCTCAACCAAAGCTTTCCATTTCTTGAAAGTATCAAATACATCAGATTTATTCTTAATACAATAAATCCAAGTTTTTCTAGTTGCATCATCAATAAAAGTAACATAATAATGAGAGCCACCGAGAGATGATACCTGAGTAGGTCCCCATACATCTATCTGCACAAGCTCTAATTTTTCACTCTTCTTTCCTTTCCCAACTCTGAGAAATCTGACTCTCTTCTGTTTTCCATAAATGCAATTCTCACAGAAGTCCAAATCAACATTCTTCAAACCCAGCAACAAATTCCTTGAGTGAAGAATCTTCATCCCCTTTTCACTCATGTGTCCGAGCCTATGATGCCATAATGCTGCATCTGCTCCTTCGGAAGTTAAAGCATTAACAGAGTTAGAAATACCATTGCATAAATACAATGTACCAACCTTTTCACCTTTTGCTATTACCAGGGCTCTTTTGGTGACCTTCCAAGCTTTATCTGTGAAAGTTGTCACACAACCTTCACCGCCTAACTGCCTTGCTGAAATCAGATTTTTCTTTAGATCTGGAACATGCCTTACCTCCTTTAGTAGCCATTGGTTTCCATTCTACTGTTTTACAAGAATCTTACCCATTCCAACAATTTTACAGGGTTTATCATCACCCAAACGAACTTGTCCAAAATCTCCTTGAACATAGTCATGAAAGTATTTCTTATCAGGTGTGGCATGGAATGAGGCCCCTGAATCTACCATCCACGAATCAATAATATTTTCAAAAGAAAGAATCAAAGCATCTTGTAACACTTCACCTGTCACATTTGCTTCATGATTGTTTTCTTGCTGTGAATCTCCTTCTTTTCCCTTCTGAGATCTACAGTCTTTCTTTAGGTGTCCTTTCTTTCCGCATTTCCAGCACACTATCCCTGATCTAGACTTGGATCTGCCTTTCCTTGATTTACTACGATATCTTGAGCTCTTTCCTCTTTCCATTTTTCTTCCCCTAGACTCTGCACTCAAAGCATTTCCTGATGTCTCACCGGAGCTTTTCTGTTGCATTTCCTCACTAAGGATAGCACCGACAACATCATCAAACTTTAAAGTACTAGATCCAGACACAAAGTTACTAATGGCCATTACTGAACCATTCCAACTTTCTGGCAATGACCACAAGAATAACAGAGCTCTAACTTCATCATCAAAGTTTACCCCTACAGAACATAACTGACTTGTAATAGTATTAAAATCATTTAAATGATCTGCAACAGATCCACCTTCTGACATGTTCATATTAAATAATCGTTTCATAAGAAATACCTTGTTTGAGGCTAAGGGTTTTTCATATAGTTTCTCCAACGTCTTAATCAAACCCTTTGTCGTTGTTTCCTTCGAAATTTTGAAGGTGACCGACGCTGCAAGGGACAACCATATTGTTTCGAGTGCCTTTCTATCGAGAAGGTTCCATTCTTCATCTTTCATACCCGTCGGCATCTTTACTTTTCCACCTAATGGTAGGTATAGATCTTTCTGATACAGATAATCTTCCATCTACATCTTCCACAGTGAGAAGTTTTGGCCATTAAACTTCTCGACCCTAAACTTACCATCTTCCACCATTACCCCCACTCGAATGAGGAACCCTTCTTTCCTGTGAGTTTATCAGCCAAATAGACCTTTGGCTCTAATACCAGTTGTTAGAAAATTATATATAGCATGGAGCAATGGAACACATAAAATATTGCAGAAATATAAGCACAGAAAATGCATAAAACAAGAGAGACATAGATATACGTGGTTCACCCAGTTTGGGCTACGTCCACCCCAAACAGCCAGTCCTTCCTTTCTATTATCCAGCAAAATGAAGAGCCACAACCTACAGCAGATCTGCTGTAATATACTTTGTTTTCTCTCACAGTCTCACCTCTCTCACTCACAAAATACGCATCTATTACACAAACTCAAATAAAATGCCCTCATACAAAGAGAGGGGTTGCCTTCTAGGGCAAAAAAAACCCTAAACTAAACATAAGTCCTACCATCAGATCATCCACCTAATGAACGGCCCAAATTGACTAGAAATTACTATACTTTTACAAGGCAATTTTACATCTGTTTTTAGCTTCGGGGGCGTTGCCCCTAAGCCCCCGCCAGGCGACCGCTAGCCCCCGAACCCCCTAGCCCGGGAGAATCGGCCCCCCCGAACATCCCAGCCAGGGAGGATCAGCCCCCCCGGACCCCCGCGGGGGGGACAAGTCCCCCCCGTACCCCCCTACGTTGCGGGGTGTACAAACTTCCTAGGGTATACATCCGGCTAAAACAAAGACCTCTAAACAATCATGCTCCACGCACAATAGAATATGTTGTATTTCTAAAATTTTAGATCTCCAAGGTCTGACATCTTGTCTTATGGTAACCTAACTCCTCTTTCAAACAACACAATTCTGATCAATATTGGATTCTCCAAGAAAGAGTTATGCCCAATATCCCACGATGACCTAATTATAGACTAGTTCAGTAGAGCTAACTTGAACAAAGTTTCACATGTCATAGTTTTGACTTTCAACTCTAAAAATAATACCCAACAAACTAAATTCCATCCTCTTTCTATCACTTTTGATGAAATTTGAATCTGGTGATCAAAGAGAAAGTTATGAGGATGTTTCCAAGGTCACTTGTTTGATATGGAATTCTGGAGGCTACAAAAACCCTAAACTCCTCGGATCATATGTCTGAACATAGAGAGATATGATAGGAAACTTTACAGGAATTTCTAAACATTTCAGCTCCACTGTATTATTATTTCAACTTTTGAATCTTCAAAGAAATTTTTTTAGAGCAAAAATACCACAATGACCTATTTGAAGTAGCAAAACCCTAGAATCCAAAGCTCTGATACCAAACGTTATGCAACGAGATCACAAAATAGAAGAAGAGATAGATCAACAACTTCAAAATTAGCCTATTCAAGGGGTAAACCTCCTTTACATTACATAAATGAACAATTATGGGTTGATACAAATGACAAGGTCTCCTTTCTATATATATGACTCTAAGGGGTCACAATATAATCAGAGCCTACATAACAATAATATTGTAAGGGCACAACAATAATAATAGCAGGCTTCTATGGGGCATAATAATAACAATATGGGGTCTACAGAGGCACAACAATACAATAAGGGGGTTGCAATAATGAAAATAATGGGCTACACTAGTAGTATAGGTACCTAACACCCAACTATTTTGCATCGTAGTCACCATGCCTCATCAATGAGAAAAGAGGAGGAGAGGTGTGACCTATTTTAGAGAGCAAGGGGGCTCTCACACCAAGTAGAGAGAAGAGAACCTTGCTGAAGGATATCATGAAAATACTCAGTTTATTTCAGTAAAAATCAAGAAAGTGGGAAGATAAATTTTATGGGAGAAATGTTAATTGATTCATATGGAAGTGATAGTTGAGATTGTTGACTAGGCGAAGTTTTGGTTGAGTGAAATCCGTATAACACTGAGGTAGTTAAAAGAAAAAATAAAAAAAAATGAGAGACTTATAGCCATAAGGCATGGCGATATCCTCCATCAAAGTAGGTTGAAGGAGAAGAGATAAGGCTATAAAACATGATAGGGTGATGACAAATGGCCAACCACTATAGTTGGTAGAAAAGTAAGAACTCTCACACAAGAGGAGCCACCAAAGGTCAACCACTTAAAGAAGCTAACAAACAATGTGAGGATAGTTACAAGAAATTTGCAAGGGGTTGCTAGCATGGGGGAATAAAAATATAGGTTGTGGGGGTGGGTAGAAGAGAACATACTTCATACTTCAAGAGGAAAAAGCCACTAGAAGTAGTGAACAACACCACAAGATGACATGGTGGAAAGAGAAACTATTAGACATATAGTCAATCAAGTGGGTTCTTGGAATGTGTGTTATGAGCATGCTACAACCATAGTTGTAATTACATATGAGCTAGTTGGAGGGTTTCAGAGGTAAAATCACAGTTGGTGGTCGACCATCCCAAATAGTCATCCGTCATAGTGGAAAACTTTCAAACTAGATTCATAAGAGTGAGGTATAAAAATTTCAAGGGAAATCAAATTGTGATGAAGTTGCACAGGCAGAGGATGCAACATAGGAAATATGAGCTTAGCTAGGAATGGGGAAATTAGTGTTGTAAAGGAGTTTCCATCCAAGGAAAATGTGATGGAAGTAGGGGCCTCTTCTTTATCCATTGAATCAAAAACATATAGGATAGATATGCGAAGAAAAAACCTTCATTGTGACCTACCTTCACATTTCACACAAGGGTGTTGTTGAAACACCAAATTTCATTGCATGTAGGTGCACCATGGAAGCACAAAATTTGGTGTTGATGTTAGGTTGTATCAAAAATGCTAAGTTTTGACAAACCCTATGCATATCCATTACTCTACCCACCATTTTTCCTAGTTCTCCCTTGTGCCTTACACCCTTGTTTCATGTGGGCATGTTGTGTAAATACCAAATTTTGTTCCTTGCAAGTGTGACATGAAACACCAAATCGTGTTCCATGTAGGCTCTCCTCTAGAACGCAAATTTCATTTTGTACATGCACACCCTCGAAACACCAAATATAGTTCCATGCATGGGAACATCAAAGTTTTTTCCATGCAAGTGCACCCTGAAACCCCCAAATTTTATTTTGTGTCGGAGTACCATGAAAACAACAACTTTCACTCAGTACAAGGGCACCTTGCAAACATCAGATTCCATTTTCTACTAGCACCTCCTATAAACACCAAATTTCATTCTATGTGAGCATGTCTTGTATACACCTAATATTGTCCCATGTGCATGTGCCTCGAAAACACCATATTTTGTTATGTACGCATAGGGATATAAAACTCCAAATTTGTTTCCATTGTTGAGTCCTACACATGGTGGCATGCCAAAAATGCTAAGTTGCAACTGAGCTTGTGCCTATTTTTCATTCAATATGCCTTGTTATCTAGTACTTCCTTGTGCCTTGCCTCATTGTTTCATGCAGCAATGTTGTGGAAACAACGTTTTGTTTCCATGTAGGTGCATCGTGGAAACACCAAATTTGGTGATGATGCTTTCTCATTCACAAGAGTTCGTGCCAAAAAAATTTAGGTTGTGATCGGCCTTATGCATATCCATTGTTTGGCTTGCCTTATTTCCCAATACTCCCATGTGCCTTACCACCTCGTCTTATGTGGGCATGACATGGAAACACCAAATTTTGTTATGTGCAGGAATTCTCTAAAAACACCAAATTTTATTTGTGTGCATGTGTCCCACAAACACCAAATTACGGTTTGTTGCTAGTCCACACACATGATCCCGTGCTAAAAATGTCTAGTTGTGATTCATTTTGTGTCTATTTGTTGTTTGGACTGCTTTGTTGCCCACTTGTCATGACCCTAGAGGATACACATAGTTACATGACGTATTTGGTGCACTATGATCATTGAGTGTGTGACACAGGCATGATTCACAATTGATTAATACTAGAAAAAAGTTACTTCACCTGGACTACGTCTCATAATACAATACTTGTTATTAACAATCTATATTTGTTATTTAGAGGAATATCATAACAACACTATAGAACCAAGTAAATTATTGCCACATTCATCATCTTCTTTAATACTTCAACAATTAAACCAAACATCATTTTTTTACATGAAACAACTCGCAACCTTCTTTATTATTAAACAAGTGTAAACACCAAAATTTAGATCACAACACCAAAATTTGGTAGGATGGCCCTCTAGTGTGATCGCCCCTCTTTATAATGTGCAAACACCAAAATTTGAGCCCTTCAGCATGACCCCCTCTCTTTACAAAGTGAAAACACCAATATTCAGGTGAGTGCCCCTTCGGCACGACCCCCTCTCTTTACAACATATAAAAAGAGTTATCACTCTCCATAACCTTTAGTTCAACATGCAACAATTCAATTATTCTGAAACAAGTCCCAACTCAACTGATCCTCCAAATCCTTGACTAAAGACCAACTACATCTAGTGTCAAGTCCCTAACTTAGCTAGGATTACTGAACTATACCGCTAACTAGGCAGTTACTATGTCAACTGGGGAAGTTACTGTGTCAACTCAGTTCTCAAGGTTCGGTTATGAGAATTGGGTAAAATACTTACTTTTTTTTTCGTATGTATAAATTTACATGCATATTTCAGGTGAAACCATGGTATCACTATAAATAACTTTGGAAGTTGGGATTGATGCCTTCGGGTTTTCTTAAGACTATTTTGTTTCGAGTGCTCTAATCTAGGTTTTGATGGCTTATTGGCAATCATACGTACTCCATTAGGATGTATATATGCATTGTAAGGGTGGTGCAAGTTAGTGATGAAAGGCAAGTTGTTTCTCCAATGTGAAAAGCCACCTCTAGGGCTTTGACCAAGTTTCTTAATTATATAAAACCCTAACCCTAATCATCATTATTTTCAATCACAGACTGGCCTTAGATTTTTTGTATGGGTCAACTATAAGATGTTGGGGTATGTTATACACCATAACAAGCAGGAAATAAATGTTAATGCCTCGAACCTGATCATTGGTAGCTTCATGGATCATGAGAAACTTATTGGCCCTAGTTTCTGTATGCACTACATATATGACATAGCCTAATGTTATAGCTACACAAATGGATAAATTCTAGTATAATGTTAAGAACAATGTTATTGCATGCCTCAAAGTTCCTTGGATTCATATGAAGACTCTTAGTTGATTTCTCTGTTGCTTCTATGCTCAATGCATTTATGAGTTCAACTCCTTTGCTCATTATTCTTTAGCTAACATGTGAGGATGTTTTGTTTGTTAGCTGGGAATGCTAAGACAAATGTCAATAGTGGGAAAAATTCAATTTCCATTTTATCATTTCTAAATTGAGATGAAAATTGTTGTGCTATATGTTGGTACAACCAAGCCTTAGTACACAAGTTGCCTTTATGTTTCTCAAGGTGTTCATACCTAGGTCCCATCCCATAGGAAGCATCATGGGTGCACTCAATGATGCATGATGTTCAACTGTAAAAAAATGGGTTGGAAACAAATCAATTTTTGGTACATTCAAACTTTAGAGATTGAAATTCTTTATTAAGTAATTTTGAATTTTGTGAGGGCTTAAGGATGATACACATGGATGAAGCAAGGAAAGGAAATCACTCAAAGCCTCCAATGTAATCTAATATGTTTGTGTCCTCTTGGAGGAATTGAGACATTTTCGTTACCAAACTTTCACTGATGATTATCTTAAAAAATAAACCTCAATAGTGTTTAACTATTTGTAATGAAACTAAGAAAATAAAATATTTTTGTATTATGACAACAAATTAGCAATTTCGTTGGAATTTTGATGCATGTTGACCAGAGAGATGTTATCCAATTTGAAAAATATTGACTTTGTCAAATGTCGATATTCTGATAAGTAGATAATTGACCTAGTCAAACGTCAGATATCTGACGAGCATTTAATTGGCATATATCTTACGAAAAAAATATATCCCAAGATAACTACTGCCATGTATCCAATGTCTATGACTCCAATATTGAAAATGTAAGACCTATATTTCTCAATTTTATTGTGAGCACAAGTAATTTATACTCCCCATATCCATGGACTATTGGGAGTGACTTCAATATTATCAAGTCTCTTGAGGAAAAGAAAGGATGAATCACAATGTTTACTAAGAGATTTTGTAAGCTATACCATCAAATCCTTAAAGTAGTATCCATTAAAGTGCTCAAGAAATGAGTCTCCAACCCACACATGTGGAGAAAATGAGATGTAATACATATATGTGTTGTGACTAACTTAATACATTGTTCTGATAACTCCACAAACTTAAGTATTTCACGCCATCACATAAATTGACAGTAGTGTGACATAAGTAAACCAACAGAAGACATGGAACCCTTAGGAAACAAGAATTCCCTAGATCCTCAATTAGGTGTTTAAATGATGAAGTGAAAATGCAGGGGAAAAGAGGACTTCATGATTTAACCATCACAAACATGTGATCAAGTGTGACTAGGAGTGTATCTATCCATATGTTTTCCAAAGAGGGAGTGAATACATGAGTTACCATTCATTGGACCTTATTTTCCTTTATTTTTCTTTTTCTTATATATAGGACTTAGGGAATGAGGTTTTCATAAGTTTGGAACAACTCAGAGATATAACAATTATATGTTTTTTCACTTCAACCTTAGAGTTTAGACTTAGATATATCATTCTAGTGTATCTTTAATGATTTTGAATTTCACTTTTTTCTTTTCTTTCATCACAAATGACTACAAATCTATGAATTCTTATTCATAAAGGTGTCATGTGATGAAAACAAATTAATGATTTTATTCTCTATGAAAGGCACGGATATTCTTGAGAAACATCTATGCTTGTGGATGTCTCCTCCTTGGTTGACAACGAGTGAGGCGGACACCATATTCTCAATGTTTCATGTACTATGTCCAGGACTAATAGTCGTAAGCCTAGTAAATACACCAGTAGGGAAAATGGTGGATTGGATAAACATCTGGGACCTTTATTCTTTGATAATTTGTACTTTGACTAGGGCTAATCACCATAAGTCAAGTACATTAATCCAAGATAAGAATTGTCATGAGGATCAACATTTCTTGGTTCCAATTATTATTACAATGGATTAGGAAATGGTCGTTTGAGGACATACTTGGTGAGCATCCTAGTGGGGTAAGTTCTTAGAGAGGCAGTGGTGTCCAAATTTATGCATCCCAATATTGTGCTTTGATATAATTCAGAGATAGAACTTCTTAGTCAAGGCCTTGCTATTTTGACAATGTTGGCTATTATGATGTAAATCTTCATTGATTCTTATCAATCCAAATCTTTTCTTATAGGAATATTTCAACTTGAGAGTACTTTGTTGTGTCATTATGAATACCTCCCTAGTTTAGAGGTAGTTTTGAAAAATGTAACTAGTGTCGATCTTCATAATGCAATAAAATGTAATTTTTACTATTGATATTTATTATTATATTCATTATAATTATTTCATTTTGGTCAACACATGTTCTTCATGCTTATAGAGTAAAAAAAAAAAAACTATTTTTAGTCAAGAGAAATTTATTTGAGTCAAGTCCCATTTGGACTTTTGAAAGAAAAAGAAAAGGAATTTTTGTTTTGAGTCAAGGAATCAACATAAGACCAAGTCAACCTAAGAGGCAACTATTCAACCCTCTTGGATAGGTATATATATTATTCAACTCAATCACTTGGAACACCAATCACTTATCATCAAAAAACATCGTTTCTTGTTCTAGACAAGAGTAAAAGACAACTAAAATTAAAGGAGAGATAAACTATGATCTTTTTAGCTTGTTTCTATGCACACGTGTGAAGGTTCTATGGCTTCTCTATGAAAATTATAGATCTGAACTTCATCCTTCACTGCAAGTCAAAAAAAATTCTGATTTCACCATGTTTTAAATTATTTGGTCAACGCCGACTTTCGTTGACTTTGACTTGGTTTGAGGGGACTTGGAGGAGGATTGACTGGGATATTTTTTGGAATATTGGTCTTCGCCTTGGATCTTATATATCTCATTTTGATCTAATTTTATAAGAGGGGGATTTCTGGGTTTCCACCCTTATGGGGTTTTGCTCTAGCTTGTAGCCTAATTATTGGTGTTCTTTGTTTCCTTGTGATCTTTATGTTTTGCATTTTTATGTAATTACTCGATGAAGAAGACAATCTAAGTAATAAGAATCCAAAAAACATTCATAAGTAATTATCAAGTTAAGATAAATCAATCATTTTCTTCTAACACTTGGTTTCTCAACATGAAGTAGGGTAATAGGTCCTATGACATCCAACCTATGATCTATGATGGGAAATTCTCAATAGTCTCTCTAAAGAAATATGTCCCATTGAGGGGGTAAAGAAGAGGTATGAGGCATTGCCAATTTTATAGTTGAAGAGGTTTGAATATTGGTTTGTCAATTTTGGCCCTATGTAGGCACAAAAACATGGAAGGAGGTGATCACCTTGGAAGATTACAAAAGGGGAAGGCCACATAAGGCTTTATTAAAGATTTAAATCCAAGGACCTCCCTCATAAATATAGTTAGACATGTATTGAAAGAGAGTAAAAAATGATCCATCCAAATCTTGATAAAGACCTTAAAACATCCCTTGAATCTCATAATAAATGGGGCATCTACAAATGAGGTGACCCTATAACTCTGTGTCATGTATATGGAAAAGCTAATAGATATTATTGAGAAGAGGAAAATATCCCAAGAGAGAAAAAAATGTAAAAATTTAGATAGTAATACGTATGCAAAAGATGATCTTGAAACTAGTAAGTTCATGAATCCATGACTATAAGGTCATTGGCATCATCTTCATTATCATCATTATCATCATCATCAGAACCATCATCATCATCATTATTGTCATCATTGCATTATCATCACAATCACCATTCATGTCGTTATCGTCATCATCATCATCATCATCATGATTATGGACATTGTCATCAATTGTTTATAATGATAGGTGTCATAAGAAATATCATCAACCCAAAAATTGTTATGAGTGCTAGAAAAGGGTTTTTAGGACACATTATATATGCAAGAGAAATAACAACTCTATTTTTGACAAATGATCGATTATCATCATCGTCACTCCCATTATCATTGTTATTATCATTTTCATCATCCCTATCATCACCATTAATGTAATTTCTATCATCATTGTTGTCATTGTCTTCATGGACATCATCATCATTGGCATCGTCGTCGTCATTCATGGAATTATTGTTGTTGATGATGACGTAGATGACAATAATGATGAGGATCATCAGATAATGATGACTTGGATGACGTCACCAAAGATAATGATTATGATTATGACAATGACAACATTTAAAATTTGGGAAGATTGGCCAAGGTCAGTAGCATCATCATCATCACAATCATTGGCATCATTATCATCATTGTCATTGTAACTACCATCTTCTTTATCTTCTTTTTCATTATCATCATAATCACAATTCATGTCATCATCATCATCGTTGTAATAATTATTGACATTGTCATCAATTGTTCATAATTGTCAATGTCATAAGAAATATCATCAATGCAAAAAATATGATGAGTGTTGGAAAATGGATGCAAAGGTGAAAAAAAAATGGGGGCAAAAATAGACACAAAATTGGATGAAAAGTGAACGCAACATAAATAGATGAAAAATAAGACAAAAAAAATGTCACAAAAGTGGATGCAAAAGTAGATAAAATAGTTAATGCAAACTTGGACAAATAATAGGATGCAAACACAGATGAAAAAGTGGAAGCAAACATGGGTACAATAGTAGGCATAAAAGTTAGCATGAATTGTGGTGAAACAAATCTAGATGCAACAATGAACGCAAAAAAGGACACAAACTTGGATGTAAAAAGGAGGCAAACTTGGATTAAAAAAAGATGTTAACATGGACCAAACATGGGTGCAACTATGGACACAAAATTAAATGAAAATAGTGGGCGCATAGGAAGTGGATGTAAAATTAGATGCAAAATGAGATGCAAAAAACATAAACAATTTGGATGCAAACTTGGACACAAAAGAGGATGCAAATGTGCATGCAAAATTGGAAGCAAATGTGGGTTGTAATGATATGCACAACGTATGGCACAAATTGTGGCACAAAAAAAGTGGATGCAGAAGTGGATGTAACAACAGACACAGAAAAAATGCAAACTTAGATGCAAGACAACATGGAATAAGGGATGTAAAAGTGGATGCAAACATGGGTACAATAGGAGAAACAAAATTGGATGAAAAATATGGATGCAATGGAAGTATATGAAAAACAACATACAAAACCAGATGCAAAACCCAACGCATAAACCCAACAAAAAAGTGGATTTAAAAAGAGATGCAATATTTGATATAAATATTGGATGCAAAAGAGGATGCAAACACTAATGCAAAATTGGAAGTAAATGTGGGTACAATAGTAAGTGAAAAAAATGGTGCAAATTGGGGCACAACAAAATTGGATGTAATGATAGATGCAAGAAAAGAAGAAAACAAAGATGAAAAAGGGGATGCAAAAGTGGACGTAAACATGGGTGCAACAAAGGATGCAGAATAGGATGCAAACTTTGATGCAAAAGTAGACACAAAATGAGACACAAAAACCGATGCAAATCCTGATGCAAAAGTCGATACAAAAAGGGACACAAAAATAGATGTAAAATTTGATAAAAACCTATATGTAAATGAGGATGCAATTGTGGATGCAAAATTAGAAGCAAAAATGGGTGCAAAGGGAGGTGCTAAACTAGGTTCAAATTATGGCACAATAAAATTGGATGCAATAGTGGGCACAATAACAGAGGCAAAAGTGGATGTAAATATGGATGCAAAACAAGGTGAAAAAATGGATGCAACAAAAGTAGATGCAAAACTAGACAAAACCTCGATGCAAAACTTGGTGCAAAGGGGATGCAAAAAATGATGCAAAAATGGATGCAAAAATGGATGCACAAAAAGGATCTAAAAAAGGATGAAAAAGGGGATGAAAGAGATGATGCAAAAGTTAATGCAAGTGTAGACACAAAAAGTGGTTGCAATAGAGGATGAAAAAGTAGGTGAAATAAAATTAGGTTCCAAACTTGATGCAAAACATGGTGCAAAGGATGGAAAAAACTTGGCATAAAACCTGGTGTAAAACCTATTACAATACCTGGTGCTAAACTTGGTGTAAGACTTGGTGCAAAACTCGGTGAAAATTTTGCATCAAGTTTTGGACCATATTTGATAAATGGACACAAATAACACAAAAAATGGGCTCTAGAAGCTAAAAAGGAGGCAAAAAGGGATGCTAATCACAGGGTTTTGTTGTGGTGATAACATTTCAAATTCTTCACAACTTGCACTAGGGCATAAAGCTCCTTGTCATAGGTAGGGTAGATAAGAACTAACCCATGAACTACTTTAGAATGGTGGCATACAAGCCATCTCCCTTCTTTAAAACTTCTCCCATAACATACCCACTAACATATGCCTCCATTTTGAAGGGCTACTACAAGTTTGGTAATGCTAAAATTGTTGCTTGACTGATTTTTTTCTTAAACTCCTAAAATGCCCTTTGCTGGAAACTCTTACTACTTTCTATTGTAACATGGTGTGGTGTTGATAGTACTGAAAATAAGGCTATGAATTTCCTCAAGTAATTTGTTTCCCCAATGAAAAGCCTAACCTAAAGAACATTAGTATGCACTAGCCACTTCATGATGGCCTCCATATTGGTAGGATATATCTTTAATTTCCCTCCACCTAACACATACCCCAATTACATAAAAGGATTATGTACACACTCACACTTCCTAGGATTTTCTAGAAACTACTACTTTAATGTCTCTACCACTAGCATCAAATGTGAGATATGCTCCTTCATTGTGACACTTTATACCAATATATAATCTAAATAGAAAATAAAAAATGATTCTATAAAATGGCATTGTATATTATTATTCAACTTCACAAATGTATCTAGTGCATTACATATCATGAATGACATGACGAACCACCCTTACAAACCTTGCCTAATTTTGAAGGAAAACTTGTAGGTTTCTTCCTCTTTGACTTGAAATTGGTTGTACCTTAACTTTAAGTCCAATTTGGTAAAGTATTTGACATACTGCAACTAATCTAGTAGATCATCTATGCTCAATAGAGGGTACATGTTGTTGATCATAAAAAAATTAAACACTCTATATCGATACACATTTTGCATGCCCCATCCTTATTTGGTACAATGATGAATGGTGACCCATATGGTGAGGTTTTTGGTCAAAAGAAATTGTGTTCAAGTATATGCTACAACTTCTTCTTCACCTCGCTTTTATAACAAAGTTCCTATACAACCCAATGTTTGGCAATGGGGATTCTGAAAGTAGTTGGATCTCATGCTCCACATCCCTCTGAGCTGGTAGTCCTTTACGCTCTTGGAACACATCATTGCATGCATATAAAAACTCTTTTAGTTTTTCTTTTGTTTCTTAATACACCCATCAAAAAGCCTTTGCTCTCACTAAATATTCTATAAACTAATTTTCTCTTAAAAGTAGTAAAAATATGTCTTTCGAGAACAAATAAATTTATTGGCTTGGTTGGAACTTACCAGTGAAATTTTATACTTTCCCTTGTGTCCATTGATGGTAAAGGATTTTCCATCCTTGATGAGAAACTTCTATTTGGCTCTCCACATAAAGGATGCATCCATCATGTATATATAGGCACTTACAAACACTACTCCACATATATCAAGCAGAATAACATCTAGTTTTACATTGTCAATAAAACCAACACTAATAGCAAATCTAATTTTTCACTATTTTGTTACATTTATTTTCACATCTTTATTTACCCATCCGAATGATATGGGCTTGGATGATCACAAATTTCCAATCCCAATTTGTTAGTCATCTATGTTGTAATGAGATTCACCTATGACATCTTTCTTCTTAACCAACATCTTTAGATGGAAGAGACTAGTCTTTTTGTTCTCTTCCTATTGTTGAAGATACTTAGGTTCACTTCATTTTGCATTTATATATAGATGATCTTCTCATCAACATCTGATATACTTTCAACATGGTTTCTTGAATATATGGCCATGAGATTCTTCTACTTCACATGTTTCTTTTTCTTCTTTGGGTTGAACTCTTGAAGAAACTTCCATCACTTCTCTTCTATATGACCATTAATGTTATAGTGGTTGTTGAGATATTTACATTGATGTGTTAGGGCTGATGTATTTGTATATTTTCCCCCTTTCCACTTTTTCTTCCCCTTCTTAAAATCATCCTAGGGCTCCTTCTACATCGACCTAGTTCACTTCCCTTTCTTATGGTCTATATTCTCTAGGTATTTCTCCTATACATAAGCCTTGCCCATCAATCTAGGTTTGGACAACTTCACTTGCTTCCTTGGATGATTTTCCCATAGATACTTAAGGAGTATGTCTAGATTCATTGGAGAGATATGAAATATTATTTCCATCTTTATAAACTTTTTACTGTACTCCTATAAACTCTACTCTTGCTTTTTCCTGAAGTAATGCCACCAAATCCAATGGTCCTCTACATACCTAATAGGGTGAAATTGTTACTTTATGAGGGTTATGAAATTCTCCCACTTAGTAACTAGAGGAACTCCCTCCAACCTTAAGGTCTCCATATGGATATCCCACTAGGTCATGGCATGGCCCTCTTATATCAACCAAGCAAATAAAATATTATGTTCTTCCTCCATATGATGGACACTAAAAGAAATTTATCATTTCAACTACCAATGATTTAACTTTGGAATTTCATTTTCACCTTGACATGGATTGGCATTGACCTTTGCTTCCATTTTGAATAAAGATTACGAATGTTCCATGGAACTTGAACTGGTTTGATATTTTATGAATTATTTCTTCATGTCCTTCTCTGTTTATTCTCGATGTCCTCATCTCCCCACTAATCGAACCTCTATGTTAGAACCTCCATCTCCTCCAAATAACCCAAGCTTATTGGTCATGGAATCCACTATGAGGCTCACATTATAATTTATATATGACTTGTCCTTCAAACCACACAAACCTCTCCTCTAAGGGATCATGAGGGTTATTCATAGATGTTTTGACCATTCTTGGGGTTTTGTGACTTTCAGAATAATCAATTTGAATCCCCTACAACTACTAACAATATATCCAAAGAAAAATGCTCTAAACCAATATGATCCATAAACTTTCGTGGATATTCCACTAGACAGTACGTCACTAGCTTCCTATCCCTGATGATGGGTGAAGTGCTCACCTAAAACCTTAGACATTTTAGAAAGAAAACACAAGGTTACTCCAAAAGCATTTTTCTAATATAATGAAATCATGCTTAAAATATGAAATCCACTCTGTAACGGTTTATTCCATATCTGTAAATTGTTTCTCATTGTGTATGAATGTAAACTATAATTATGTTTAAAGTAGAGAACAATGAAATAAAACTCACAAACACAAATTAACACAAGATATAACCAGCGAAACCATTTCGAGAGAAAATCTAGTTGGAAGGTGAGGATGCTCTTCTCTCTTCATCTAAATGGAAAAATGGATGCAAGTACAATGAAGTGAGGCTTGTTTCCCATGGGCATTTGTAGTGCATAAGTTTTCTCTCTCTCTCTCTCTTATATATATATATATATATATATATATATATATATATATATATATCCCTTTTGGCTACTCTACTCATCTGTCAAATGAGATCAACTCAAACATAATGGAAACCCCTTTTCCTCCTAGTGGTTTGGTTATCACATAGCTTGATAGCCTACTCGTGGTTATGTTTGACACTTTCAACTCTTAGCTATTGTTACAATATGGAATCTTCTAGAGTCTTATTCATCATGAATAGATGGCTAGCCCCTTCTCCATGAGTAATGAGGGCTAAAATGACATCCTCTTCTTTATGGTGGTCAAAATAAGAAGGTCAAGTTCCAAGTGGCATAAATTTTGCATATATACTCTAATTGAGGAGATTCTTGCACCTTTGGAAATATCATTGTATGTAGAATAGCAAAAAAATTTGTGGTGCTTAAACTAAAAATTACATGCCCCAAAAAAATTCATTTTATGCCTCAACCTGCACCCAAATGGTTTCAAACACCAATTTTCCAAACTCAATCCCACTAGTAAAAATGGTCCTATGAGTTGATGTGGAGTTGATTCCTCCACATTTTCAACGTTGAAAGATTAAAAATGGAGGACAAAAAATATAATGATGTAATCTAGATCAATTGAGCTAAAGACTTGATATGTTGGGCTAGTTATTGTGCAAAGAAGAAATTATGCAATATTAGCAAGAAAATGTAACACACTTCTTTTGATTCTTAAAGGTATGGTCCCTCCTATATTTATTTATGAAGGAAAAAATCATAGGATAACTATAAGGATTCTTCCCATATTCATGAATACAATCCATAGTAAACTCATCAATTGGAATCGGAACTTGTGCAACAAGGGAATTTGAATGCGACACTTACTAGCATAGAAACTACCAAATTCCTAACAACATTGGTGACAATTAGTTGAGCTAGTCCCTTGGACTAGTCCTTCTTATATTAAGTGAACATTCGCTAATTTCACAACATGAATGATTTTGAGAATGATTTCTTGTATTATAGACAAAAGCAATGTGTCAATATTTTTCTTTGATCTTTATGAGCAGAAAAATATTTATAAGAAACAATTCATTAGATATGTGATTCTTCTTATGTTGCTAAGAGTATATATCATTCTATCTCTTCATCAGCAAGTGATGATTACAGATGACTTCTCGGTGTAATATTTGAATATGTTGCCACAACATTATTATGAGGAGGTTTACATGTGCAAAGAGTACACTAATGCTTTTCGAGAATGATTAAATATTTGGTAAGGAATCTTATCAAGTTGTTGGGTTGGGTATACTTTCTCATCCTATGGTTCTAGTGTGTACCCATGACTTGTATGCTAAAATACTTGTGTGAAAATGTTATTTGTGAGTGTTAGGTGCAGACTATTACATGGTTTTCTCATAGAGATAATCACCCCTCGTAGTTAGGTTATTGTCACATGTTCCCATTGTAAGCTTTTAGCATATAAATGTAAACCTATGAATTAGGGTGACTATCACTCACGCTTTTGAAGTGCACATAAAACGTTGAAGAATGTTGCATATGATTATGTCATATTATCAAGTGCAAAATCCACATAAGGTGTAAATGCAAGTTACATATCATTATGTCATATTATCATATAAATAAATAAATAAATTATCCTAACAAAAACATATTTTAAATTCCATTTATGAGATCATGAAAAGGGTATATAAGGAAAATGCATTTTTATGGGACCATGAAAGGGGTGTCTTAAGGAAAATGCATTGTTCGAGATATCGTTATACTAGATTGCATAGAATTCATATAAGTTGCATGTGGTAGGGTGAATTTGAATGATGAACGGATTCTCAAAATGCACGCAAAAAGAGATGAAGATAGATGCAGATGGTCTTCGTGATTCATAAGCGTTCTTCTCAATCTTATTCATACCAAGTTTTTTAATAAAGATTGCCCGTCTTTATGTGGTGAAAGTACAAAGTCAGCAAAGAGCACTGTGCCAATTCTATAATCTCTTTCTATTTCTCAATGCACAATTTCTTGATAAACTTTTGACCATCGTTTTATGGTGAAAGTACAAAGTCAGCAAAGAACACTGACATTTCTATAATCTCTTGTGTTTCTCAATGAACAATTTCTGGATAAAATTTTTAACATGGATGTGGTAGTTGCAGAGCATATGGAACACTTTCCATATTTGATACAAGGCTCCATTGTCCACGATATGAAGGCACCTTAGGGAATTTACATGGCCTAAAACAATTCTTGTTTTATCAAGGGAGTTAGTGAACACACTTTCCAGAACTTTTATAGACGTTATAACACACCAATATGGTTAAGTTATACAAAACTCAAGGAAGTTATTGAACACACTTTCCAGAACTTGTTTAAACGTTATAACACACCAATAGGGTTGGGTTATACAAAATATAGTGGAAAATGAAGCCAAAGAAATTGGTAAAATACCCAGTCCGGTTCACAGGCTTCACGTTTCTCTCTCAGGTAAGAATAGTAGGTAAGACCAGTTGTTGTTGGTGCATGTCACTGTTGAACGCGTCCTCCAAGAAAATTTGACTGCTTTCAGCCGTCCATTTGGAAAGCGATGTCTCATCTTAAAGTCGTAAATGTGGAGAATTCACTGATTTGTTTTGCACGCAGGCACATGCATTGATAAGTTCAAGTCAAGACCAGTCGTGGTTGTCGTTTGCTCTGAACTTAGAGAAAGGCTAAACAACATCAGCAGAGAGTGAAACGAGCTTGGCGTGCTCTTTGCCTTTGGATTATTCAAGACACGAGCAAATAATAGCGAGATTCGCTTCCACCAAATTCTCTATAGAGTTTTGTTGAGTCATTTTCTAAAAGCTCCGCGTGATTCTGCAGAAGATGCAGTAGGTTAAACGTTAATTGAAAGTAACTTTTTCCGCGTGATTCTGCAGAAGATGCAGTAGGTTAAACGTTAATTGAAAGTAACTTTTTTTTAAGGGTATTTTCAAGTGAATTTTCTCCTCCTATTTCTAATTGATTTTCGCTGCAATTTGAGTGACAATGAACAGGTGGAATTGGTAATTAGATTGGATTCATGCTTTGTAATTTGGTATTTATTTCCACAACTATCATTATAATCTCTAATTAGATCATAGTTGCTCTCATAGTTGCCCTCCTGCTGTAAACAGGACTAATAAGGAAATTGAACTGATAACACTTCAAGAATATTACATAGAATATCTCAACAGTACTCTCTACAACCAATTTATATATATACTCTTAAACAATACTTTTTATAGTATTGAGCTGTTTTGGCAGTGCATTAGATATCAATGAGTGCTAAGTGGAGATTTAAAAATCATGAGAAAGTAGTCAGTTATGACTACCTCTCATGGAAATGGTCATACTTGAATGACTTACTTAAGGCAGATGAATCCCAAAAATTGATATCCAATACTTTTTATAACCAATTTATATATACCCATAAACTAAATAGTGACAATTTTATTATTCAAAACTGTAATCACAGTAGGTGTGCCTATTTTAATTTTTGGAAGTGGGTTGAGGAATTTTGACTTTTCAATAAATAAATAGACAAGATTTTATTTCAAAATAATATTCTTGTTTTACCTATTTCAACTTTTGGAATTGCCTTCAAGAATTTTGATTTTTTAATATATAAACATATAAAATTTGATTTCTATTCTTAGCCTTATACACTATCTCATGAATGATATGAAAGGACTTCACAGATTTTCAGTTTCAAATCTAAAAATAACAAATTAAATTTAAATATCATTTACTTTGCCACTTGTTAAGCTAATTGAAGCAATTGTGAACTAGACTATCAAGCTTCATTAAAGGAGGTCACAAATTATTTCTAAGCTCTTAATGGGCAGGTTCTAGCCATGCAATCACTAGCAGACTACTATGCAAACCGGAGAGGTCTCGGTTGAAGGATATTAACTAAAGTCCACGTATAGCAATAAGATTTTGTGCATTCAATTTCACTTTGGGTTTTCCTTGATTTCGATTTTGCATTGATTTTATGCTATGATTTGATTTTGCTGGTAGGATTTGCCCATCAAATTTTAGAACATTACATGCCAGCAATCTAGAAAGATCCTTGTAATGTTCATCATGGGTAGGTGATTATATTTATTATTTTTTTCCGATATCACTTTGATTTCATCCTCTAGTTTGATTTTGCAAATTCGATTTGCCCATCATCCTTTGAAACGTTACATGCCTACATATTATGAAGGCTTTAATGTTCTATTATCTCTAGATGATTTTTGTAGTTTTCCAATTTTTTTAATCAACTCTCACAGCTTTGGAGATGACTCTTTTGAGTGCGCCATACTAAATGCATTTAAACTTTTGAGGTCAGATTCGAGCTATGAAAATTCCGGGGTTCTATTCTTACAGTGGTTAGAGTAGGTAATTTCATGATTTAATCTATGATTTCATAACATGCTATCTGCCTAAAATCAATATGATAAAGCTTATAAGAAGCAAATAATTACAGTGTTTTAGTTTAAAAAATAGTTTTAAAGAAATTTTGCAATACCTTTTACGGTTAACATATTTTTAATCATCCTTTATTTTAAAAAATTGATCTAATGACTTTACCATGCATCATCATATTAGGTTTCAACATTAACTTTTTATTATGTTTATTTTTCTACCCTTTCACACTTACTATTTACCGCCATATTTAGGGTTCTCTATCACAATTAATGAAAAATGGAAGGGTTCTCTATCTCGTTGTATATAGTTCCACATGACACTAAGACGCCACCGCCAATGCAAGATATGTAGTGGCTATCCCTTTTCTAATGACGCAATAACCCACAACTCGAGTTGTTGCTGCAGGAGACCACGAATGGTGCGCTCCTTCTGGCTTTCCCGATGATTAATTTAAGAGATATCTAGTTTTGATAATTTTAACAGTTGTATGGGTTTTACATTCATTATTTTTAGCACATTAGGTTATTGCTTTAAAAGGATATGGCTTCTCACCTATTAGGTTAGTTTTAAAATTTAAATATTATGTGTTATAGGTTATTTTTAATATTGTTAATTATGTAGATAGACGTACTTATTTCATTTTTTGGAAGTAGGTTTGAGGAATTTTAAATTTTTAATAAATGTATAGATAAGAATTGATTTCGAGAGAACATTATTGGTGTTATATACTATTTAATGGATGATATGAAAAATAGTTGAATAGGATTTTAGCTTCAAATCCAAGAATAACAATTTAAATCTAAATATTATTCGTTTTGTCACTTGTTAAGAAAAATGAAACAATGAAACAATGGTGAACTCAACTATCTAACTTTCATAGAAAAGGTCACAAATTACCTCTAGGCTCTTAATCAGTTTGTTCCGGCCATGCAGTCACTAGGAGACTACTATGCAAATTGAAGCAGGTCTAGGTTGAAGGTCTACCTACTAATTAAAGCCTAGGGATACCATTAAAATTATAAGCATTTGATTTTATTTTAGGTTTTCTTTGATTTTGATTTTAATTTCATTTTATCATAGATTTTATTTTGCAGGTATAATTTGCCCATCAAATTTTGAAACATTACATGTCCATGATCTCGAAGGCCACTCGTAATGTTCATCCTAGGTAGGTGATTTTTTTTTCCCACTTTGATTTCACCCTCTAGTTTGATTAATCAATAATATTAATAGATGATTATGCTTGACTCAAGTTGAAGAGTGTTGACTATCAAACATAGACGAACATAGTTAACCACATGAGTAAATACGGTTAACTAATTTTGTAATGTTGCATTGTGATGTTGGATAAATTGCAATGTAATGTAAGGTTGCAAAATTGTTTATCACATTATCACAATGCAACATTCGATAGAATTTTGTATATCACAACATGTTTAACTATTAATATTAATAAATAATATTATTAATAGGTGTTTATGTTTGACCAATGTGATTAATTTTGTAATGTTGCATTGGGACATTGCATAACTTGCAATGTAATTTAATATTGCAATAATTTTTATCACATTACGATGTTGGATAAATTTGTGTACAATTCTAACATCATAATAATAATAACAAAAATATTATTATTATTATTATTATTATTATTATTATTATCATTATCATTATCATTATTCAAAAAAAATTATATTAATATTATTATTATTAAACATTTTTAAATCTTGATTGTGACTCCCCAAGGATGACCTTAGTTTACTATGTTTGACAATGTTTGACTTTGGTCAACCATGCTTGACTATAATTGAGTATCATCATGTTATGTTGTCTCATGGCAACTATAAGTGAACAAGCTTTAATATCATTAACTATTAACTTATGTGGTTTACTATGTTAGAATGTTAATATTAATCAATAATATTAATAGGTGATTATGTTTTCTTGAAGTTGAAGAGTGTTGATTGTTGAACATAGTCAACCACATTAGTAAATGTGTTGACTAATTTTATAATTTCCCATTGCAATGTTGGATAAATTGCAATGTAATCTAACCTTGCAACAATCTTTGTCACATTACAACAATCTTTGTTGCATTGCAACATTGGATCAATCTGTGTGCCATTTTGATATCACATGTATGATTATTAGTATTAATCAACAATATTACTAATAGGTGTTTATTTTTAACCAAGCTAAAGGGTATTGATTGTAAAACATAGTCAACCCCATTAGAAAATGTGGTTGACTAATTTTGTAATGTTGTATTGTGACATTGGATAAATTGCAATGTAATGTAACATTGAGAAAATGTTTGTCACATTGCAACGTTGGATAGATTTGTGCATTCCAACGTGACAATATTGTTATTATTATTATTATTATTAGCCAACTTTATTAATATTAATATTGTTATTATTAAACATTTTTAAATCTTTATTGTGACCAACCAACGATGACCATAGTTGACTAAAGTTGACACTGTACGACTTTGGTCAACCATGGTTGACTATAATTGAATATGGTCAAGTTAGATTAACTAAGGACAACTATAAATGAACGAGGTTGAATTTTTGTTAAAGATTGTCACGGGGGCTTAATTGGGGGAGCAATACCATACCACGCGTGTCCATATTGGGGGACATATATTGAGGGAAAAATGGCATAATATATCAATGATATATTAGGGGGTAAAGCTTTTTTATATTGGTAGGTATAAAAGATGGAGCTCAAAGTTAATGAAAAATATAAAGGGGTATAAAAAATGTTAATGAAAAAATGGACACTTACAATATCTAGTGAAGGTATGGGTTTTTTAAATTGGGAAGGTGCATTGGGCTCATATAGATAGGGGGTTAAATATTGTGCTTTTTAGAGGTATTTTCCAATATGTGGTCAAATTAGGGGTATTTTTTAGTATGCCATGAACACATGTGATATGCCAGAGGTTCATTGACTAAAGCCCCCGTGAAGATGGTAAACATAGGGTTGGCTAAGTTTGATCATGGCCAACCATTTAAACACGGACTATAAAGGTTGACTTTGTTTGACTATGTTTAACTAATGTGGTTGACTATGTTTGATTATTAATATTAATTAATAAAATAATAAATGATTATGTTTGACCAAAATTGAAGAGTGTTGACTCTTAAACATATTCAAATATTATCAACCACAATTAACCAAATTAATAAACCAATGTATTTTAAACCATATTAATATTAATATTATTAAACAATTTTAAATATTAACTATGGTGAGCATGTTTTAACCATGGGTCAACATGGATTAATCAAGTCCACCATGAGTGAACATGGTTAGACTAATTTGACTATGGTTGACCATATTTTTTAATGATAGATTTTTATCATCTTCTATTAATAATGAACAACTATTGTTAACCATATTTTACCATGGCGACCTAGGTTGACCATGTTTGACCATATTGACCATTGTTGGCCATGCTTGAGCATGAGTTGACCATGGGTTTTAGAGGTTGATTATGGTGATTATGATTGGCCAAAGATGACCATGAGTGACCACTGTCGACGATGGTCAACCATGTTGACTTGAGTCAAATAGGGTTGATAATGGTTGACCATGGTGACCATAGTTAACTATGGTCAATCACAGTTAACCAAGGTCAACAATAGTGACAATAGTTGATGAAGGTTAAGCATGATTAAACTATGCTGGACCATCTGTGAATATTTTTAAACATCACTAACGATTTTTTTACTATGGTTAATGATTGTTTGACTATGGTTGACCATGGTTTTCCATGTTCACCCTTAAACGTCATTGAGTTGGAAGATGGTGGTTGACTTTAGTTTAATATGTTTGACTGATGTGGTTGTTTATGCCTGATTATTAATTTTATTCAATAACAATAATAGGTGATTATTTTGAAGTAAAGTTAAAGAGTGTTGACACTCAAACATAGGCAACCACATCAATAAAGAAATGTTTTTAAAACCACATTAATATTAATAATATTAATCATTTTTAAACATTGGCTATGAGTGAGTATGGTTTGATCATATGTGAACATGATTTGACTAATTTGACCATTGTTGACCTTAGTTTTCTAAGATAGATTATGGTCGTTTATATTGATAATGAATTACTATGGTTGACCATGTTTTACCATTGTTTTTAAAGGTTGATTATGGTGACTATGCTTGACCAAAGATTACCACAATTAACCATGATTGATGATGGTCGACCATGCTGAATCGAGTCAAATGTGCTTGATAATGGTTGACCATGGTGACCATAGTTAATGGTGGTTAACCATGGTCAGACTATGCTTGACCATCTACTACTATTCTTAAACATCGTGAACTATATTTTGACTATGGTTAACAATTGTTTGAGTATGGTTGACCATGGAAAACTATGATTTGTCATGTTTACCCCATTTAAACATCATTCCACTATGTTTTGACTATTAATAACTATGTTTAACAAGTGTTTCACTATGGATGAATATGGTTGACTCTAGTTGTCCATGTTTACCATGCTTAAGCATCATTGATGATTCTTTTACTATGAATGACTATGGTTTACCATATTTCGACTATGGTTTGTCCATAGTTGACCATGATTTGACTATATTTAATATTAGTATTACTCTTATGAATATTAATATATTATAAATGATATGATTATAATATTATTGATATTATGTTATTTCTATATTCCTAATATAATCATATGATTATGTTATTCATAATAATAATGTATTTGTGTTATAATTAATGCATTAATGTTAATATTGTAACATCGCTAATGTTATTAATGATGTTATTGTTAATGTTAATAACGATGTTATTATAGAAATTATGATGTAGATTTTCAACTGCTCATGAAGTTTTAATCAAAATCACAAGACACAAACCTACACTACTTCTCTACGGACAATAATTCACAATTTAGAAAAAAATCTTAGACTTGCAATAAGAAATTGAACACATGCAAATAGTATTTTTCCCAAGGAAATAAAACTGCTAAAAACCCCAATGCGTACTTGCATTAATCTGATGAGTAAAGATGTATTACAATTTGTTTTCTCAACTGAGCACACCCTATAAGTGAATAACCTATCTCTGTCATCACTAAGAAGTTCTAACCCAAACTTAGTCAATTTTTTCCTTTGCTTGAGCCCCTATTTCCTTGTGAAATTTCTAAAAAATTAGGCCCCTATTATTTAGGAAGTTCTCCAAAATGGATGGCGCAATTCCCAAGGTTGATCATATGATTGCATCCAACACCTGTACACTCAAGACTAGTCTACAACTTATGAAACATTGCCTTGGAATCTCCACCACTACTAGGGAACTCAAATTCTCTACATGCATCGTGTATTTTGGGTTAATTGATTCATTAACTAGATGATCACTGAGTTTGACTAAAGGCCCATAGCAATCCTCACCTTCCACTAGTTCCTCCAAAAGTTGGAACTAGTTTAACTAAAAACAACTTGAGATAACTAATCATGATTGCTACAAATTAGCAATCACACACGATAAACTAAACTCTAACTCCTCAAAGTCAAATTTACAAAGTAAAATAGATGACACAAGCCAGTCACACAAGTTAACTGCATCCAAGTTATCCATTGAACTGGAAATTTGAATTTTCTCAATTTAATCAAGGCAAAATCAAATTGAGAAGTTCTTGCTGCATTTTTCAACACTCCCTCTCAGCAAGAAAGGGATTATCAACCACCCCTATCCTGGATGTATGGAACTCAAACTTCCCTCTTGAAAATGCCTTTGTCAAAATTTCAGCATCTTGTTCCTCCATCAGAATTTACTACAACAACATTATTCGCCTCTACACAGAGTCCTATAAATGGTGATATCGGATATCTATGTGCTTGGATCGATTGTGAAACATAAGATTTTGAGAGAGATTGATGCAAATTTAATTATCACATTATATCATAGTTGGCTCCATCATCTAACCAAACAATCCAACAAGTATATTTCTCATCCATATTGCCTCACTTGTTGCTTGACTTACAATGATGTATTAAGCCTCTGTCGAGATGAACGCCAAAAATTTTTGCTTCATGTTATACCATGAAAAACTTGCAAACCTGTTGAAGACTCTAAAATCATTCCTTCAACATAGCGGAAAACCACCCAGTCTGGGCCTTAGTTGGCATCTCCTTTTCCATTTGGAGTAGTGGCTGCGACTGGGGATAATGGCGCCCATTTCCCAATCTATTTAATGACTGTGCTAATGTGGTGATATGTGATGTTTTGAAGTAATGTCTGAGCTAGAAGTAATCTAATCTAAACTAACAATCATGTGCATTTTATCCTAATTCAAACACTATCTAATTATAACTATACCCAGTATTAAATTGATGTATATGATCTACAATAATGTCTGAAAGGAATTGATAATAAAGATCATTCAATTGCGATGAGAAATGAATTCTTTCTAACAATAATCATTTCATATAAAAAGTTAGCCGAAATGATTGTGAAAGATATATCGCATAAGGAATTATTCATGTATTCAGCATAAAATATAGATCCTCATCATACGGAAGTCCAATAATGGCAATAAAGATTCAGACTACCATACATAAACAATTCGAAAAGAAAGCATTACTTAATACATACGTAAAAAGGATTACGAGATAAAAGTACCATTTATAATACGTCCTACTCATGTGCTATAACAATATTGATCTATCTTCATTCCATTAAACACCATCTAAGAATAAAAAAGTGCAATTTCAGTAGAAGATGCTAAATTAGATAAAAATAAATCATGTTCCATTAATTTCACCAGAACTTCCTCAAAGGGACAGAAGTGCATGTTTTGAAGAGTATTTCTAATAAAATTTCTGGACCCCTCTCTAAATGCACGAGAGGGGTTTAAATACTTAAACTATAAAACTAAAAATAGATTATTACAAAAATAGTTGAGGAGGTTTAAACGAATTGCCTCAAATTATGCAAAAATAAAATCAAAATAGAAATAAACATGGTGACTAGCTATCCTGCATTTGATCCTTCAGATCGCAAATGTCCATCATGGGCTTGAACTGTGTTGGTTTGCTGACTTCAGCTTTCAACTGTCCAGCGAATACAGCATCGGTTAGTGTTGGCACCATTTTCTCCGTAGAACTGGTTAGGCATCGCAAGGTCATCCATTGGCTGTGAGGTTTTACCAAATGTTGCCAGTATGCTTCCCAATTTAACCTCGTTGTTTACCTTATTAGTTCTGCCTTTTCTTCTGTTACCTATTTCCACTGTAGTTCAAGTTGTTTCACATTAGGAAGTAAACCTGGAATGGATTCTTCCACAAGGTTGGCACTATGTAAATTTTCATTGAAATTTTCTATGACACTATTTGTTGCTGCTACCGTGTCTATTGTTTCCTTTTCTGCTTGTTTAAGCCAAGAATCCCAGCTCTCAAATAAGTTTTCTTTATGCAAATCTTCTAGTTTAGGCAAGTCGACTTTTCTACCATCTTTTGTATTCTGCTAGATTATGAAATCGGAGACCTTTCTAAAGATATCATCATATTCAAGTCTCATTTTCATGACTTGATTTTTCAATTTGTCGCTTGTTTCATAATAAGAGTTCCGTTGCGAAATCTTTTGGCACAATAATTCTTTCTGGTGCATCAACTGGGAGTTAAGACCGAGAGCTTTGGTAACGAACTAATCAATATTTGGGTCATCCTTGTGTAGATCAGTTATTTCCCATATTTGTGCTTCCTTCTTGGCTAAGCTAGTTCGATGTTCTATTTGCATCTACTCGAATTCCCATTGTAGCTTAGCTAACTGTATCTCTGCTTGCTAATCAGATTTTTCTTACCGTAGTTGTTGCTCAAGTGACATAATTTTATCTTCTTTTTCTCTGATCAACATTTGTACTTATGTTTCTTTGTCCATGGTCACTATAGTGTAGGCACCTGCAAACTGTGAGAGTCTAGTAAGATTGGCAGATGGGTCAATAGGTGAGTCTTTCCAGAGAACTTCCATTGGTTCATTTTCAAGGTTAGTAGCAGCTGTAGAGTCCAACTTCCTTTTCTTTCTTTGTCTTTTCACCATAGTCTTATGTTGTGGGCTATAAAACACATCTAGATGGGTAATCTCTTCTATTCTTAAAACTGTTTCAGAGGTGGGAGTAACAGGGATGTGTTCTTCCTCTTGAGTATTTACAGTCTCTTCTACTGTAATTTCCTGAGTTGTTTTCTGTTGTGGAGTTTGCAACTCTGGCGTTTGTTCCTTTGTGTTGAGCTTTTTATTATAATTGTCCCATTCTTCCTCTAAATCAATTACCAGGGGTTTTATTGGCTATGTGGAGATGGCATGGATTTCATCCTGCTTTCTCACTGAAGTTTCTTCAGTTATCTTTTGTGTAGATTAGGTTGTGTCCTGTATTGACTCCTACTTTTCCCATTTTGTGATGACTTTTGTGATTCCCTAGTAAATTTTTCTTGGGATTATGCTCCAGAATCAATTTTAGAATTTTCTTTCGAGTCACCTTCTATACTCACACTGGGAGTAGGCTCCCTTATTGGTTTAATCAATAATTGGTCCAATGGGACCTTTGATAACCTCCTTTATCTGTAGTTGTAAAAGTTTTCCAGATCTTCATGGTCAAAAAGTAATTGTGCCATATGCTTCACCTGTGTGAAAGTGTTTCCTGCAAAAATATGTCATCAAAGGCATCTTCCTCATTACTGAATACTTTTATTTTCACCAAAGTGGTCAAATTTTCGACAGTGCAGAATGGATCATATTGCCTTCCAGGGAATTTAGGTAATCACAGAGATAACATGTTCTTTGCTTCTCTAAATGCATGCCCTAGGTTGTGTAATGAAAAGGCTCCACACTATAAAGGGAATTTAGGCCAGATGGCCTTTTTTGATTGCTTTAATGTCTTGTTCATCCCTCCCTCACTAGCTATTTGATAGGCTATCTCTCTAGCCATCAATTTGTCTAGAAGATAGTGTGGGAGGACATGGGGGGAGGTGATGCTGTAAAAATTTCTGATATACATAAATGTTTCCTCCCCAAACCATATGGCCACCAGGAGGATATCTACTTCAGCTTCTTGGGAAAACTTGGGGGCATCTCGATTATAAAGCCGCGTGTGAATAGGTAGCATAACTCCATGACAAATCTTGAAAAAAGGTGGTTGAAAATTGGATTCCCACATGTCATTATGGTATATGTGAATGGGAAATGGATTTTGAACAATCCATTTCCATCCCATGATTGGGAATCTTGAACTAAAACAAATTGCATCCATTACATAGGCACTCATAAAAAATGGAGGGTAAACCCTCGAAGCAACACTCATTTTCCTTCTACATTCGATAATTGTTTTTGCTAAATTGTCAAACAAAATTCATGCCCAATTCATTACAGTTGTGTTAGCGATTGCATCTATTAACGACAACCACTTTGGTGAGAATTTAGCACTATCAGTTTTGCCAAGTAGTCTACATAGCATGGCCACTGCAAAACTATGAAGGGGACAAATAGACGAAGTAATGTACATACCGTTTTTGTCTTTCTTGATTTTTTCCTCATTATTTGACCAGGCCCTGGTGTAGTCTGCTGGATCATCGTTCTCTTTGGAAAACTTCTCAACGAATTCCCTCTTGTAGATGACTTGTGGCTCTGGTAGGTGGTACATAAGCTATAGGCTGTCTGGGGTAAAAGATCCCATAACCTCTTGGCTTCTTGTCTTGAATTCTCTGTCTGAGATGTCAACTTCATCAATAACCCATTTAACCATGTCGGTATAATGGATTATCTTTGGGCGCCCGGCTATGTGGTGCAAAAATGAGCATGTTGTCCCTAACATGGAAGCGTATGAGGAATCACGTCCGTCAAATTTAATCTTCGTTTCCAAAATCCTTGGTTTCTCTTCCTCTAGTATATTATACATGGTGTCCCATGTAGAGGTTCCTCCCTCTCTGTTGCATGTAGTATCCATGAACAGAGGAGTAATTTTTGACTTCTCAGAGATGACTCCCTTGCCTTTCTTCACCATTGTTCTCAACATTTTACTCTTCGGATTTTCTCTGAAAGTGAAGAATAACAGCGATGGGATGAATGTAAAATGAAATAAGCTGATAACTTTTAAAGGTGATAAAAGGAATTTTATTCAAATGCACGTAAGAAGATATCATATCACGCTAAATCGCTTTTCACACATAAATGCAGTTATCTCTTACTAAATTCCCACTAATGCTTCATTATCCCTTAGCTTTAATGCTCATAAATGTTTATATCGTAAAATGGGAAGAAAGCTTCTAGGGTGGCGAGCCTCTGAACTGTGATGATAGCGATTGTGCGATTTGTGAAGCAATATTGTAGATCGCAATATGGTAGTATTCCTTTTCTCATTTCTTACCTCCTGCTATGTTTCTGTGAGATGTGAGATGTAAGCCACTCGTTAATCATTTCAGACACAGCCACTTGCCAAGATTTTCTACGTAAAAGATCCTTTTTAATGAGTGGCAGACCTAAAACATTTGCTTATGATATATTTAAGGAGTGGGTCCAGGTCTTGATCGCGTTTCACAATATCGGGTGGTGGTATGTTTGCAGTGTTCGTTTGAATGCCCGAAATGCGATGCGATAAAGGTTATAACGCCATCACAATTTCACATCTCGCATGTTTCGAAATAACCTTTTTAAGGCAAGTCCTTTATGGATGGTGACATGCGATGCAAGGCTAAGCTTTTTGAAGAAAAAGCTTAAGGACTTAGTTTATGTCAAATTTATGATAGTTTCAAGCATAGAGTACTTTTTCAATCATTTTACTTGATTTGGAGGGTTAGAAAGGTCTTTTGATGGTGCTTAATCATGTTATATGTGGGAAGGTGATCATTTAGTAGTTCTCTAAACAAAAAAGGGGGGTTTGATTGATATCTTTACTTTATTCCAAATAAAAAGGAAATGCCTAAATGCTAAGTTTTGTTTTTTGGTTGTATTTTTTAAAGGGTCCCCATTTATTAACGTAATATTAACTACCATCATTAATAAATGGGGGGTTGTTGAATAGCACAACAATTGTCAATTCACTTGGAAGAACCAGTTATCTCTAAGAGTTTTTTGAAATTTCTAAAACTTCCAAAATAAAGATAGTTTTGAAAATAAAATAAGATACATGGAATATAAGGTAAGTAATACTGCTCTTTATCAATAAAACAACATCTACTTAACTATCTCTCTTTTGATTATTCTTTTCTCATAAAAATTCACTTTGTCTAGATTAGTTTTTACTTGGTTTTTAAAGGAAAAAGCAAGGAGTCTCTCCTCAAATCAGTTTTTGGTGTACTCAGTTGTCGTAGGTAGAGCCTCTGCTTCCAGCAGGTGTTCATAGCCTCGATAGGGTTACCTCTTAACTAGAAATGATTCAGTATCTCACTTAAATCAAAATGAATTCTTAAAGATAAGCTAATAATTATACTTATTGCTTTCTTTATTTTCTAAAGTAATTCATTATTCCTTCAATTATTCATTTTTTATTTCTTAAAGGACAATGCCTTGGTATGGTGACCAACATTTACAATGCCATTCACTTGATTTGTCACTTAACTCAACAAGCTAGCTCATGATGAAACCCCTTGTCTTTTGATTAGTTTAATCTTAAGCCATTACCTTGTTTTGATATGTAGTATTGGTAATGTCAGTTAGTTATAATCTTATGAACATTGTAAGTTAGCTCTTTATGATACCTCTTATCCTTTAAGTTTAAGTATATTTTAGAATTACACTCTAAAAATGAAAGTTGATTAAGTGGGGAGAATCATTGGCTCCTTAAGAGCTTCTGGACGATAATTGTAGAGTTTTAAAGATGCTTTTCTAGAGAGAGACTTTTCTTTGTTATTGATACTTTTCTGGACTGATGTAAACGAAAAGTTTCTTTCTTAAAGCTAGGTTTCATCTAAATTTAGATAATTTAGGTAGAAAACAGGCAATTTAAGAGCAATAGAACTTAACTATATATTTCATATGTGCAAATTACTTTCATAACAATCTTTACTTACACAAGCGAAAAGTCAAAATTAAAAAGAGACTATTCTTTGTAAAACCAGAAGTAAATGATTTTCAATTGGTATTGTTCTTTCTAAAAGAAAATTTAACTAAAGGCAATAATATACAGTGAACAGAAGAGATAATCTTCTATGGAAAGTATTTCTTTAGAACCTAGATTTTCTCTTACCTGATAAATCTTATAACAAAAAATTTGATGGGCCTACTTCTTCCACAATCTGAAATGGGCCAAGCCACATTTGTTGGAACTTGGTATGCTTACCTTTCTCTTCATGGGATTTATCCCATTTTAATACTACGTCTCCAAGTTGAAACGACTTTGAAGTTACAAATTTGAATCAAAGGAGGCTTTGACTAATTGTTGATGATATGCATGTGTGGTCTTGGATTTTTCTCTTTCCTCTTCTAGCTTAAGAATTTGTAATTGTCTAACCTGCATAGATGAGGAAGGAGTTTCTCCAATGAATTGAACTAAGGCTAGGGAGGGAATAGCTATGTTTGTTGGCAAGACTGCTTCTTTCCCATAGACCAAATTAAAAGGAGAAGTGCGAATGGAGGCTTTCCAAGTTATTCGATCTACCCATAGAGAAAACATTAAAGACTTATGCTAGTTCTTTTGGCTTCGATCAACAATTCGTTTAATAATCTTGATGAGATTTTTGTTTGTGGATTCCGCTAACCCATTTCCTTGCGGATAGTAATTGGCAGAATACGTAAGCTTGAAACCTCTTTTGAGAGAAAACTCTGTCATAGCATTGCTTGAAAAATAAGATGCATTATCAAACATCAAAGAAGATGGTAGGCTAAACCTGGTGATGATAAATTGATCTATAAATTCAATAATGTTTTCTGAATTGGTTACCTTTAGTGGAATTGCTTCTACCCATTCGGTGAAATAATTAGTAGCTGTAAGGATATACCTATGACGTTTAGAAGAGTGAGGAATGATCTCACCTATTACATCCAAACCCCATTGTTCAAATGGTTGGTCAATGTTGAGTGGTTTAATGGTAACGTGGGTTTCCTCTGTCCTCCAGTAGCTGTTTGACAAATCTTACCTTTCCTTACATAAATGTGTGCATCTTTGAACAGCGTTGGCCAGTAATAGCCGCAATGCAGGATTTTATGTGTTGTAGTATCACCTCCAATGTGACCACCAACTGGTCCATTATGAAGTCCCTGCAACACCTTCTCTGCCTCAGAGTTTTCAAGACATCTAAGTAAAATAGAATCATAATTTATTCTATTATTATAAATAGCATATCTTTCACAATTTGATATTGCTAGCTTTTAATCTCAATGCTCTTTTCTTTGTGTAATTTAATTGGGTTGGGGCATATCCATTTTTCAAGTAAAATATGATATCAACATACCTTGATTCTGTGTCATTAAGGCTTCGCTCATAGATTTGTACCTCGTCACCTGAATGCTGTAATTCTGATAGATTCGATGCTCCTACCAACATCCTGCAAAAACCTTGAACTTTTACAATTTTTGCTGGTTTAATTTCTATGTCATATTCTTGCAGGGCTGTCACCCAATTCATTCTCTTTTCACCTACATCCCTTTGTATTAAAATATTTCTCACTAGTGAGAATGGTACTATCACTTTACTGTGGGTTTTGAGGAGAAAAGGTCTGAAGTGTTTTATTGAGTTGAAAACAACAAAAGCTTATTTTTCAACATCTGAGTAATTTAATTCAGCTCCCTGCAAATTGGAGCTAAAGAAAGAGATTGGGGCTTTATTTTTTTCTTGATTTACTTGTGTCAATATGGTTGTATATGATTTCTCGGAAGCGAAAGTATATAGAATGAAATGATTCGAAAAATTCAGTGTTGCTAAAGATGGGGCATTTATGATTTCTTGTTTTATCAAGCTAAAAGCTTCATGTTATGAATGTCCCCATTTAAACAGAGAATTTTTCTTTACCATGGATTGAAGAGGAAAAACAACTCTTGAGAATTCAGGGAAAAATCATTTAACAAAATTTATTTGACCTACGAATGATTGCATTGATTTTTTGTTATGCAGTAAAGGTATTTCAGAAATTTCTCTAATTCTGTCAGGGTCAATATGAATTCCTACTTTGGACACAATGAATCCAAGGAGATTTCCTTCACTTAATGTGAAAAAAGACTCCTTGGGGTTAAGAGAAATTCCACATCTTTGGCAACTTTCAAAGATCTTCTTTAAATCTCTTAGATGATTACTGCGTCTTTTGGATTATACCGTTATATCATCCAAGTATATTACTACTGATTTGTTTACTAAACCTTTGAAGGCTATATCCATAGCTCTCTAGAAAGTGGCATCAACATTGATCAATCCAAATGGCATCGTTTTGATAAGTGTAAGTGCCCCACTTTGTTCTAAATGTAGTTTTCAACTGGTCATCTGGATGTACTAAGATTTTATTATAACCTGAGAATCCATCTAGGAAATACATTAACTCTCAGCCTGCTACTGATTGCAAAATCTGTTCCATAGGGGGTAATGGGAAATTTTCCTTTTGGCAAGATTTATTGAGGTTGTGGAAATCTATACATATCCGAATATCATTGTTCTTTTTTCTGACTGGGACAAGATTGGAAACCCACTAGGAATGTCTTACAGGAAAAATAATTTTAGCTTTCAACAGCTTATTCAACTCAGATTTAATTTGACTTTCTAAATTAGGATGGATCTTCCTCAATTTCTATTAAATAGGTATTTCATCAGATATCATGGGAATAGTATGTTGAATAATATAGGTGTTGTATGTCTTAACATCTTCATAGTTCCATGTGAAGCCATTCTTGTATCTTTTCAACAAACCTACAAAAGCTACTTTTTCTTCTGACATAAGTCCGAGACCTAAATTAATATTTTGAGGTATTAGATTAGTCCCAACATTGATCAATTCAAACCTCAGAGTTGAACTATGAAGTTTTGAATTGGTGGATCGTTTAAATTTTTCTTTGAGGTCATATAAATCTTCCAACTTAACTACAGATTTTGGTATAGCATTAATGGTTGTTTCTTGTTTAAGTTGGTTGTCATGTTGGTCTTCATCAACTATCTGGTCATCGTAAGAGCCTTCTGAGGTCAGGAAGCTTATGATATCCAGATCATTATTAAAGACTCTCCAGTTGGTAATATTATCAGGAATAGAAGGCCTAAAAATTAATTCAATGGAAAATTGATCTAGGCTATAATACTCTGGTGGGATAAGCTTGGAAGCGACATTGGCTAGAAGATCGGCACTAGCATTCTGGAGTCTTGCAATAGGGGAAATATTAAACGCTATAAAGTGAAAATTTAGGTCTTGGACTAATGACTGATAGTGTTTCAAATGTCCTGACAAATAGTGTATAGTATTTCTCACCTGTTTTATGACAATCTCTGAATCTTTGAATACTTGTAGGTATTTAACATTAAGGCCAATTGCCTTATACAAACCTTAAACTAGTGCTTCATATTCAGCAGTGTTCTTTATGCAATCAAATTCAAGTCTGCATGTTAACAGAGTCTTTTCCCCCTCTGGGCTGACTAAGATGCGACCTCCTCCTACCCCATCATTGGATTTAGATCCATCAAAAAATAATTTCCAAAATAAAGATCTAACTACATGTTTATCTACAAAAATTACACATTTAGAAGTGTTTGTTTTGGGAAAAAATTTCAACTTGGGATACAACAACGTTTTCTAAGAAAGGTGAAGTATGAGCATTAAAATTCCCTAGAAATGATTCTATAGAATAGTTTTCAATGATATTGTTGCTATACGTGATTGGTTCATTTTCTCCTTCTAATTCTACTACTATGTACTTTTGATGTTTCTCATGGTCAACCCTTATTTGATTTGGCTTGCCATTATAGGGAAGCCACATGTGAGACCAGTCAGTTGCAAAATAACCATGAAGTTTTTCTGACCAGTCTCTACTAAGGATTAAGCCATAGAACTCGGGAATGTCACCCACAAGTATGTCAATGACTTGGAAAACTTTAGGGTTTGATGAAATTCTGATAGTTACTTGGTTAAGTTCCCCAATAACTTTGACTTGAGAGCAATCTAACTGAACTATTTGTACAAAATATTTTTGAAGCTGAACATTCAACATTGCACAAACTGTTTTGGGTAAGATGTTAGATGAAGCTTTAGAATCAACTAGACAATTGTGTAAGTTTTTATTAAAGACTTCAAAAGTAAGGAGAAATGGCGGAGTGTGGGATTTTGATCTTCCCCCACTTAGAGCAATATCAGTTGGATCAATTTTGTTGAAAGAAGTGCTAGGGAGTCTTCCCATTTCTTGGGCAACTTGTGAGATCACAACAGCAGGAAGCGGTGCAGTAGGAACTGCTTTAAGCTCTTTAAGAAGTAACTTATGTTGATGCTTCAATTTACTAAGCTCATGAAAGGTGATGTTTTCCCTAGTTTTCTTCATATCATCAATAATATTATATTCCATTTCATCATAAACTATAAAAGTTTTAGATGAAGGAGAAGGATCCAATTAAGTAGGTGTAGTTTCAGTGGATTTTGTTACAGATTTCTTACCTGCTGCCTTGTCCCTAAGGGGTGGCATTGAAGCCTTTTGTTTTGGATTTATTTGTGACAATTCAATAGGGTTTTTACTTCGGGTAGCGACAGGTAATTCTTCTTGAGTTTCTTCATTGGGAAGTATAATATCCCACATTCCTTGTAATTCTGCCAATTCTTCTTCATTTGTTTGCTCTTTGTTTGATGAAACTTCGTCCTCCCCTCCATGTGATTCAGCATTTGATATAGAATTTGGAGGTTTAGAATCAGTAGGGGAATTCCCTTTAAATGGTATAAAATTTTCTTAGAGGAAGTCTTTGCTACCTATTTTTTAATATCAACCATTTCATTAGACATGGTCTTGAGGACTTTCTGTAACCCTTCAAGATCAAAAGGATATTTTGGTGGTTTCTTATTAGAGTCATCCCTAAAGTTTACTTTCTTAGATTTTCGTTCTTCTAATGTGTTTTTCTTTTCCACGGCTAGAATGTGTTTCTCCACAGTTATTGCCTCTTTCATATTTTAAGCCAAAGTTGGTTTCGCAGCTCTATCAATGAAAATAGTTGTGTTTGACGGTAGAGCAGAAATGTACCACTTATTTTGGACCTCATCGCTAGGTTTAGATGTCATTGGTACATTATTCAATAATTTATTGAAGCAAGAGTTGAAGTCCTTAATGGGTTCTTTCGGTTCGACTTTCAATTTGGAGAGATCATTAATTAGGGTAGTTGTAGATCTATCATCTCCAAATTTAGTTAAAAATTGCTCTTAAAAAGCATTGCAACTATTAATAGAACCTCATGATAACGAAAAGTACCATGATCTTACTGCTCCCTATAAATTATATGGGAATAATCTTACAATTGCATCTTCTTCCACTACTTCATTCAAGTTAATGGACAACATGAAATTATTTATATGTTCCTTGGCTAATAGGCCATTATCAGGATTGAATTTGGGCAACCATTTCTCTGGGTGTGCTGGTAATTGATGTAAAAGTCTAGTCATCCTAACAGCCCCTGGGTTTTTCCATGGCATCGGAGGATTCTATGCCATTGTTGGTATGTGGGTAGGGGAAGGTGTAGCAGTGGTTGAAGGTGATTGGGTAGAGGAAGATGTACTCCTGTACTTGTGTGAATCATGATCTAGAGTGGCGAGGTGGATGATTGATCTTGTGAGGGTATAGATTGAATGAATGAAGATGATGATAGAACCTCAATGTGAGATTTAGATGGTGTTTTCTTCACATTCTTATGGCTTGGAAGAGGAAATTCGTACAAAGGAATTTTGAATGTTTTGCTTTGTGCTCTAGTTAACCATTGAGATGGGGTGAACTGAGAGGTAACACTATCCTGGGATAACTCAGATTCTTCTTGAGATAGCAAAATCCCCTATAATTTATGAATAAAATATTGAACTTTAGGGGCTTCAGTAGAAGATGATTTGGCTTGTCTGGGATTTCAAAAACAAGTTGTATAATTTTCTGTGCAACTTCTCATTTGGGATCGGGGGATTTGGAAGACTTTTGAGCAGTTGAAGGTGATGGTGAGGGATTTTTACTCTTAGAATGGCCTGTTAATTTGGATTTACTTGCCATTCACAGTCAGACCCTCCTTATAGCGCCAAAATGTTGAAGCCTCTAAAATCATTACTTCAACATGGGGGAAAACCACCCAATCCGAACCTTGGTTGACAGCTCCTTTTCCATTTGGAGTAGTGGCTCCGACTAGGAATAATGGGACCAGTTTCCCAATCTATTTAATTATTGTGCTAATGGGGTGATATGTGATGTTTTGAAGTAATGTCTGAGCTAGAAGTAATCTAATCTAAACTAACAATCACATGCATTTTATCCTAATTCAAACATTATCTAATTATAACTATACTCGGGATTAAATTGATGTATGTCATCTACAATAATGTCTGAAAGCAATTGATAATAAAGTTCTTCAATTGTGATGAGAAATGAATTCAATTTAACAATAATCGTTTTGTATAAAAAGTTAGCCGAAATGATTGTGAAAGATATATCACATAAGGAATTATTCATGTATTCAGCATACAATATAGATCATCATCATACAGAAGTGCAATAATGGAAATCAAGATTCAAACTTTCATACATAAACAAGTCGAAAAGAAATCATTGCTTCATACATAACTAAAAATGATTACGAGATAAAAATACCATTTATAATACATCCTACTCATGTGCTTCAACAATGTTGATCTATCTAAGAGTACAAAAGTGCAATTTTAGTAGAAGATGCTAAATCAAATAAAAATAACTCATGTTCCATTAATTTCACTACAACTTCCTCAAAGGGATAGAAGTGCATGTTTTGAAGACTATTTCTGATAAAAATTTTGGACCCTTCTCTAAATGCATAAGAGGGGTTTAAATAATTAAACTATAAAACTAAAAATAGATTATTACAAAAATAGTTGAGGAGGTTTAAACGACCTGCCTCAAATTATGCAAAAATAAAATCAAAATAGAAATAAACATGGTGACTAGCTATCCTGCATTTGATCCTTCAGATCACAAATGTCCATCATGTGCTTGAGTTGTGTTGGTTGGTTGACATCAGCTTTCCACTGTCCAGCGAATACAACATCGGTTAGTGTTGGCACCATTTTCTCTGTAGAACTAGTTAGGCATCGTAGGGTCATCCATTGGCTGTGAGGTTTTACCAAATGTTGCCAATATGCTTCCCAGTTTAACCTGGTTGTTTGCCTTATTACTTCTACTTTTTCTTATGTTGCCTGTTTCCACTGTAGTTCAAGTTGTTTCACATTAGGAAGGAAACCTAGAATGGATTCTTCCACAAGGTTGGCACTATGTAAATTTTCATTGAAATTTTCTATGACACTGTTCGCTGCTACGACCGTGTCTGTTGTTGCCTTCTTTTCTTCTTTAAGACAAGAATCCTAGCTCGCAAATAAGATTTCTTTATGCGACTCTTCTAGTTTAGGCAAGTCGACTTTTCTCCCATCTTTTGTATTCTGCCAGATGATGAAATCGGAGACCTTCTTAAAGATATCATCATATTCAAGTCTCATTTCCATGACTTGACTTTTCAATTTGTTGCTTGTTTCATAATAAGAGTTCCATTGAAAATTATTTTGGCACAATAATTCTTTCTGGTGCTTCAACTGGGAATTAAGACCGAGTGCTTCGGTAATGAACTGATCAGTTTTTGGGTCATCTTTGTGTAGATCAATTATTTACTATATTTGTGCTTCTTTCTTGACTAAGTTGGTTCGATGTTCTATTTGCATCTGCTCAAATTCCCATTGTAGCTTAGCTAACTGTATCTCTGCGTGTTGGTCAAATTTTATTTGTTGTAATTGTTGCTAAAGCGACATAATTTTATCTTCTTTTTCTCTAAGCAACATTTGTACTTATGTTTCTTTGTCCATGGTCACTGTAGTGTAGGCACCTGCAAGCTATGAGAGTCTAGTAAGATTGGCGGATGAGTCAATGGGTGAGTCTTTCCGGAGAACTTCCATTGGTTCATTTTCAGGGGTAGTAGCAACTATAGAGTCCAGCGTCCTTTTCTTTCTTTTTCTTTTCACCACGGTCTTATGTTGTGGGCTATAAGACACATCTAGAGGGGTAATATCTTCTATTCTTAAAACTATTTCAGAGGTGGGGGTAACAGGGATGTTTTCTACCTCTTGAGTATTTATAGTCTCTTCTGCTGTAATTTCTTGAGTTGTTTTCTGTTGTGGAGTTTGCAACTCTGGTGTTTGCTCCTCTGTGTTGAGCCTTTTATTAAAATTGTCCCATTATTCCTTTAAATCAATTACCAAGGGTTTTGTTGGTTGTGTGGAGGTGGCATGGATTTCAGCCTGCTTTCTCACTGAAGTTTCTTCAGTTATCTTCTGTGTAGATTGGGTTGTGTCCTTTACTAACTCCATGCTTCTAATTTTCCCATTTTGTGATGACTTCTGTGATTCCCTGGTAGATTTCTCTTGGGATTCTACTCCAGAATCTGTTTTATAATTTTCTTTGAAGTCACCTTCTATACTCACACTGGGAATAGGCTCCCTTATTGGTTCAATCAATAATTGGTCCAATGGGACCTTTGATAACTTCCTTTCTCTGTAGCTGTAAAAGTTTTCTAGATATTCATGGTCAAAAAGTAATTGTGCCATATGCTTCACCTGTGTGAAAGTGTTTTCTACAAAAATATGTCATCAAAGGCATCTTCGTCATTACTAAATACTTTTATTTTCACCAAAGTGGTGAAATTTTCGACAGTGACGAATAGGTCATATTGCCTTCCAGGGAATTTAGGTAATCGCAGAGATAACATGTTCTTTGCTTCTCTAAATGCACGCCCTAGGTTGTGTAATGAAAATGCTCCACACTATAAAGGGAATGCAAGCCAGATAACCTTTTTTGATTCCTTTATTGTCTTACTCATCCCTCCCTCACTGGCTGTTTGATAGGCTATCTATGTAGCCATCAATTTCTCTGGAACATAGTATGGGAGGACATGGGGGGAGGTGATGATGTCAAAAACCCTGATATATGTAAATGTTTCCTCCCCAAAACATCTAGCCACTAGGATGATATCTACTTCAACTTGTTGGGAAAACCTTGGGGCATCTCAATTATAAAGTCGCTTGTGAATAGGGAGCATAACTCCATGACAAATCTTGAAAAAATGTGGTTGAAAATTGTATTCCCACATGTCTTTATGGTATATGTGAATGGGAAAAGGATTTCAAACAGTCCATTTCCATCCCATGATAGGGAATATCGAACTAAAACAAATTACATCCATTACATAGGTGCTCATAAAAAATGGAGGGTAAACCCTCGAAGCAACACTTCTTTTCCTTCTATACTCGTTATTTATTTTTGCTAAATTGTCAGACAAAATTTGTGCCCAATTCATTACAGTTGTGATAATGGATGCATCTATTAACGGCAACCACTCTGGGGAGAATTTAGTACTATCGGGTTTTCCAAATAGTCTACATAGCATGGCCGCTTCAAAACTATGAGGGGGACAAATAGACGAAGTAATATACATACTGTTTTTGTCTTTCTTGATTTTTTCCTCATTATTTGACCAGGCCCGGGAATAGTCTGCTGGGTTATCGTTCTCTTTGGAAAACTTCTCAATGAACTACCTATTGTAGATGATTTGTGGCTCTAGTAGGTGGTACATAAGCCGTAGGTTGTTTGGGGTAAAAGATCCCATAACCTCTTGGCTTGTCTTGAATTCTCTGTCTGAGATGTCAGCTTCATCAATAAGCTATTTAACCATGTTGGTATAAGGGATTATCTTTGGGCACACGGCTATGTGGTGCAAAAATGAGCATGTCATCTCTAACATGGAAGCGTTTGAGGAATCATGTCTGTCAACTGTAATCTTTGTTTCCAAAATCCTTGGTTTCTCTTCCTTGAGCATATTATACATGGCTTCCCATGTAAAGGTTCCTCCCTCTCTGTTGCATGTAGTATCCGTGAACATAGGAGTCATTTGTGACTTCTCAGAGACGACTACCTTGCCTTTCTTCACCATTGTTCTCAACGATTTGCTCTCCAAATTTTCCCTCAATGTGAAGAACAATAGCTATTGGATGAACGTAAAATGAAATAATGTAGATGACTTGTAAAGGTGATAAAAGAAATTTTATTCGAACGCACGTAAGAAGATATCATATCACGCTAAATGGATTTTCACATATAAATGCATTTATCTCTTACTAAATGCCCACTAAAGCTTCTTTATCCCTTAGCTTTAATGCTCATAAATGTTTGCATCATAAAATGGGAAGAAAGCTTCTAGGGTGGTGAGCCTTTGAACTGCAACTATGGTGATTGTGCAATTTGCAAAGCAATTATATTGCAATTCGCAATATCACATTATTTCTTTTCACCTTTCTTACCTCCTGCCATGTTTTTGCAAGATGAAATATGTGAGCTGCTTGTTAATCATTTCAAACGTAGCCACTTGCCAAGTTTTTCTATGTAAAATATCCTTTTTAATGAGTGGCAGACCTAAAACATTTGCTTATGATCTATTTAAGGAGTGGGTCCAGGTCTTGATTGCGTTTCGCAATATCGGCTCGTCGTAAGTTTCCGATGTTCATTTGAATGTCTGAAATGCAATGTGATAAAGGTTATAATGCCATCGCAATTCCGCATCTCACATGTTTCAAAATAATATTTTTAAGGCAGGTCCTTTATGAATGGCGACATGCGATGCAAGACTAAGATTTTTGAAGAAAAGGCTTCGGGACTTAGTTTAAGTTAGATTTATGATAGTTTCGAGCATAGAGTCCTTTTTCAATCATTTTACTTGATTTGGAGGGTTAGAAAGGTCTTTTGATGGTGCTTAATCATGTTGTATGTGGGAAGGTGAGCATTTAGTAGTTCTTCAAACAAAAAAGGGGGGGTTTGATTGATATCTTTGCTTTATTCTAAAAATAAAAAGGAAATGCCTAAATGCTAAGTTTTGCTTTTTGGATGGATTTTTTAAAGGGTCCCCCTTTATTAACATAATATTAACTACTATCATTAATAAGTGTGGGGTTGTTGAATGGCACAACAATTAGCGATTCGCTTGGAGCAACCAGTTATCTCTAAGAGTTTTTTGAAAATTCTAAGACTTCCAAAATAAAGATAGTTTTGAAAATAAAATAAGTTACATGGAATATAAGGTAAGTAATACTACTCTTTACTAATAAAACAACATCTACTTAACTACCAATCCTTTTATTATTCTTTTCTCATAAAAAGAAACTTTGTCTACATCGATCTTTACTTGGTTTTTAAAGAAAAAAGCAAGGAGTCTCTCCTCAGATCAGTTTTTGGTATAGTCAGTTGTTGTAGGTAGAGCCTCTGCTGCTAGGAGGCATTCATAGCCTCGGTAGGGTTACCTCTTAACAAGCAATGATTAAGTATCCCACTTAAATTAGAATGCAATCATAAAGATAAGCTCGTAATTATACTTATTTCTTTCTTTATTTTTTGAAGTAATTCATTATTCCTTCAATTATTCATCTTTTATTTCTTAAAGGATGATGCCTAGGTATGGTGACCAACATTGACAATTCCATTTACATGATTTGTCACTTAGCTGGACAAGCTGGCTCGTGATGAGACCTCTTGTCTTTTAATTAATATAATATTAAGCCATTACCCTATTTTGATATGCAGTATTGGTAATGTCAATTAGTTATAATATTATGATCATGCTAAGATGGCTCTTGATGATACCTCTTATCCTTTAAGTTCAAGTATATTTTAGAATTACACTCTAAAAATGAAAGATGATCAACTGGGGAGAATCATTGGCTCCTAAAGAGCTTCTGGATGACAATTGTAGAGTTTTAAAGATGCTTTTCTAGAGAAAGACTTTGCTTTGTTATTGATACTTTTATGGATTGATGTAAAGGAAAATTTTCTTTCTTAAAGCTAAGTTTCATCAAAATTTAGATAGTTTAGGCAAAAAACAGTTAATTTAAGAGTGATAGAACTTAACTATATATTTCATATGTGAAGATTACTTTCATAACAATCTTTACTTACACAAGCGAAAAGTAAAAATTAAAAGAGACTATTCTTTGTAAAACAAAAAGTAAATGATTTTCAATTGGTATTATTCTTTCTAAAAGAAAATTTAACTAGAGGCAATAATATACAGTGAACAGAAGAGATAATCTTCTATGGAAAGTATTTTTTAGAACTTGCCCATTAACAGGTAAAGATTCTCTCGTACCTGATAAATCTTTTAACTGAAAAGTTGATGGGCCTATTTGTTCCACAATCTGAAATGGGCCAAGCCACCTTTGTTGGAACTTGGTATGCTTACCTTTCTCTTCATGGGCTTTATCCCATTTTAATACTAGGTCTCCGAGTTGAAAAGACTTTGAAGTTACAAAATTTGAATCAAAGGAGACTTTGACTAACTGTTGATGATGTGCATGTGTGGTCCTAGCTTTTTCTCTTTCCTCTTTGGGCTTAAGAATTTGTAGTTGTCTAACTTGCATAGATGAGGAAGGAGTTTCTTTAATGAATTGAACTAAGGCTAAGGAGAGAATAGCTATGTTTGTTGGCAAGACTATGTCTTTCCCATAGACCAAATTAAAAGGAGAAGTGTCAATGGAGGCTTTCTGAGTTATTCAATCTTCCCATGGAGCAAACACTAAAGAGTTATGCCAATTCTTTTGGCTTTGGTGAACAGGTCATTTAATAATCTTGATGATATTTTTGTTTTTGGATTTGGCTAGCCCATTTCCTTGAGGATAGTAGTTGGTAGAATACTTAAGCTTAAAACCTCTTTTAAGAGAAACCTCTGTCATAACATTGCCTGAACAATAAGATGCATTATCTAACATCAAAGCAGATGGTAGGCCAAACCTGGTGATGATAAATTGATCTATAAATTCAATAATGTTTTCTAAATTGGCTACCTTTAGTGGAATTGCTTCTACCCATTTCGTGAAATAATCAGTGGTTGTAAGGATATACCTGTGCTTACATTTCCTTACATAACTGTGTGCATCTTTGAAAATCATTGGCTAGTAATAGTCGACATGTAGGATTTTATGTGTTGTAGTATCACCTCCAAAGTGACCACCAGTTGATCCTTCATGAATTTCCTACAACACCTTCTTTGCCTCGGATTTTTCAAGACATCTAAGTAAAACAGAATCATAATATATTCTAAATAACACATCTTTGACAATTTGATATTGCCTAGCTTTTAATCTCACAGCTCTTTTCTTGATGTAATTTAATTGGGTTGGGGCATATCCATTTTTCAAGTAAAATATGTTATCAACATACCTTTATTCTGTGTCGTTAAGGCTTACCTCATAGATTTTTACATCGTCATCTAAATGCTGCAATTCTAATAGATTTGATGCTCCTTCCAACATCTTGCAAAAACCTTGACCTTTTATAGTTTTCACTGGTTTAATTTTTATGTCATATTCTTGTAGGGTTGTCACCCAATTCGCTCTATTTTCACCTACATACCTCTGTATTAAAATATTTCTCACTGCTGAGAATGGTACTATTACTTTAGTGTGGGTTTTGAGGAGAAAAGGTCTGAGGTGTTTTATTCACTTGAAAATAGCAAAAGCTTGTTTTTCAACATCTGAGTAATTTAATTCAGCTCTATGCAAATTGGGGCTAAAGAAAGAGATTGGGGCTTTAGCTTTTTCTTGACTTGCTTGTGTCAATATGGCTGCATATGATTTTTCAGAAGCGAAAGTATATAGAATGAAATGATTCGAAAAAGTCCGCGTTGTTAAAGATGGGGCATTTATGATTGCTTGTTTGATCAAGCCAAAAGCTACATGGTATGAATGTCCCCATTTAGATAGACATTTTTTATTTATCATGGATTGAAGAGGAAAAACAATTCTTGAGAAGTGAGGGACAAATTTTTTAACAAAATTTTTTTGACCTAGGAAATATTACATTGAATTTTTGTTATGCAGTAAAGGTATTTCAAAAATTTCCCTAATTCTGTCAGGGTCAATATGAATTCCTATTTTTGACACAATTAATCCAAGGATCTTTCCTTCACTTAATGCGAAAAACAACTTCCTGCGGTTAAGAGAAATTCCATACCTTTGGCAACATTCAAAGATCTTCTTTAAATCTCTTAGATGATTACTGTGTTTTTTGGAGTATATCATTATATCATCCAAGTAGATTACTACTGATTTGTTTATTAAACCTTTGAAGACTATATACATAGCTCTCTGGAAAGTGGCACCAACATTGATCAGTCCAAATGGAATCTTTTCATAAGTGTAACTACCCCATTTTGTTTTGAATGTAGTTTTCAACTGGTCATCTCAATGTACTAAGATTTGATTATAACATGAGAATCCATCCAGGAAACACATTAGCTCTGAGCCTGCTACTGATTGCAAAATCTGTTTCATACGGGGTAACAAGAAATTTTCCTTTTGGCAAGCTTTATTGAGGTTGCAGAAATGTATACATATCCAAATATCGCCATTCTTTTTTCTGACTGGGACAAGATTGGACACCTACTAGGAATTTCTTACAAGAAAAATAATTTTGGCTTTTAGCAGTTTATTCAACTCAAATTTAATTTGAATTTCTAAATTAGGATGGATCTTCCTCAATTTCTTTTGAATAGGCCTTTCATTAGATATCATGGGAATAGTATGATGAATAATAGAGGTGTCGTATGTCTTTAAGATCTTCATAGTTCCATGTGAAGACATTCTTGTATCTTTTCAACAAACCAATAAAAGCTGTTTTTTCGTCGGACGTAAGTCCGAGACCTAAATTAATATTTTGAGGTTTTAGATCAGTCCCAAGATTGATCAATTTAAACCTCAGAGTTGAACTCTGAAGTTCTGGATTAGTGGATCGTTTAAATTTTTCTTTGAGGTCATATAAATCTTCCAATTTAACTACAAATTTTGGTATAGCATTAATGGCTATTTCTTGTTTAAGTTGGTTGTCATGCTGGTCTTCATCAACTATCTGGGCATCGTAAGAGCCATCTGGGATCAAGAAGCTTATGATATCCGGATCATTATTAAAGACTTTCTAGTTGGTGATATTATCAGGAATAGAAGGCCTAAAAATCAATTCAATGGAAAATTGATGTGGGCTATAATCCTCTGGCCGGATAAGCTTGGAAGTGACATTGGCTAGAAGATCGGCACTAGCATTCTAGAGTCTTGGAATAGGGGAAATATTAAACACTGTAAAGTATAAAGTCAAGTCTTGGAATAATGAATGATAGTGTTTCAAATGTCCTGATAAACAGTGTATAGTATTTCTCACCTGTTTTATGACAATCTCTGAATCTCTGAATACTTGGAGGTATTTAACATTAAGGCCAATTGCCTTATACAAACCTTGAACTGGTGCTTCATATTCAACGGTGTTGTTTGTGCAATCAAAATTCAAGTCTGCATGCTAACATAGTCTTTTCCCCCTCTGGGCTAACTAATATTCAACCTGCTCCTACCCCATCATTAGATTTAGATCCACCCAAAAATAATTTCCAAAATAAAGATCTAACTACAGGTTTATCTACAAAATTTACACATTTAGAAGTGTTTGTTTAGGAAAAATTTTCAACTTGAGATACAACAACATTTTCTAAGAAAGGTGAAGTATGAGAATTAAAAATCCCTAGAAATGATTCTACAGAATAGTTTCCGATGATATTGTTGCTATATGTGACTGGTTCATTTTCTCCTTCTAATTTTGTTACTATGTACTTTTGATGTTTCTCGCGATCAACCCTTATTTGATTTGGCTTGCCATTATAGGGAAGCCACATGTGAGACCAGTCAATTGATAAATAACCATGAAATTTTTCTAACCAGTCTCTACTAAGGATTAAGCCATAGAACTTGGGAATGTTAGCAACAAGCATGTCAATGACTTGGAAAAATTTAGGGTTTGATGAAAGTCTGATAGTTACTTGTTTAAGTTCCCCAACAACATCGACTTGAGAGAAATCTAACTGAACTATTCGTACAACAGGTTTCTGAGGCTGAACATTCAACTTTGCACAAACTGTTATGGGTAAGATGTTTGATGAAGCTCCAAAATCAACTAAACAATTGTGTAATCTTTTATTAAAGACTTCAAAAGTAAGGAGAAATGGCGGAGTGTGGGATTTTGATCTTCCCCTAATTAGAGTGATATCGATTGGATCAATTTTGGTGAAAGAAGTGCTAGGGGGTCTTCCCATTTCTTGGGCAGCTTATGAAATCACGGTAGCAAGAAGTGGCACAATAGGTACCACTTTAAGTTCTTTAAGAAGTAACTTCTATTGATGCTTCAATTTACTAAGCTCATGAAAGGTGATGTTTTCCCTAGTTTTCTTCATATCATCAATAATATTATATTCCATTTCATTAGAAACTATCAAAGTTTTAGATGAAGGAGAAGGATCCAATTGAGTAGGTGTAGTTTGAGTGGATTTTGGTACAAATTTCTTACCTATTGCTTTGTCCCTAAGGGGTGGCATTGAAGCCTTCTATTTTGGATTTGTTTGTGACAATTCAACAAGGTTTTTACTTCAAGTAGCGACAGGTAATGCTTCTTGAGTTTCTTCATTGGGAAGTATAATATCCCACATTCCTTGTAATTTTGCCACTTCTTCATCATCTGTTTGTTCTTCGTTTGGTGAAACTCCATCCTCCTCTCCATCTGATTCAACATTTGGTATAGCATTTGGAGGTTTAGGATCAGTAGGGAAATTCTTTTAAATGGTCTAAAAGGTTTCTTAAAGGAAGTCTCTACTACCTGTATTTTAATATCAACCATTTCGTTAGACATGGTCTTGGGGACTTTCTGTAACCCTTCAAGATCAAAAGGATATTTTGGTGGTTTCCTCTTAGAGTCATCCCTAGAGGTTACTTTCTTAGATTTCCATTCTTCTAATGCATTTTTCTTTTCCATAGCTAGAATGTGTTTCTCCACAACTACTGCCTCTTTCATACTTTCGGCCAAAGCTGGTTTGGAAGCTCTATCAATGAAGATAGTTGTGTTTGACGGTAGATCAAAAATGTACCACTCATTTTTGGACCTCATCGCTAGGCTTAGATGTCATTGGTATCTTATTCAATAATTTATCGAAGCGAGAGTTTAAGTCCTTAATGGGTTCTTTCGGTTCAGATTTCAAGTTGGAAAGATCATTGATTAGATTAGTTGTAGATCTATCGTCTCCAAATTTAGTTAAAAATTACTCTTGAAAAGCATCCCAATTATTAATATTTATTGATCGTAAAGAAAAGTACCATGATCCTGCTGCTTCCTGTAAAGTATATGGGAATAATCTTACAACTACGTCTTCTTCCACTACTTCATTCAAGTTACTGTACAACATGAAATTATTTATATGTTCCTCAGCTAATAGGCCATTACTAGTATTGAATTTGGGCAACCATTTCTCTGGGTATGTTGGTAGTTGATGTAAAGGTCCAGCCATCTTTACATCCAAAGTAATAGTTGATCTAATGGATGAGTACCTTGCTATAGGAGCAAATGTCTCCTCATAGTCAATCCCCTCAACTTGAGAGTACCCATTGGCCACAAACCTAGCCTTATACTTCTATATGCCCCTATATGCTACCTACTTTTCCTTGCAGATCAATCTCAAACCCATAACTGATTTATGGGTCTTCTAGTCTTGGGACCACTTCCCAAACAATGTTCTTTACAATGGATACATATTCCTACACCATTTCATCAACCCATATAGGTTTCCCTACTACTTCCTCAAAAGGCGATGGCTCAGTCTCTACAAGCTCAGTCATTAGCACCATGTAGCTAGTGTACCAATCAGGTGACCTTCTTTGCCTACACTAATTTGAAGGACCACCCACATTCTCCCTCACATCCTACATAAGTTTCTCAACTCCCCTAGTTCTTTTTCTGCCTTCTTTGGATGGTTTTTCTTGATTGGTTGTCTCCACTCTCTGCTCCTAAATTTTTTGTTGTTCCACAACTTCTTGAGGTTCCTCCTTTTGAGCTAAAAGTTCCTCTTTTGGTGGGATCTGAAACTTCCTCTCACGAGAGCACCGCATCACTTTATCCTCATCAAATTTTACATCCCTTCACACAACTATCATTTTGAGGGATTCTAAGTACAAACAGTAATTGTCAGGAGTTTATGTGTAACCCACAAATACCATAAATTTTCTATCAAATCTAGATTCTTCCTTGATTCTTTTGAGACATGACAATAAACAAAGGCTCCAAATATCCTAAAGTGTGATAATCTAGCTTTCTCCTTGAGGACTCTGGTTCTGTAAAGATATAGTTGTGTTGTATTCCCAAGCCCAAAAATGTATACGTAGGCCTTGGTAATGCAACATCTCCCTTGTTTCTCCCACAATACTACAATTCTTTCTCTCAGCCACCCCATTTTGGTGTGGGTTGTGGGGTGTTGTCAACACTTGTCGAATGCCTTCTTTTGCATAGAAACTTTTAAATTCATTCAACATGTACTCACCTCCATTATCACTCCTAAGAACCTTCACCTTCTTGTCAGTTTCTTTCTCAACCATTACCTTGAATTCTATGCAATCAGAGAATGTCTCTTCTTTCTTCAGCATTAAGAAGATCTAGCACTTATGTCAGAAGTCATCAATAAAAATGACAAAAAATTTGTGTCTGGCAGTGGAGGCTATAGAGAAAGGTCTAGAGATATCAGAGTGGATCCTTTGAAGGACTGCATGTGCTTTGTTTTCCCAATCATGGAATGTGGATTTTGTGTACTTCCAAAAAGTACATCCTTTGCATACATAGTACGGGTCAAGTGCTCCTCTGGGGAGTCCTATGGTTATCTATTGCATAATCTTCAAGGCTCCATGATTCAAATGGCTAAGTATTCTATGTCAAAGTTCATTAACATCATGTCTCTGCACATTCTCCGCCTTTGTGCTTAATCCAACATAGTCTTGCACACCTAGCTTATATAGGTTCTCCACATGAAATTTGATATGCTTCACCTATCCTGTTGTTATGTGTCTCAGGAATTCATTTCCTTTGTTGACGATCACATCATAACCACAGTCTTCCAAAACTGAAACAAAGACGAGATTTTTCTTTAGGCGTAGAACAAACATGACATCCTTGAGCTTAGGGGGAAGCGTAACTCTCTCTAAAAGGTGTCTGTACCAATCTCGGTCGCACTATACCTTTTGTCATCCCCCATATTGATGTGCAGCTACAAGTCTTTTTCCTCTAGGCCACTAAAGAAATATCTACACCTTGTCATGTGCAAAGATGCACCTGAGTCCATTTACCACATGCTTCTCATCACTGTGTTGGTCATGCATGAAGGGTAAATTCAAGCTCGAACCATGAAGCCAAGGCTTTCCTTGTTACTCCTCTTGAGGTCTTATTTCTTGCCTTTTTGTGTGGACACTCCATGGCATAGTTCCTGAATAATTGACAATGGAAGAATTTATTTTTGGACAAATATTTTTTCTTTCCCCCTTGATTAGATTCTAGTTTGGATTGCGATTTATTCCCTTTACCCTTGTTTTCCTTTCCATCCAATACAAAATTTTCTTCATCCTTGCCCTTAGATAAATTCCCATATCTGGAATTTTGCCCTATTTCCTCCTATACCAAATTGGATCATAAGCACTCCCAATTTAGTAGTTTCTCCCTCCCATTCAATGAATCTTGATAGTTATGCAAGCTCTTGGGAAGGCCCAAAAGGTCTAAGATTTACAGGTCTTATTCAAGGAAATTAACACCGACCCAACCAAGTTCATCATGACATTGTGTGAACTTCCTCAAATACTATGGAATAGTGTCATTCTTCTTCATCTTGATACTTCTCTTGATACTGCTCACAAATTATGATGTACATCTACAACTTCTCATGAAGTTTCAATCAAAATCACAAGATGAAAACCTATACCACTACTTTGTGGGCACTAATTCACAATTTAGAACAAAAATCTTAGACATGCAATAAGAAACCACACACATGCAAATAGTATTTTTCTCGGGGAAAGAAAACTGCTAAAACTCCCAATGCCTACTTGCATTAATCTGATGAATAGAGATGTATTAAAATTGATTTTGTCAACTGAACACACTCTGCAAGTGAATATCCTATCTCTTTCTTCATTGAGATGCTCTGACCTAGACTTCGTCAATTTCTACCTCTTCTTGAGCCCCTATTTCCTTGTACAATTCCTAAGAAATTAGGCCCCTATTATTTAGGAATTTGTACAAAATGGATTGTGAAATTCCCAAGGTTGATCATCTTATTACATGCAACACCTATACACTCAACACTAGTCTACATGTAACGTCCTCCTCCCACATCTACCCAAGTAACCGGCCAACCATGGTAAACATGTGACAAGAAGTTATGATGATATGATTCGACCTCCTATGTCACCTCAAGGAAGTGGAACCAATGGAAACACACCATATAGACCTTCCACATAAGCAACATGACTCCCATGAACCATCTCAACAACTCAGGTAACTAGCCCCTTGGTCCCACTGAGTTTTTAGACCATTAAACCCCCGTACTCTCCCTTAATATGGGCATGCATGCATCCAGGAGGCTCTGGACACTCCCAAAACATGGGCATGCATGCATCCAAGGAATTTTCTACCCATTGTTGTGTCTGTATCTGTGGGATTGTCATCACTTTTTTCTGAACCAAAGGCTAGATAAATGCCTAGAACTCAATGACACTTTCAGAAATGAATTTACACAACATAACAATGATTCATTTGCTAAAACATCAACAAGGATTAGACTTCACACCTACTACCCATGACAGGAATTTCTTCAAACGTGTCAAAAATGTGTAATCTGCATGCTTAAACGAAATATCTAAGCATAGGGGTCTCATACTTATTTGAGAAGTGCTAAGATGCATTGTTCCCTTATATCATTAGCTGCAATTTCATCTATAAGGCCATAGATAAATTTTTCATTCATTTACAACTAAAAACATGATGATACCCATACATCGTCATTGCCATAAAACATGCTCATAACCAGCATATAACCAGCAACATAACAATGATAATACAACCATCATGATCACATAATAACAATTACACTTGCGCATCATTTATGAGAGGAAAGAGCTCTTACTAACATATGAAAAATGCAACCAGATCTAGGACTTCCATGCACCACCCGACCATAGACATGGCTAGGCCAAATCTCTCTTTAGCTAGTCACCCGTGTGCCATATTCCAAGCATGACTATGGAATCTAATGAAACACGTCAATCAAATCCACCTAGAGCTTCAAGAGGCTAAACCACCTCAACCCATTAAACAATGACTCCACCTCATGGTTGGGCATCAAAAAACCATCACTAGATTGGTCTCTACCCAAGCCTTCCAGGGCTCTAGATCATTTGTTCCAACCAAGGCTTCTAGGACTAGTAACTCAACCCACATCTTACTCTATGCTTCCATATTGTTTTCCCAACCAGGGCTTCCAAGACTAGTAACTCAACCCTCCAAGGGCTTCAACAGATTTTGTCCAACCAAGGCTTCCAGGACTAGTAACTCAGCCCAAGTTGTTACAGGGCTTCCAAGAACTAGTTAATCAACCCAAGCTAAAGGAAACATGAGAGCCAAACACAAAAACAAAGAAATAAACCCACAACACCATGGTTATTTAGGAAATGACAGGGCTAGCAAAATCCACTCTCAATCCACGAAATCTTCCACACCAATGACATATCATAACCAAGAAACTTCATGCATGTGCCATGCATGCGAAAACTAGGAAGGAAATCATACATGCAACTCAGTACCTGTAAGAAAAACTAATTGTAGTTTTTGATCCCGATGTCCTGTTACAATTTTCTACTTTTCGTTTGTCTTCTTGCTCCAAATTCCAAGTATGCCACACTCCCCCAAGAGTGCTCCAAGAAAACTCTGTGTCCAAGAGTGAAAGAGAGAGAGAGGATAATGAGATAGCTCCAAAATTGAACTGAAAAAAGGTTACCAACTGATCCTCATAACCATTTTTATCAATGAGGCCTCTCTTTTCTTCATTTTCCATTATTTTCCTTCAATTTCCTCCTCACATGCAACATGTGACCTTTCACCTTCCTTTTCTCCTAATTTCCATTATCTTCATAGATAAATTCCAATAAATGTGTCATACCTTTAGAAAGCCTTTGCCATTACCTTTTCCAATTTCTTGCCATAATAAACCGAAGTGACACCCCACTAGGATGTTTTTTCCCACCATTTAGCTTGGAATGCATGTCCCATGACCATGGCCTTATATATATTTTTACATGCATTTTTAACTAGGGTTGTTATAGAACCCTCCCCTTTGGGGGAACACCGTCCTCGATGTTCAATGACACTTATAACTAGGAAGACCGCTGAAAACAAAACATACGGCCCATGGAGCTTTATAACATAGCTCGTTGTAGTATTTACAATGACCATCTGCTAAAACATGACAAACATACCATCTACTGGAGCTTTATAACACAACTCATTACAGTATTTATAATAATAACCACATATACACACATATACATTTGCTTATCCAACAAATAATCATACTATCTATGGAGATTTATAATTGTAGTTCGATACAGTATTTGCAATAATACACACATATGCACATTTTCTCATTGACCAAATAAAAGGATATGATTTTTGCATCTGTAGCAAGTGAATCCAAAGACTCACAACTCCAACCTCAAAGTAATACTAGGATTCACCTCCTTCCCAGGAAGTCCAGAATCCACTACAAGGTAAAATCTGCTTCCAATGTCCAATGATATAATCCTGTGCACTTGTCCTCTCAGTGAATAGTTACGGGCTCATTGTTCCAAGGCACACTCCCAATGTGCATTTGATTCCATTTGGCAATGCTAATGCCTAAAAAAACTATATCCCTGGCCTTCCCTTCTCTATTACACAATCCCTCGAGAAATTTGGTCACCACCTTCCATGAAATCACACACCTTCCAAGTTCTGCTACTGCCCCATCTTGAATAATCCATCCATCGACAAGGTTTCCTCACATCAGAAGGTCCAAAAACCAAGGCATATCCCTACCTTAAAACCATCATACCAGTCATAGCATGCTCATGGAAATGAATGGACGCTATTGGGTATCAATGTCCCACAATGGCCCTGCTCCTAAAGTGTTTTACCAACATACTTCTACATTTTCCAATTCCTTTTGTTGTTGTTGCTAATGCTTGCCATTAGTTTTGACCACCCAACCAGGAATTTCATGCTTTCCTATACCAAACACATAATTTCAATTAGATTCAAAATAGATTGAAATAAATTTACATCATACCTCATTGGTGGTCGGTCAACAAGGTACACTTGCAATTATGTTTGCTTCTTATTACAATAAGTCAAACTAGCATCTTTGACCAAATCATCATGTATAAACATATCACATTAGATTAGCCCAAAGCACAACCATCATAAGTCAAAATCATGAATCGAATGTAACCATCATAAACTAGAATCATAGATCGCATATAACCATCATAAATCAAAATCATAAATAACATGCATAATGAAACTGAAATAAAATATTGATACTTATCCTTCATCAATCCTTATTTCTGCCTTTATTCTTTCTATACACACATCGGATCAGTGGCCACACCTAGCAAACAACGAGTTCCTTTTATTTTCTTCAATCACATACACATACAAAGTGTTCATCACGACACATACATCCACACACAACGTGCGACACCACATAATATGTGTACCTACACCCAACGTACAACACAACATAATATATATGCCTATATCTCATGTACACCACAACAAAATACATACACCTACATCCGGTGTACACCACAACACAATATATACACCTACACCTGGTGTACAACACAACATAACACAAAACAAATACATAACAGAGTAGAACACAATGAAACATATGTCATGATACCACGACTAAACAATGAACATACATAGTACCACATCACCGCAACAAAACATGTACGACATGTGCACAATACCACATGTACACCAATACCATATGTACAACATGTACAAAAAACCACCTGCACAATGTGTGCACATCATCACATGTACACAACACCACGTGCACAATGTGTGCACAATATCACATGTGCACGACACTACTTGCACAATGCGTACACAACACCACAAGTACATCGTACCACTTGGACAATGTGTACACAACTCCAAATGTACACATCACCACATGTCCATGACACCACATTTATACAACACCATATGCACGACATGTACACAACACCACCTACACATAGCACCACATGTATAAGATGTACACGAAACCACCTGTTCACAACACCACTTGTACAATCATGCACACAACACCATCTGTACATAGCACCACATGTACAAAATGTACACAACACCATATGTATATAGCACTGCATATAAAACATGTACATAACACCCTATATACACAACACTACATATCCAACATGCGCACAACACCATATGCACAAAACAACGCATATCCATCATGCACACAGTACAATATGTACATAGCACCGCATATCCAACATGTACATAGAATCATCTATACCCATCACTACATATGCAATATTCACACACACTATTTTTACCACCTTGTACATAACATTGCATAAATCACATGTATACACACTATATATACACAAAACCACATGCGCACAACATCACAAATGAAACATGTGCAACATATACAACATATGCACAAAAATAGTACCACACTATCTCTACCAAGCAACCTTGCTTCGAGTGCCTTATACCTGCTTATCCTAGCATGCCACGGCTCATACTTCTTTCATTCCACTAATGTATCCCTTAGTATAGCATGTCCATGACATAGACATAATATAATCACATAATATAAACTAATAACCACATGATAATGACCTCATATATTTTTCATGACTACTCTTCCCACTTGATTCCTCATAAACCAGGAAACTCTTCATGTCGTTCGCCTGGGTAAGCAATCATTCCTGCACAATAATGATTCCTAATGACCCTGTCAGACAACAGTATGCATACATACATATATACATATAGACATCAACATAAAATAATCATGATCCTTGATGACCCTGTCAGATAACAACGTACATACATACATGTATGCATATAAACATTAGCATAAAGTAATCATGATCACAACATAATTACTAGATATCATAAGGCCAAGGTTAAGAGAACTTCCTTTATTCATGCACAACATGCACAATATTGAGAACAACAATTCCCAACATAGCCAAGGCATCTGAAACCTCAAATCCATTTACTTCACCTTTCATGTTACCTTTCTCATAACCACCCTGCCACTGTCCATTTATCCCAATGGACCCAACCAATCCAACTCACTGTCATACTCTTGCCTTCAATTTCCCTTATAAATATAGAGAGCTTCATTACATGTTTGGTTTCATTTAGCTTTTCTAGAGCTCCATTAAATTTCCTCTTTTCCCAACCAATTCCCAAGACCCTCAAGACATAAAAGGCAAGAAAAATGCAAACAAGAAGAAAACATGAAAACCAATAACAATATGACACTACGAACAAAGTGGTATGGAAATACACTAGACGTAAACAAAGCCACAATACAATGAATCACAAAATATCAAAAGTGCAGGACTAGCAACAAATATCATGGTTCAATCCCCATGGTTCCTAAAGACTCCAAGGGAAAGCCCAAACTGAGACTTCTTCACAACTTCATGGCAGTATCTTTGCCATGCAATCCACTACATACTATTTCCATAAACACATAACAGTTAATGTATAAATAAACATAAGAATATACCAATTACCTTAGCTTGTTGTGGCAAGCACGTTGCTTGCAACTAAACACATCCACGCCATCTCTCAAGGGACTTCAATCCTTTGATGAATCTAAACATAACTATAACCAAATTTGATACCTATCAAATACATATTTATGAATATAACAGATATCCTCATAATGTCAGACAAATTCAAGGTTAAGAAGACTTCATGTATGCAAAGCACTCATTCGTTTGGAATTAAGGTTTCCAAAAATAGCCAATGGAATTCTTGCCCAATTACCTTCTTTTACTTTTTTACTTTGTTGTAATAGAGTCTTAGTATGCACTACCACATCACCCAACTATTAGTTATATAACACAACAACTATTACCTTGCCGTGCTAATACTAAGCATATTTCCTGCAATTGGTCACACATGTTAGCCATGTGTTCTAAATATCAAGACAATCATATCTATCAATTTGAAATCAACTTTTACCAAGACTAACAATCATGTCATAATGCATAGTCAACTCATAGTCATTAGACATAATGCTACAACTGTCACGTATTACACTCAAGTAGATATCAATTGTATCAACACATATGTGTCAGTACAATCATCTTAAAACAACATCATTTGAACACATACTGATATTATGAAATCCATCAAACATTCAACCAAATTGTAAACATACCATGTTAAATAAATCAACTAGATGACATAATAGACACCCAACAATCAAACACCAAATAAACGACATATGAAAACTCATACCTTAATGTATCTTAGGGGAGGCTATCTTGTCTACACAATCATTCTAGGTTAGCACAATATAAATTCACAACATATCAGCTCAAACATAAATAAGGTCGTGATATCCATAATATTCACTAGCTAACATGTTCACATCATAAACTCATAAACAATTTTCATTCATGCATAACAATCACATATGCATAGTCAATCTAGATTAGTAAAACACACTACCACAAATAATTTGACTCATACCTGAATACCATAACCATAATCATCTACATAGGCCAATCCAATTTAGCATGATATATATAACATCAAGATCTTAATGTAATAACCCTAATCATCAAGTTACTAGTATATAACAACAAGTTGTATAGCATGCTCGTCAACAAAATATAACCTATTCATCAAGTTATCTAACATAAAACAACAATAACAATGCATACAACCATAGGTCACTATCATTCATGACTATCTGACACATGTGCATATGACTACACTAATCGACTAGCATCTATCATGTATGTAACCATAAGATCAATAGAATCAAAGGCATTCACATAACCATAACACATATAACAATTTTTAACCTACATACCTGCATGCCCAACATACAACCTATATGATGATCTGTTCTTACCTTGAAGTCTAGTGTTGCAAGCTCACTTTGGTGATCTACATCTTTTTCTCTATCTCAGCCAACACATCAACATCATAACCACCAACAACATCATGATAACCTAAAATGCATACAATGACCTCGAAATGCATGTTTGACCTACTATATATGCATAACCATAACCATGACAATTCATGCATAATAACATAGAGACACTAACATGCATAACAAATACATATACATCCAACATGCATTCATGACAAATGCATTCCATCAATAACATCATCAACTTCTACATGAAAACACAATGACACCACTACAACCATTATCAATCACCATGAAAATGAAACAAGCATATCGACTACAAGTATAAGGAACACATATGCAACCGACATGATGCTTGACCAACATACCACCCATCTAGTACGAGGGGTGACCCATGCTATCATACCACTCTGTAATGCCCTCCTCCCACATCTACTGAAGTCACCAACCAAACTTGTTAAACATGTGATGAGAACTTACTATGATATGATTCAAGCTCCTAAGTTACATCAAGGAAGTGGAACCGATGGAAACACAACATACATACCTTCCACATCAACAACAAGACTCCCACGAACCATCCCAAATAGTTAGGTAACTAGACCCTGGGTCCTACTGTGTTCTTAGACTATTAAACCCCTATACTCTCCCTTGATATGGTCATGCATGCATCCAGAAGGCTCTGCACACTCACATAATATGGGCATGCATGCATCCAAGGAATTTTCTATCCAGTGTTTTGCCTACATCTCTGGGATTTGAGCCATGTTTTCCGGCCTAGAGCCCAGGACACTACCCAGAACTCAATGAAACTTTCAAAAATGAATTTACACAACATAACGATGATGCATTTTGAAAAGCATCAACAAGGATTAGACTGCACCCCTACTAGCCTTGACATGCATTTCTTCAAACATGTCGTAAATATGTACACTACATGTTTAAACAATAGATTTGAGCATAGGGGTCTCATACTTATCTAAGAACTACAAAGAAGCATTGTTCCCTTATAACATTAGCTGCAATTTCATTTATTATGCCATAGATAGATTGTTCATTAATTTACAAATAAAAACATGATGAGACCCATACATCATCATTATCATAAAACATGCTCATAACCAGCATATAACCAACAACATAACAATGATAATACAACCATCAATACCACATAATAACAAGTACACTTATGCATCATTTACGAGAGGAAATACCTCTTATTAACACATGAAAAATGCAACCAGATCTAGGACTTCCATGCACCACCCGACCATAGACATGGTTGAGCCAAATCTCTCTTTAGTTAGTCACCCCTGTGCTATATTCCAAGAAAGAATGTGGGATATCATGAAACAGATGAATCAAAACCATCCAAAGCTTACAAAGGCCAAACCACCTCAACCAATCAAACAATGATTCCACCTCATGGTTGGGAATCACAAATCCATCACTAGATTGGTCTCTACCTAAGCCTTCTAGGGCTCTAGACCATTTGTTTCAACCAATGCTTCCAGGACTAGTAACTAAAACCACAACTTACTCTGGTCTTCCATACCGTTTATCCAACCAGGGCTTCTAGGACTAGTAACTCAGCCCACCAAGGGCTTCTGGGACTATTAACTCAACCCAAGTTGCTATAGGGCTTCCAAAGCATTTGTCCAAATAGGACTTGCAGGAACTAATAACTCAATCCAAGCTAAAGGAAACATGAGAACCAAACAGAAAAACAAAGAAATAAACCCACAACACCATGGTTATCTAGGAAATGACAAGGTTAGAAAAATCCACTATCAATCCAAGAAATCCTCCATGCCAATGATATATCATAACCAAGAAACTGCGTGAATGTGCCATGCATGCCAAAACTAGGAAGCAAATCATACATGCAACTTGGTACTTGCAAGCAAAATCCATTGTAGTTGTTGATCCTGATGTCCTCTTGTGCTTTCCTACTTTTCATTTTCCTTCTTGCTCCAAATTCCAAGTAAGCCACACTCCCCCAAGAGTGCTCCAAGAAAACTCTAAGTGTCCAAGAGTGAAAGAGAGAGAGAGAGGATAATGAGAGAGCTCCAAAACTAAACTTAGAAAAGGTTACCAACTGCTCCTCATAAGCCTTTTTATCAATGAGGCCTCTATTTTCTTCATTTTCCATTATTTTCCTTCAATTTCCTCCTCACATGCAACATGTGACCTTTCACCTTCATTTTCTCCTAATTTCCATTATTTTCATAAATAAATGCCAATAAATTCATCATGCCTTTACAAGGGCTTTTCCATTTCCTTTTCCAATTTCTTTAACCATAATAAACCAAAGTGACACCTCACTAGGATGGTTTTGTCAACCATTCAACTTGGAATACCTGTCCCATGACCGTGGCCTTATATATATTTTTACATGGATTTTTAACTAGGGTTGTTACATTACAAATGTTGTTACACAACCTTAGAATCTCTACCACAACTGGGTAACTCGAATTACCTGCATGCACTAGCTATTTAGAGTTGATTTTTCAGTTAACTGGATGATCACTAAGTCTGACTTAAGTCCCATTACACAACTGACCTTCCATTAGTTCCTCCAAAAGTTGTAACTAATTTAACTGAAGACAACTTGAGATAACTGGCCTTGATTTCTACAAATTAGCAATCACACATGTTGAACTTCAATCTAACTCCATGTCAAATTTACTAAGTAAATTAGGTGACACATGCCATGTCACACAAGTTAACTGCATCCAAGTTGTTTGTTGATGTGCAAATTCAAATTTTCTCAGTTTAATCAAGGAAAAATCAAATTGAGAATTTATTGCTGCATTTTTCAAGAGTTATAATTAATATTAATGTTTTTTTCTAGTGAAAGGAGCTTCCATTATATTATCATAAAAAAATAGAGTACATGGCGAAGGTCTACAACTCCTCCTACTTCACTCTGACTAGATTTATTAGCAAGGAGAGCCAGAGAGTAATGTAAAATATGTATCCAATCATTCCCTATTTCCTATGGATAAAATTGTCAAACATTCCAAAAAACATGCAAAACTAGGAAACAACCAGTAATTTTCATATCAAGGAGGAGGAAGGAAAGCTTGGCCACCTAGAGCTACTGGATGATCATGGCCTTCATGGACATGGAAGTCTATTTGAGTGATATGTGCCTTTATTTCATTCAATTTTTCATTTGTATAGTGCTAACTATATCTCACAGAGGACATCTTGTCTAATATATTGTTCTAGATATATTATATGTGACTGTTATACGCCACAAGCTTATTTCTACCCTCATATATGTGCTCATGGAGGATGTCGAATTTGGCCTAGATGTCCCTCAACTGATCAACAATAGTGCCTAATGAGGGACGTTGAATTACGCAGCCTGGCGAGAGGGCATGGCCCTACAAAATTTCTCCTTCCATTTCCATTCCACTCTACTCCTCATCATTCATCGCCCCTGCCCTCTCAATGCAAGCTCGTTATTTCCCCTTATGGTGACTCCCTATACATTTTTAAGCATGTTAGTGAATCATGTTGACCTAAAACAACAAACATCGAACTTGAAACAATGAACACTAGGACTACAAACAAGGGAAATTGCCACATTTATTGAAAACTTTATGAGAACACACACTAATTTTTCCAATCCCTGACGTTAGCACCAACCTAGATCCAATTAAATATTTTCAGTGAGCCCCAAAGGATCAGAATAGGAACGACTAGAACAAATGGACACCCTGAATGTAGACACCACCAAGAGAGGAACACCATAACCTAAGGGTGACAACACCTTGAGTCGTTGCCGCCTGCTTTTTACCAAGTCACCCACTAAAGCTAGAATAAGTCAATATCTATGCAAGTCACTAAACAAATACCACTCTAAGTTTAGGGGCATACAGCCCCCGACCTTGTCTACACAACAAACGAAAGGACACCCAAACACCTGGTCCACCCACTCATAGGCAAGAGTGCCAAGGTCACATGTACAATAGACTTCCACCAACACATAAGAAAAATAAAGACAAGAACTCCAAACCAATTCTAAGATAAAAAAAATTACCTCTGTTGAATCTTCAGTGATGAGGACAGAGACCTCAGGACTCGAAGACTGCCAATTATGCAATGGATGGCCTCAGGGCTAAAATACAATAACAAATCTTAACACATCATCAACCTAGGATCCTAGATGAACACTTGTGCTACTCTCGTACCTGATGCTACCCATGCTTTTCATCCTTCACCCACCTCACAAAATCCACTTGGCTCTCTAGAGGATCCCTCCAAGTAAGTCAAGCAAGAGTATCCATCTAAAACCCAATGTTTCATTTCCCAACTAACAATTTCGGTCACCACATCCAACACCCATAGTATTAAAATTTCCACACCCTCCAAAACTCTCACCAGCAGGCCACCCAGCTTGTTGTATGCTCCATGTCTAATATTCATTTTTGTTGTGTGGGAGGGGATGAGTACCCCGAGATGACACAGTTACTGAATCATTAACCCCCAATGGGGATTTATTAATATTGATGTTAATATTACTCATTTATTGTTATATAAATTAACATTAAAAATGATATTATTATTAATATTGACATTGTTAAACACAAATAGATAGGAAAGATATGCAAGATAAAACATGACATTGTATTTATTCACAAATATTCACATATTTATACATTTCCTTTTGACCCTTTTCCTTCATATTCCAATTGGTCTCTTAGATTCCAGTGCCTATTCAAATTCCACAACAACCCTTAGCGGATTAAGTGTCCAACATTCCCCCCCCTGAATCTAAAGGGGAATATACGTCTCCAATAAATATTTGTAGTACAAAATGCGTGGAAAATGCATGGAAGCACAAGGTTGAATGCGCTCTCTGAGATGATGGTATAAGGTGGGAGAACTTGAGGTCTCAACCAGCGGTAGTTTATGGATGACCACCAACACTAGAATTCTTAGTGTAACTCCCGAAACACTTACAAGTATGGCAAGAAGTTGAAGTCTTCTACCAGAGGAAGTGTTCCCTAATGCTTTGAAAAGGGAAACCTTTAGGTCTCAACTTAGAACACTTATTGTGATTCCCAAAATATTTCCAAATCTAGTAAGAAGTTGTTAGTCTTCTGCTAGAGGAAGCTGATGAGCCCCAGTATTGCAACAAGAATGTTGCAACTCCTAAGGCTACCAAATTAAATTATCAACCCAGAGTTCATACAAACTTAAGAGGGGTCAACACTATATGTGCATCAAGAATTTTCCTCTTCCTGGGCTATCTCTCTTTGATGCAGGTGAAAGAAAGAAATGAAACAAGTTTAAATGAGAAAATATCTAGGTAAGCATCCAATCCTAAGTTTCAAAAGGTAAATAAAAATAAGCAAACATATACTACATTTTTTTTTAAGTAAATGAGATAAAGGTAATAATTCTATTTACAAAAATGTAGAGCACAATGACAACCAAGAAAATCTATTCTATCTTGTTGGAAAGGAAATGGAATTGAAGGATTTATATTTTATTTTTCTCAAAAGGAAATTCCTAGATTACTCTTGCAGGAAGGAAATCACACTTCGTGTAAAGTAAATTGTGGAAATGGAGTCTAGTCTAATTGCATAAATCAGCATTCAAGAAGCAAGTAATGTAAAATCTTAAAGGTGAAATAAACAAGCCTCATCTCAAACAAGGTGGTATCAAAGAATTCATATGCTATAAGTATAATTCTACCATGAATTTGTAGTGAATCTGAGCAAGAAATATCTCAAAAACAAACTACTACAAGATTGCTACAACATTGCTACATGATGTCTATTTCTCCAGTTAACTTGTCAAATTACGAAGAAAAACAAATGCAAATGATATGTGGTAAATTTTGTTATTAATTAGGATGTCATGTCATCAAATGAAAAGAGAGAGGTTAAATGTGTTGAAGGATGTCTAGATGGGCCTTAAATTGTATCTAATTTGGAGGCCCATCATACCCCCTATTGAAAGTGATCCGAATTAGATCATTATATTATTTTTCATCCATATTGATTCATTCAGAGTGGAAAAAGTGGAGGAATCATCTCGTGGGACCGTTTTTACCAACCAAACCAAGTTTGGTGAAATGGGGTTTGAAACCTTCCGAGAGTGTTTTGAGGCATCAAATGACATTTTCATGGTCTTCTACAAACAAATATATTTATAACGGAATAAGAAGCTCATCACTAATAGTCCATATGCAAAAGTTATGCCACTTATACGTTGACCTTCCTGTTTTCACCACCATGGTGCCTCAATGATTCACAAAAAATGGGCTAGCCACATGTTTTTGATGTAAAAGACTCTAGAAGAGTATATGTTGTAACTATAGTTAAAATTTGATGTAGTCAAACGTAACCACTAGTAGGCTAACGGGTTGTGTTATAACCAGGCCACTAGGATGAAAAGGAATTTCATTCTTTCGAGAGAATTTTGCTCCATATCTTAGCAAAGATAGCCATGAGAGAGAGGAGGTAGATAACACAAAGAGGATCTATGCACTGTAGCAGCTCATGGGCCACAGGCGTTACTTCTTTATACCCGCAACCTTATTTTCTAGACAGAGAAAGAGAGAAAAACAGCCTCACCTTCCACTTGGGTTTTCTTCCAAAATGGTTTCCCATAGCATATCTCGTGTCTCATGTGTGTGTGAGGTTATTTTTTCGTTCCCTACTTTTTTGCATAATTTCCATTTACATGCATGCAATAATTAGAATTAAATCTATTGATCTAGAGTTTTAATAAAAATATAATAGTGTAGAAATTTAGAATTGTAATATATTATCATCAAATTTATTATGACAAATTGTCCAGTGGAATATCCATGGAAGTTTATGGGTCAAAATGTGATTATCATCCTCTATGAAACCTAGTCACTTAATTGTACCTCATTCATGGCCCAGGTGGCCTCCTTAACATCCCAAGCTCCCTCTGAACGAATATTGGCACATCTTCTCCTGCTCTAGCCTCTTCCTCTTCTTCGCTAGCCCCTTGTTTTTCTTTTCTAGCTTCCTCTTCTACAAATCCATCCGTTTATCCAAGTTCTAATTAGGTGTGTGCTTGTTTCTTAAGAAAAGTCTCTTTGTCTACAAAGTTGGCCCATGATACATGTTTTTGAACACTCTCCATAGCATTTATCACCATTAGCATCCTTGATGAATCTATGGGCTCTCTACAATTGAAACCACCCCCTAGGATTTTCATTGCAATTTTCCAAAGTTTGGAAAAACAATCTTCCCTATGTACTATCGGGTTTAGGGATTTTCTAAGAAATTAGGGTTTCATAATAGGGTTAGAAGAGAAGTTTTTTCAAGCTTGTTAAAGGAAGTAAAATTCAGACTCAACTAAAAGAAATCCCATTTCCCTTATGTTGATGGTGTTGGACTAGCTAACATGTCAAGGGATCTCCCCAGTAAGAATTCCCAACTAGACCTTAGACCATTTGGAGTAGGAGTCCTAGTAGTGGGTAGTATAGTAGCACCTTGACTGCAGTAGCGCGCAAAGGTAAGAAAGATATCTTTGTCGAAAGCAAGTGTGTGACCTTGTGTTGAGTCAAGAGAGATGCATAGGGAGGTTCTAACACACAAAGGGGAAAAGCAAGTTTGTCCCTTAGAATCTTGTAATGGTACGCAACCTGAAAGGAACACATGAGAAGAATGACATCACACGTTGGAAACAGAATAGTCAAAAATACAAGGTGACGGGTAAAATCAACAACACAATTCCAACAAGATTCATTCAATCATATAGAAAGTATATCATACATGAATGCGTAAGTTAAATAACATACATTTCTAAAGCAATGAGAATAGTCAAACTAGAATAACAACATATGCATGAAAACATGTTGGCTCTATTATATTATATATAAAGTGAAAGTTCCATCCATACATACAACCATGACAGCTGCTAGCCCAAATAGTGGAACATTACAGTTAACAGTGCTTGCTCCTCCAAAGAGATGTACTTGCTATGCACTGTAGAGAATCCAAGGCTCGTCACAATACTCTCCAAGCCCTCTCTAAGAAATGCCTAGTAAAAGCTTGGCTCCCAAAAGCCTATTAAATGAGTTATGAGGTTCTATATATAAAAAACGGTGGGGTGACCCTTGACATTTCCCTTTGAATATTGGACTACCCTCATGACTATTCTACTTCATTACATATAACTCTTTGCATTACATAATGACTGTTCACATTCCACTAATGACACTTGGAATTTCACTTTGCATTAAATTTTATTACAACAAGTATGACTCATAGTAGTGAGGTGGCTAAGACAACTCATAACACAACTCGACATGACACTATTGATATGTACTAGCTGATTGTGATGTCCATGTCAAGATGTTGCACTGCTAAGTGGTGGACGTGTCTCTGGATGTATTTGGTCTCGCCATGTTCCATTAATGTACCTATTCCTACAATTCACTCATGACAAGATGGCATCAAATCCAAAAATATCCAAGTCTATCATGATGCATTGTTTTTTTTGTTCATGTCCAGGTGACCGAGAGGGAGGAAAGGACACTAAAATTGCACAGAGCACAATTTAGGTCAGGATGAGGAATTTTAGAGCTCGATCAGCATTGTCGGGAAAATTTGCACATGGACCACAGGGAGGAAAAATCAGGCAGTGACAGCCAATAGTGTCAGCTGCAAGATGAGACCATGAGAGGGACAACTTATGCATTGTTTCTAGAGGGAGGACAGAGCGGGGATGTAGAGGGACAATTGGGTAGTTCTGTGTAGTTTCCAGACGGAAGATAGAGTAGGGCTGCTCAACATTTTTGCATAGTTTCCAGAGGGAGGACAGATAAAGGTTGTAGAGGGATTACTAGTCAGTTATGCACAGTTTCTAGGAGGAAGAGAAGGCAAGGTGTAGGGGAATTGCTATGCAGTTTTCAAGGGGAAGACAATTCACGCCACTGAGGAGACCAGCTGGTAATTTTGCACAGTTTCCTGAAGCAGTGCAGAGCAAGCCAGCAAGGGACCTTCTCGATATGATTGCACAATTTCTAGAGATAGTGTAGAACAAGGCATCAAAGGCCTTATTGATCATCACTGCACAGTTTCTGAAGGTAGTGTAGGGAAGGCAACAGGGGAACCAATTGGGCATGTCTACGCATTTTTGTAGAGCAGTTCAATCCCAGTCTCAGTGTAGTGTAGGTTTTTGGTAATCTAGAGTGAGGATTGATAACTGATCTTGTGTAAAGCATAGTTTGGATCAGGCTTGGAGGAAACTTCTATGCGGTTCTGGGAGGAAAGCAAGATGATCACTTCTAGGATTGCGCAGTGCAGTTGACCCAGAGGAAAACCTCAATCATTGTGTAGTTATGGGTAGTAGATTAGGGTCACTAAGGGTTGAGACTACATAGTGCAGCTCAGTTGAGATCTGCCTGAAAGAGGTTTTTTGATCGAGAATATTTTTAGGAAAATGGTTGTGTCGAAAGAAAGTAAATTTGTGCAGACTTACCTTGCATTCATACAGTTATCATATTTGAACGTGAGACAACATAGACCAACAAGACAACACATGTGCTCAGTGAGACTGTCTTAAAGCTAAGAATGACAAGTGTGACACTTGAGATAGACCTTCAAATGACTATGACAACACTTGCGTCATTGTGCTTACAAATTTGTGTGTGAGTGCAACCGATGTTCATAGAGAAAAGATAACTCGTGCACACAAATTTCTGGAACAAGATCGCAAGCATGAAAAATAAATCAATATGCCAAAAGACAACCACTAGTCCAACAAGCGACCGGGAGAAAAACACATAGAAGAAACACATGTAATGACTTTCAGTGTTTACAACCATGCATGTCATTGAAGATAGAATGATATGACGATGATCAACAGTACTTCAAGATACACTAAGAGATGTACTTAAAAAAGATGAGCTTTTCTTACCATACTTACCCTCAAGACGGTTATGAATCCAACCTAGTTTTCATGCAGTCCCGATCTTATATCATAACCTGGTTTCCTTGTTCCTTCTCCTCAACTCTATGAGATTTATATATCATGCCATCCTTCCTTGCAATCACTAAGATATACATCCGCACAGTTTCAGTGGCCAGTGACTATTGCTAGGATGATGTCCTAGTAGGACACCTCTTCGCAGTTTCTGGATGCAAGGAAGACTGGGTAGCCAAGGGACAATATTGCACAGTTTCTGGAGACAGTGGGTTCTAGTTGAGGGTAGGACACTAGAGGAAAGAACTGTGCAATTTTAGATGCCAAGGGAGGTTGGGGTCTCTACTCATTGTGCAGTTCCAACATGCAAGGAAAAAAAGCTTGAGGGTTGCAGAAGCAAAATGTGTAGTTTTGGAAAGCTAGATGAGGCTAAGGTGCTAGGGAAACTCAAGAATCTGGCTAGGTGTGGGATCAATGGAGCTTATGTGAATAGTGATAGAACTTTAACTATGATCACACACTTGAACACTTAGTGATACAACATAGACCATCGAGAATATATAGAACATATTATGCTTGATGCAACAAACTACATGACAAGAGTGGATGAAGTGAGTGTAAAACATGTCCATGTGATGAGAACAACTCATATGCATAACGATTTCCCCTTGAAGTATAGCAAACTTCACTTTGCATGGAGAACAATAATCTCCATGGCCAGAGGTGGTACATGCTGCATAAAGATGAGAAGGTGAACAACTCTTAGGATCAAGGAGGGGAGCTTGAGATCATCATCTTACCAATAAGTGACCAAGGAACGATCGATCACAGAATCCATGGTAAGCTCCTAAATTTGCATGCGAGCCAAAATTTTGGACGGTGGTTGTAGCCACTACAACACCTTATCATGCTTAACTCAAAAGAAACATACCTAAAATTCTATCAAAAGTTTGTTACAGGATGCACATGTTTCTTATCCATAAATGGCAGAGAAAAATGTGTACTCACCCTTCTCTTGGATGTCTCTTTTCAAATATATGGTTTGGTGGATGGAATTTCTCAAAATTGGGCTCTTTTACAACCTTCTGGACTTTCCTGTAGCGCATTGTTCTATCTTGTAGTAGATTGTCTCAATCCGGTGGTAGTTTTTTTTTATCCTGTAGAAGTTTGTTTTAATCCATCTAGCAGTCTGTTCCAATCCTATAGCTGGGAAATTTTTGCTTCTGGTTGATTGGCCATAGCTATCGTGGTGTTTGGCCTTCTTTGGGATCTCTGAGGTTGCTTTACTTTGGCCTTGAGTGAGGTGACTTCTCCAATTTTCTCCTTGCCTTGTCCTTACTCTTCTTCTCACCAACTGACATATTCTTCAATTTTGATTGGGACAATTAAACGAGGTTAAGGCTTCCCTTCTACTAAAGCCTCCTCCCATGTTCTATATTGTGGCTCCTCTGAGTTTCTTTCAAAATATTTTTAGTAAATTGTCAATTTTTTGGAAGCCTAGGGTTTCAAAATACAAATGAGAGGAATGGGGTTATTCCTCTAACTAGATGTATGAAAACTATATGCCACACTAAGAACAAATTCATTCTTCTAATATCATGCTTCCCACACATAAAAAACACAACATTTAAAATTATCAATTTCAAGGGTTTGCTACAGGATGTATAAATTTAACCAATTGTTCAATTTTATTGCTTGAATGGTGAGGGAAATACATGAATTACCCCTCCCTTGGAGACCCCTCATGTATTTTGGTGTTTTGGAGTTTAATCTAAACTAAATTGAGGCCTTTTCACCCCTCAAGAAAATATTGTAGTAGTTGGGTACAATCCTATAGCAACTGTGTGCAATCTTATACCACTAAACTCCGATCATGTAGAATCTACTATTCTATTGTGTAGTGCCTCTATTTCGTCCCAAGGGACCCCTGGTGGTAGCTAACTTAGATCTCAATAATGTATTGGGCCTCTCTTACCAGTTTTGGGAATGAAACCTTGGTACAAATGAAGTTTGGGCTTGGCCTTTATTCCTTTCCCCACCTGCCACCTTCGTAACTTCTCAAACCCGTTGGCCCACTCCTTGAAATTATCACCCTTCCTTTTTGTAATTTTCCCCATGTTGGATGAGATAGGTAGTTAACTTCACTTAAATGTTTGACAACAAAACCTAAAAAACCTACAACAATTTTTTACTATAATATGCACAAGAGGAGAGGTGGAGAAAAATTTAATACATGTGCCTACCGGAGGGTCTATGGTTGCCTTGATTTCTACATGTTACCTCAGAAATGGTGGTTGGTCTACTGAATCTTTTAGGTGTCATTCCCCATACTAGTTGCTCCATGCTTCAACTTTGCTTTGGAAAAAAAATTCCTTATTTTTTTTTTGTAGATATTTTTTTGAGATGTGCTTGATTGAGCGTTGTCACTATAGGTCCTGATAATGGTGGATAGATTTGTTGTTGTTTTAAATGAGAAGTGACCCTATAGTATACCTGCATGACTTTTTTGGTTGCCCAATATCAAGGAGATGATTCCCCAATTCTCCACAATGGTTAGTTCTTCGTTCTGGTGCTTCCAAGTGCTTTCCATTGTGGTCCTCAAGGGGTTGTGTGGATTTCTACAAGATTAAGTTATTTCCTTAACAGTCACATAGACCCCCTTATAATTACAATAACCTCCATACAATGCATCTAAAAACTTTGATAATTCATGTTAAACTCATGGAAAAGGATTAGAAGCTTCGGTTATAGTGAAAATAATGAAAGGAGTGGTAAAAATGAAGTTTTTTATGGACATAGATGATTATTTGGGCGAAGAAGTGGCTAAGTGTGTAGAGGATGGGTGATTGTAGTGTGGTGGACCTCTCCTTTCATTCCCCCATGGAAAACATAGGATTTGAACATGTTCTCTATGCCGATCGTAATCCTGTGGGAAATTTGGGATAATCTTGTATCACTACAAGACAATCTTGTAGCAGACTTGTTTAATCCTTATCTCCAAAATGGTAGATTGGATTCACATGAAATTTTTTGAGCATTTTTTTATCATCCCTATGCATCTCCCCATAAAAAAACTTGGTGAGTGGATGCATGAATCTAGAGAATAATGGAGAATGAAAATACGTGATGGTGGCCAATTTCTCAAAAACATTGTACTAGAATTTGATGAAATTTTTTAATCATGTTACCATCATCCTTATGAATCTCCCCATGAAAAATATCGGCAAGTAGATGCACAATTTTTTAGATATGGTCAAAACAATTTTTTCCTTGTGTTTTTAACCATCATGTAGCAACACAAAACTTTCATGTAGCACTTCAAGAAAACGGGGAAAATGAATAGGAAAGGCCTGGGAATTATGATAAAAGGCATGTTGATGCATTGGGAGGATGAAAAGAGATGTATGGACTTTGTCTTAGCCATGTTGGAGCATCTTAGTGCAGAACATTGAAAACTCAATGTTGATTTCCCTTGGCTAGATGTTTACTTCCCTGATCAATATTTTTGTTGCCTTTGCAAGTTAGAAATACCTTGAATATATCAAAGAGAGATACCTAGAGAAAAGAATCTTTTTTCCATTTTCTCCTTTTTTTCTAGGTCTACTAGCTTGCTTAATGCGGTTTTCAACCAGCATGTCTACCTAGGTGCTTCAAAGGAGGTTTTCACCTAGTTTTTCATTTCTTTCATTTTCTTTTCCCTTTTTTACAACCCACTAACCACGTCATGGAGGTTTTGAATCAGTGAGCCAATCTTAGGTGCCTCAAAGGAGGTCTTCATCTCAAATTTTATTTTTTTATTTTCTTTTCCTCTTTTTCCCTTTTTTTCTTATATTCCTCTATCATACTATACTTGAAAAAAAATATATCTTTCAAGTATAGGAATTATTCCAATGGAGCCATGTGCATAACAAGATCACAAATAAAATCATGTGTAGGCTTGAAACATATGCTTTAACATGTACTTAAATATAAGAGACTAACTACTTTGACTTTCATGATGCCAAACAATATAGAAGAGAGTGGTGCTCCTACTTAGTGATTGTCATGAACCAAATTTCAATATAGTTGTGATGCCCTTGGTTCACCTGCTCATCTAGATCATTCTTCATGTCTTCTTTTTCCACTCCATTCAAATATTCTACTATCTGTTAGTTAGTCTCCTAAAGGCATAGTAGAAATTCCTCAATCTCAATTTCTAATGCTTTCTCTTCATCAAAGTTGATCCATGTCTCTTTATTCTCTTGTGGATATTCTTCTTATTGATGTTTTTTTAATGATAGTACAAGAATCTTATTTTTGAAATACTTTTCTTGATCTAAGATGAAGATCATTTTGATCAAGAGGAGCTTTTTGAAAAAATTCATCTCAACATCGTAAGGGAGTTGAGGCATTTTATTGTTGGGGTTGGGAAGTGATTGTGCAGGTATTTGAGAGGGAGTGGGTCTTTGAGATGGCTTTGGAGGAGGTGGATGGTATATTTTTTGAGATTGGAGTGTATGATACTGAGTACATTGAGGGAAATATGTACCATCCCATTGAGGACGCTAGTGTGAACATGGGAATTGAGGATATTGATGGAAATATGGATCGCCCCATTGAGGAGGTTGTTGTGAACATGGGAATTATGGATATTGAAGGAAATATGGATTACCCCCTAGAGGAGGTTGGTGTTGATATGAATGTAAAGGAGGAATGGCGGGTTGGGCAGGATAAGACCACGAATATTGAGTAAAATATGGATCACCCCATTGAGGGGTTTTATGTTGATATGGCTAAAAAGAAGAAATGGATTAAGAACCTTGTTAGTATGAGTTGACAGAGTAGAGATTCTCCATGTCTCCTTCTAGTTTCTTTGTCACATCTTCTTCTTCTACCTACAAAAGTGAATGGTGCGAACTTTGTGGTATTGAAAAAAAAAATTGTTTTTATAAAAAAACTTGACTAAGAGATGCCTGATACATTTTTTTGTTTTTGCATAAAATGTGAATGCAAAAAAGAGAGAAAGAATAATTCCAAGAAAAATATAGTGCTTTCTTTGAAACCATCCCCAACAACAACTCCAAAAAGTTATGAGCCCCACTATTGTAACAAGAATGCTACAACTCCCAATGCTACCAACTTAAATTATCAACCCAAGGTTTGTACAAACTTAAGAGGGGTTGGCAATGTATGGGCAACATACACCTTCCTCTTCCTAGTATGAATCATTTTGATAGAGGTGAAAGAAGAAAATAAAACAACTTAAAATGAGAAAACATCTAGGTAAGACATGGATCCTTAGTTTCAAAATGCAAATAAAAATAAGCAAACCTATTCTATTTCTATTGGAAAAGTAAATGACAAAAGGGAAATCTATTCTATTTGAAAAAATGTAAAGCACAATGAAAACCAAGAAAATATACTCTATATTTGTGGAAAGGAAATTGCATTAAAGGAAATATATTCTATTTTTCTCAAAAGGAAAGTCCAATATTACTCTTGTAGGAAATAAATCACACTTTGTGTAAAGTAAATTATGGAAAGGGAATATATACTAATTGCAGAAATAAACATTCAAGAAGAAAGTAATGTAAAAGCTAAATGGTGACTTATCCTAGCCTCAATTAAACCTAAGTGGTATCAGAGAATTCATAGGTTATATATAAACTTCTAACTTGAATTTGGAGTGAATATGGGCAAGGAAGATCTCGAAAACAAACGGCTCTAGGATTGCTATGGGATTGCTACAAGATGTTTATTTCTCGAGTTAACTTGCGGAAGTCCCAAGAAAATCAAACGAAAATGAGATGGGGTAAATTTTTTTAATTATTATGTAGGATGTCCTAGGACTCCAATCGAAGTGGAATCACTCAAAAATACCCTTGTTAACATGTGCTAAAAATTAGTAGAAAATTAGTACTCTAAAAACTAGAATTCTAGAATTAGTGAGCTAGTTAACCTACCAAATCCCTAACGAGATCAAGTGAAATACTATGGGGTAAATTTTGTTATTAATAAGAATTTTATTAGGACTCAATGCAAGTGGAATCACCTCAATATATATTTGTTAAAACATGCTTAAATGTAGCAAAAATTACTACTAAAAACGAGAAATTTCAGAGTAATGAATTAGTAAGTTGATCTATGTACCCAAATGCCTAAGCTAATCAAGTGAAAATGTTGTGGGGTGAATTTTATTATTAATTTGGATTTTTTCAATATTAAATACAATTTTAATAAACTTGAAATGGGCTGATTAACACGTGCTAGTATTTAGCATAAAATTACTATTATTTTGCTACACAATACTTCCAAAAATTGTAGAATTCTGAACTAGTAAACCAATCCAAGTAGCTCAATGATGAATATGACTTTTCAAAGATATTATAAGGATGGATCAGACTTTAAATACATAAATGACCTATAAAAACACTTATTTCAATTATTTAACCAATCTAACCTACAACAAATCAAACATGAATATTAAGTGCAGAAATAGGAAATATAAGAATAAGAAATGCAAGTGGAAAAAACATTCAAAGAACATAAAAACATTGTACAACAGGGATCTGAGGCTCCTAGGATGGCCATGCCGAAGGATATTCAAAGTCCTATGAAAAACCCAAGCCTCAGAAGTTGAAAATGACACCAAAATTCATTATTTAAATAAATTTAAATACATCCATGCTAGAAATGAAGGTAGAGCTCCTAAATAACAATTTTCTCCACAAGAAGACTGAGAAATGCATGCCCCTGGATGAAAATTAGAATTGGTACTCATACAAATTGATGGGGAAGAATCCTCATTGAAAGGAAGCAACTCTACCATCCAAAATCCCTCAAAACATGGATCTAGTTCCCAACAATAGGAATCTTCATTAAATGACAAGTAGCACATTCCTATATTTTCTTAATCACTCGAGCTATAGAATCTATTCAATCATTTTATAATATTTTTTTCATTTATTATCCAATCTTGATCCATCCTATAGCAAGGAGAAAGTCCATATATTATTTCATTCAACATTTACTCAATATTCTGCAAAAATAAATAATATTAGGTACATAATATGCTATTATCTCTAAACTTTCCTAATGAACACATTATATATTAAAAACATGTCATCAAATGCAAAGCGAGAGGTTAAATGTGTTGAAGGATGGTGACACCCACCTTAAATTGAATCTAATTTAGAGGCCCATCAGAAGTGTCCCTAATGTTGTGAAAAGGGATACCATCAACCTAGAAAAGAGAGGTCTCAACATGCATAAAAAAGTAGACCTTCAACCTAAAAAGGGAGATCTCAACATATAGCGGTTTAAGGATGGCGAGCAACTGAAGGTGCACACATGGAGCATTTCTTTTTCTCTGGCTGCAACTATGAATCTGAGCATGTCTACCTTTGGATGTCGGTTCACGCAATAGGTTTAGGTTATGGCTCAAGCTCTCTCCTTATGTATCTTTGAAGCTTGTAAGTGACCATAAATTCCCCCCCCATCAAATATAAGGTGAGAAGATGAAGAAAAATAAACTACAAGAATTTTCAATACTCCAAAAAAAAATTTGTGGTATGATCGAATATCTTCTTACTTGTTGAATCTCCTTACCAAGAAGTGATCCATCCAAGGTGAAACTTTGTTCTTGTAGGAGGCTTATTCCTAAAGAATTCATTTGAGTGATGCTTTTGTTGACCACAATACTCACACAGAAGAACAATGATATTTCACATGGCCAACACTATTAAAGTGTTGGCATTAGACAATTTGTTGTGGAGGAGGAGGTAAATATGAGTTTTCCTTAATAAATATAACACTCTAAAATTTGATGAGGTTTGAATAATCTAGAATATGAAAGGAAACCTCCTTTTCATATCCAAGACTTGTTCCTTGCTTATTGTTGATAAGCTCTTCCCAAGGTCTCATGATGCATTTGAGAAGTGCAGGCTAAATTTCTACATCTACATGCAAATATGCTCTTTCAATGACTTTATTAATTTCTAGAAGCTAATGGGATTTTGTTTCAATCTCAAAGAGAGGATTTTTCTGAGAAAAAACAAGTTCAAAGTGATGCTTATGTTGTTGTAGCTCCTCTTACTGTAGTTGAGATTCAAACTACAAAAAATCAATTTTATCTTGTACATTTTACAACAATTTTGAATGTCAAAGTCTTTGCTTAGGTTAACCATGCCATCAATAATGAAATGTATTAAAATATTCAGCAACTCTATACATCACCCATTTGATCTATTTCACAACAATGTCACTGCAACAAACTAACTAACTGGCATATAAATTTGTCTTCAAAAAATAATGATACAAACTCTCAATATATGAGTTAGTGCATACTATGCAAAGGTTAAATCATAGACCATCTTAATCGAACGTCATATAAACTCGCATTGAATATATAACATATATTCCTTGTATATAATTGTTATTCCTTGTATTCAATTCAAGGCACCTAATATATAGTATATATTCCCATCATATCTTATATATCATGGCCTCAATAAAAATATTTTAAAAATATAATGTAAGTCTTAAAAGATTAAATGCAAGGCTTCAATCAACATTCAATCCATGCCATTGGCAAACCAGCACATACATGACAGTTCACTCTACTTTAGACTATTCCAAGTGACAAATTTAACACAAAACTTTGACAAATATAGAGCATTTTGCAAATACACCAATGCATTACTCAATGCACCATACACTGGAGTTTTGAAGGAACATTCCAATTCATAGAACTCACCACAGAGACCAAAACATACCACAGTCAATGCAACAATAATGACTGGCAAGATTTCAATTTTAAACACAAAGATACTCCATGCTCACAACACCATAAAGAAAACATCCACATGACCTTTTTCAACTAAATATATTCCCTTCACATATAGTCCACTTCTTATTTGCGAAATCTTAAGGTCAAGAGTTTGTACCTCTGTCACTCTGCATAGTCGACAGGAGCACTGCCTTATGCCCAGTATACAAATATTTAGAAGAGCATTTTGTGTTATTTCTTGTTGTGGAGTGGTGTGCCAAAATGTTATCAATTCTCTTCTCACACAACAAGGTCAAAACACAAATAGAGACTTGTTATAGCTCATCTTTCCCAGCTCGAGGAAATCACACTTTAGAATGTTCTCGAGGCTAGCTACAGCTATGCTATAGTGGAACTAGGGTTCAAATCCTATGCCATTACATGGTGTTTATTCCAATCCAAGTCAACACAAATATAAAGCATACCATACACAATCTTCAAATAGCATCAGTATCGAATGAACAGTTATGCACCAGTTATAATATACATATATGCCACAACTCCCAATGTACAATGTTAATTTTAATAGCTGTCATTTTAGGTTTTGAACTACACACCAACTAACCATTCCAATACATTCTAACTCATGCAATTCATATGACATACAATATTAAGGCATAATATAAAACTTGCAGAAGTTACGCACAACAAATAAAATTCAACACATAGTCTTCTAGTTGCCAAATGAATGCAAATACTTCACAACACACATAAATGAATGCTTGAAATTAAAATAAACCCATAGAGTATATACACCAAAACCACGGACATGGAATTATTGCACAACTCAAACGCAGAGGTAACGTTTGAATGAAGAATGGAGAAAGAGTGCACAACTTCAGTTGGTTTGCAAGAATAGGTCTATGTGGGAGCACAAAATTGACAGAGAGGGTTAGAGCATTGGGTTGGCAAAGAGGGAAAACTCTGGAAATATTCCTCTATGTAGTCGCAGTAATGTAAATGTGTTAGAAAACCTACACAGATGAATCTAGCTAGTAAAGGTTGAACACACAGCTTTGCAAAGAAAAAACACTAAAAGAAATCGAAAGAACAAAAAGAATTATTGATTCAAAAAATAGGTTACAATGCTCATGATATAGCATCACTGGGTGAAGATCCCAAGGTAATGCGGCACAGTGGTGATTAATGAGAGGACTCAACACCTACAGCAAGTTCTGGAGAGAACTAGCCAGTTGCCAAGTGAAAGGAGGATCAAATCAGGGAGTAAATCATGCATAAAGGATCTTGCATGCATGGATAGTCAAAGGCACCAATCTGGTGAAGTTTCCAATGTTGAAGCCTTGCATGTTAGTGAATGCTCCAACTAAGTGTATGCATGTGCTAGTAATGAAGGTCCTAGGTGTGTAGTACCTCCAACACCCCCCTTGAACACCACTATGGGGAAAGATAGAAAATGGGTCATGGAAACTAAGGCCAAAGGTCACCCAAAATACAGTGCAACTTGTATTAAAATTGAGGAAAGAGGGAAAAACTCATGGGAAAATGCCCCCTCAAAATACAATGTAATCAAAAGAAAAGAGGAAGAAAAGATAGTTGCTAAGCAACTGTGTCCTTCACTCCAAGACGATCGCATAGATAGTGAAACTTCTGCTCATTGAATGTCTTGGTGAAGATGTCTGTAGTCTATTCTATTGAAGGACAGAACTGCAAATCAATGACTTGATCATGTACTAAGTCTCTGATGTAGTGCATATGGATCTCTATGTGCTTTGTCCGTTGTCACTGTACTGGATCCCTGCAAAATTTGATAGCGCTCTGGTTGTCACACCAGATGACAGTGGGCTGGTGGAACTAGACACCCAACTCAGTGAGGAAATGTTGTAGCCACAGAGCCTGAATGGTGATGTTGACTACTCCTCTATACTCTGCCTCAGCTGAAGAGAAAGCAATAACAGCCTGCTTCTTGCTCGACCAACAAATAGGGCTAGACCCTAGACTAACTGAATATCCAGATGTGGACTTGTGATCAATGCTGTCGCCCACCCAATCAAAATCTGTGAAGCCAAGGAGATTCAATGTAGTTCCTATTGCATAGTGAATCTCGAAAGTGATGGTGCCCTACACATATCGGAGGATGCCCTTGGAAACTTTCTAGTGTAGCTCATGCGGCTCCTGCATGTATCTGGAAACTGCCCCTACTGCATATGAGAGATCTGGTCTGGAGTGGGTGAGGTACAGTAAACTCCCCACTAGCTGTCAGTAGAGAGTACTGTCAATTAATGGAGTGTCACCTCCATCCTCAAGGAAAACCCCAGACGAAAAAGGAGTTGGTGTTGGCTTGCATTCAGTCATGTGAAATCTCTTGAGGAGATCCCGTGCATACTTAGCCTGAGAGAGTTTGATGCCTGTGGCATCTTGGCTGATCTCAAGACCAAGAAACAAGTGTAATGGACCCATGTCCATCATCAAGAACCTATCATGTAAGGTCCTCTTGACTGTAGCAATGGCTGAAGCCGAGCTGCCAGTGATCAGGAGATCATCCACATACGAAACTAAGATAAGAAAAGAGTCATGTGTCCTGAGCATGTAAACAATCGAATCAGAATTACTTCTTTCGAAATTTTGTGATAAGAGAAAAGAATCCATCTTCGCATACCAAGCTCTCGGGGCCTGCCTAAGGCCATAGAGATACTTCTTCAGTCTATAGACCAAAGATGAATCTTGAATGAAACCATGTGGCTACTCCATGTAGATCTCCTCAAATAGGTCTCCGTGAAGAAAGGCATTCTTCACATCCATCTGATGTACTTCCCACCCCTGGGCAGCTGCAATGGCATGTGCAAGGCGTATGGAATCCATCTTTGCTACTGGAGCAAAGGTATCATCATAATCAATGCCATGCACTTGCTGGAAGCCTCTAGCTACTAGCCTGGCTTTCTGTTTGGTGATTTGCCCATTTGTAGCACTCTTGGTCCTGTAGACCCATTTGCATCGGACAAGTTTCCTTCTTAAAATAAGTGGGACGAGATCCCAAGTCTAGTTCTCGAGGAGGGAGTTGTACTCCTCCTCCATGGCAGACTCCTAAGAGGGATGCCCAGTAGCCTCAGCATAAGACTGTGGATCAGAAGACTGAACCAAATGATAATGCCAGGATGGCGTTGGTTCAGTGGTAATGAGGGCTAGAGGAGGCTCATTAAACTTTGAGCTAGTCCTCCATGGATCAGAATTATCCCCCACAAGACCATTTCTAGCAGTTGGGTGGCCTTGTGTATATATCTCACTTAAGCTCCTTGTTCTCTGATTTATGACAGGGAAAGTTGATTCACTACTAGAAGCCCGATCTGGGCTTGGATGTGGATCATCATATGCATGCACTGTATTTGTATCTGAAGAGTCTATCTCTGAATCTACATGCTCTACCTCGGCATCTGCATACTCTGTATCTGCATTTGAGTGTACTGAGTCATCATCTCGGTCATGAGGTAGATAAAAGGTGTCTGCATGCAGCAATTGAGGTGCATGCGAGATAATTTCTTCAAATTAGACACTCTGCTCAATGATGAGCTTATTCGTAGAGAAAATCAAGAGTCGGTATCCCTTCACACCATTAGGTTATCCAACATAGATGCACTCAATGCTCTGTGGATCAAGAGCTTTCCTCTTTTCAGGGGGGATCCTAGCCCATGCTTGGGAACCGAAAACACGGAAGCAGGTGACCTCTGGTTTAGTGCCACTCCAAGCCTCAAAGGGGGTCTCATCTTTGACAGATCTATGAGGAGATCTATTCTGGATGTAGTTAGCACAATTAAGTGCTTCATCCCATAGCTTATGAGGTAGTGACTTAGCATGCAGCATGTACGCAGGCATCTCTTTGAGAGATCGGTTCTTTCTCTCAACAACTCCGTTCTGTTACGGAGTGTATGGAACTGTGTGTTGCAACTATATGTCGGACTCAAGGCAAAGGTGCTAAAGTGTTGCACTAACATGTTCCCCCCAATTGTTTGTATAGAGGGCTTTGATCTTTCTCTCTAACTGTGTCTCAATTAGTGCTTTGAAATCTTCAAAGTGCGCAAAAACTTCAAATTTGGCCCTGAGAAGATACACCCAAGTATACCATGAGAAATCATCAATAAATGTAAGCACATACCTTGCTTTGTCGATGGAAGGATGAGGAAAAGGCCCCATGAGATCACTATGGATCAGATCTAGAGGAGAGGATGCTCTGTGAGTCTTGCCAGTGTCAAACTTTTCTCTGGGATGTTTTCCAAGGACACACCCTTCACAAACTCCTTTGGAGAAACTGATATTTGGCAAGCCTTCCACCATCTCAGGCTTGCTTAGCTGCTGCATATACCTGTAATTTAAGTGACCAAACCTCTTGTGCTAAAGCCTACTACCATCATCAGCATGTGCAAGCAATAAGGAGGATTCAAATTCAATAAATTCAGAAAATGTATACAGCCTATCTTGATTGTTTACCTCACTGGTTGCAATTTTGGAGCTGCTATGTAGGTCATATATGTTCACTACATTTGGAGTGAATTCCACTCTCCTTCTAGTGCTGGAATGAGTGATCTGATAAACTAAAAGCAGGTTTACCAAAAGTTTTGGAACATGAAGCACATCGTAAAAGCTTCCATGTAAAAGTTCCACTCTACCTTTTCTAGTGACCTCAATGGATGAATCATCTTCGATGAGGATGGGAGGTTCTTTGCATGCATCCAAAGAGGAATATACTTCCTTTGTAGTAGCCATATGATGTGATGCACCAGAATCTATAATCCATGCATCAGGGGAAGAGTTAATTGCAACTAAAGCATGAAAATTGTTACCATTCCAGTGAGGCGGATCCTTAGTTTTCTTCTTGGCTCCCTGAGGGATGTGGTCCCCAAGGTTGTGCTTCTAAAGGATTTCTGCCATTTGGTCAATTTGTTTCTTCATGTAAGAGGATTACGGATGGAATCCTCGGTGACAATAGGTGCATTTGTCTCCTTTCCTCCCTTTCTTATTTCTGGAGCTGGAGGAGTCATTGAAGGGCTTGGTGTACCCTTCCTTCTTTGGATGGGAATGTCCTTTTCCCATGTCTTATTGCTGCTGATTTTTCTGATTTGAATCAGATCTATGATTTTTATTGTGCCTACCATCATGCACAGCAAGTGCATGTGCTTTTGGAGGTTTGATTTTCCCCATGCCAATGAGTTTATCTTGCTCAAAAGTGAGGGACTCCACGTACTCTTTGAGAGAAGGCATAGTGTAGGATTTTCCTGTTGCGAGCCTTACTAAATGAAATGTAGACATAAAGATAGAGTATTATGGTCCGAGCTTTGACATAATAGAGAGAACTTGGCAACTCTCCTCCTTGGATTTGTCAATTCCACATCCCTTGAGTTGCAGAAATAGATCATTATATTTGGCGAAGAAGTCTTCAATTCTGTCATAGTTCCATGGATCCAATGAGAGCAAATCCACTTTGAGCAGAGGTCCTTTCATCTCATCCTGTTTCCCATAGAGTTCTTCAACCTTTTTCCAAATCTCATTGGGAGTACTTGTTGGCATTATGTTTTCTGGTATGACTGTATGTTACAGATGTTGTACTTGATGGCAACTCCAGTGGCAAGGCTCTCAGTTTGTTGAAAATTAAGAAGGACGCAGGAAACCAGTTCAGGAGGTGCGTACCCGCAGGTACACCATGCAGGGTCCGCGTCCAGAGACGCTGGCCAGCCGTTCAGGGGGTGCGTCCACCCAGTGCACACATTTCAAGGCAGAGAAAAAGCATGTGGGGGTTTCTTGTGTGGTATCTAGCCGACGGTTTTGTGTTTCTATGGTGTCGGCTCGTGGTATTGTTCCATGTTTTGGGGAGGAGCTTGCCTATATAAAGCAAAGGAGTTCATTTGGATTGAGCATTGTCTTTGGTTGAATATCTTATTTGGTGAGATCTAGTCCAGATCTAAGAGGGCGAATCTTCTAATGGACTGTGATCTCTATGGCGCATGATCAGATCTGTAGATCTGACTGTTTGGGTTAGTCTTGAAGTCTTCATATCATTTATATCTGAAGGGACGCAGGTTCAGTGGAAGAAAAGTGCGCCGGGACGCAGGTACTGTAAAGGGCAAGTGCGCCGAGACGCAGCACAGTAGAGAGAGACCTGCGTGGGGACGAAGGGAGATCAAGGTTCAGGTGCGTCTCTGAAGCAGAAGGACGCGGCGTGATAGTGTTTTCAGGTGCGTCTCTGTAGCGAAAGACGCGGCGCGATAGTATCTTTGGGTGCGTCCCTGAAGCAACAGAACGCAGAGCAGTCAAAGGAACAGTGCGTGGGCACGCAGCAGAGCAGAAGGATATCTGCGTGTGGATGCAGAGTAGCAGAAGGTTAACGGCGTCTGGTCGCAGGCCACAGAAAGAAAAACTGCGTCTCTGTTTTAAGATGTTCTGTTGATTGAATTTCTCTATTGATAAGGTGTTCTGGGTTAGTTTTGTTGTTGCTGATCTGATATCTGTAGTGATCTATATCTGTTATGTACTTGTTGATTATCTGATGCTTTATGAAAAGAAGTAGGGGGTTGTAGCTCCCTTCCAGGAGTAGACTGGAAAACGAGAGAGAGAGAGAGAGTTGTAGCTCTCTGCAGGTTGCAGCCTACGTACTGGTAAAGGACTGCACCAGTACAAAATCACTGTAAAAGAAGTTTCTAAATTGAAAGAAGATAGAGACATATTGCAGCAGGTGGTTTTCACCCACATTGGGTTTCCACCTTACATCTTGTGTTCTCTGGTGTGTCTATCTGTTTTTCATGCTCATTATTTTATGGTACTGACATGCTAAAATAATTCAAAGATCAAATAAGGAAGATTTATTAAATTGCTAGATAATACTGATTCACCCCCCCTCTCAGTATTATTTCCAACAATTGGTATCAGAGCAGGTCCTTCAGAGAAGCTTGATCGCTTGAAGGTAGATCGTTCATCATGAGCAACTACGAGAGAGAAGCATCAATCAGGCCACCGATTTTTGATGGGACAAACTTCAATTATTGGAAGGTAAGAGTTACTGCATATCTTCAATCTCTTGGTACAGAAGTTTGGGACATTGTAGAAACAGGCTATGCTTTTCCTTCAGCTACTCCTACAGATCCAGCTGAGAAAAAGAAGTATGAAACAAATGCAAAAGCAGTCAGTACTCTATTAGGAAGTATATCCCAAACAGAATTCATGAAGGTAATGCACTTCAAATCAGCAAAAGAGATATGGGACAAAATGGTCACGAGCTATGAAGGAGATGAACAGGTAAAACAAGCTAAACTTCAAACTCTCAGGATTCAATATGAGACTCTCAAGATGTATAATGATGAAAGTGTTGCTAATTATTTTCTTCGGGTAGATGAGATTGTTAATTGTATGAAAATTTTGGGTGAAGAAATAAAAGAGGCTATAGTAGTTCAAAAGATTCTAAGATCATTATCCCCCAAGTTTGAATCTAAAGTATCTGCAATAGAAGAAAAGGAAAATCTCCGTGTTCTCACTATGTCTCAGCTACATGGAATTCTAACTGCTTATGAAATGAGAAAGGGAGGTCCATCAGACAGAAGGGAAGTTGCTTTTAAGGCATCAGGCAAAGAAGATTACTATGAAGCAAGCCATGTTCCAGAAGAAGAGGAAGAAGAATCAAATTTTGTCAGAAATCTTCAAAGGGGTTCTGGAAGGTTCAGAGGTAAGCTACCTTTCAAATGCTTTGCTTGTGGAAGAGTAGGTCATTATGCTGCAAAATGTCCTTATAAGGATAAAGGAAAGGAACCTGCTAGATGGAACAAGAAACAAAGTGCAAATAAGAAAAGCTACTACACCCATGAAGATAGTGATGGTTTATCAAACAGTGATGAAGATGAACAAGGTAATAAATATAAGTTGTTAATGGCATTTGAAGATGATGATTATGAGGATGCTGTAGATGTGAATAACCTCTATGATGAAATTACTAGACTCAAGAGATGTATAGAAGAAAAGAATGTGATCATTGATACTCTACAATTTCAAATTGATGAAAAAGAAAAACATCTTGAAAAACTAGAAGGTGAAATTGTTGGTCTCAGAAAAGAAATTGAGAAAACAAAAGCTATTAATCTTAAGTTTGTCAAAGGATATGAAACTTTGGATGAGATTATCAATGTGCAGCGGTCTCCTCTAAACAAGACAGGTTTGGGTTACAATGGAGAAACCTCTCAAGCATCCACCTCAAAAAGTTATCTTGATGCGGCAAGAAGAAATGAGCAGAAGAACAATGAAGATAATCAGGTAAAGCAGGGACAAAATACAAACAGAAACTATCAGGGGAAATCCATCTTAAGGGTGAACAAAAGCTACAACCAGCCACAGGTAAAATCTTCTCAGTTTGGTTCAAGAATAAATGAAAATAGAAATTACAATCAGTTGGCAGGTAGATTCAATAACCGCAGAAGCTTCTTCAATGGACAATGCTTTTCTTGCCATAATTTTGGTCACAAAGTAGCTCAATGTGTTGCATATAAAACAATCATGACTAGGGAAGCTCAAAAACAAAGAAGTATGACAGGGATAACAAAAAGGACCTATAACAACTTTTCGGTTCTTGAAAACGAAGTCGAATGTTCTATTTGCAATAACTTTGGTCATGAAGAATCTGAATGCAGGAGCAGGTTTCAGCAGAAAAAGGAGCAAGCCTCAAGCACCAAAACATGGAGAATAAAGGAACCTCAAACAGAAAGATGTGGAATAGCATTCTATGCAGAGGGACAGGAAAATCTATGGTACATTGACAGTGGATGTTCGAAGCATATGACAGGTGATAAAGAAAAACTTGAATCTTATTCTGTTCTAGAAAAAGGAAAGAAAGTCTCTTTTGGAAACGATACTCCTGCAATTATAAAAGGAAAAGGCATTGCTCAGTTAAAAGGAAAGGTCAAGGCTGGAAATGTTTTGTATGTTGATGGATTGAAGCATAATCTTCTAAGTGTCAGCCAGATGTGTGATCAAAGGACCGAGGTTATTTTCAGATCGAATGGATGTCTTGTTCGTGATCTTGATACAGGTAAAACAGTACTCAAAGGCAAAAGAACTCCAAATAATCTGTACATATTTGAAGAAGGACAACAACAATGCTATCTGAGCAAGGATGAAGAGCACTGGTTATGGCATCGAAGGTTGGGACATCTAAGCTTCTCACAAATAAGGAAAGCATGCAAATATCAGGCAGTTCGCGATCTTCCAGATATCAAAATTCCTGACAACACCATATGCAGATCATGTCAGTTTGGAAAACAAACCAGGACTAACTTTCCAGAGAAGGAAGGATTAGCTAGCATGCCTCTTGAGCTAGTACATACAGATACATGTGGTCCATTCAGGAAAAGAACACCTAGAGGAGAGGAATACTTGATATTATTTATTGACGATTTCTCCAGGTTTGTCTGGTTAGGACTTATGAAGCACAAAGATGAAGCTTTCGAAAAATTCAAATCCTTCAAAGCCTTGGTTGAAAATGAATCAGGTCACAAAATTAAGTGCCTCAGATCCGACAGAGGTGGGGAATTTACTTCAAATGAATTTTTCGATTTCTGTGATGAACATGGCATAAGGAGAGAATTCTCTACAGCTAGAACTCCTCAGCAAAATGGAGTTGTTGAAAGAATGAACAGAACAATCCAACAAATGGCTCGTGCTATGCTTGATGAATCAGGAACTCCCGCAACTTTCTGGGGTGAAGCTGCACATGCTGCGGTTATTATTCTCAACAAGACAAATGTCCAGGTAAACAGCACTCAAACTCCTCATGAGCTCTGGAGTGGTAAAACTCCTTCGGTAAAGCACTTCAAAATCTTTGGGAGCAAATGCTATATCAAGAATACTGATGAGCAGCTTGGCAAACTTGAACCTAGAGCAGATGAAGGCATTCTTCTTGGTTACTCTCCGCATAGCAAAGCATACAAGTGCTACAATAAAAGACTTGGCAGAATTGTTGACAGCATTGATGTGGTGGTTGATGAGAAGGGATACATTCCTAGGCAAGTACATCGAGAAGATATCGAAGAAGATGAAGGCTATCCTCAAAGACAGAATGATGAAGAAGAAGAACCTCAAGAAGAACCTCAAGAAGAACCAGAGGAGCAGACAAGAATAGAAGAGAAAACTCCATCCAGATATGTTCAGAAGAATCATCCAGAATCTTAGATTGTGGGGCAGAAAGAAGCAGGTGTACAAACAAGAAGAACAGTTGCAGAAGCCTCAAGCTATTTGGCATTACTATCCTCTACTGAACCACAAAATGTGAAAGAAGCATGCAAAGATGAATGTTGGGTAAAAGCAATGGATGAAGAACTTGAGCAAATCGAAAAGAACAACACTTGGGAACTGGTTCCTAGACCAAAGGATAAGAATGTTATCGGAACAAAATGGGTCTTCAAAAATAAATTGAATGAAAATGGAGAAGTAATTAGAAACAAAGCTAGACTTGTTTGTAAAGGGTATGCGCAGCAAGAAGGAATAGACTTTGAAGAAACTTTTGCTCCTGTTGCAAGACTTGAGGCCATCCAAATGTTCCTTGCTCTCTCAAGTTTTCAAAACTTCAAAGTATTTCAAATGGACGTGAAATCAGCCTTTCTGAATGGAGACTTGGAAGAAGAAGTGTACGTTGAACAGCGAGATGGGTTCATTCTTGGAAATGATCCAAATCTTGTATGTCGATTGAAAAAGGCTCTCTATGGTCTCAAACAAGCTCCAAGGGCTTGGTACTACCGGTTGGACAAATATCTTCATCAACAAGGTTTTTCAAAAGGTTCAGCAGATAGCAATCTGTATATAAAAGTTGAAAATGACAAATTGCTAATACTTGTTGTGTATGTAGATGACATTATTTTTGGCAGCAATGAAGAAGCTATGAGTCAAAGTTTTGCCTCGGTCATGCAGAAAGAATTTGAAATGTCCTTGCTAGGAGAACTGACATATTTCCTTGGTTTGCAAATCCAACAAAAGGAAGGAGGAATCTTTTTATCTCAAACCAAGTATCTCAAACAGATTTTGAAGAAATATGGCATGGAAGATGCAAAACCAGTATGTACACCCATGGTCACAGGATGTAGTCTCAGTGCAAATGATGAATCTGCAGCAGTACATCAACCAACCTATAGATCTATGATTGGAAGTTTACTATATTTGACAGGTACCCGACCGGACATCATGCATGCAGTTGGAATAGTTGGAAGATTTCAGGCAAATCCGAAGGAGACTCATCTTCAGGCAGTAAAGAGAATCTTCAAATATCTTCAAGGGACTCAAAATTATGGCTTATGGTATCCTAGAGATACAGATCTTTCTCTTCATGCTTATACAGATGCAGATTGGGCCGGAAGCATGGATGACAGGAAAAGCACAAGTGGTGGTGCGTTCTTTATGGGTTCCAGACTGGTATCTTGGTTCAGCAAGAAACAGAGTTCGATCGCCTTGTCTACAGCTGAAGCGGAATATGTTGCTGCTGCATCTTGTTGCACCCAACTTCTTTGGATGATGCAGACTTTGCAGGATTTTCAAATCACTTGTACACCACCAATCCCCATCTTATGTGATAATACAAGTGCAATCAGCATCTCAAAGAACCCTGTTATGCATTCAAAAACCAAGCACATACCAATCAAGTACCATTTTCTCCGGGAACAAGTGCTTGAACAGAAAGTCAAGTTGGAGTATGTTCCTTCCAAGGAACAAGTTGCTGATATTCTCACCAAACCATTGCCCAGGGACACGTTTGAATACCTCAGGCAAAAGATGGGGGTTGTTGATGCATCATCTTATTGTTGAACATCTTCTTATTGGTGGTACAGGCTCAGGGGGAGCACATAATGCATTGTTGGCATTATGGAGAAGGAGATCTTGGAAATAGCTGCAATATGTCTCTATCTCTTTCATGGTGGATCTCTGGTTATTTGTTCCAGATCTGGAGGAGCATGAGCTTTGGGGGAGCATACCCTTTGCCCTTGATGTCAAAGGGGGAGAATGAAGCTGAAGTTTGTAAGGTTGCCATCAAGTCCAAAGGGGGAGATTGTTGGCATTATGTTTTCTGGTATGACTGTATGTTACAGATGTTGTACTTGATGGCAACTCCAGTGGCAAGGCTCTCAGTTTGTTGAAAATTAAGAAGGACGCAGGAAACCAGTTCAGGAGGTGCGTACCCGCAGGTACACCATGCAGGGTCCGCGTCCAGAGACGCTGGCCAGCCGTTCAGGGGGTGCGTCCACCCAGTGCACACATTTCAAGGCAGAGAAAAAGCATGTGGGGGTTTCTTGTGTGGTATCTAGCCGACGGTTTTGTGTTTCTATGGTGTCGGCTCGTGGTATTGTTCCATGTTTTGGGGAGGAGCTTGCCTATATAAAGCAAAGGAGTTCATTTGGATTGAGCATTGTCTTTGGTTGAATATCTTATTTGGTGAGATCTAGTCCAGATCTAAGAGGGCGAATCTTCTAATGGACTGTGATCTCTATGGCGCATGATCAGATCTGTAGATCTGACTGTTTGGGTTAGTCTTGAAGTCTTCATATCATTTATATCTGAAGGGATGCAGGTTCAGTGGAAGAAAAGTGCGCCGGGACGCAGGTACTGTAAAGGGCAAGTGCGCCGAGACGCAGCACAGTAGAGAGAGACCTGCGTGGGGACGCAGGGAGATCAAGGTTCAGGTGCGTCTCTGAAGCAGAAGGACACGGCGCGATAGTGTTTTCAGGCGCGTCTCTGTAGCGAAAGACGCGGCGCGATAGTATCTTTGGGTGCGTCCCTGAAGCAACAGAATGCAGAGCAGTCAAAGGAACAGTGCGTGGGCACGCAACAGAGCAGAAGGATATCTGCGTGTGGACGCAGAGTAGCAGAAGGTTAACGGCGTCTGGTCGCAGGCCACAGAAAGAAAAACTGCGTCTCTGTTTTAAGATGTTCTGTTGATTGAATTTCTCTATTGATAAGGTGTTCTGGGTTAGTTCTGTTGTTGCTGATCTGATATCTGTAGTGATCTATATCTGTTATGTACTTGTTGATTATCTGATGCTTTATGAAAAGAAGTAGGGGGTTGTAGCTCCCTTCCAGGAGTAGACTGGAAAACGAGAGAGAGAGAGAGAGTTGTAGCTCTCTGCAGGTTGCAGCCTGCGTACTGGTAAAGGACTGCACCAGTACAAAATCATTGTAAAAGAAGTTTCTAAATTGAAAGAAGATAGAGACATATTGCAGCAGGTGGCTTTCACCCACATTGGGTTTCCACCTTACATCTTGTGTTCTTTGGTGTGACTATCTGTTTTTCATGCTCATTAATTTATGATACTGACATGCTAAAATAATTCAAAGATCAAATAAGGAAGATTTATTAAATTGCTAGATAATACTGATTCACCCCCCCCTCTCAGTATTATTTCCAACAGTACTGCAGGCAGATAGATGAAACTGCAACTCTGGGGAGATGCAAATGCATATGGATCCGTCAGCCTCATCCATGTGGTTGAGGTACTTGGATTTCTCTATGGCTGAAGTGGGTTCCACTTCTGCAGCCATGGTAATCCTGTACAACCCTTTTTAACGAAGGTATCGAGCCATTTGGTCCTTCGATTCATGATAGTTTTACGGTGTTAGGATTGATGCTTTGGGAAACTCCATTTTTCTGTCGATCTTCGATCTCCAAGCTGTGATACCTACATAAGAAATTACTCGTGCACCTTTTATCTAGCAAACTATGGGCTCTGATACCATGTAAATGTGTTAGAAAGTCTGCACAAATGAATCTAGCTAGTAAAAGTTGAACACACAGCTTTGTAGAGCAGAAACACTAAAAGAAATCGAAATAACAAAAAGAATTATTGATTCAAAAAATAGGTTACAATGCTCATGATATAGCATCACTGGGTGAAGATCCCAAGGTAATACACCATAGTGGTGATCAATGAGAGGACTCGACACCTACAGCAAGTTCCAGAGAGAACTATCCAGTTGCGGAGTGAAAGGAAGAGTAAATCATGCAGAAAGGATCTTGCATGTAGTCCCATACATGCATGGACAGTCAAAGGTGCCAATCTTGTGAAGATTCCAATGTTGAAGCCTTGCATGTCAGTGAATGCTCTAACTAAGTGTCTGCATGTGCCAGTAATGAAGGTCCTAGGTGTGTAGTACCTCCAACAAGTAACAGGTCTATGTGGGAGCATGAAATTGATAGAGAGGGTTAGAGCATTGGGTTAGCAGAGAGGGACAACTTTGGCAATATTCCTCTATGTAGTCGTAGTAACGGGTCTATGTGGGAGCATGAAATTGACAGAGAGAGTTAGAGCATTGGGTTGGTAGAGAGGGACAACTCTGGTAATATTCCTCCATGGAGTCACATGGAAAGGTCTGACAAAGGCCAAAAAAGAACATTGGATCGCACGAGTACTTATATATTATTAATATTAATATTATTAAAAATATTAATAATAATAATAATAAGATTATTAATATTAATATTAAAAATACCATATTAATTGTTAATAATATTATTATTAATGAAATTATTAACATTATAATTTAATATTTAAAATGATAAACTGAGAACTTTGGAGGATTTTCAAGGTGTTGAATTCATATATGTAGTTAAAACTTCATTTTAAACGTAAAAAACTAAGATTTGCTATGAAAAAACATTGCCAAATTCAAGCTAAAAACTCCAAAAAGCAGCTTTTTATTTTGTTATAGACTTTGTTCTATGTTTTGGAGGGTTTTTTGGCATATTTTCTATTCTAATTTAGCTATAATATGACGAGTATTTCTTGGAATCACAAGTTTGAATTGTAAAATCTCCACAACCCGAGTGCTTCATGAGATTTTTAGGGTATTGAATTCATATATATAGTCAAAAGAATATTTTAAACAACATAAGATTTAGCAGAAACATTCTAATCTCACCCTAAACATTCTATGTGTAATTACAATATACATTTAAATGTTAGTATTTCATTTTCATTATAAATCTCCTCATCAATAGAACTATGTAGTGTCTATCTTACTGGTAAAAGGTGCTTCTTTCACAATAAACCCGGATGTTAACATGTCATAAAACATTTAAGCTATCCATATGATTTAATGGGCTAAAACCCAAAACTTCCTATCTAAATGCATAGACTTTTACCTTCAAATGCAATTGAATACTTTGAAACAAAAAACCAACCATTTTAAATTGATCTCTCAATTCATATAATTCTGTCCATTAAAATAAAGTTAAACTGCAAAAAATTCTTCACTGCCAAAAATCACTAAACAAAAATCTCACAGTCATTTGTATGATCAGATATCCCTATGGGTTACTTCAGTGTCAAGATCATGTAGGAAAGGAAAATGATTTGAAATCAAACAATGAACTCATTTCAGAATTTCCGATTACATTCTTTCTTCAATTTGAAGCCTAAGCAAAAGGCATAAATTTTTTAAAACCCATATGACATATGAATCTTCAACAATTTAATAGGAATGTTGGATCAGAGTAACACGTAGCAAGTCACATGAAAGCCTTTCACGAATTCTGATTGGGACTTGTTTAAACAGCATACTACCCTGTAACAATATACTTTCGACACAAAAACACAGAAAACGAAGAAAAATGCTTGAGAATTGTCTCTACTAGAACAAAGGATTAAAAAACAATGGTTTCCATCTCAAGAAGTTCTCATTTCACTTGTGGCACCCCACTAACTTCATCATAGATTACACAACAGGGTCTAGCAAAAGCTTTAACTTCCCTTGGCACAAAATTCATAATGATAGTAATGACTATGAGCATTCTCAGTGTTTTCATTTTCTTTGTAAGCTTGATTCCATGGACCATTTGCTAATAATTTTTTTATATTTATTTTTATGATGTATTTATTTTCTCCACTACTAGAAACTTCTTCATATTTGCAATTTTATTTTTTTTAAACTTAGCCACAAGTTTTTGAAGCTTGCACTGGATCGAGGATTCACCCAATTAGCATTTTTGGTTCTAAAGTCCACCATGACTCTGGTCCCTCTATCCAGTTTTGTTGTAGGTAAAGCCCCAACTTCAACTCCTAATAAGGGTTTTTACTTCCTTTGCTATCTCTTGCTTCAATATTCTATTAATGTTTTTTTCTTCTTGGCTCTTACAGGTGTTGGACGATGGCTGGGTTCCTTCAAGTTTTATGGTAAGCTATGGAATCATAACCTAACCCATGCCCGACCATTTTTTCTGGGTGTTTTTTGTTCTCTTTTATTAATAATAGATATCATTTATCCAAACACTCATTTAGAAAAATTCTTTTAATTCTTTTACAAGTTTGGCTCTCCCCTTGGAAGGATTACAACTCTCTTTTCATTATTTTTAATGAAAGTTCTATCTCTTAGAGCAACGCTTCCACCTACCAGTCTTTAAGTTCTTCCTAGTCTTTATCTTTTTTTTCCAGGGTTATTTGACCACAATACCAAGACCCTGTTTGGGTTTTATCATGTTTGTTAGGGTTTCAATGTTTGGAGCTCCTTTAGCTTGTGAATTCAAGCCTCCTCCTTGGCAAGTTGTTTAACAAGCTTCTCAAGAATTATATCTTTTAATTGTTGTTATTGATGCATTGTAATATTAAATAATATGGTCAATCGATCACATTACTTGTTTCTAAGAACTTGTAACTGGACTCAACTTTTTCCCTAAGGTTTATTTAATAGCCAAAATATCAAGCCTCTCTTTCTATTTTGTAATTATATATTTAAAGCTTAAGTTATGTTTTTAATTAAGAGCTACTAGTGTTAAATTTCTTTCCTTTGAGATGTAAGATAATATTAATGTTAGTTCCATTATTTATTATTTAAATTATGACACATTATTTCCTTCCTCATTGAAATTTATCTTTGCAATTATTGTTAAAGTCACAAGTTAGTGTTATGTATGTTCATGCTTGAAATTAAAAGAACATTTATATTTCCACTTATAGCCTTGTAGATTTTATGGTCTAAGAGAATTCTTGTATTCCCTTAATTTTCATGCATATCTACCTTTTTGTACTACTTCTTACGAGTAAATTAAAAGAAATTGGTTATTCTTTGTGCATGATAACTTTTAGTTATCTAGAGAATTCATTTATACACATGGAAAATAAATACATAATAGCATTTATAATACATAGTCCAGGTAATTGGGGGGACCTTTAACGGGACTTTCCTTCTCCTTGTGTGACCCATTTATTTGGAATCTAGGACTATTACCCAATTAGGTAAGAAGGGTTTTCATTTACACACCCTCTTTTGGTGGTAACTAGCCTAGTTTACCTCTAGTATTTATTACTATTGACACACACACACATAGAGATATATAATCTTGTCAGCACATATAATATTTTATTTGCAGACTTTCTTAAAACTACTACCTTTATGTTACTAACTTAGTCACAATAGCCAAGAAACCCTTACCGATATTCCTTATTTTTTTTAGTAATATTTAGGTTTCTTCTATAACCAAAATATTTAACTGTATAAGTATTATTTTCAAGAATTCCTTGCAAGTCATTTACATTATTTAGATTGAAATATTTAGGCTAACTAAAGCATCCCCACCTTTTACAAGTTAGAGATAACCATTATATGGCTTATAGTAAATCTAAAATTTACAATTATTACACAGATTCCTACTCATTAACTTGTATACTCTTCCTATAAAATCAATCAATAATAATTACAATCTACCATATACTTATATATTATTCTCCTAGGAAGGTTATAAGAGCTATCTTGATCCTACCAACCGTAAGTTGGCCTTCTTTTTCTTTTCAACCAGCTACCCATGAGCTCTTCTCCTTCCTATCAATGAAACAACATCAAGATTTTTATGTTTCTTTTTTAGAAACTAATTCTCCTCAACCTCTAAAAGCATAATCCTTCTTTCTTTTTAAGGTTGCAACCAATCTTTCTCTCCCAATGGTTAAAATTTGGAATCTTTGCCCTTCTCTCCCATAATATTCCTAAACAGATAGAGATCTATGGCATTTATCTCTAGCCATGACATACATTTTTGGTCTCTCTTACTTATTCTTCTAAATAATGTCAAATGGAGAAAATTTTCTTCTTCTTTTTTTCTCTCCTGTTGGGCATAACTTATTCCAACGGTTTCCTTGGCAGTTAGCAATTAAGTTCCACCTTATAGCGCTTAACACATTGTCAAGAGTGTTAACAACACTCATAAATTCTTCTTCTTTTTTATCTACAAAAATGTGAGTATTTATATAAAAAATATAAATAGTTACATCAACAACCTTTTCTATACTTTTTTTAATATTTTAGTCATTATGAAAGAAAGAATGTGTGATAGACAATTAACCAAGGATTATACATATACCCCCCCTTTAAAGGGATTGTTATCCATGAAAATACCTCGTCATCAACTCAAAGGAGATTACTATGCTTTTGGTTGAAATACAACCCTTTACACCCGCTTATTCTAGCACATTTAAGGCTATAACGCAAGTTATGTACCATGAGGACCATGTTAGCTTAGTCTATAACACTATGTTCCTTCATCTAACTTGTGTTACCGAATTCTCATTCAGTCACAAGGCAAAACAGTCCAATTTAACTCATTTTGACACTCTTGTTCATATCAGGAAACTCTGATATGGTGGAATTTGATTGTTTTATCCTCATATATAGCTTTTTCCTAAAAAAATAAAGTTCTTGATAGTGGATAAAAGCATTAAAGGTCATAAAAGTTAATTAATGCTCTTAAAAGAAAATAAAATCATACAAATTTGGGAAAATTCCACAAAGCCATTTGAATGAGGAAGCAACATTCACCCAAAGCTTTTTCCCAAGTTGAACTAAAGAAGAATTTGGTAATCTCAACCTCCAATTTCCCATATATTGGAGGCTTTACCTTTGAGAAAGGGTTCATATTTTGTTATATTGTTATGTTGTTAGGATCTTCTTTGAGAAAGAGAATTTTTGGAGCTAGGAGCTAGAGGAGGTGTTGTTGCACTTACATCTATTGGTTGTAATCTTCCTTCTACTCATTTAGTATATAGATATATTGTTCGTTCTTCCATATCACTGTTTAATTTTCATATATTTTATGTTTTATTAGTGATGGTCTAGATGTTAGTAATTTGCTGATATATTTAGTGATATGGAGATATTTATTTGTTGGTGTTTTTTATTTACAAGACTATTATGTTATGAAGGTTGTATTTTTTTTCTTTATGTGCAATACTAGGATTTGGAGCTAGTTAGGAGCACATATCAGCTACATTAACCACTCCCATAGATATGCATGCGAGGAATCACAAGCTTAACTTCCTCTTATATTCGCAATCCCATCATACTTCATGCATTACTGAATGATTTAGACCTTAGAAAAGTAGGTCCCTTGCCTTTTTTGCACTAGGTTTCTCGAAGAACCTAAGAGGGTTTTCTAGTTTGTCCAACCGAGCTTAAAATATTATAGCAAAATTGGTGAGTCCACTAGGGATAATTCTTCTTCCCAATTTTAACCTCTCCTTTGCTTGAATTCCTTTCACTTGTTTGCATGTATAGTAGTTAAACTAATCTGATCACTTTTCTCTGAACCAGGACCTCCTTTTTTGAGTTAAACTTGTGTAATGTTGGTATTCTGTGGACATGGAGCATTACTAACATAGGTTATCCCTTATAGACATGTGTTACCCCTGCCGATAAAGTGCCGTGTTTGCATGCTTACCTATATTAGTTCTTAAAACCTTTGATTTGTCACTTCTTTTGTGATTTCCTCTGCCTGTTTTTTTCTTGATTTTGTCCTAAGGTCTTTGTTGTCTTGAACTATGATTACTATTGTTGCATCCATATCTTCTTTTGAAAGTTATTTTATCTTGCATATACTTGCATCCTAAAATAAAAATGGAAAATGAAAGATTATCTGCTTCATTTGCTTGATGTTAAGTTCATTAGTGTGCATGTAATTGGAGTATCTTTCCTTGTATTGGATGCATTTCTTAGATGTATTGGAACTTGCATTCTATTCGTTTATTATGGGAAATGATGTATTTTAATCTTTCCTTGTAGAATTACTCTTCATCAAAAGGAAAATTAAGAGCATGATCTACATGATTTGAGTCAAGAGTCTCATAGAACTTCATATGTCAACACCGCTTCCGAAGAGATTAAGAAATTACCTTTAAAAGAAACAACTTAATCAAAGTAATCAACAACCCTTTGTCACACGAAAAACACATATTAGATTAGGCTAGAGTCCTGGTTTAGGTTTTCTAATTCAACTCCCCAAGGTTGTAAAACAAATTAGTGTCATTAAAGTGTGAAAATCTTACTACACACACATCAATTGGGAACGCTCCTCTAACAAGGGAGTTAAGTGTGAGGCAACATCAAAGTCTGATAGAAAGTAGCCCACCTTCCATTGTATTTCGATGGGTATTCTATGTACCAGGGATTCCTTTGGGATTTCAGAGCTGACTTGGAGACTTAGGTACCCTTCCCACACAATGTACTACCCATGATCATGACTCCCTCAGTGGTCTTTGTGATTTTAGGTAAACATAGTGGTTGTAATCCTAGGTACGTACACAAGGTGAATGGGATGGGCTACCCTAGTACTTAGAAAGAAAAACATACTTCATTTTTGGTTTTTTGGGAGGGTACTCATCTTTATGAGAGTGCTTGGCCCCTTCTTACTAAGGTTTGGGAAAAGCTTAGGAGTAATTGAAACTATCTCATTTTGGCCAACTTTCTCTTATAGTCCTTCGATATTAGGTTTCATCTCTAGCTAGTTGTGAATATAAAAAAAAGGTTGATTTCTTGTTGATCTCATAGAGTTTTTGATTTTTTAGGTGTGCGTTGTTTTGTGACTGAGACTATATATTGTTGAAAATAGCAACAAGAAATGCTAAAAATAAAAATGTTATAAATAGCATTGCTATAAATATCATTTCATGTACCACTGTTGGAAATAGCAACAAGGAATGATAAAATAAAAATGCTAAAAATAGAATTGCTATAAATAGCATTTCAGGATAGATTCCAATTTTAATTAGTCCCTGAATTAAAATTGTGAATTAAAATTCGGATTTGAGCTAAGCAGTTGTTTGTAAAATAATTAATTAATTCATATTGAGTTAATTAATTAGAGAAAATCAAACATGAAGTCTATGTGAAGACATGCAATAGTTATCCCTTTGATTGAGGAAGTTATCCCTTAATTAAGGACATCAGGATGAGTTGTAATTAGTTAGCTCAATTAATTGAGTTAAGTCCAGTTAGATTAGTTCCAACAGTTTGTGGAACTGATTGTGAGTTCAGTTAGTCAATGCATGCATGCATGCAACTAGTGTACTTCAGATAATTGAATATTCTCTCATAAATAATTCATGCATCTTAGTTCAGACAGAGACCCAGTTGAGATCAAAGTAAGGGATAGTGTACTATCAGTTGGAAGAATTTTCCTATATAGGAAACTCATCCATGCAGAAGGAATTATCTCCTTTAGGATTGCGCAATTATTTCAAAGGTCAGTGTTGTGTGTGAGGTGAGAATCACACAGGTTGCAGCTGGAGGACCCAGGAGAAATTGCATAAGGCAATAGGAGGCTTGGAGGATTGAAGGATGCCATATGTGTTATCTATATCAGAACAACAATGATTAGAGGAAGCTAGTGCTGAAAGACAAGCTTCAGAAAATAAAGTGTGAAAAGGGCGACACGATCTCTACATATCTGAACAAGCTCACCACCTACAGGGATGAGCTTGGAAGTGTAGGGATCACGACAGTCAATGATGACATGGTAAGTCTTTCTCTCCTCAGTCTTCCTAAGAGCTAGCATAGCTACCAAGACTCGGTAAATGGAAGAGAGAAACTACCATATTGGGAACAACTTTGGTCAGATTTGATGTAGGAGGAGATAAGGAGAAGCACCAGAGATGGTTCTTCATCCAAGGAGGATGAAGAAAATTTCACCTTAGTGAGTAAGGCAAAGAAAGGGAAGGAGAAGGATTCTCATCCCAAATCGAGTTCTTCTCATGGTGGGAAGAAGATTAGAAAATCAAAAGTGCGATGCTTTCATTGTCATGAGGTGGGCCATTATGAAACAAATTGTCCATTGAAGAAATCCAAGATGGGATCCAAGAAAGGATCTAAAGCTGAGGCATTGGCCTCTCAGCTCGAATTGGATTTTACACTCATCGCATGCATGGCTTCATCGATGATGGGTTGTGGTTGGTTTCTTGACAGTAGAGCTTCATTCCACATGACCAACGATAAGAGTCTGTTCAATACCTTGGAGGAGAAAGACCTCAAGATACTCATAGCGATGGGTAATGATGAAAAATATAGTGTTTCAGGTGTGGGAACGGTTTCTTTTCAGAGGGAGCATGGATCTCACATTACCTTGATAGATTTGAGGTATGTGCGAGGATTGAAGAAGAACTTGGTATCGATCGCAATGCTGGAAGACAAAGGCTATGATGTAGTCTTCAGTAAGGGAAAGGTTTTCCTTAGACACATCACCACGAGACAGGTGAAGCAAATTGGTTTACAAGTCAAGAACCTATATGCTCTTGAGGTTCAAGATGCATTCAAAGCTTTGAGGAGCAAGGCAACTGTTGGAGACTTGGTGGTTGAGAGGGATAATACATTACCTCTCAACATGCAGTGCCAGAAGAAGTCTCAAACAATTGTGGAGGAGCCACAGTTGGTGAAGTAGCTTCAGGAGGTTGTGGAGCAGCCACAATTGGAGTAGCCGAGAGGAGACTGAGTGGAGACATCCACTCATGCAAAGACCTCCAACAGGGGGAAATTTTGAGCCAAGTGGGTAGAGGGATCACATGCAGCCATACCTCCTGGTGGGAGGTGGGCTGATGTGAAGCGATATTCCCAAGAAGGCTGAAATAGGGGTAGGATCCTTGAGGTACCCAACCTCTTTGATTAGACCTTGCTACGAGAGCCTTGATGAGGAGTAGTAGGACTAGCTGAGTGGGTAGAGACAGATGCGGATGGAGCAGCAGAGGAAGCTTCAACATCAGAGGATGTTTCTAGCCCAATAGGGAGGTCAGTTGGGAGATCAGTTACTTACTTCTCAGTAACTGAGTTGGAGTGCAACAGTGGGCACCATGATGCAACATGATGATAGGAGGTGTAGTGCAGATGCAGTGATGGGAGATAGGACCAGCAACAGCACGGATGCAGTAGGAGGAATCAGTGTGATTAATGCAGTTAGAGATCAAAGTGATAGAGGCTAGAGCAGTCAGATACTGAAGAGCACAAAGGTGCAGAGTTTTCAATCAATAGAGGCAATAGCAGTCAGAGACTTTGATGATAGAGGCATCATTCTAATTCAGGTTGGATATTTTTTTGTTTCTAGAGTTGCTGGAGCAACAACACTAGGGAGAAGTGTTGCATGCAAAACATTCCAAAGGTTCAAGATCGGGTTCAAGTTGAATGCCTTTCTTGTTGAGAGGGAGTGTTGAAAATAACAACAAGAAATGCTAAAAATAGAAATTCTATAAATAGCATTGCTATAAATATCATTTTAGGTACCAATGTTGGAAATAGAAACAAGAAACGATAAAATAGAAATGCCAAACATAGCATTTCTATAAATATCATTTCGGGATAGATTCCAATTTTAATTAGTCCCTGAATTAAAATTGTGAATTAAAATTCAAATTTGAGCTCACCAACTATTTGTAAAATAATTAATTAATTCATCTTGAGTTAATTGGTTAGAGAAAATCAAACATGAAGTCTATGTGAAGACATGCAACAGTTATCCCTTTGATTGAGGAAGTTATCCCCTAATTAAGGAGATCAGGATGAGTTGAACTTTGAGTTGTAGTTAGTTAGCTCAGTTAATTGAGTTAAGTCTAGTTAGATTAGTTCCAATAGCTTGTGGAACTGATTGTGAGTTTAGTTAGTCAATGCATGCATGCATGCAACTAGTGTACTTCAGATAACTGAATATTCTCTAATAAAGAACTCATGCATGTTAGTTCAGACAGAGACCCAGCTGAGATCAAAGGAAGGGACAGTGTACTATCAGTTGGAAGAATTTATTTATATAGGAAACTCATCCATGCAGAAGGAATTATCTCCTTCAGGATTGTGCAGTTATTTTAGAGGTCAGTGTTGTGTGTGAGGTGAGAATCACACAGGATGCAGCTTGAGGACCCAAGAGAAACTGCGTAAGGAAATAGGAGGCTTGGAGGACTGAAGGAAGGCATATGTGTTCTCTATTCTGTCTATGAGCAGCAGTGATGGATTGTACTGAGTGATGGATAGCTTGTGAGCTAAAGCTTCGTGTAATCCTGAGATATTTCCACTTTTATGATAATACAAATAGCGGGGTTTTTAGCTAAGGATTTCCCCAGAGTATTCTTCTGTGTTTCATGTGTATGATTTCTTCTTCTCTGTTATATGTGTTCTGATTGATCTTGCTCAAATTGATTAAGCTTCCGCAAAGTTTGATATTAGAAGTAGATCAAGTATTTTGCTTTAGTACATTGCATTATCAAGTGATCTACAGTGAGAATTTCTACATATATAATACATCACTTAATAAAATTATGTATAATATATATTACTCACCATGGCTACAACCATACCTCATTGTTACTCTCAATGTATAAGAGGCCTTGCTCCACTTTTTGTGGAGGAATATATGAGTGAATCAGATTCCCCCACAATTCAAGGGAGGTAGTCTCTAGTTTCAAAACCTAAGTCATATTATACTTACCCAGATTCTATGTTACCATAGGAATATTTTACTAAAGGTTTGGTATCTCCCTGTAATCCTCTACTTACTGGTCCTCTTGGGCCAATCTTGATTCAGGTAACACCCTTTCCTATAGTCTCTTTATTAGTTCCCTCTTTGAGCATTCCATGATTTCTAGTGAGTCATGGTAGTTTTCGGACACCTTTTCTCCACTGTCATGCAATCCACGTATCTCAAGTTCCACACTTGCTATGGGTTATCCTATTGTACAACCTATGGTTAATCCAGGAACGTTAACTACACCCACTTGGGGAAGTGATCAAGATTTTGTTACCTCCATTTCCCCTTGTTAGAGATCCATTTGGGTACATCACTCTCATCATCCATATCAGTGTTTTAGGGCTCATCAAATGCTAATTTCAGTTCCTACATACCCTAAACAAGTCAACCTTTTGAATGCCTCCTTCCTAGACAGTTTCATGGTCTAAATACATCCTAAAATGACCTCTAGAGGGACCAGCGCAGGTAGGCTCAGGGAAAATTTTAAGAACCCCCCCTAAATTTACATGTATAATAAATGGGCAAATCTCCATGGTATATAGGAAAAATGGAAGGTGATTTTATCAATAATATGATATGTATATATAATTTTTTGGCCAATCTCTCACCAGGCATGGCGAATATTTTACTCAATTATAAAATCTTTTGTTTATTGAATACACAAATGAAATCATTGCATTTCTTTAAAATATCTTTTGAAATCAAAATTACCAAAATTACATATCGTTAACCTAGTGGGCTTAGGATAAAATCCATCCGTGCCATTCATAGAAAGCATGAGGAAAATCCTAATACTATATATAAAACCAAGAAAAATTCAAATTCATCACTTCTAGGGACCTCGTAACCACCCTACCAATACACAAGTATGTTTCTATTTGCAATTAGAAAAATTACCCAAATTACAATCTGTTTAGTCCAACATATGTTGGAAAGTTATAGAAGGATGACTAGTGCAATCAATCCATTCCTTTTAGTCCCGGATTTGTTTTAGTTTAAAATAGAAGTATACAAATATACTTATCCAATGTCTATGCTTTAACCATTCACCTTAAGATGTTTTTACAATATAATTTCCTAAGTCTATTTAATATCTTCATTATCATAAAAACCAACCTATATCCATCTTAACTCCACATCCACCACTCTTAGGGGGATGAAATCTATTTATCCCTCTGAGCACTTGGTAGACCCAGAATTAAGATGGATCTAAGATGATAGAATTTCCCCTTTAAATAGTCTATGCTCACATGAATACCATGGTATTACCATGGGTCAATACCATGGGTTATCATAAACCTAGAGCTTAAAAATTACTATTAGTAATTTATAAAAATTAATAAAATTAATAGTTGATTTTATTTTTATTTTTTACTTTAACCAAGCTAAAATGTTTAACATACATTAAATTACAACATCCATTTTTACTCTTGATCGGATCAAATATTTTTTAAGTCTATGCTAGTTTGCATATCACGATATTTGATACCTCTCGGGGGTTAGTAGATCGAGAGTAAAGATGGATCTATGTTGGTTTAATTCCCCCATTTAAATAGGCTACATTCCTGAATACCATGGGTCAATACCATGTGCCATTTTGGTGAATACCATGGGTCAATACCATGTGCCATTTTTATTTTTATTAATACTAATATTAGGGTTAATAATGTTTTTTTGCATGGTATTAATAACAATCTAGTCCATGGTATTTGTCCCATTGTATTTTACCCATAGGTTTCAATTAAATATAATGCATTTTTTGAGTGTTTGTAAATATAAGGTGACTTATGGAGTAAATATAAAAAAATGTTTTATTTGTTTACCATACCTCTCGTTTATTTATATTTTTATTAATTTACCATACCTCTTTTACAAATATGGTATTTGGCCCATAGGATTCACTTAAATAAAACCTCTTTCTTGAGCCTTCATAAATAGAATGATGGTTATGGACTAAATATAAAAAGAGGTTTTATTTATTTACCATGCGTCTAGTTTATTTATATTTTCATTTATTTATCACACCTTTTGAGTAAGTATAAAAAGACATTTTATTTATTTACCATACCTCCACTTTACTTATATTTTTATTTGTTTACACCCTTGCATGTATATAAGGTGACTTATGGAGTAAATATAAAAAATGTTTTATTTATTTACCATACCTCTCATTTATTTATATTTTTATTAATTTACCATACCTCTTTTATAAATATGGTATTTGGGCCTTTGGCCCATAGGATTCACTTAAATAAAACCTATTCTTGAAAATGGGCGAATGGATTCACTTAAATAAAACCTATTCTTGAAAATGGGCAAATGGAAAGTTCTAACTCCTAATTTCAAGGGCTAAATTTACCTTTTTTACCCTCTCCCTTAAAATAATGTGGGCTATTTGAGGTGATTTGTAAATGTACTATGATACAAAATATTTGCCCACTAAAAATTTAAAACCCCTTAATTTCGCAAAAGGGCAAACATTCACCCCTAAAATTTTCTATGGGCCCATGCAAGGGTGCACTACAGAGAAGTTAAGTTCATGCCAGGGTGCTCTGCAGAGCACTTAGGCCCTCTTTGACCTGTGTTGGGCGAGTTTGAGTGAAATTCACATAGGGTTTGGGGAATATTCTTACCTTCTAGAGCCTTCTAGAAGATTCCCACACTTATCATCTCCTATGAGCTCAAAAATGGATGAGGAATGAGTAAATATATCTCCTATCCTCTCATCCCTTCCTCCATGGAACTAATTCTAAGTATGGAAGGCCATTCAATACCCTCATTGATGACAAAACCTCCTCCATATTCCTATAAATTGAGCACCCATCTAAGCGATCAAGGGCTGGACTTTGATGAATTGTAAGGAGATAATGTTAGTTTGAGAATTGAGACTATTGTAAGTGTCGTTATGTTGCCAGATTTCCATGCTTATGATGTGATGTGGATGGAACCAAAGCTGGAGGAGTGACTTCGAAATAGGCTTCATGGTTGTAATTTTTCCTTCTATTCAATAAAGTATTTACAGCTTTTTCCATATGCTTATCTTGATATATGATGCTTATATGTGTGAATGTATCTGATTCCATTTACTTGTTATTAATAGATCTTTTGCTTTAATTGGTTCTTTGTCTTTTGTTGATGTTTACAGGTACTTCTCAAATGTGTTAAGTACGGGAAGGAGCGGCAAGACCGATACAAAGGAGACAAGAGGAAAGAGAAAGTACAAGTAGGTCCTCTCATTCTCTTTGCCTCATCTATTGTTTATATAAAAAGGTTAAAGTTCTTTAAACTATTGTTCTAGATATGGCTACTTATCTAGGGAATTAGTATTTATTCGTAGATACCAAATTCTTCATAATACCCCTACTCTTCTCGTGTCAGCTCCTAATGGTCCTAATTTGATGACCATCAAAAACCCATTTGGTTGGAATCCATTGCTTGGTTCAGCTTCCCCACCACTATAGAGTGGGGGAAATGTTTCTGGTACTTATCCACCTATTGCGGGAATTCCTACACCCGTTGTATTCTTTGTTACAATAAGTTCCATGTTTGATTGATTCTTTTCTTTTTAGTGGATATTATATTTGTGGTAGTCCCCTACCTATTCCATCTTATGTGGATAGTGGTATTCAATTTATTGGACCTACTACATTTCCATGGGGCCTCCCAACTCAACCATCTACACCTGTGGGGGTAAGATCCTATGGACAACCAGTTTTCTAGTGGCCTCCATTTAGCTAGAAGTCTGCCGTATGGTCCATGACTTTATATAACCCCACCTCCACCTCAAGGAAATTATTATCCTTGGAAACCTATGTACTGAACCAAAATCCAGTTCATGGGGGGGGCTATGGGTCCCTCAGGTCATCCTACTCTTCCATGGTCAAATTCTATGACATCTACTCCATTGCCACTTTTGGTTACTCTTGACTTCCTAGATCTGTACAAGTTGATGAATGACCCTATCAACCACAACTTGCGCTAGCTTGTGACCTCAAACAAAATTCTGGCAGGCATCCCTTAGTTTGAGGGAAAGCATGGAGATAACCCTGATATGCATTTCACTACATACCACCATTGGTATGTTTCCAATTTTATGATTGACGACAATATATGGCTCAGACTCTTCCCATGCACCTTGACTGGTAATGTTGTTAAGTGGTATATTAAATTACCTTATGCCTCTATTAATAATTTTAATACCTTAAGAAAAGCCTTTTCGGTAGAAATCACATAGGAGAAATTTTGCCGACATGTTTCAAACCAGCTAGTGTGGTTCATCATCTGGACCAGATGATGAACCATACCCGCCAGTTTGAAACATGTCGGCACAATTATCTCCTATGTGATTTCTACCGAAAATTCTCTTCTTAATGTAATATGGATCGCAAAAGCATGAATTCATAAACTTTAATACCCTTGCCATGGAATTCTTGAAGCACTTCCAAATACCAATATATTATGAAAATAGAATGAAACTCTTAACAACCCTACGCTAGAACACTTCCACCCACCTATTTGATCACATCCATGAATGGAGACGTAGGTGGAGGTTAAAAAATTTTCCCATTACATATTACCTATTAACTAATTGATTTTGCACATCCCACCCCTCCTCTCGTCATGAAGGACATTTCCATATCCCGAGTTGTTACAAATGACCACGTCATCCATCATGAGCAACATCTAGACCTTATTTGTTCTCAATATGGCACGCTTTATGACCTTATCCCTAATATTCCTCAGACTTCAAATAATCCCATTACACAACAACTTGGTGCTTACACCAATAGTCTCGTCGGTGCTACCTTTAGGACCACTACTAATAAGTTCAGTGTGAAAACTTCCTTGTAATCTATTACTACTACCTCCAACTCAACTACTTTTGATCACAATACCTCTCCTTCATCCACTGCGATCAACTCTATGTCGTCTACATAGAAATCTAGCAGAAAGAAAAATAAGTACAAGAACAAGATCGCTCCATCTGAGGAGAAAATATCTATTTAGAACACTAGAAAGAAAAACCTACTACTATGTTGTAATGGCTACAACCACCCTCCAAAAATTTTCCTCAGCTTGTTTTGGAGCATCCCTCCAACCTTACACAAAACTTTGTCTTTCTTCATCAAGTACTCAAGCTTCAACTGTTTTCCTCTCACAAAGGGAGCCTGTCAATCACAGTTGATCCATTCCCTGCACAGGGTGCTCACCCAGACTTGGTCCAGCTGTAGGCTGAGCAGCTTCCCCTTGAAAATTGTGCATTTTTTAAGGGAAACCAATCTTCCCTCCAGGAATTGCACAATCCTCTTTGACAGCCTAGTGGGCTCCAGGATTACGTAATCCTGCCAGCCAACCCTCGCAGCAGGATTTGCACAAATTTTCTTGGCAATAGGCTATTCAGCCCAAGATTTGCACAAATATGGGAAGCAGTCAATTTCTCTGCCCAAAAAATGTGCAAGTCTCCTAGGCAGCTAGCCTAGCCCCTAGCCAGAAATGTGCATTATTCTCTAGCAGTTGAGCAGTCTCTTGCATGTGCAGCTAAGTTAACTGGTTCCCTCCGGGACTGAGAAAAATAGACTTGCATGCATGGGCTGCTTCTCCCAGGACAACATGCAAAGGCATTCTTTGTTTTAGGGATCTATGTTTAGCAGTTGGAGGTTACATACAAGAAGAAATTCTGAAACCTCCCACCAAGTGTCGCTTCCCCTAGATTCATGGCATGCACCTCACAACCTCGATGTTATCAAAACTCATCAACCGAATGCTACGGAGCTCATTCCTCACATCAACCTTGCAGCTTTGACATCCCACATCTCATCTAGGAGTATTTGGCACATTCAACTCAGTTGTTTTTGGGTTAGCTCGCTTCCCATGCCTTGTGTTGCATTTCTTTCGTATTTTGTGTTTTCGCTTGTAGGAGTATTGTTTGCTTGATTTCTTTGAACGCTTATTGTCGTTTACATATATACTAGCCTATCCTAGCTCTGTTCAGTTTTCATTTCTATCTCACTATTGTCGCATGCATGAAACCGTTTTGCACGAACATTCACCCAACAGATGAATTGCCTCACCCACATCCATGTCGATCTGTTTTTTGAATCTTTCATTCATGTTTTTCATGCACTGTCAATCACTTCTGCTATCACCTTAGTTCCGTCATGCATTCACTAATTTACTTGCTTTCAGTTGCCTGTCGGTGAGTTAGGCCAACCTTGGCCCAGGATCTACCTTCACCAAGGCTGCATTGCACAATCTGGGAAAGGAAGGCTCACCTTCCTCTCCAGATTTGTGCATTCCTCCCTAGCACTGGCCACCAGGACTGTTTTGCACATTTATGGAGGAGAGTGGCTGCTTGGCCCAAGAAATTGTGTAGATCTATCACTAGGCCAGCAATCCTTCCGAGATGGAATTGCACATTTCATAATCCTAGTAGTCAGCAGCAAGACTGGAATGTGCATTGCATAGTTCCAGTAGTCAGCTAGTCTCCCAGCACCCCAGACTATTCCTTGAGCAGTCTTGACAGTCGGTCTCTTGACCTCCTGGCCGAAATTGCACAACCTTCATTATCATTCACGTAGGTATGTTACATGTTGGTTCTCATGTTCATTTTTGTTTTTGACTGATAGATTGCTTTCTATGAGTGTTTCCATGTCTCCAAGTATTGCAGGTGTTCATCTACCTCTCAGCAGTACAGGTACAATGGTTTCCAGGAGAACAGAGATGAGGACACTGTTTAGAGCATGCTTGGGGATGCAGTCGATTAAGTGTCTATGAGATTGCCTACTCACGAAGACATCAAGTTGTTCGTAGACAAGGACATCAAGTGGTAGTATCTCATGAACAACAGTTGAAGATAGCATACCAAATGCAACAGATGCAAGAGGAGGGTTGTTGACAACACAAAGGCAGAACAAGGTTGCAAGATCAAGTAGGTCCATTGATGACGAAAGTAACTTTGGAGACTCCATATATGGTGTGACAGCGTGACATGAAGATCACATGAAGGAAGAATATGTAACAAACAAGGAGTTTCATGTGCTAAAACAACAACTCAAGAAAAACATGAAGCTGCGCAAACAGACGAATGAGTTGCAACAGGATCTGGAATAGCAGTGGGAACAACGTGCGCTCATAGAAGAAGCTGCACCTGGATTAGTTAAAGATCCATCCTAGTAGCTAACATGGAGCAGACATGGTGAGCAGTGTGGTTGATCGAATGCAAGGGATTCAACAGCATGCATGTCATTGTGCACACGCATGTAATCTGACCCATTCAACACAATCACCAAGGAGAAGACAAGAAGCAAGTCCAACTGGAGCCGAAAGAGTACTTCGGGAAGTTGATTTGCATGACCACCAGCACACACTTGAAGATTAACATAGACACTATGCATTAGTATGCTTCTAGTTCAACTGCACCCAAGAAGACCATGCACATGTTAGGAGACGAGTTGGATGAAGGGGTCAAACCAATGCACTGGTTGCAATGAAAGAAAGAGTTCACTTCAGCAAGTTGTCACCAAGAGGTGCATGCACACCATCACGGATGACCAAGCTTGGCATTAGCTCACCATCTTCACCATCACAAGCATGTCAAGGAGTTGGTCTCAGCATAGTGGACCGAGTGTCAGTGATGTTTTCCAAGGCTTGCTCAAGCCATGTTGTCTCACATGGGTACATGCGCATTGTAATTTTGAGTCATGTCAAGTGTAAGTCAAGTGTAAAAAGTTGGATGTAATGGTCATAGAGTAGGTGAAGAATCATGACGGTAGTTGAACTGTCATAAAGGGGAATGTCAAGGGTCACCCCACCCTTTGCTATAAATAGTCCCTCATAATTCATTGTATAGGATTTTTTGTCAGCCAAGCTTGTACTAAGACTATTTTGAAGAAGGCTTGGATAGTATTATAATGCACCTTGTCTTCTCCACTGCATGGAGCTAGTACATCTCTTTGGAGGAGCAGGCTGATGTGGCTGTAACGTTCCACTGTTGGGGCTAGTAGCTTTACATGGATGTATTGTATGATTGTGACTTACACTTCTTTATATAATAAGAGCCAACACATTTTCATGCATATGTTGTTATTGTAGTTGGACTGCTCCAGTTGATTTAATGACATGTTTTTCTTAACTTACGTACTTGTGTATGAACTGATTCACATGCAATTATATGAATCTTGTTTTCAATGTGTTGCATATGTTGTTAATGTTGTCACCGTCCATGTCTACTTCTATGTCAGACATCAGACAGACCTTTTACTTGAATCTTTCTATAATAATTGTCACACTCATCTCAGATTGATCCATGAGTGTTGTACGTGTTATCTTACCTTGTATGATGTGACTATCACATCCAAGTGGACTGCTCCACCGGAAGCTGTGCATTTCCTGTGTGTTTTCTGTTCCTAGCCAAGTTGGGACTAATCCCTTTCAACCTGGAACTCACATTTATCTCCTTCCCTCTTTGAAGTGTTGGAACCTCTCATACACCTTCCTTGACTCACTACATCAGTCACACCCTTGCTACTGACAGAGTTATTCTACCTTCCTCTGTGTAACACCACGATCAAGGCATTACCTTACGACCCACTACTGAGACTCCTACACCAAACAGTCTGAGGTCTAATTGGGACTTCTTAAAAGGGAGATCCCCTTGACATGTTGGTGGGTCCAGAACCATCAACATACTGCTAAATATGTCAAAGGAAAATAGAAAGTGGTGAATTTTCCTTGCAAGATATACTCTGAGGATCATTTAACCTACAAATGTCCTCTTCTACAAGACTGCATTGATCTCCTTGCCAAAAATTATTATAGGACCCTTGTTTCCCCTAAAAACCATTTCCCTACCCAATAGTAGTAGTAGAAACAACATATTTTTGTGATCCCATCCCCACCCCCACAAGGGGGAAATGATGTTTCTCATTCCTCTCATCCTGGAGAAGGATTGTCAATGGTCTTTTCTTTTGAGGAAGTTGATTTACAAAATCAAGTTAAGAATAATGGGAATCCAATTCTAGACACTTTGGTTACCCAATCATCTTCTACTCCACCTCCACTTAATGACCTTCACATCGAAAGGCCGATTTTCAAACCTGTGATTCATCCCCTAAAAGGGACACTTTGTCGTACTACACATAATTTGTCTTCCTGCACTGCCTAGAACTATAGTATTGTAGAAGATCTCATGCAGGTGCCTTTTGCTATGTCTAGCCTCAAACTATTACAAACATGTCCAACACTAAAAAATTCTCTCCTTTTGGCTAAAGGCAGAGTTGACCATATGGATTCAAACCTAGTTGACTTTGAGAAGGATAAAATTACACTGTTCCTTTCCCACCAACTTACATTCTAGATGCAAGTTCACATGAAAGGAAAATCCATTCATCGCACCATCATTGACGAAGGTGTATCTACTTGTGTGATGGATAATTTATGTTGGTTTTCTCTAGGTTCACCCACTCTCACTCCACCATTGAACTCCCTTAAATCTTTCGATGGTCATAAATTCATTCCTAAGAGATATCTTGCTACGTTTCCCATCACTCTTGGAGGGAAACTAGTTAGACTTGATATGGAAGTTGTCGATCACCTACTCGATTACAGCCTCCTATTAGGATTTACTTGGACCTGTGCCATGAAAGCCATTGTCTCTTCAGTATTTCTTCTTATCTATTTTCCTCATCAAGCAAAAGTTGTGATAGTGGACAAGTTATCTTTCTGCACCTCGAACTTTCAACTGTTGTCTTTTAGCAATGTTCTTTTAGTGGGTGGTACTCCTGAACCTTTTCCTGGTATTGTTATCAATCTTTTGAAATACTCCTCTCTTCTAGGGCATTTCCCTCTACCATCACCTCAGGTTCCTATAGTCATTTATATAGTTTTTACTGTACCTAATGGATCTATGGATCCATGGATCATACCAACTCCTTCCACTATTGACTTTTTTGGAGAATAGATGTTACTATCACAGTAGGAACTCGCTTATCACACTAGCCTATCTACATCCGAGTCTCCTTATTCTTTGGTTTGGGCCATGATCTTGTGAACTCTTCCATTGAAACTCTTTCTATTTATCTTCTCACCATTATCCTCCCCTCTGATGAGGCTATTAAGGAGATCATGTATCTAACTGAGTGGCCTTGGGATGAGTTCCACCCTTGTGTCTCTGTCTCTTCTCTATCTACACTTAACATGAATCATTTGGAAATCTTGTCCTTTAATCAATTTGAGCTTGTTCCTTCCTCTTTGACACATATTCAAGAGTTATAATTGTAAGGAAACTTAGGAAATCTCTTGCATGCAAGAACCTTTCCACCCATATTCCTTAGTCCTCGAAAATTATGTACTATGATGAGGACCCACTCAAAAGGGTACCACATATAGCACATTGCTAACATGAGCTTTATAACTTTATGAGTAAAGTTTTATTTTGTTTGGTGTGCTACATTTGGATTTTCTTGTTTTCTCACATTTTTAGCTCATCAAAAATACCAAAACATGGATGTTTGGTTTATCGCATTTGATCAAAAAAATTACATAATTTTCAAAAGGCCAATAAAATTTAAATGAGAATTCTTTTTGTTATCTATGATAACCCTTTGTTTTTCTAACTATAGCCTTAAATCCATTTTCCCTCTTGTTGACGGCGCTGTACCCACCAACATGTCAAGGGGATCTCCCAGTAAGAAGTCCCGATTAGACATCAGACCGTTTGGTGTAGGAGTCCCAACAATGGGTCGTAAGGTAATGCCTTGACCGCGATGTTGCACAGAGGCAAGTAAGATAACTTTGTTAGTGGCAAGGTTGTGGCTGATGCAGTGAGTCAAGGAATGAGTATGAGAGGTTCCAACACTTCAAAGGGGAGGAAGATGAATGTGAGTTCCAGGTTGAAATGGATCAGTCCCAACTCAGCTAGGAACACACCACATAAAGTACATGCACAACTTCCAACAAAGCAGTCGACACGGATGTGAGAGTCACAACAGACAAGGTAAGATAACATGAACAACACTCATGGATCAGTTTGAGACGAATGTGATGGTTGATATAACAAGGTTCATAGAAAGGTTTGTCTGATGTCCGGCAGAGCAATCAGCACGGACGATGACAACACTAATAAAAAATGCAACACATTAACAATGAGATTCATATAATTGCATACAAATTAGTTCATATACAAGTACGTAAGTTAAACAACATATATCGTTAAGGCCACTGGAGCAGTCCAACTACAATAACAACATATGCATGAAAATGTGTTGGCTTCTATTATATAAAGAAGTGTAAGTCACAATCATACAATACACCATGTAAAATTTCTAGCCCCATCAGTGGAACATTACAGCCACATCCGCCAGCTCCTCCAAAGAGATGTACTAGCTCCATGCAGTGGAGAAACCAAGGCGCGTTACAATATTGTCCAAGCCTTCTTCATGATAGTCTTAGTAGAAGGTTGGCTAACCAAAAGCATATTCAATGAGTTATGAGGGACTATTTATAGAAAAGGGTGGGGTGACCCTTGAAATTCCCCTTTGTCACAGTTCAACTACCCTCATGACTCTTCACCTACTCTATGACTGTTACATCCAACTATTGACACTCGACTTACACTTGACATGACTCAACATTATAATGCACATGTACTCATGTGAGACAACATGGCTTGAGCAAGCCTTGCAAGACATCACTAACACTCGGTCTGCTATGGTGAGACCAACTCTTTGACATGCTTGTGATGGTGAAGCTGGTGAGTTGATGCCAAGCTTGGTCATCCGTGATGGTGTGCATGCACCTCATGGTGACATCTTGCTAAAGTGAACTCTTGCCTCCATTGCAACCGGTGCATTGCTTTAGCCCCTTCCTCCAACTCATTTGATAACATGTGCATGGTATTCTTGGGTATCGTTGAATCGTAAACACACTAATGCATAGTGTCTGTGTTGATCTTCAAGTGTGTGTTGGTGGTCATGTGCATCAACTTGCCAAAGTGCATGCTCAGCCCTAGTTGGAATTGCTTCTTGTCTTCGCCTTGGTGAGTGTGCTGAATGGGTTGGATTGCATGCCTGCTCTCAACGACATGCATACTGTTGGATTCTTTGCATGCGATCGACAACACTGCTCACCATGTTTTCTCTATTTCAGCTGCTCGGATGGATCCTTAACTTGTACTGTCGTAGTTTCATCCATGAGTGCATGTTGCACCCACTATTGTTCCTATTCCTGCTAAAACTCATTGGATTGTTTGTGTAGCTTCATTTTCTTCTTGAGTTGCTGCTTCAGCACATGCAACTCCTTCTTTGTTCCATATTCTGCCTTCGTGCAATCTTCATGTCACGTCGTCACTTCATAGCCTGAGCCTCCAAAGTTTCTTTCATTATTAATGGATATGCTTGATCTTGCAACTTTTCTCCACCTCTATGTTGTCAACAACCTTCCTCTTGCATTTGTTGCATTTGGTATGCTGCCTTCAGTTGATGTTCATGATGCTACTCGTTGTGATGTTGTTGCTTGATGTCCTTGTCCACGAACAACTTGATGTCTTTGTGAGTAGGTAAGCCCATGGACACTTGATCAATTGCATCCCCAAGTGTGCTCTGAATGGTTTCTTCATCTCTGCTCTCTTGGAAACCATTTTACCTATACTGCTGAGAAGCAGATGAACACCAGTGATAAGTGGAGACATGGAAACACTCAGAGCAATAAATCTATTAGTCGAAAACCAAAATGAACATGAGAACTGACTTGCAACAACCTGGGTGAATGATCATGAAGGTTGCGCAATTTTGTTCGAGAGGTCAGGAGACTGACTACCAAGAATACACAAGGCATAGTCCAGGCTGCTGGGAGATTGACTAACAGCTAGAACTACAAAATACGCAATCCAGTTGGGTAGTTGGCTGCTGGGATTGCGTAATGCATGATTCTAGTTGGGAAAGACTACTGACCCAGGAACAGATTTGAGCAATTTTTTGGGCCAAGAAGCCACTGACCTCCATAAATGTGCATTTCAGTCCAAGAGGCTAGTGCTAGCTATAATGCACAAATCTAGAGAGGAAGGTGAGCCTTCCTTCTCCATATTACGCAATGCAGCCTTGGTGAAGGTAGAGACCAGGCCAAGGTTGGCTCAACTTGCCGACGAGAAACTGAAAGCAAGTAAGTCTATGAAATGCATGGCGACACTAAGTGATAGTAGAAGTGATAAACAGTGCATGTAAAACATGAATGGAGGATAGAGAAAATAGATCAACATGCATGTGGGTGAGGTCATTTACGTCTGTGCAAAAGAGTTCCATGCATGCGACAACAGTGAGATAGCGACGAAAATTGAAACAAAGTTAGGACAAGCTAGTATACATATAAATGACAGCAAGCATTCAAAGAAATCAAGGAAATAGTACTTATACAAGTGAAAACCCAAAAAGCGATAGAAATGCAACACAAGGCATGGGAAGTGAGCTTACCCCAAAATAGCTGAGTTGAATGTGCCGATTGCTCATAGATGTGATGTGGGATGTCAAAACTACAAGGTTGATGTGAGGAATGAGCTATGTAGCATCCAGTTGATGATTTTTTATAACATCGAGGTTGTGATGCGCATGCCACAAATCTATTGGAGGTGACACTTGGAGGGAGGTTTCTAAATTGTTCCTTGCATGTAACCTCCAACAGCTAAACATAGATCCCAAAAATAAGGGATGCCTTTTCATTCTGCCTTGGGAGAGAGAACCCATGCATGAAAGTCTATTTTTTTCAGTCCTAGAGGGAACCGATTAACTCAGCTACACATGCAAGAGACTGCTTGACTGCTTGAGAAAAATGTGCATTCCTCATTGTAACCTAGGTTGACTGCCCAAGGCGATTGCACAATTTTTGGGTCCAATAGCTGACTACTATCCATATTTGTGCAAATACTAGGTTGACCAGCCTGTTGATGGGAAAAATTGTGTGAATCCTACTAGGAGGGTTGGCTGGTAGGATTGTGCAATCCTGGAGCCCAGCATGTTGTTAGAGGGAATTTCGCAGTTCCTGGAGCAAATGTTGGTTGCCCTCCAGATATGCGCAAATTTCATTGGGAAGTTGCTCAGCCTACAGTTGGACCAAGTCCAAGTGAGTAGCCTATGAAGGGAAAATATCAAACTATGATCAATAGGCTTCCTTTGAGCAAGAAAGACACTAAAGCTTGAGGACTTGACGAAGCAAGGCAAGCTACTGTGAAGGTTGGTAGGGAGGCTCCAAAACAAGCTAAGGAAAAATTTTGGAGGGTGGTTGTAACCACTTCAACACCTCTATTTATTTAAAAGTCACAAACGTAAAACCTGCACTACCCCGGATGCAATAAACTGAAACCGACTCTTGGACACAAAATGGCATAAAACACAATCTAATAAGATGTTGGGTCCACCCATGGTTAACCCTTGCACAAGTTACCACTCCCGATCACAATCCCATTTTAATATGATGGCTTTAAGGCCTTTTCGCCCTCCCCCTGCCCCCCCACAATGTTTCTCTTTATTGGCAAAGGGGGGATCCGAAAAGGTGGTTTCCCCATTGCTACGTGTCCTCCCCTTGTTATTTCGTACCCCCCCCCCCCCTCAATACCATAAACCACTTTGACCCCCCTTTGAAAATGTTTTTCCCCGCTCTCGTTGTAACCCACAAACCTGGTTACGTCACCCTCCAATTCCACTTCACCACCACTCCCATACTACCACATAGCTCATTTTGCCTATCACTTCCCACCAATGATCCCGACCCCACCTTCATGTCAGCTCCTGGCCTCCATCCATAGTGCACCAACTTAGCCATGGATGTCCACTCCTGTCCTGACAGTATGTTCATTCCATCCAATCCCAAACTTCCATGTGGCACATCCTTCGTGAATAGTTCTCAGAGAAATGGCCTTCCTGCTTTCCTTCATAAACGCAGACCATAATGGGATTTCCATATTGATCAATGGCCCAGATCAATGAACGCTTCTGCTCTGTGAGACAACAAGAGTGTTTTTTATTATTTCTTCAACATCATGGTCATTAAAGAGACAACAAGAAAACAAGGAAGACACATAGTGGAATAGTAATAGCATTTTTAGCACATTTTAATAGCAAACAACATAGCAGATTTGAAGAGCCAGATGTTCGAGTTTCCACCAATACAGTTTCACGCTTTAAATTAACTTAGAAGTTCATATCACTCCCATTTGTATTCAAAATCTATTGTAACATAAATCCCTATAAAGGCTCAAAGTTTTATTAATCAGATAGGATTAGATCTCATAGTTGTCGATTGAATCAAGCCCTGGTGGAAAGATATGTAAATAGATCTCTTCCTTATAAATATGTAGATTTTGACTCTGAAAAAGGGGATCGATGATGTGAGAACCATTGTTATATTGTTTTCAATTAATAAAAAATACAATTTGCAGCAATTTTATTTTAACCTGAGATTCATTTCGGTTTCAGTCCCATCTTCTCATGTTCTTTTGTTGTTATTAGTTTTCATAGTTTGTTGATTACTTGGAAATCTATCAAGCAACTACAACTTCCTTCAATTTGTTATGATTACTATGAATGTCCTTATCCACTTTAGTAAACAAAAGATGTATCAGTTTCCATAAAACAATTTTGCTTATTGCTGTTTTTATTTGACTGACTCCATGCCCAATGGTGGTTGCCCTCACACTCTTTCACCTGAAAAATCAAATAGAAAACCAGAGTTATCCATCTCCATTCTTAAAAATATTGAGAGAACCCTCTCAGATTGGAAGTGCTAACTTCCAGTTAAAAGCTAGTTTGAAATAGTTACACTGGGTTGAAAGGTTGACACAACCCAACCTGCTCTAGCCCGAGTAATAACACTTTTTATGGTACTTTTCTCGCTTGTTAATTTGAAAAAAATCAAGTTTACCAATTTGGACTCATTAAACTCCCATAGAGAAGGCCAATCTTTCTTTTTAGGGACTTTTTTGCACTCATAAAACTGAAAAAAACCCAATTTACCTTTTTTGGGCTCATAAAATTCATGCAAAGAAGATTTGATCCTCTCTCTTTCTATCTGTTTCCCACTCACTATGCTAAAAAATATACCACAAGTTTTCTTCGTCCTACTTGTTTCTAACTTTACAAAAAATATTGAGTTTACTTTATTTCCCTTGTACTCGTCATAAAATGAGGTGGATGTCATTTGATTATAGGTTTATCCCTTTATCTTCACTCAATAGACTAAATATGGAAAAGGAATTGTGTCAGACATACTATACTATACTCGTAGCACTTGGTTATCAACTATGGCAAAGATTGCCCTTGGAGTCTTCTTTAAGATTTTTTTCAAAGTGTCTAAATGTGAAAGTATAGTTGAGTTTACCCTTTCTTGACTCATTAAACCTAAGTAGATTTGGAAAAAATGGAAGCCATTACTCTCTATATTGGTCAGAAGTTTTATGAAATCATTCTACTATCCATTCCTTCAACATGGCATTCATCTAACATATTCACCTTTTGTCAACTTCTCTTTAACCCCGCATATTATGAGTTTTTCCTTGATACCATGATGTCTCTGTATCCTTGTATCCTAAATCTCTCTGGTGTTCTTCAGTATAATATGCTTAGTCTCTTTGGTGTCATGCCTTCTATTATTTAGGGGATTATCTACTATTTATTTACCTTATTAACCAATTTATCATTTGTTCATTTAACCTAAGTCCATCTACCTTATTGTTACATATCACTTCAAAATAAATCACTTATTATTGTTTTGTGTCAATTGATGAGGGACTCCTTATTCCCCTCCTTCGATAGATCCCTTCCTATCAACTTCAATAAATTATCTCGGGAATGGGTTGAAAAACATCAAAGCACCCTGAACCTTGCAATCATCAGTTGTACGCTTTCGTGTGTTTGGTTGGAGGTTTTCACTATTGCCTCCCACATGAATGATTCCGCGAGGGTTTGAAATCAACTCCTTTATTCAGAGTCGCTAGATTGTACTGGGAATCTTGGTGACCATCATCCTTATCGGTGGCCATCCTCATGTTTATTAATGATTTTCATGATTGGATGGTAACCATACAGTTTCTCACATGTTCAAGTTCAACTCATTCATTCGCATGTGTAGAATTATGTTATTTTGTGATGGTGGTGAAGATCTTATGATGAGGCTAACATAAATCAACCTTGTTTCCTCTCCTAAACTATGTATTTTGATTCTGGAGAGAACTTGTCTCAGTATGACTACACTACGACATAGTTCCAAATTGTACCTACTGGTGGACATGATCTCTCATCTTCTAGATGAATCCACAGTGTATTGTTCTAGCAACTGAGTATGGGAATGCTCCAGTGAGGACATGATTTATATATGGCATATGTTTGTTTCTTGTTGGCCTCCTTCCATTACGATGCTATAAAAATCTCTCTCCTTGATTGTTTTATAAAATATTTTGGCCATTTCCTTTTTCTCTAACCTAACACTTTAGGGTACATCTATTATCCATGAAAATACCTCCTCATTATCTTAGATGAGATTACTATGATTATTGTTGAAATACACCCCTTTACGCCCCCTTTTTCTACCCTATTTACGACTATAACGCAAGTTATGTACCATGATGACCATACTATCCTAGTTTATAACATTGTGTTCCTTCATCTAATTTGTGTTACCAAATTATCATTCAGTCATAAGGAAAAAAACACTGAGTTAGCTCACTTTGACACTCTTGTTCATATGAGAAAACTCTAATATGGTGGAATGTAATCGCTATAACGTCATGTATAGGTTTTTCCTAAACAGATAAATCTCTTAAAAGAAGATAAAAGTTTTAAAGCTCTTAAAAGAGGATAAAATTCTTGAAAGCATATAAAAGCATACAAAAGCAAGAAAATGCCACAAAGCCATTTGAATGAGGAAACAACATTCACCCAAAGCTTTGTCCCAATTTAAACTAAAGAAGAATTTGGTAATATTAGCCTCCACTTCCCTATATATTGGAGGCTTGGCCATTGAGAAAGGGATAAAGTTCATTGTATTGTTATGTTATCAATATCTTCTTTGAGAGAGAGATTTTTTTGGAGCTAGGAGCTGGAGGTGGTGATGTTGCAACTACATATATTGGTTGTAATATTCCTTCTACTCAATAGATATATCTATTGTCCATTCTTCCATATCATTGTTTAATGTTCATATCTTTTATGTTTTATCAATGATGTTTTGGAGGTTAGACTTTTGATGATATATGCAGTGATATGCAGTTATTTATTTATTGATATTTTTTATTGATGAGACTATTATGTTTTGAAGGTTGTATTTGTTTCTCTTTATGTGCAGGACTAGGATTTGGATCTAGCTGGGAGCGCTTCCCAACTACATTGATGACTCCAATGGATCTTCCTACGAGTAATCACAAGCTCAAATTCCACTTATCTTCTCAATCTCATCATACTTCATGCATTACTGAAAAAATGAAACCTTAGAAAAGTGGGTCCCTTGCTCTGTCTTCCATAGGTTTCTCATAGAACATGAGAGGGTTTTCTAGTTTGTCCATCCAAGATTAAAATCCTATTGCAGGGCCACCATCCTTGGTGTTTCCATATTCCATACTTATTTGGAATAACAAAGGGAAATATTCTCTCATGTATTTTTCTAATTCCCAAGCGGCATATGCATGCCCAAATTGCTCCCATTACACTTTTACTTGATAAATGGACTTGTTTCACAAAGTAGTTTCCTTTTGATCCAAAATTTATATAGGTTCAACCTATAATTTTCCTTTTCATTCGTCCTTTACAACATTCCAATAAATTACATGATTAGGATCAAATATATATTTCTTCAATAAATATACATGAAATACATTGTGTATCTTAATATGAGTTCATAAAGCTAATTTATAGGCTATTTGTCCAATTATGGCCAGTATTTCAAATGGCCCATAACACCGAGGAGGCAACTTAGGATAATTCCCTAAGTTCAATGAACTTTTCTTTGGTAAAACTTTTAAATAGATATTTTCTCCTACTTGGAACAATTTAGGGGTTATTTTCAAATTAACACAGCCTTTTTGTCTATGTTATGCCTCCTTCAAATTTTGTCTAATTTTATTTACCATTTGCTCCATTTCCTATAATACATCTGTTCCTAATACTAATCGATATTCTATTTGAATTGAAACTAAAGGTACTTAACATTTCCTTCCATATATTTCCTCGAAGGGATTCATTTTCAAAGACGCTCGATAGCCATTGATATATGCAAATTCCACCAAATGTAGGTAATCCTCCCATTTTGTAGGCAAGTTCATTATGTATATTCGCAACATGTCTTCAGGAATTTGAATCTTTTTCAATCTACCCATCCATCTATGGATGATATGTAGTACTAAATTTTAATTATGTACCCAATCCTGTTAATGGACTTGCAGAAATTTGAGGTGAATTTTGGATCCCTCTCCGATATGACCACCTTGGTATGCCATGCAACTTTAAAACTTCTCATAAAGAGATCAGCCACTTGTCTATACTTATATGTAGAATGTGCAAGAATAAAATGAGCAACTTTGATTACTTTGTCAATTACTACCATGATGGAATCATGTTGTCTACGTGTCTAAGGCAATCCTGTAATAAAATATAGAGATATAACCTCCCACTTCCACTCTGGCAAGGGTAAGGGGCTTAATAGGCCAACTGGATGTTTTTTTTGTTTTCATTTGTTGACATTTTCGACACCTAGCCAGATATCTAACCACTTCCTTCTTCATTTCAGGCCAAAAGAACTCTTTTTTAAGGGTTGCTATCATTTTCTAGTATCCTAGATGGCCTACAAAAGGTTTCTTATGATGTTCATCCAAAATTAATTGTTTGATTTCCTCCTGAATCAGTATATAGTCTATTTTTATACATTAACAACCCATTTTTGTAGATTTCTAATCAGGCCATTTATCTAGATCATATTTAGTTTCCATGTTTTTACGTATATGTTCATATTTCTAATCTATTAGTGTTTCCTCTTAGACTTTTTCCACCAAACCTATTTCACTTTGACTAATAGAAACCTCATATATTTGTTTTGGATTTTAGATTAAGGATTCTACCACCTTATTTTCCTTTCCTTTGATGTCTCTATTGTCAACGTCGAAGGAAAGCCATCCACCTGGATTTCTTTCCATTCAATTTGGGTTGGCTGAAAATGTACTTCAGACTTATGTGATCCATAATTAGAGTCAATTTTCTTCCAATCAAATAATGCCTCCATGTTTTAAGAGTGTGAATTAAAAATCTTAACTCCAAATCATATACTACATAATTGTTTTCATTTTCTTTCAATTTTCATGACTCGTAAGCCACAACATGCCCCTCCTACATAACCACACCTCCCAAGAATTCTAGGAAAGCATTTGTAAACACTTCAAAATATTTTTCCAAATCTGGTATTTTTAGCACTGAAGCAACAATAAGTAGAGATCTCAACTTTTCAAATTTTACTTCACATTGTTGTTTCCATACAAATTCTATTCCCTTTTTCTATAAGGAAGTGATAGGGTGCGTGCTAACATTGAAAATCCCCCAATAAAATTTTTATAATAACTAGTTATTCCCATAAAATATATTATATCAAAAACATCCTTTGGTACTATTCATTCAAGGATAGCCTTCACTTTCTCAGGATCTACTACTATCCCTTCCTTTGAAATTACATGACCTAAATATTGTATTTGATCCTGAAAGAACTCAAATTTACTAAATTTTGAATATAGTTGGTTTTCCTACAAGGTTCACAGTACTATTTCCAAATTTTATTTTTGTTATTCCAATGTTTTATAGTACACCAATATATCATCAATAAAAATTAACAAAAATTTGTCTAAAATTTTGTTGAACACACTATTCATTAGGCACATGAAAGTGGAAGGTGCGTAAATGTGAGCCCAAATGGTATCACTATGAATTCATAGAGTCCATATCAGGTCCTAAAAATTGTCTTTGAGATGTCTTCTTCTCTCATCCTTAATTGATGGTATCGAGACCGAAGACCTAGTTTAGAAAATATGCCCCCCCCCCGTAACCTAATAAAAAATATCATCAATTAGGAGTAAAGGGTATTTATTCTTTCTTGTTAATTTATTTATTTGTTGGTCATTAATGCATAGTTTGTACATTCCATCCTTATTTTCAACAAAAATGACCAATGCAACACATGGGGATATGTTGGGCCTAATATACCCCTTACTCAACAACTCCTAAAATTCAATTTTAATTCCATGAGTTCGAATATCATCATTCAGTAGGGAGCTTTGGATACTAGTGCAAGCTCAGGTATCAATACTATGGATAAATTTGTTTCCCTCTTGGGAGGAAACCCCTGGAATATATTCCACAAATACATCTTCAAAGTATCTCACCACTTCTAACTTTTATAATAATTTTTCTATATTGTCGAGGGAATGATTTCATACCTTAATGGAGAAAAATTTACATCCTTTCCTAGATGCTTTCCTTAGTTGTAATGTTGATATTCGGAAAATCGAAAATGGTTTGAATATTCCCTTTATAACTCCTATTTAACCACTGTATATTATACAAGAAACTAGTTTTTCTAGGCAGCTAATGTGTGCTTTATGACTTTCCAGCCAATCCATGCCAATAAATACATCATAGGAGCCCAATAGCAATACATTTAAATTGATTTTATTTTGTTTCATTTTCCATCCAACACAATCATGCAAGATTTAATCTAGCTAATGACTCTTCTTTTAACTCCCATATCTAGTTGTACTAGCCAAGGATTTTTATATCTTTCAGCCACTATTTTGCAACTTTCTATTATTTTAGGGATAACATAGATTAAACTAGCACCAATATCAACTAATATCAAAATATGTTGGTCAAGAATAGTACCTTATACTTCCACCACAATGGACTAGTGCTCCACCTATGGCTCCTCCAATGTTACATTAATACACAAAATATTCGTAGCTATGTTGTTGATGGTGGAGGCTTCATGAACATTTTTTAGGTGTTGAACTATTTTTTTATTGTAGGGACAATTTCATAAAAGGTGGGGCTCACCAAAGCCCCAGCATTTTAATGGCTCCCTTTCCTTCCCATTTGATCCCTTGTTAGGTTGAATATGTTTCGATCCAATCTGGGTCTGCACATGTGACTTTTGATACTGACCATTATTCTTGTTTACGATTATGTAACCCTTTTCCACTATGCCTAAATTGTATGCTTTCTCCCCCTTTATTATTTTATATGGATCGTTATTTATTTTTATTTAGTCATGTTTCAGAGTTACCATTATTCTATTTAGCTTACTAGTAACAAATTATTTCCTTACAAATGACCACATCCATAGTCTTGGGGTTATTATAATCAATTCTCTCTTTGAAGGGGGTGAAGGCAACTTATGAACCATTGATTTTTTTCTTTTTTCTTCCTTTATGTAAGGAACATAACATAGAAAATGAATAAATTTGGTTATCAATTCATCCACGAACATCTCTCCTAACTTTAAATCATGAAATTCCCTCAACCATTCATCAAAATATCATTCTTAGAGATACTTTTCCTTGAACAATCATTGGAATTCCTTCCAATTGAATTTATTTCCTCCAAATTGTGAACTATTTGAACCTTCTCCCACCACAGGGATGGTTTTCCATGTAATTGATAAGTGACCAACTTAGATTTTAGTTTGGCTGTATAATCGTAAACCTACAAATACTAATTTATCTTTAACAACCATGCTTTTTTTGCCTCCTCCAATTCCCCATCATATGTTGGGGGCCTGATTTTTTTGAATTCTCCATGCGACTCTACTTTAGGTTTTTTTTCTAGTCTACTTTCAGCCTTGGATGAACTATGTTCTTTTCCATCAACCTTCTTCCTTTGAATTTCAACTTCTTTGACTGTTTTACATTTAGAGGCTTCTCCCTTATTTTTGCCTCCTTTCGTTGCCTCCAGAGAATTAAAATTTGGTATATATGTCAAGTTCCTAATTATTTTCTCTTTTTTTGCACTAGCTTTCAACAATCTTTCATGATCAGCACAAAGATTTACTGTTTCATTTTGCAATTCCTTCATCATGTTCAATAGTTCCCTAGTAGGAACTTGGGCCTCCTGGCCTAAATATATGTAGATTTCATCTTCACCAATGGGGTTACCTTCAATAGGTTCTACCATGAAGTCCTTCTTCATCAAATTATCCTCCTTATATTGAATGTGTAACATTAAAGAAATATTTTTATTAGGCTAAATGGAATTTATGATTGGCCCAAGGCCCGAGTTTTGGAAATTGGCACTCGGATACCACTTGTAACATCTCTCATGGCATTCTACTCATAAACACATTTATATACTGGGGAAAACGAAGTTTTATTTTTCTTAAATAATGCATAATACAACTACTTCTACTTAAGGAAAGAAAACCCCAATTGTAAGAATATTACTGATATAAAATTCATGGCTCAAGTTCAGTTAAACTATAAGTTTATCCAGTTCGAGCTAGACATATTATGTTCTTTTCATTATATATATATATATATATATATATATATATATATATCTTTAAGACAAGAAGTATCCCCTTATAATTTTATGCTACCACTATGATATCTACAATTCCCAGATTCAGAACCTTAGTCAACAATAGTATAGTTTGAACTATGTAATATATTGTTGGTTTGTTTGTATCAAAGATCAAAATTCATATTTATGGTCCTATTCAAGTTTAATCTAATATTTTATGGCACATTACAATGTGGAATTTTATGTTATAAATGTTGTTTTCATCATGGAGGACGAGTACAGTTTTTATGTATTAATGTTAAAACAATTTGACTCTTTGCAAGTTTTATTCCACTAACGCTTCTGCATGGTGACTTGTGGAGACCCTGATGTGTTGATCCAAAATATTTTGCTTATAGATGTGTTAAAGAATTACATGCATAAATTGTAGCTTAACATAGAAAACTTAATGTACACATGAGAGAAGAGGAGAAACACATAAAGCATGAAAGAAGGCAACAAGACTTGATAACGGAGTTCGTCTGACTTGGACTACGTCTCCGGGCCCTGCTCGATCAATGGGGAGGCCTTCATTCATTAACTGGCATGAGAAAGAAGAGTACAAGCATTAGTTACAAAAAGGAGTTTTATACCTCCATACTGAAAAATGGCCAAAAGATGAAGAACTTTGATGGAGAAATGGACAATGCCATTTTTTTTCATGGCATTAAGAAGTGCTAAAATCATATAAAATTTGTCAAATTATGACAAAGTGAAAATTCGGCCCTCCTGCAAAATTCTGCCTCGAACTGTGTGCACTACCTCCTCTGCCTGGGCACACTGACAAACTGCGTTTAAGTATAAAATCACCAGTAGATTCTTCAAGGAAATATTTGTAGGGCAGTTGGTTGGGGATCTAATTAATAGGGAGGAGGTCGAGTGGTCAAACCCTACCTCCTCCTTTTTCTTACATTATAAACAATTTTCTTTTAAATAAATGTTTGGTTGGGTCAGGCCCGCCTTGGGCGGCTTGCCCACCATACCTCCATGCTCCATCTAGGTAAGTTGTAATGGGCCATTGGTTTGTTTGTTAACATGGGTGTGTTTTGGGTTGGGTTCGTGCCCCAAGGGCCAGCCCACCCATTTACGATGCTTGTTGTGAGCCCCATTCCATGGGACAGTTGTGGGGTGGCGAGGTCATGGCCACCCACCCCCGTTTTTATTGTGTTGTAACTATTACATGGGTGAGGGAGGGGCTAGGGATCGTGGCCCACCCCTCCATTGTTATGTGTTTGGTTGGGGTGGTAGGGTTGGTGGCCTGCCACCCCCTTTTTTTAATATTTTTTTGTCTAAATAAAACAACTTGCACATTTTTGAAAATTTGGTTTCGGACCAAAGGATTCTTTTTAACGAGGCAACAATTTTGCCCAGAATCTGGCTAGAGTAGGCCAGATTCCATCTGCCAGAAAAATTCCAAATTGTGCCTTTACTAATCCTACCCAATCATCAAAAGTCAACCCAACTTTGACTGCCTCTATCTCCTTCATCCAAACTCAGATTGGAGTTTCATTTGCACCGTTGGAATCAGGACGATGAGCACTTCGATCTGATGTCAAGTTCATCACCTTTCCACCACTTTGAATTTTGAGCTTTTTCCATGCCACTGTGTTTGGAGATCCACCTGGATCAATCCTCCCCATTGAGGAGCTTTTGGACCACCAAAAGCTTTATCAGTCAATTAGCAAGTGTGGGAATTGTGCCCTCACTCTTTCTTTTTCCAGCCATTTTGCCTTACTAGGATGCATCCCCTTGAAACCAACTCGAAGGTATTCCACATCTCCTTGTCGTGAAGTCCTGGTTCTTCTGTCAAGGATGATGTCTTCAGGTAACTCATCGAGCTAATCTAGTGCAAAGTCATCAATTGTAGGAACTATGCCCACCTCTTCAATGTCCATAATCAATGGTGGCTCATACAGCTTTAAGTTTTCCACATTCACTACGGAGTACATGTACATATATATCAGCAAATCGAGATGGAATGCATTGTTTCCAATCCTCTCCAAAATGGTGAATGGACCATACTGGATTGGTCGCAACTTCTTCCCTTCTCCCTTCATCATTTCCTTACTGATATGGAACCACACTTTGTCGCCCACTAGAAATTGATGGTCGGCTCAGTGTTTGTCATGTCGAGCCTTATACCGAGCTTGACTATTCTCCAACTGCTCCTGTACTACTTGGTGAATCAACTGGATCTGCTCAATGAACTATTGCGCTTTGTCCTTATCATCACATCCACTGGATTCATCTTCCCTTCGAAAGACCATATCAAAAGGGTCTTTTGGCAGGTAGCCAAAACATGTCTCAAATGGTGAACAATGCATAAATGAGTGCACTGCTCAGTTGTAGGAATGCTACACATATGGAAGATTCTCATCCCACAACTTAGGATGTTTCCTACAATAGCCTCGCAACAAGTGTACCACGTTGCAGTTGACAACCTTTGTCTTTCCATCCGTCTGTGGATGGAATGTCGTGCCTCTTTTCAACTTGGTGTCCATCATCTTCCACAAGCTGGTCCAAAACTCTCTAAGAAAGCGAGAGTCCCGATCTAACACAATCGATGTGGGCAACCCAAAATGGACCCAAACATGCTAAAAGAAAAGATAATTAGTCTGCTCTGCAATTATCTGCTTTTTACAAGGCATTAAAATACGCCTCTTAGTAAAACAGTCAATGACGACATACAAATAGTCATGAATTTTTCTAGACAAAGGCAAACCTCCTACAAAATCCATCGACACACTTTCCCATGGACGACTTGGAATAGGGAGTGGTGTGTAGAGCTCGAGTTTTCTATCAAAGGGCTTTGAAATAGAACACATCACACAACCCTTTACATAGCAAGTCACAATGTTCTTCACATGAGGCCAAAAAAAAAATCTTTGTACATGACAAAAAGCTTTTTCAATACCAAAATGACAAGACATAAGGGAGGTGTGGGCCCCCTGGATTACATGTACCCTTTCTCCTGTGGGTCTGCACAATTTGCCAAGGTGATATAACAGTTTCCCCTACAAGTGATAGTTGTCCCCCTGTGAACCATGGGTTAGTTTTGCATAAATCTCCTTAAAGTCATCATCATTAGCATATTGTTTGACATAACTTTCAAAATATAATGAACCATTATGCAAAATAACAGAACAGAAATAGGAGGGCGAGATAGCATATCGACCACTTTGTTGCTAGTGCCCTTCTTATACTTTATTACTAGATGAAAACACTACAGAAAACCTATCCACCTGAAATGACGAGATTACTGCAAATTCGTTTGTGACTGAAGATACTGCAAGGGCTGATGATCCGTATGGATAATGGTCTCCTTGCCGATCAGGTAGTGTTTCCACCTTTTCACACACTGGACCAAGGCATATAATTCCTTGTCATAAGTGGGATAGTTTATCATAGCTTGAGAGAACTTCTCTAAATGGTAACATATTGGCTTCTTTTGTTGCATCAGTATAGCTCCCATGGCATATCTGCTGGCATCTGTCTCTATCTTGAATGGTTGTTGGAGATCTGGTAAGGCCAAGACTGGTGCGATGCTGATCTTTTCTTTCAATGTTTCGAAGGACTTTTGTTTCTTTACTTCCCATTGAAAGACTTGCTTTACACTTGTCAATGCGTGTAAAGGTGCTGCAATGATCGAGAAATTGGCAATAAATCTCCTCCAATACTGTACTGCACCCAAAAAGCTACAAACCTCAGTTACACTAGTAGGTTTAGGCCAATTTACAATTGTTTCAACTTTAGAAGGATCAATTTTTAGCTGACCATGACCAAGAATATGACCTAGCTAAACCAAAGAAGTTTTCCCAAACTCACACTTTGACAATTTTACATAGAGTTTTTTGTTTTTCAATACATCAAACACTTTCTTCACATGACATACATGTTCATTCCAACTTTTACTAAAGACAAGGATATCATCTAGATATACAAGAAAAAATTCATCAATGAAAAGCCTAAATAGATCATTCATGACCATCATGAAAGTGGTTGGAGTGTTGCAAAGTCCGAATGGCATCACCATCCATTTGAACAACCCCTATTTGGTCTTGAAGGCAGTTTTCCACACATCTTGCTCTTCAATTTGGACCTGGCGATAACCACTACAAAAATCCAATTTGGTGAAATAGATAACATTCTTTAACTGATCTAATAAGTCATCAATGCGGGGAAGAGAGTAATGATTTTTCACTGTGATTTTTTTAGTGCTCGATAGTCCACGCACAGCCTCCAGGTGCCATCTTTCTTCAGCACTAAGACAATTGGTGAGCCGCATGGAGAAGTGCTCAATCTGATGACCCCTTGGTTCAATAGTTCCTACACCTGCTTTTTTATCTCCTCCATCTCAATGGTCGATATCCTGTATATGCCAATATTTAGTAGAGGATCATCATGCTGCAAATGGATCTCATGTTGGATTTCCCTCTTTGGAGGTAATCCCTTTGGTCCTGAAACATCTCATCATAGTTAGAAATTAGTTCACATAATTCCCTTTTACGCACATGATCACAACCCTGGAAAGCATCAGATAATTCTGCATCTTTTCCCCTTACAATCATAAGCATGCAACCCTTACTGGAATTCACCAACCTCTTCATTTGTCCTACACTTACAAGGCTGGCATTGATTTTAGTTTGATGAGCCCTTACAATATATTCTACCCCATCTTTTGTGATTTGATATTTGTTTTCATGACGGAAGAAGATTTCCTTTCTATCATATAGATATGGACTCCCTAACACCATGCCACATATGTCCAATGGTATCACATCAAGTTTTACCTCATCCACTAACTTAGAAGCGATCACAAATTTAACCTTACACTGCTTAGTTACATTCAATTTTTCTTTATCATGTATCCATCCAAGTGGGTAAGGTTTTGGATGTGGTTTGGTTTCCAAGCCTAGCTTCTTTACCAAGGACTCTGAAATTAAGTTTGCTTGGGATCCAATATCAAATAGAGTTTCCACTTTTGTATGATTTATGATCACTCTAATATGAAATAGCTCAATTCTCTTTCTTTCATTAGGAAGAGACTCATCTATTGAACTAGTGCCTTCATGTGATTCAGAATTAACATGAGGTGTAAGAGTACCATTTGTTCCTGCTGTTATGATCAATGTTGCATCTCCTGAATCGGATCCAAGATCTTGCTGCATAGTTGCCACTGTCTTTTGCTTGCCTTTTCCTCCATACTTCTTTGGCCTCTTTTCCAGGTATTGTATCCAACAACAATCGTCGTCATGACCTTCATTTTTGCAGTGATTGCAATAAGGTCTTTCTCCTTCCTCTTTCTTAGTTGATGCCGTCCTTTTCTCCTTTCCTTTTCCTTTCACTTTGGGTTTGCCATTTGGAGGTTTGAAAGGTGGTTTCTTGAAATGATCATCTCTTTCATTTTTGCCCCTGTTCTCAAGATGAATTTCCTTCACACTAGCGGAGTCAATAGTAGTTGGTTCAAATAATAATAATGAATGTCTAAGGTAACTATGTAATGATCAAATATACTTATTTACTACTTCAGGTGAGTCAAGTGCAATGTCCAAAGTAAGTGCCTGTTTTCTAAATTCCTTTATAAAGCTTTGAACATCCTGACCTTTACCTTGCCTTGAGTATTGCCAATCCATTAAAGCTTTTTGTTTATAACCCAAGGGATAGAATTGTTCCTTTAATGTAGAAATTAAACTAGGCCATGAGGAAAGAACATTACCCACACTCTTATTACTTCGTAATTTTCTCTCCCACCAAACGAGAGCAGTGTTACTCAGTCGAAGCTAGGCCAACTGAATCTTTGCCTTGTCCTCTTCGATCTACTGAATCCTGTAGTAGATTTCAATCTACCTAATCCAGTTATTAATTTTTTCTACATTACTTTCACCGTTAAACTTGGCAAGATCAAATTTGACATCTAATTTAAAGAAAGGTTTCTTAGATGCACCCTTTGAATTTCTATGATGATGGTGATGAGAGGAAGAAGAACTTTCACTCATGGAAGGAGAAGTAGGGGGTTATTCTTGACCATTTCCATGCACTGAACCTTGTTCTTCTGGTTTTCTCTCTTCTTTTTTCTCCAGCCTTGAAAGCAACTGACCAACATTCTTTGCCATTGAATAGAAGGTTTTGCGGAAATTGCGCTCCTCTTCAAGATGAGCGTCTTCATCTGCCATGTTTCTCCTTTGATGTGCATGCCCTTCTTTGGGATCGAAAGACTTTGGTTTCCCTTCACCTCTTAGGAGCCTGTTTCTTGTTAGCATACAAACATGAAATTCACATCTAAAAAGACCTGCTCTGATACCACTTGATCCAAGATCTTTTGCTTATAGATGTGTTAAAGAATTACATGCATAAATTGTAGCTTAACATAGAAAAATTTGTAGAAATTTTGAATAATATGGCACTTATTCACAGATATTATCTCGATTATACACTATTGCGGAATACATGCACAATACATAATCTCCTCTACGTTGATCATCAATTTAGTAGCATTAAAAACAATGAAACATCAATCGCATGTGCACATTAACACAGTATGTAACTCAGGGAAAGTTTAAAGCTGAAAACCCCACACTATCTGTATATTAATGATTGAGAACATGTAACAATACATAGTACAATACTCCTCACAAGTATCTAGCACTATCTCCACCTGTTACACACAAAACTAGCTCAGATCTAATCAATCACTGCTCAAATCTCCTCCACTGCTTTGCCTGCCTCCACTGCACAACCCTGCAAGAGAATCATGTGAGCACAGGCTATAATTTCCTTATTATTGCCCCACACTGTGCAATCCTCATTGGCATAACTCAATCCATGCATGTGCAAAATATCATGCACAACTGATAGTCACAACTCACCCTTTCACTTACCTCTAACACTTGTCTCTGTTGAACTATCCATGCACTGAGTTAACTGATGTATTCTTTAGTTTCTTTATGAGTTAATAATTAGTGAATTAATTAATAATCAATTCACACAACTCATCACTAGTGTATTCTTTAGTTAGACTAAATACAACTAGTTCAACTAAGTCAAACTGAACACAACTCTATCAACTCCACATCCAACTCCACAGAACTCACATGCATGAGTTCTAACTGAAGTCCTCCATGCAATAGCTCAACTAACACATAAGAAACCACGTGATTCCTTTTTTCAAATGCATGTGCCACATTCGTAGCTCGAACTGAAGTGCTCCAAGAGAATAAGATAATTTAGAGTCCAAATATTACTAAGGGCTAATAATATTTGACTGTTTCTATTTTTAGCCCGGCAGTCTAAAAATACACTCTGATCACTCCGTTGTAAACCAAAAATAGAAGTCCATATATTTTTCCCAACATGACCAATCATCCATAAACAACATCCTACAACTCATAGACCATGATTCATATGTCTAAAAATAGGCATAGTCTAAAAATAGACTGTGCGCCAAAAATAGCCTGCGGGCCCACTTAGTGAAGGCAACTCCTTTCCACTAAGCTCCATCATCTTGTTGCATTTTCAACACTCCCTCTCAAAAATATATGGATGATCTGCAACCCCTATCCTGCCTTAGTGTTCTGCATGCAACACATTTTCCCGATCCACTTGCTCCAACAACGCTTGGAACAAAAACACTCCCAACTGACCACTCTGTTGGGCTAGGAACATACTCTGATGCTAAAGCTCTACCTGCTGCTGACAAGTGCTCCCGCTCTGACATCTGTGCTACTACAACATCTCCATGCATATCGCACCATTGCACACTTCTCTGTGCCACCTAGCACTGTTCAAAGCACTTGTGCCTCTCGCATTGCTTCAGCCTGCTAGCTATGCGTTGTCCTGGGATTCCCTACACTGTCGCTCTCTATGTCGCTCCATCCGCATCTGTCTCTACCCAATCAGTCAGTTCCTGCTACTCCACATCGAGGCTCTCGTAGCAACGTCTCATCCAAGAGGTGGGGTACCTCAAGGATCCTGCCCCTCCGCCTTGGGACAATCAATCCACATCACCCCACCTCCTACCTGGAGGTATGGCTGCATGCTCTGCCCACCTGCCTTGAAGTTTCCCCCTACTAGAGGTCTCCGCATGAGTAGGTGTCTCTACTCGATCTCCTCTTAGATTCCCTTGTTGTGGCTGCTCCACAACCTCCTGAAGCTGCTGCACCAATCTTGGCTCCTCCACAATCATCTAAGACTTCTTATGGCTATGCATGTTGAGAGGTAATATACGCTCCCTCTCAACCACCAAGTCTCCATCAGTTGCCTCGCTACTCAAGGCTTTGCATGCATCTTGAACCTCCAAAGCATACAGCTTCTTGACCCATGAACCAATTTGCTTCACCTGTCTAGTGATGATGTGTCTAAGGAAAACCTTTCCCTTACTAAAGACTACATCACAACCTCTGTCTTCCAGCATCGCAATCGACACCAAGTTTCTCTTCAATCCTGGTACATACTTGACATTGGTCAAGGTAAGGCGAGCTCCATGCTCCCTCTGAAAAATAACTGTGCCTACACCTGAGACACTATACTTCTCATCATTACCCATCACTATGAGTATCTAGAGATCTTTCTCCTCCAAAGTACTGAACAAACTCTTGTCACCGATCATGTGGAAAGAAGCTCCACTGTCAAGAAACCAACCACTTCCCACCATGGATGAAACCATGCATGCGAAGAGTGTGAAATCCAACTCAAACTATGAAGCAAGTGCCTCACCTTTAGATCCTTCCCTGGATCCCTTCTTGTACTTCTTCTTTGGGTAATTAGTAGCATAATGGCCCAACTCATGACAACGAAAGCATCTCACCTTCGATTTGTCAACCTTCTTCCCATCATTGGAAGAACTGGATTCGGAAAGAGAACCCTTCTCCTTCCCCTTCTTTTCTTTGGTAGCCAAAGCCCAATCTTCTTCATCAGATGCCTTTGATGAAGATCTGTCCCTGGTATTCCGCCTGATCTCCACTTGCACAAGATCTGACCAAAGTCTCTCCCATCCTGGCAATTTCTCCCGACCATTGACAGAGTCCTGATAGGAATGCCAACTCTTCAGAAGACCAAGGAGAGCCAAGCTCACCAAGTCCTCCTCATCGACAGTCACCCCCACACTTCCCAGCTCATCCCGACACTGGGTGAACTTCGTGAGATACCTGGGCATACTGTCTCCATTCTCACACTTAATGTTTCTGAGTTTATCCTTGAGCGCAATTCCACCAGCTCAAAACTCAACCGCTTCTAATCTAAAATTCGTGAGAACAAAGTATTTCTTGTACAGAGATCGACTGTATGGGCATTCACCGGATATCTCACCTTCCAAAAGAAGGATGAATCTAGAGGCTGCCTGGCCCGATTACAGACTCTGCCTGAAGAAATAAAATGTAAACACTTTCTGAATAATAGATATGATGATCAATCCTCGCTTTGATATCCGTAGAATTTTTTCTACAAATCAACTAGCTCCAATACCATGTAGAAATATTGAATAATATGACACTTATTCAGAGAGATTATTCTGATTATACACTATTGCGGAATACATGCACAATACATAATCTCCTCTACGTTGATCATCAATTTAGCAGCATTAAAAACAATGAAACATCAATCGCATGCGCACATTAACACAATATGTAACCCGGGGAAAGCTTATAGCTAAAAACCCCACACTATCTATATATTAATGATTGAGAACATGTAACAATACATAGTATAATACTCCTCACAAGTATCTAGCACTATCTCCACCTATTACACACAAAACTAGCTCAGATCTGATCAATCACTACTCAAATCTCCTCCACTACTTTGCCTGCCTCCACTGCACAACTCTGCAAGAGAATCACGTGAGCACAGGCTATAATTTCCTTATTATTTCCCAACACTGCGCAATCCTCATTGGCATAACTCAATCCATGCATGTGCAAAATATCATTCACAACTGATAGTCACAACTCACCCTTTCACTTACATCTAACACCTGTCTCTGTTGAACTGTCCATGCACTAAGTTAACTGATGTATTCTTTAGTTTCTTTATGAGTTAATAATTAGTGAATTAATTAATAATCAATTCAAACAACTCATCACTAGTGTATTCTTTAGTTAGACTAAATACAACTAGTTCAACTAAGTCAAACTGAACACAACTCCATCAACTCCACATCCAACTCCACAGAACTCACATGCATGAGTTCTAACTGAAGTCCTCCATGCAATAGCTCAACTAACACATAAGAAACCATGTGATTCCTTTGTTCAGATGCATGTGCCACATCCATAGCTCAAACTGAAGTGCTCCAGGAGAATAAGATAATGTTTAGAGTCCAAATATTACTAAGGACTAATAATATTTGATTGTTTCTATTTTTAGCCTGGCAGTCTAAAAATAGACTCTGATCACTCCACAGTGAACCAAAAATAGAAGTCCATCTATTTTTCCCAACATGACCAATCATCCATAAGCAGCATCCTGCAACTCATAGACCATGATCCATATGTCTAAAAATAGATTTTACGCCAAAAATAGCCTGCGTGCGCACTTAGTGAAGGCAACTCCTTTCCACTAAGCTCCATCATCTTGTTGCATTTTCAACAAACTTAATGTACACATGAGAGAAGAGAAGAAACACATAAAGCATGAAAGAAGACAACAAGACTTGATAATGGAGTTCGTCTGACTTGGACTACGTCTCCGGGCCCTGCTCGATCAATGGGGAGGCCTTCATTCATTAAGTGGCATGAGAAAGAAGAGTACAAGCATTAGTTACAAAAAGGAGTTTTATACCTCCATACTAAAAAATGGCCAAAAAATGCATAACCTGATGGAGAAATGGATAGTACCATTTCATTCGTGGAGTCGAGAAGTTCTAAAACCATATAAAATTTCTCAAATTCCGACAAAGTGAAAATTTGGCCCTCTTGCAAAATTCTGCCTCAAACTGCGTGCAATGCCTCCTCTGCCTAGGCGCACTGACACACAGCGTTTAAGTATAAAATCTCCGGTAGATTATTCAAGGAAATATTTGTAGGGTAGTTGGTTGGGGATCCGATTAATAGGAGGAGGTCAGGCAGTCAAACCCCACCTCCTCCTTTTTTTCACATTATAAACAATTTTTTTTTTAAATAAATGTTTGGTTGGGTCGGGCCCGCCTTGGGCATCCTGCCCACTGTACCTCCATGCTCCATCTCCATAATTTGTAATGGGCCATTGGTTTGTTTGTTAACGTGGGTTTATTTTGGGTTGGGTCTGTGCCCTAATGCCTGGCCCACCCATTTATGATGCTTGTTGTGAGCCCTGTTACATGGGACAGTTGTGGGGTGGCAGGGTCAGGGCCGCCCACCCCCATTTTTATTGCATTGTAACTGTTACGTGGGTGGGGGAGGGGCTGGGGGTCATGGCCCACCCCTCCATTGTTATGTGTTTGGTTGGGGTGGTGGGGTTGGTGGCCCGCCACCCCCCTTTTTAATATTTTTTTGTTTAAATAAAACAACTTGCACATTTTTTGAAAATTTGGTTTTGGACCGAAGGAGTCTTTTTAACGAGGCAACAATTTTGCCTAAAATCGGGCCAGAGTTGGTTGGATTTTGTCCACTGGAAAATGTCCAAATTGTGCCTTCATTAATCTTGCCCAGTCATCAAAAGTCAACCCAACTTTGACTGCCTCTATCTCCTTCATCAAGACTCGGATTGGAGTGTCATTCACACCATTGGAATCAGGGTGATGAGCACTTCATTCTGATGTCAAGTTCATCACATTTCCACCACTTTGAATTTTGAGATTTTTCCATGCCACTGTGTCTAGAGATCCACCTGGACACGTGTCCAAAAAACAACGACACATGCATTTATGGTTTGAAATTGATGGTTGGAGTGATTTGGGGTCATTGTTAGGGTAACTACCCACTCCTATTCTTCCATTCCATTCACATTTTCTCCTACACTCACTTTTGAACGAGCTTTGCAACTACAAGTCATGTTCAAACACTTACTCCTATGGTTCGGCCTCTATGGCTTATTTTCCCTCCATTCCATTTACCAGACTTGAAGGTCCATAATGGAAGGTCTATATTGACAGTAACGACTATGAACATTCTCAATGTTTTCATTTTCTTTATAAGTTTCATTCCATGGACAATTTGTAGTTAAATTTATTTTTGTTTCTTTTTATGATATGTTTACTCTCTCTGGGACTGGACACTTATTCATATCTGTAAAAAAAAATTTGAAAACTTAGCCACATGGTTTCAAATCTTGTACTAGACAAAGGATTTTCCCAGTTAGCTTTATGGATTCTAAAGGATGCCAAGACTTTGGTTCCTCTATCGGTTCCCTTCTAGGTAAAACCATAATTACAATTCATGTAAGGGTTTTTACTTCCTTTTCTAATTCTTGCTCTAACCTTATATTAATGTTTTTTCTTCTTAGTTCTTATAGGTACTAGATGAAGGTTGGGTTCCTTCTAGTTTTAAGGTAAACCAAGGACTCAAAACTAAACCCATGCCAACCATTTCATCTAGGTGTCTTACATTCTCTTTTATTAATAATATATATCATTTATCCAACCACTAATTTAGAAATATTCTTTTAATTAATTTACAAGTTTGGCTCTCTCCCTGGAAGGAATACAACTTTGTTTTTGTTCTCTTTAATGTAAGTTCTATCAATTAGAGCATCGCTTTGATCTACCCATCTCTAGGTCATTACTAGTCTTTATTTTTATTTTTTGAGGGTTCGTTTGCCATGAGGCCAAGACATTATTTAGCTTTTATAAAGTTTCTTAGGGTTTAAATGTTTGGAGCTCCTTTAGATTTTGAATTCGAGCCTCCTCCTTGGAAGGTTGTTGAGAAAGCTTCTTAAGCAGTCTTTATTTTAATTGTTGTTAATGATACATTGTAATATTAAAGAATATGGCTAGTTAGATACATTACTTGTTTCCAAGAACCTATAATTGGGCTCAACTTTTAGCCTAGATTTTCCCTTATAGATGAAATTTCAAGCATGTCTTTCTATTTTGTAATTATATTTTTAAAGATTAAATTTTGTTTTTAATTAAGAGCTACCAGTGCTCAATTTCTTTCCTCTGAGATGTAAGATAATATTACTTTTATTTCCATTGTTGCCTATATAAATTACTACATGTTATTTCCTTCCTTGGAGAAATTTCTCTTCACAATTGTTGCTTAAAGTCACAAGTTAGTGTTCTCAATTTTTATGCTTAAATTCAAAAGAACATTTGTGTTTCCATTTGTAGCACTATAGATTTTATGGTCTGTAACACACTCCTCCCACATTTACCAAAGTTAACCATTTCGCTGGGGTAAACATGTGATGTGATGGTACTATTATGTGATTCAACTCCCCATGTACGATTAAGTTGAACCGACAAAACAAAACCAATTTGACCTTCCACACATGCTACAAAACCTTTAGGAGACAACCAACCCTTCTAGGTGACCAACCCCTGAGAAAACTTGACATTGGACTAATCTGGCTCCGCATCCTCTCCCATGATAATCCATGCATGCAACTGAGGCCTTCCAGTCACTCCCACAGCAAGACATTCCAGCGATTGTGGACTTTTTCAGCTAGCTCTGAGCCAGTGACCCTATATTTTGTGCCATTTTTTTAGCGAAAGGACTCAAGTCACTGCCCGGAGCTTCATGAAACTTTTAAAAATGGAAAATAACAATGGAATAATGCTACTAATGCAATTATTGGTACAACTATTGGATCTAACCCCTAGTAGCCATGACAGGAATTTCATCAAACATGTCACAAATATCTAATCTATATGTCATAACAACATATCTGAGCATAAGGGTCTCATATTTATCTGAGATTCGTAAAGAAGCATTGTTGCCATATTAAAATAGTTGTGTTATCATATATTAGGTCATATATTCATTGTAATTTCAATCACTAATCGAAACATGATGGAATCCATACATCAATTTTGTCATAAACATACTCATAACCAGCATATAACAAGCAAAAATAACAAGGATATAACAACCATGAAATCCACATATAATTCGGTACAATTACACATGAAATAATAAGGATAAGAAGTTATTATTAATGAATGTAAAATCCAACTAGGTATGGGACTTCCATGAACCACCCGACCATAGATTGACTGAACCAAATCTTTCTTTCAACCAATCACCATGGAAAATTTTAGGGGCTAATGTTCACCCAGTGGGCTAACATTCCATGATTTTTCCACAAAAAAGATTCACCAATTTCCAATTTTTATAAAAGAGGATTCGCCCAAATTTTAGAATATAAAATTATTTTAGCTTAAAAATCGCCAACATTATATAGAGACTATATATAAAATCATTATAAATTTGAATAATTTTACAAATATATCAATAAACATTTTATAGTTTCATATTAGGGATTAGTGAGATTCACTAATGTTTTTAAGCTTCAAGAAAATTTTCCTTTCCAATCACCCCTGTGCCCTATTCCAAGCATGAATGTGGGACTAAAAAACAAACCAAACTAGGTTTCCATAGGATTTACCACAATCCCCACCAGATCACTAGGCCCTAAATAAGCATGGATGCCACCATAGTTTTCCACATACACAGTGAGGAATTTTCTTGTCTCTTAGTCTCTAGGATTTACTGTATATGCCGCGATACAACGGTCAAGAATTCCTAGGCCTAATAAAGACTACACCCTCTTAGCTTTATCATATATCCTATCATTCACTAGCCAAGGATTCCTAGGCCTAATCGAGGGCACACACATATAGGCTTTACCATATATCCCACCATTCACTGGTCGATGATTCTTAGGCCCACTGAGGCACTCAAAATTTTTATTTATAAAGATCCCACCTTCTCCAGTCTATGGATTCCTAGGCCTTCTATTCTTTCTTTCAAATATCGCATCACTCAGTTTCGAAACCATCCAGCAATCCAAACCAACCAAATTCAAGAGAACCCATCACACCATGGCTATCAGGAAATGGTAGGGCAAGGCTGAAGAACATTGTCACACTTGGAAAAACCCATGTCAGTGATAGCAAGAGAACCAAATACACACATGCATGTACCATGAATGCCAAATCTAGTAAGGAAATCACACATGAAAATCGATACCTGCAAATATTGTCATTGTAGCTACTTGATCTTGATCTTCCCTGCTTGATCTTTGCTTTCGTTGGGACGAGTTCACCTAGGGTTAAATTTTTTAAAGTTCTGTTAAATATTGTAAAGTCTCTGCATTTTGAGGAGTGGAATGCAAGTAGCATAGGTCAATAGGAATCAAAGGGGCTTTAGGAAGGTCAAAGCCCCTTAGTTTGTTAAGAGTCAAGTTGCTTTGAGACCCTCCCATGGTTCACGAACCATGGTATTGTAATGAAGAAGGACATAAAAAGGAGTCATATAAGAGTCATAGAAAGCGAAGCATATAGGATAGAAGTACAAGATTTGGGTTTGCTTTCTCTGTTCTATACTTAGGAAAAGGGGAAGGCCCATGCAGCTATGTGTGCGGAGACCTTGGTAAGTCTACAATTGAGTGTGCAGGCCCTTGTAGCTATGTGCATAGGGTTGGAAAGGATTGTAATTAAAGATCTAAAGCATAATAAAGCCTTGTTATAACGAATTATTTACGTATCTATATATTATTGTTTATCTCTGAATTTACTGTGTTTTCAATCTTTTGAATGCAATTAATTTGGAAAAGTACCTAATAGATTCGCTAGGAAGTAGATTATTTTATTTGTACGATGTTATGAATGTTTAGCAAAATCGGTGAAGTGCATAGATTTGCTAATTGTTAGTTGTTGTAACTTTTGGGTTTTAAGGGTTAGGGTTGGCGAAGGTTGGGATAAAGCCCTAAGTTTGACAAAAAAACATCACATAGTCCTTTGGATGCAGAAACATAGTTCTAGCATCCCCCAATACTGCCTTTGGTGAGACTGCGGCCTGCGCTACGCAGGTTGCTGCCAAAAGGGCCAATAGTGTAGGGCTTTGTTGGTTAGCACAGCTAACTCTAAACCTAAGTATAAGCCCCCCTCAAACCAACAAATGGTTCCATTGCTAGGACCAGAAGCTATCTGAGGATTGTCTGATGTGCCATAAGTGGATATCGACTAAGAAGGAGATTGAAAAGTGCATATATCGGAAGCTCCAGAAGTTTGCAGCCTAAGAATACAGAAATATGCGCCTATCAAAAGAAGAGTGGTTGAAGAGATACATGTATACAGAGGAACAAAAAAAAATTCTGCTCTTTTCCATGTGAACTATACAAATGGTTGGCTAAATTGGCAGATGGTTAACCTACTTGGAGGATGGATAATACTATTGTGTGGGCTCCAGAGTTAGTGAAGTGCCTGGAGGGATTAGAAAACAAGATTGTGAAGGCTATCGATTATTGGACCAATAGTATTTTGGATGGATTTATTAATAATTTTGTGATTGATACATCTATCAGTTATAGCGAAGCTCAATGCCTATTTTTCAAAGGACCAAGAGGTAAGTATCTGAAGTCTATGAAAACTTGGATTAAAATGCTATTGTGTGAGAAACGGGTTATGCCATTAAATTGATGTTTAGACGAGACTCGATAGGAGCTACGCAAAGTGGGAGACCCTTCAGAAGAGATCTAGATTCAAGTGATGAGTACAATCTGTTTCTGGGAGCATCTGATAGTGATGAAGAAAGTCATAGTTTGAAGGCACCTCGAGGTGTGCCACAGACAATATATTAGGGTGTTGTGGGAATACCACATCCATCTACTCCACCTATGCCATCTCCTCCACCTCACACATGTACACCTCCACATCCACCTACACCTTCGTTATTCAGTATGGTGAACACTATGAAGATGCCTATATTCAAGGGTCAAGGAACATAAGACATTAATCAATTTTGGTTTGTAGCAGATGTTGTGTGGAAGTCACAACAAATAACGGATGATGATCTGAAGAAAGCACAGTTGGCCACAACATTGCAAGACAGGGTGTTGAGCTGGTATATTAAGTATAATATGACTCATCTATCTACTTCATTGAAAGACACCAAAGATGAGTTGAATAATGAATTCATAAATCCTAAGTCTTAAGCTCAATTTGTGACTGAGGTCAAAGAAATTAAGCAGAAGGTGAATGAATCTGCATGGGATTTTGATCAAAGGCTGAAATGTCTGCTACAATAGGCTAATCTATAGATCTCAGATGAGAAACATAAGGATTGGTATATTGCTTCATTTTTACCTCATTTGAGATTACCATTTTCACAACAGAAGGTTGGATCGCAGGCTGAAGCATTGGAAATTGATATGAAGTTGGAGGCTTCACCTATTCAGGATACGAATCTGGGAGTGCAACGGATTTAGTCGTTGTTGGTTAGCCTGCATATGGAGTTGTAGGATTTTAAAAATGTGAAAGAGGTCCAAAATGATACCCACGTGGAAGTATGGTGCTTAAAGTGCAAAGGGCATGGTCATGAAAAGGATCATTACCTCGTATATAAGAACTATCTAATTGGGGTAGTCATATCCCCCTAAAGCTAGAAAATACCATTGTATCGAGTACTGGTGTAGTGCCATGGTGTGCTATCTACCAAATAACATGGAAACACTCGATGAACAATTTCCATTTGTTACAAAAGTTTGTATAGACTCCCCAAAAACTATTTTGCAATTTTTATGTGTTTGTAGGCCATGATGAGCACAATTGCCGAAGCTATGAGTTAATGATGGACATAACTCCAACATATAGAGTACAGGCTAAGAAACATCCTCAGTAGGATCAAGGCGCAACTACAACGCGCAGAGGATTCCAGGGATGAGGAAGAGGATGATGGGGAGGAGCTGGAAGAGGTCATCAACATATTATTTGTTACAACTGTGGGGAACCAGGCCACTTTGCCTAAGATTTTCAGAACTCGACACATCCATCTTATCAATATTACTGATAGTTTGACCACATTATAGAAGATTGTCCTGTGCTCATTACAAATAAGCAAGAGAAGAACCAACAACCCACTCAAAACATCCAAATGATGAGAATAGAACTATGCGAGGATGGGCCCAATGTTAATATAGTTACTTGAAGTGGTATAGTTACTGGGGAAGATAAAGCAACAAGAAAACAACCAAAAGAAACTATATGGGTGTGCAAGGCTACTGACAAAGATGTTGGATTTGATTTGAAAAAGGCAAAGGAAACTTGTCTGGAGGCCAAAAATAGCTTTGCAAATTCAGGAGCTTCCACATCAAAAACTTAGAATGCACGAACATAAAAGCCTGAAGAGGTTATTGGTACACTGGAAACAAATCCTTTAGTGTTGACATCCTTCTTACACACCTGCATGAAGATCCTAAGGGATCAAAAAGTCATAGAGGGACTACAAGAGTTAATAGACAACTGTGTTGGCAAGGGTAAGCGACTGCCTGAACAACGTGTAGTGCATAAAGTAGACAATGGTAAGAAAAGCACCAGTCGAGATATGAGATTGACTGCACAAATCGGAGAATTTGAAATGGACTAGGTCATCCTAGATTTGGGATCTGATGGGAATGTTTTTCCTAAACAAGCCTAGGAAAGAATGGGAAAGTCAGCGCTACAGTGGTCCCCAATTCAACTGCGAATAGAAAACCAACAGAAGATTATTCATATGGGTCATTTACATGGAGTATCTGTAGATATTGAAGGGGCACAAGCTATAGCTAATTGTGAAGTAGTCGAAATAGTGGATGATAGTAATCCCTACCCAATGCTACTTGGAATTGATTGGGTGTTTGATATGAATGTGGTCATTAACCTTAAGAAGCATAGCATGACATTTGACAAGAAGGAACCAAGAGTCATTGTTCCATTGGATCAAGTCGAGGGTGCACGGTATACTAAACAAATCCAAGATTACTATGAGGAGGATGATATTGAGCATATCTATAAGCTTACTGCATGAAATGAGTATTGGATCAACCCTATGGAGGATAGGCCAATTACTTGGGAAATGGATAGCTCTTGCAACTCAGATTCAGATGAGGAGCTCAAGCATTGGCAGAATAGATTGCATGAAGTGTCAACGTTGTGATGTAACATGCTTACTAAATCACGCTGATGTATATCCATTGAGGTACGCAACTTACCACATTATTATAGCTTAGAAGATGTAAATTTGTTTCTTGATAAATTTGAAAGGGATGTACCAAAGGAGCATCGGTTCTAGGCATTATACATCACACTGAGAGCTACTGCTACTAGATGGTGGGGCACACATAAGAACAATTTTTTAGACTAGAAGGAGTACCGTCAGATGATGAAGCTATGGTTTGGATATGCCAATACCCGCATTACTGAAAAATATACAAGGAAGGATGATTTGCGCGAGCATCTGGCTCATTAGTCAAAAGAATGGGAAGAGGAACCACAGCCTGAATGGGTACACATATTCTGCCACACTTTGTATACTAATCCACTGAATTGGTATCCAAAAACAAAGTTGTGACACAGAATTGTGGAGGGGGAGGTTCTAAAGGAAATTTTTCTGTTAATGTTTAGTTTTGAGGATAGTTTCAAATCTATTGATGAAGCATTACAAGAAATCAAGGCTGCAATATTAAGAATGCCTGTATAACTTGTTACATGGGTACAACTAGGCTAGAGTACATAGTTTTTCCATGCTCTAGAGTTCTACAATGTTACCACAAAAGAAGGTGAGGAACACCCCATGAATATCAGTATACATGAGTCAGAGGGACAGAATGAAGTCGTCGTACCTAAGGTAGAGGTTCCCGACATCTCAAAACCATTTAAAACCAAACAAGTAAACATTGGGTTAGAAGCGTAGCCGAAGTTCGCAAATATCAGCAATTTCTAGGATGAGGACAGAGTTGACAAAGTCACAGAGTTATTACGTATATATCAGGACCTTTTTCAAACAAATTTCTCTGATTTGAAGGGGATAGTAGGTGATCTAGGTGTGATGAACATGAACTTGAAGCCACATGTGAAACTAGTAAAGCAGAACCCGTACCAGTTGAACCCTAAATACAAAGAGAAAATTCATGAAGAAATTGATAACATGCTTGCAGCAGGGATTATTGCGCTGATAGAAGAATCAAACTAGGTTATTCCTATGGTGGTTCAAGAGAAGAAGACAAAGGGAAAACTCCAAATCTACATAGGTCTAAGGAAGTTGAATGATGCTTGTGTACATGATCCATTCCCTACATCATTCAGAGATGAAATCTTGGAAAACATAGGAGGTCAAGTATCCTACTCTTTTACAGATGGGTTCTCAAGATATCACCAAATCAAGATCGCACCAAAAGATCGAAGTAAGACTACCTTCTCCATGGAATGGGGCTCCTTTCAATATACATTTAGGCCCTTTAGACTTAAGCATGTGTGGTGAAGTAAAATTATAAGTGCAAACACGAACGAATTCCTCTAGCCCGATGATGGGTCTAGCCACAACATATGCATTCTATGGAATATTTCCTTCGGCTATAATCATTCAAGAGGGCCTACCTCTTGGTCTACTTATCCTGCTTAATGATGTCCTTACTTGCTCGCTCTAGATATCTCTCCCTTCCTTCTTCAAGCACTTGAAACAAGTAAAGAACAACAGACAACAAACATGATAATAGACAAATTGAAATTCAACCTACTTAACAAGTCAAGAAACATTAAGCCATGAATATGTAATATTACAAAACATGTAGGAAATCGATTGATAGTTGCATATATTAATATCAAATAGAGATTACAACCATTCATCTTGATGTTGCATTCTTCCTCTGACAAGACAAGGTTCCCACACACTTCTGTTAGCATTCCATGATGGCCTCAAGCAACAATAGTTTTAAGGCTCTTCCCTTTAGGCTTCACTCCAAACCAAATCACACTTCTTCCTCACACAATTAGATAACTACAACTAGTAATAGCTTTCTATCTACTCCAAACCAAAATAGTATAATCACACTAATATCAACACTCTCACTAACTTGTGCTTGGGAAGAAGGGAAGTTTATATAGGAAAAATGGATGGGAGGTGGATCCTCTTCTCATGGGAGAAGGGCTTATCCCTTGAGGTGGTTTCATCATTATAGGGGAAAGGAGCCCAAACTGTCATCCTCAACCCCATCTGGCCAAACCATTTACCAAACTTCCGTTACGAAGCTTCTATAGCTAGAAGCTTCAGCTCTAATTTAAAAAACTTTCCATGGTGAAGTAAAATTATAAGTGCGGACACAAACAAATTTCTCTAGCCTGATAATGGGTCTAGCCATAACAGATACATTCTATGGAATATCTCCTTAGGTTAGAATCAATCAATAGGGCCTACCTCTTGGTCTGATTATCCTGCTTGATGATGTCCTCTCTTGCTCACTCCAACTATCTCTCGTTTCCTTCTTCAAGCACCTGAAACAAGTAAAGAAAAACATACAACAAACATGATAATAGACAAATTTCAATTCAAACTACTTAACAAGTCAAGAAACATGAAGCCATGAATATGTAATATTACAAAACATGTAGGAAATCAATCGATGGTTGCATATATTAATATCAAATAGAGATTACAACCATTCGTCTTGACATTGCAGTCTTCCTCTAACAAGAAAAGGTTCCCACACACTTCTATTAGCATTCCATGATGGCCTCAAGCAATAATAGTTTTAAGGCTCTTCCCTTTAGGCTTCACTCCAAACCAAATCACACTTCTCCCTCACACAACTAGATAGCTACAAATAGTAATAGCTTGTTGTCTACTCCAAACCAAAATAGTATAAGCACACTAATATCAACACTCTCACTAGCTTGTGCTTGGGAAGAAGGGAGGTTTATATAGGAAAAATGGATAGGAGGTGGATCCTCTTCTCATGGGAGAAGGGCTTATCCCTTGAGATGGTTCCATCATTATAGGGGAAAGGAGCCCAAACTGTCATCCTCGACCCCATCTGACCAAACCATCTACCAAACTTTCGTTACAAAGCTACTAGAGCTAGAATCTTCGGCTCTAATTTAAAAAACTTTCCATAACAGGATCGACACAACTGGAACATAGGTCAGTCGCTCTAGTCGGCATGAGGTGTAGTGCTAATCTCTGCACAATGGCATGGGGGAGATAAAGGCCTTCACCGTCGGTCTTGTAAACTGGGCAAAACAGAAGTTTCAGGGGAAATGGTGCAAAAGGGAATTTATTTGCTCATGAAGAGGGACACGATGGGAGTTCCTTCATGAAGGCAAAGCATGCAAGGTTCAATGTGGAGGTCCTCTAGGATCAAGGAAAAGGGAGTACATGGTCAGTGACAAAATGCTGTGTAAAAGCGTGCCCCTGCAATCTTTTCTAGGGTGGTAATCGCGGCCTTTAAAGAATTTATTCATAAGTTTTTGGAGGTTTACTTTTATGATTGGATGGTTCTTGGGTTAGTGATAAAGAACATTGCAAGTATTTGTCTAATGTTGGATACTTGTAGGAAGTATCAGATATCCTTTAATCTGAAGAAGTGCATATTTTTTGTACTATATGGGATACTTTTGGGCCACGTTGTTTGTAAGAAGGGTTTGATGGTGGAACCTACCAAATTTATAGTAATTATCAATTTGGAGCCTCCTAGGAATGTAAAACAGTTGTGTGCAACATTAGGCCATACAAGATACTATAGGAAGTTCATCAAGCTATATGCCCAAATGACTATGCCAATGGAAAAATTATTGAAGAAGGATGCAACGTTTTGCTGGGATGATGATTTCTAGAAAAGCTTAGATGTGTTGAAGGAAAATATGGTTACAACCCCTATTCGAATATTCCCTGATTGGAAGAATGAATTCCATGTACATGTAGATGCATCTTGCATAACATTAGGAGCAGTTTTAACCCAACCGGTCGTAGGCGACATTGACCATCTGATTGCATTTGTGAGAAGGAATTTGTCTAACGCAGAGAATAATTATTTGACCACAAAGCGCGAAGGATTGGCGATGGTATATGTGTTCCAAAAGTTTAGACATTATTTATTGGGTGCACACTTTAAAATGTACGCAAACCATTCCGCTTTGAAGTACTTGGTCAACAAGCTTACGTTGGGGGGGTGGAATTTGTAGGTGGTTACTGCCATTTCAGGAGTATGATTTTAAGGTAGTTGTAAAGCCAAGGAGATTTAATGTTAGACCAGATCACCTTTCGCAGATTGAGAATGGAGACGATCCTACAAGTCATGATGAAGGATTTCTTGATGCACAGCTCTTTCCTATGCGTGTTGTAGATGAACATTTTGCAGACATAATCCAATTCTTATCTAGGGGTACAGCTCCTAAAGGGTATACGACGTAGTAGAAGAAAAAATTGGTGGTCAGGGCTGCGAATTTCTCTATCATTGGAGGGCACTTATATAAAATGGGATCAGATGAAGTTCTGCATAGGTATGTACCAGATTATGAATGAAAAAGTATTCTCACTGAAGTGCATGGAGGAGTTTCTGGAGGAAATTATGTGGGAAGAGCCACATCGTAGAATATCCTATGAGCTAGGCTATGGTGGCCAACTATGCACAATGATTCTATGGCATATTGTAGAGCATGCGATGTCTGTTAGAGGACCGAGAAGCTGTCGCCAAGGGATGAATTTCCTCTGAACCTGCAAGTTTCGTTATAGGCATTTAACAAATGGGAAATATATTTTGTAGGCCCTATTAACCCACGAGGGAAGGAGATGGGAGCATGATACATCATCACGATGACAAAATACTTGACCAGGTGGGTTGAGGCGTAGCTCGTGAAGGATGGCAGCACGGCTACAACTGCACAGTTTATATTTGAATACATTTTGTTTAGATTTGGTTGCCCTAATATTTTGATGAGCGATAGGGGTTCGCATTTATTGAATGAAACAATTGTTTCTTTTCTTAAAGAATTCCAAATGTATCAACAGAAAATCATGTCGTATCATCCTCAAGAAAACGGCACAATTGAAGCCTTTAATAAAATCTTGGAGAATGCTTTGACGAAGATCTATAATGTAAATAGGAATGATTGGGATGTGTGCATACCAGCTATTCCTTGGGTATACAAAACTACCTATAATAACTTGAATAGACAGACAACATTTCGGTTGGTTTATGGATAAGAAGAAGTGATGCCAATGGAGTACATCGTGCCCAGTTTGACGATTTCTGCAGTAATGGAGATAACAGATGGGGATATAATGGAAGAATGCCTCGTGCAGATACTTGAGTTAGAACAAGATCACTTCTTGGCAGGCTTTCAGCAGAAGGCTCGAGAAAAGGCATGGCATGATCACCACATTAAGCAACGCAACTTTAAAAAGGGATATTTAGTACTATTGTATGATATCAAGTTTACAAATTTTCCACGAAAGTTTCAGATACATTGGCTAGGACCACACATCGTCAAGGAGATTACAGATGGAGGTGCAGTTCAACTCGTGAAGCTGAACGAGGAGGTATTTCCAAGAAGAATCCATGGGAGTTGGTTGAAGTTCTACAAGGCTAATCCCAACCCTGCGTGATGACTATATGGATGCAAAATAATCTTAGTACTTCAGGCAGTTGCAAGGAAGTGCAGGAATATAAACTATGTTTCCAGAAGGACAATTTGGCGAAGTGAATGGGCCACGGGAATATTAGGGGAAAGGTGTAGATGGGAGTTGCGATAAAGGACTTGCGCTAGCATGGTGGGTTTCACACAACCTAGCCAGAAAGTAACCGTTGGAAACAATATAGATGATGGAATGGCTATGTTTCCATTAAAGGGAGTGGAGGGGGAGAATTTAAGGAGAATATCTTTGGAAATATGCCGCCAAAAGAGCATTAATGATGGAGATCTAGAGGGAACTAATGGATTTAAATTCAAAATGGGCTATAAATGCAACATCTTGATCTGCATTCGAACACTTTGCTTCCAAAGAAATTTCCTTGAGATTTTTTTCCTTAGTTTGTGCCGAGATGATTATTGCATGTCCGGATAGGATTTCAAAGAGATACAAAAGAAGTTTTCGCAACACAAATTTCAGTTTGAGGAGGGTTTACCTGAGTGGCAGAAGGAAACATTCTGGGAGAAAATGACAACACAACCAACCCGTACCACAGCACCTAGGTCATCGAGGACTAAACCCATTGCCTCTACAGCAGGAGAGAAGAACCAAAAGAAGCCATGGCAAGTGTGGATGTCACAATCACCACGCAAAAATCCAAAAGAGGTTAGACAGAAGGGTTGGATGGATAAAACCAAGCAACTGACGGAACCCCTAGACTTGGATGAGGGAGAATTAAATATAGGGGTTGAAGATATTGACTCAGAGGAAGCAGTTTCGATTACTTGGCAACCACCTTATGTACCCCCTAGAAAACCCACCTCCAAAGTGACTAAGGACCCAAACTTGATGAAATTTCAGGTCTTCACACCATTACTACCGGAGGATGTACCTATTGAGGGAAATTTATTGGTCCGGGTACCATTTTTGAAGGTGGAGGATAGGTACCTAGGTGACCATGTGAAGTTCCCCTTGTTGGAACCCAACAAATATTTTAAATTAGTCTACCATGAGGAGGCAGGAGTTACACGGCTTGAGCCAATGAAGTGGGAGGACATAATTGAGCGCGTGGGATTGCTTAACATGTTGTGGGTACCATACTTTAGCCACAGCATTATTAATACTATCTGTGTGCATCAACTATTGCTGCTGGTTCATGATGGGTGCCTCTGGTTAGGAGGGCCCATTCCCATTGTCGACATGTCATTCCACCAAATCACCTTGTTGCCTTATCAGGGCGCGAACCCCGCAGATGCTTTTGTGGGGAAATCACAAGAGAAGAAGCAAGAAAACCAGATGAAGAGCTACTCGGGTTGGTGAAGAAGTCGTGCGACTATGCCATTAGCTCCATATTGGATGGAACTATGCATTTTGTTGCCAAATTTTGGTTGGAAAAACAATGAGGAAGTGTCAGGGCGATGAAGTGCTGGCACCAATAGTATCTTTGGCTGCGCAATGCACCAAAGGGATCCAATACAATTGGTCCAAGTATCTTTGTCACTAGTTCTTGGAGGATTCTCGTGAAGCCCGTGAGGATGGAAAGGCATTCCACTATGCATGGTTACTTCTGTTGATTGCGCTGGTGGCATGGAGGATGCCTGAGGAGAGTGAGTTCCCAATACGCGATCCATACCTATGCAAGGCTGCTAAATTCACCTCGATGTGGGCCATCAAGAATCCTAGTCACATCATGGAAACAAATATCTTATGGGTCTTGTTAGAGTCGTAATTGTAGATGGTGATCAACCAACGGCTGCATTTATCACCTAGATTACATGTGAAGTATACTAATATTGCATATTTTAAGGCAGATTTTCACAATCTATCCATATGCGCTAATCCAGGTGGATATTGGTGGCCACCTGCCTATTCCACTTGGACCCCCAACACTATCCCTTTCATTTTTTTGGTTTCCTTAATTGTAGCATAATTTACTATTTTTGGCAAGTTTTCAGGTCTTGAACTTCCGAAGCCATTTTGAGGCTCTAAACAACATTTTTAGGGGAAACGAAGATATCGAAAACATCCTACTTCAGCTTTATATTTTTTTCCCCTTCTCTCTGATGTCTTTGAAACGAGTTATTATGATAGCCAAATACAGATCATATGCCAAAGTTATGACCCTGGGAAGTCGATGTACCAATTTACCCAAACGGGGCCCACAGTTTTGGCGCTTCATCTCCTAGGCTTAGGTTTTCGGATGTTTAGGGTTTCCAAGTGTTTCTTAATAATAAATAGGCCTTTGAGCCTCATTGTAACACAATTCAAAGGCATGTAGCTGCAACATCTCTCCTTAGAGACAAGCTAACATCACCCGAGCTACCTTATTTCCATTCTGTTTGTAAGCATAGTTCAGTATTTTTCCATTAATCAAATGAAGTGTTTTTCTGCCGCATCTCTATGTTTATGGTTATATCTATAATTTGTTGCATTCCTGTTTAAATTCAGATCAGTGGTATCAGAGCAGTCTTCTCTTTCTTTGTTTTTGTATGCATGTCCCCAATGAGGTCAGGGTATAAGGAATTAGGGCTCGATCTGGTTGAAGCATTGTAGGATCAGCCTCACAAAACCTTATGACTTCCCATGGGGGAAGAAAAGAAAGATGAGAGGATGGGAGATCCTTTCAAAAAAAAATTCAAAGAAGCTCACGAGCAACAAAGGGACCCGATGATGGATAACTTTGCCAAGGTCCTTCGACGGCTACCCACAAGCGATGCATCTTCATCTAGCAGCCACTCTGGAAGTGCCACTCCTTTTAAAGTACAAATTAACTTCGATATTCCCAGATTCAAAGGCCTGATAAATGCAGATGTCATAGATAAATGGTTAAATCTATTGGAAGGACATTTTTCAATTCATGACTTTTCCAATCAGGAAAATATTACGTTTTCACTTCTTAAAGCCCCCCCACACGTCAAGGACTAGTGGGAAACCTACTGTGAACAAAAGGACGAGAGTGAACCCTCACTGTTTTCAGTTGCACCCACATGGAATTCTTTCTCAGACACCATCAAGGAATAGTATTACCCTATCAGGAGCTATGAAGATAAATACATAAAATGGACCACGCTACAACAAGGAAGGGACCAAGATGTGCCAAAGTTCACAAATGTTGAAAAGTGTGCAACAAGAAATGCTAAAAATAGAAAATGCTAAAAATAGCACTACTATAAATAGCCTAGCTATAAATAGTAGTTCAGCCATTAGTGATCTTAGCAACAATGGGTGAAAAGTGAAAGTGCTAAAAATAGCTTTTCTAAAAATAGTATTTCGGGATCCCTTCTTATTTTAGTCAGTCCTTGGACAAAACATAGGAAGTAAAATTCAAATTTGATATCAACAATAGTTTGAAAATTAATTAATTAATTCATCTTCAGTTAATTAGTTAAGGAAAATCAAACTTGAAGTCTATGTGAGGACATGCAACAGGTTCTCCTTTGATTGAGGAATTTAACCTTTAGTTAAGGAGATAAGGATGAGTTGTACTATTGAGTTGTAATCAGTTGACTTAGTTTAACTGAGTCAATTCTAGTTAGATTAATCTAACAATTTGCTAAATTAATGAGAGTTCAGTTAGTTAATGCTTGCATGCATGTAACTATTGTATTTCAAATAACTGAGTATTCACTCATGGATAACTCATGCATGTCAGTTCAGTCAGAGACCTAGTTGAGATCCGATGGAGTGACAGTGTACTATCAGTTGCTAGGATATTCCTTGGTGAATATTCCTTACATGGAGAAGGAATATTATTCCTTGAGGATTGCGCAGTTGGACTTGAGGTTACAGTGAGTGTGATGAGGCCAATTCACACATGTGATATCATTGGACCCCAAGCAAAACTGCACAAGGAAATAGGAGGCTTGGAGGGCTTGGGGTGTTGGCATTATGATGCATGTGTTGTACTTGATGGAAACCCACTCATAGAAGAACTACAGAAGAGATATCAGATGGGCCATAATTCATCAGGAAAAACAAGCCATAAGCAAAGAGGAGGAGATGGAGCAAGAGGAGCCAAGACGAGACAAGAGGAGCCATATATATGTATATGTCACATATATATGCCAAAGAAGAGGAGCATACACAACTGTCGGGAGCCTATCGGAGTAAGAAAGGCACTCTCATATGCAAGGAGGTCTTTGGAAGACACTACTAAGCCAGAAGAGCATATCGGGAGCTTATCGGGAGCCGTTGGGAGCCATCGGGAGCAACAGATAGAGTTATCGGGAGCGCAGACAGAGTCATCGGGAGCCATCGGGAGAACAGAAGTAGTTATCGGGAGCCATTGAGCCATTGGGAGCTTATCGGAGCAATAGAGGCACATTCTCATATATAAAGAGCTTATCGGGAGGAATCGGGCGTATAAAACCCTTGGATGCATGCTTAATCGTTATCGGGAGTCATCAGGCCATATATGAATGCTTTAACTCTATTGGGAGTTGTTTGGGTGATTAAAACTCATATATGCATACATTAACACTATTGGGAGTTGTTCGAGCAATTAAAACCCATATATGCATGTATTAACACTATCGGGAGTTGTTGGGTGCCCAAATCCCATATATATGCATTTTACAATAATCAAAGGCTTTTCCCCCTTTTGGCGGATAAACACAGTTATATGTATTAATATATATATTTCGGCATATATGCGCGTCGGGGGTTCGGCTATGTGACACCACTAAAACCTCCAATTGCAATGGACCCGATGGTGGCATTAAATTGGTGTATAATAATATCGCGTCCGGCATATATCGCAGTGCTGCCTCACCCGAATGCCAATTGCGATAAGAGGAGGCAGACCCGATGGAGGTATTAAAGGTAGTCTATAATAATATCGCATCCGTGGAAATCGCTCATATATAAAGGCTTTCCACATCCAATCACCGACAGCGATGAAAGCATGCGGACCCGATACATTTATAAAGCAACGTTAATTGCCGTATCGCATCCGATCCATCGGATCGGCCATCGGCAATAGAAGATGTTATATGCATGCGCCGATAGCGATAAGGAGCGGACCCGACATATATATAAAGCATGGTTAATGGCCATGTTGCATCCGATCCATCGGATCGGCCGTTGGCAATAGGCTATGATATGGGCATGCGCTGATAGCGATAAGGAGCGAACCCAATATATTATTGTTATGGGTGCATTAAGTTTAAAGTCCGCCTTTTGTTGTTTGGACCTTTTTCATCGTTTTTCCACTATTTTTATCACTTAAGTCATTCCTTAAGAGATCGGTCAAAGCAAGCGAGCCCCAGGTTTTCAGATCCTCTGGTTTTGACTCATGGTTTTATCAAAAGCGTGACTATATAAGAAGAAAAGAGACCTTTTGACAAAGCATCGAAAAAGGATTGAAGATCTTAAGGAAGTATAGATCGAAATTCTTGAGTGGAGTGATTGCAGAATCTAAATCGAGGAGAAAGCGCGCAGATTAGAGATCAGAGCGAAGGATCGCAGGATTGAAATGGGCAACCCATAGCAGTAAGTGCAGATACTCTCCGAGAAGGAAACTGTGCAGCCGCAGACACGCATAAGACAGAAGTCTCTTCGGGTGTGGATGATCGCTGTTCAATAGGTGCGGAGATCTGCATGCTAGTGAAGGAGAAAGCGCGATGATACTCAAGTAGATTAAGGAAAAGGCACGGAGGTTCGCAGGCCAGAGATGGGTGCAAAGCGAAAGTTCGCAGGCCACCCACAGCTGTAGGTGTGGATGCTTGCCAAGAAGAAGTTTGTGCAGCTGCGGACACTTGCAGCATTCTAAGAAGTGATTGATTTGGTAATGTTCGTAATGGCTTATCCTTATATGATCTGATGGACTAGATCTGATTGCTGACATACATACTATCCTTTTAAAGTGTATTGACCTGGTGATTGGGTGATTCAAAAGATTGATTGATTATGTGCTTCAATGATATTAAAGGGTCCAGTATGAAAATTGGATGAAACGTGGCCTTTCAGATTATGTATTGTGCTTCAGGTGTATCCAGTCTGAAAATGTATGAAACGTGGTGCCCGGAGGAAAGAAGATTGTAGGCTAGCGCCTACGTACTAGTATCTTAACTTGTACAAGAGCATTGTAGCAGGTAGCAGCCTGTGTACTAGTAAATGGATCGAATAGTACAAGATCTATGGGAGTTCTAGCTCTCTGCAGGTAGAAGCCTGCGTACTGGTATATGATTGCACCAGTACAAAAATATTGTAAAAGGATTTTCTTATTAAGAAGAAGATTGAGATGACTTGCAGCAAGTGGTTTTCTCCCGCATTGGGTTTCCACCTTATATGATGATGTTCATGTGTATGGTTTGTGTGTGATGATCTGTTCTATTTTACTGCACCTGTTTTCTGTTAATATGGTTGACAATGTTCTAATGCACTCATTGAAGATCAATTAACTGAATCATAAGTTTATTGAATTTACTTGGGTATTCTTAACTGAAGCAACATATATGAATCATAGTTTGGAAATGAAAAAGTTTTATTGAGTTAATAATACTGATTCACCCCACCCTCTCAGTATTATTTCCAACAATTGGTATGAGAGTAGGTCCTTTGGTAGAGGCTTGATCGCTTAAAGGAGATCCGTGGAACAATGGGAAAGAAGCTTAAGAAGAAAGCACATAAGCAGAAGAAGACATCTCAGAAGAACTATGACAGTGGGAGAACTGATTGGGGATTAGGTGTAAGAAGCTCTTCAGATTTAGAATTAGATTCAGAATCATTTCAGAATGAAGATGAACTATCAGGTATGAATTTTCTATTCTCTAATGTTCCAGCTATCTATCCATTTGGAAAAGATGAAAGTGATAGCGAAACAACTGAATTTGCTCTTATGGGTGAACAAGAAAGATATCAAATAGAGGCAGAATTTAAAAGGCTTTCAGATAAAATCAGAGATCAACAAGATCTATTGAACAAAAGGGAATGTGACTTCAAAGAGGAAGCTACCAAACTAAAGGCCCAGTTAGAGGAAGGAAACAAGGTAAGAAAGTTATTCAAGGACAAATATCAAAAGTTGCAGGATGAAGTAACCTTTCTAAGAGATGAAGTCAATGAAAGAAGCACAACCATCAAGAAACTCAGAAAAAGAACCAGTTATTATGAAAGTCTTGAAGCTACGAACCTCTCGTTAAAGGAAGATCTTGAAGAGTCAAAGAAGCAGAATACAGATTTACTCCAAGCTATTGAAAAACAGGAAAACGAAGTCATCAGCTTAAAATCTCAGTTAGAATGTGCCATCCGAATTCGTCAAATGCAGCAGGATCTGAATGAAGAACAAGAAAAGGAGATACTCAATCTAAGACAACAAATGGAAGAAGGAAGAAAATCTGAAGAAATCTTCAAGAAGCAATATCTGGAAAAGGAGGAACAACTTCAGGATGAGGTAAATATCTTGAAAGGCAAATTAGAAGATAAGGATAAGCTTTTACGATTTCAAGATAGTACTAAGGTCTTGGATGATATTCTTAATAATCAAAGGTCTCCTGCTATCAAGACTGGTCTTGGTTTTCATGAATCTATTAAAGGTGAATCTAGTTCACAAGGAGAAGCAAGGAACTCTAAAGAGAAATCTAAAATGATCAACAAGGAAATGAGAAATCAACCCCATCAACAATCAAGGAAAGAGATTCTTCAAAGAAAATCTTTTACTCCTAACTATGGAAGCAATAGTCGGCCGTTTACTCAGATGAATAATATCGAATGTTATAAATGTCATAATCTTGGACATGTTGCAGCTAGATGCAGAAGAAGAATGGGTCAAGATCATCACACAGAAAGATCATCACATTACAGGTACTTTAATGGATATTGCTTTGCTTGCAATATGTTTGGTCACAGAGCTGTTGATTGTTATAGAAGAAATATGAGACATGTAAGATGTTACACATGTAACAAGCTTGGACATACAGCTAAGAAATGCAGGAACAAAGTATGGGCACCACACCAAAAGGAGAAAACGTCATCATCACGCTTGAAGATATGGAAGAAAAAGGAAGTACAGTCAGAGAGATGTGGCACAGATATAACAGACTCAGGGGGAGCTGAAAGTGTAAAACTTCAGTATCCTAAATCTCATATGCAAGTTTGATAAAGGGAATTCGTGTATATACGTGAATTAGTTGCTGCACAGTCGCGTATATGATTGTTTGAGGAAAGGCAGTAGGGACAGGTTCAAGAAAAGGATCAGTTATGATTCATTTTTTTTGCTCTGGTTGTTAATGGTTGCATTCTGCTGATGATGTGTGGAAATAATTCGATGGTTAGAAGTGTTTTGTTTCTATCTTGATAATGATGATGTCTTGATACTTCTTGCTGATATGAATGATCAGATCAGACAGTAATCAAGATTGCACAGGTTTAGGGGGAGCATATGCCTTTAATATTGCATTGTTGGCATTATGGTTAATAGTCCTTGGTGATAATTCTTGGGGTTACATAGTTGATGATTCAGATCATATTAGTGGATTGACTCTTAGATGGTGCATATATGATGCTTACATGGCGATCTTCATAAGGATAAGGAGAAGTACAAAGCCTGAAAACACATCTTCATTACTTGATGATGAGTCACTCATATGTTGCTGTCATCATATGCATAAAGATCATATATTAAAGTCATGATGCAGGAGTCCTATTGTTCTTGGCACATATATGGATGAGGATTGTTGGCTGGATACATGGATGATTATTCAAAGCTGCATTGTTGAAGACATGATGATGATGAGTTCTTACCTATATGATAATAGGTTGTTTCGTACATATGTTGATTGATGCAGATATCTCCAATTGATGATACTTGGTTCATGTAGATCTGGATGGCTATGGTGTTTCTCACATAGAATGAGAAATTCTGTTGATGCGGACATACCTTGATGATTCATGTACAAATACAAGTTGCTGGTCTAGTTACTGTTGACAGATGCTATCATACAGTGTCGTTGCTGATGTTTATCATGATCTTATTTAGGTGTTTGGTCTATGTTATAAATGTCATGTATATCATTCGATGTAAAGGTCATATCAAGACTCATGATGTAATAGTGTGTCTCTATCTATTGTAGTCATTTGATGAGATCCCTTCAGGTCATGTAACGGCCTATGTTGGTTTCCCCACTATGCCTGGGATGAATGATGTTATTCTCTTATATTATCATATGTAAACCTTTGATATATCACCATAGTGATGGGAGATAGATGTATGTATGAATCCTTGGTGATAGAAAGGTCATGTAGAACATCTTTTTGGAGACCTTGCTTACAGTCAGAGGGAGCATGAACAAGCATATTCAGCAGAGCAGAGATTTCAGCATGTTCTCAGAAAGAGCATGGTCAGATTGGTACACCATGGCACATACAAAGGGGGAGCTCATTCAGAGACTTCAGCAGATACCCAGGGGGAGTATGGAAAGCCGAATGTATATCAAGGAAAAAGTATGTCTTGATCTGCCCTTTGCCCTTGATTTCAAAGGGAGAGAGTGATTTTGGTGTTGTTGCAATCAAGTCCAAAGGGGGAGATTGTTGGCATTATGATGCATGTGTTGTACTTGATGGCAACCCACTCATAGAAGAACTACAGAAGAGATATCAGATGGGCCATAATTCATCAAGAAAGCCAAGCCATAAGCAAAGAGGAGCAGATGGAGCAAGAGGAGACAAGAGGAGTCATATATATGTATATGTCACATATATATGCCAAAGAAGAGGAGCATACACAGCGATCGGGAGCCTATTGGAGTAAGAAAGGCACTCTCATATGCAAGGAGGTCTTTGGAAGACACTACCAAGCTAGAAGAGCATATCGAGAGCTTATCGAGAGCCATCAAGAGTCATCGGGAGCAACAGACACAGTTATCGGGAGCACAGACAGAGTCATCGGGAGCAAGCTGGATCTGTTCTTCAACTTGTCCTGACGATGAACCACACTGGTTGGTTCAAAACGCATTGACAAATGATATTCCTTGTGATTTTCGCCGAAGAATTCTTTCTAAACAGAAGCAGTTATCGGGAGCCATTGAGCCATTGGGAGCTTATCGGAGCAATAGAGGCACATTCTCATATATAAAGAGCTTATCGGGAGGAATCGGGCGTATAAAACCCTTAGATGCATGCTTAATCGTTATCGGGAGTCATCAGGCCATATATGCATGCTTTAACTCTATCGGGAGTTGTTTGGGCGATTAAAACTCATATATGCATACATTAACACTATTGGGAGTTTTTCGGGCAATTAAAACCCATATATGCATGTATTAACACTATCGGGAGTTGTTGGGCGCCCAAATCCCATATATATGCATTTTACAATAATCAAAGGCTTTTCCCCCTTTTGGCGGATAAACACAGTTATATGTGTTAATATATATATTTTGGCATATATGCGCGTCGGGGCTTCGGCTATGTGACACCGCTAAAACCTCCGATTGCAATGGACCCGATGGTGGCATTAAATTGGTGTATAATAATATCACGTCCGGCATATATCGCAGTGCTGCCTCACCCGAATGCCGATTGCGATAAGAGGAGGCGGACCCGATGGAGGTATTAAAGGCAGTCTATAATAATATCACATCCGCGACAATCGCTCATATATAAAGGCTTCCCACATCCAATCGCCGACAGCGATGAAAGCATGCGGACCCGATACATTTATAAAGCAAGGTTAATTGCCGTATCGCATCCGATCCATCGGATCGGCCATCGGCAATAGACGATGTTATATGCATGCACCGATAGCGATAAGGAGCGGACCCAACATATATATAAAGCATGGTTAATGGCCATGTCACATCCGATCCATCGGATCGGCCGTCGGCAATAGGCTATGATATGGGCATGCACCGACAGCGATAAGGAGCGGACCCGACATATATATAAAGCATGGTTAATGGCCATGTCGCATCCGATCCATCGGATCGGCCGTCGGCAATAGGCTATGATATGGGCATGCGCCGACAGCGATAAGGAGCGGACCCGATATATTATTGTTATGGGTGCATTAAGTTTAAAGTCCGCCTTTTGTTGTTTGGACCTTTTTCATCGTTTTTCCGCTATTTTTATCACTTAAGTCATTCCTTAAGAGATCGGTCAAAGCAAGCGAGCCCCAGGTTTTCGGATCCTCTGGTTTCGACTCATGGTTTTATCAAAAGCGTGACTATATAAGAAGAAAAGAGATCCTTTGGCAAAGCATCGAAAAAGGATTGAAGATCTTAAGGAAGTATAGATCGGAATTCTTGAGTGGAGTGATTGCAGAATCTAAATCGAGGAGAAAGCGCGCAGATTAGAGATCAGAGCGAAGGATCGCAGGCTTGAAATGGGCAACCCATAGCAGTAAGTGCAGATACTCTCCGAGAAGGAAACTGTGCAGCTGCAGACATGCATAAGACAGAAGTCTCTTCGGGTGTGGATAATCGTTGTTCAATAGGTGCGGAGATCTGCAAGCTAGTGAAGGAGAAAGCGCGATGATACTCAAGTAGATTAAGGAAAAGGCACGGAGGTTCGCAGGCCAGAGATGGGTGCAGAGAGAAAGTTTGCAGGCCACCCACAGCCGTAGGTGTGGATGCTTGCCAAGAAGAAGTTTGTGCAGCTGCAGACACTTGCAGCATTCTAAGAAGTGATTGATTTGGTTATGTTCATAATGGCTTATCCTTATATGATCTGATGGACTAGATCTGATTGCTGACATACATACTATCCTTGTAAAGTGTATTGATCTGGTGATTGGGTGATTCAAAAGATTGATTGATTATGTGCTTCAATGATATTAAAGGGTCCAGTATGAAAATTGGATGAAACGTGGCCTTTCAGATTATGTATTGTGCTTCAGGTGTATCCAGTCTGAAAATGTATGAAACGTGGTACCCGGAGGAAAGAAGATTGTAGGCTGGCGCCTACGTACTAGTATCTTAGCTAGTACAAGAGCATTGTAGCAGGTAGCAGCCTGCGTACTAGTAAATGGATCGGCTAGTACAAGATCTATGGGAGTTCTAGCTCTCTGCAGGTAGAAGCCTGCGTACTAGTATAAGACTGCACTAGTACAGAAATATTGTAAAAGGATTTTCTTATTAAGAAGAAGATTGAGATGACTTGCAGCAGGTGGTTTTCTCCCGCATTGGGTTTCCACCTTATATGATGGTGTTCATGTGTATGGTTTGTGTGTGATGATCTGTTCTATTTTACTGCACCTGTTTTCTGTTAATATGGTTGACAATGTTCTAATGCACTCATTGAAGATCAATTAACTGAATCATAAGTTTATTGAATTTACTTGGGTATTCTTAACTGAAGCAGCATATATGAATCAAAGTTTGGAAATGAAAAAGTTTTATTGAGTTAATAATACTGATTCACCCCCCCCTCTTAGTATTATTTCCAACATGGGGAAGATATATTCTATGTTTATTGAGTTTGTGAGCTGTATTGTTTGATTATAGAGAGAGCAGGATAGCTTGAGAGCTGATTCTTTTTGTAACTTGAACAAGATTTCCACTTGTATGATAATACAAAGTTGGGGTTTTAGGCTGGTGCTTTCCCCAGTGATATATCTTCTGTGTTATGGTTGATTACTTCTTATTCTCAGTTATATCTGTTCATGCTTAATGATGCTCATATCTATTTAGGCTTCCACAAAGTTTATGGTAGAAGTAGATCTAGTATTATGCTTTAGGACATTTCATATATCAGGAGATCTACAGTGAAATTTCAACATGGTATCAGAGAAAAGATGATCAAGGAAGAACAGTGTACAAGTAGGATAAGTACAAAGTTTGATTTCTAAATATTGAATTGAGTTCTTATCACATCTATTTCACCGATGGCATTCAGTGGTTTAAGACTCAAATATGCCCCTGATGGCAGTTCAAATTATATAGCATGGAAGGATCGCATGGAGGCAGTATTGGAAGATAACGGTCTCAAGGACTTCATTGATCAAGAAGTCCAAAAGCTGACTGATGTTACTCAACTGGCAGAATGGAAAAAGTGTGTGACTAGAGCAAGGAGAATCCTCCTGGAGGGAGTTCGAGATCACATTGTCTTGAGCCTCCATGGGAGGGAGACTCCGTTTTCGATGTGGAAAACATTTAAAGATCTTTATCAGAATAGCAGCGATCAGAGGGAGCTAGCACTGAAGGACAAAGTTCGAAAGATCAAGTGCGAGAAAGGTGACACAATCTCTACATTCCTGAACAAGCTCACCACCTGCAGGGATGAGCTTGCCAGTGTAGGGGTTGTGACTACTGATGACAACATGGTGAGTCTAGCACTCCTCGATCTTCCAAAGAGCTCGCATAGCTACTAGGACTTGGTTAATGGAAGAGAGAAACTACCAGGTTGGGAACAACTTTGGTCAGACCTAATGCAGGAGGAGATAAGGCGGAGCACCAGGGATAGATCTTCATCAAAACAAGATGATGAAGAAAATCTAGCTTTAGCGAGTAAAGCTAAGAAAGGGAAAGGGAAGGCGTCCCAATCCAAATCTTCTCACGGTGGGAAGAAGGTTGACAAGTCAAAGGTGCGATTCTTTCACTGTCATCAAGTGGGCCATTATGCTATGAATTTTCCACATAAGAAATCCAAGAAGGGTTCCTCAAAGGGATCTAATGGTGATGCACTAGCTTCACAATTTGAGCTGGATTTCTCGCTTATCGCATGCATGGCTTCATCCATGGTGGGATGTGTTTGGTACCTAAATAGTGGAGCTCCTTTCCACATGTCGGGGGACAAGAATCTTTTCAGTACATTGGAGGAGAAGGATCTCCAGATGCGGATCAAGATGGGCGATGATGGAAAGTACTGTGTCTCAGGTGAAGGTACAGTTGTGTTTCAGAGGGATCATGATGCTCCTCTCACCCTATTTGCTATTAAGTATGTACCAAGTTTGAAAAAGAATCTTGTGTCTGTTGCTATGCTAGAAGATAAAGGCTATGATGTAGTCTTTAGTAAAGGAAAAGTTTTCCTGAGGCATATCGGCACTGGACAAACCAGGCGAATAGGGATTCGAGTAAAGAATCTCTACAAGCTGGAGGTAGATGACTGTGCTGCACTAAGTTCCAAAGCAGAGGTGGTGCAAAGCCAAGATGTTGGCAAAATATGGCATAGAAGACTATGCCACTTGCATCACGGGGCCTTGGAGATCATGCAGCAAAGTCTACTGGCTTACCCAAGGGAAAACTGGAGCAAATAGATACATGCAAAGGTTGTGCCCTGGGTAAGTATGAAAAAGCTTCCTTTCAAGATCGGGATAGTAGAGCTGGAGAAATCCTGGAGTGAGTTCACTCAGATGTATGTGGACCATTCTCTGCAACCTCCACCACTAAACAAAGGTACTATGTTATTTTCATTGATGATTTTTCTCGTAGATGTTGGATCTACTTTATGCAAAAGAAGGATCAGACCTTCTTAAGGTTTTGTGAGTTTAAAGCCTCGGCAGAGAATGAATCTGGGAAGAAAATAAAAGTCTTGAGTAGTGACAATGGTGGAGAGTATATTCCCTAGCAGTTTAAAGATCTCTGTGCAGCAGAAGGAATTAAAAGGGAACTGATGGCACCCCATAACCCACAACAGAATGGGGTGGCCGAAAGGAAGAACAGATCTATTGTGGGAGCAGCTCGAGCGATGTTGCATGACCAAGGCCTACCACTTCATCTATGGGTTGAGGCATGCAATACAACAGTGTACCTTCAGAACAGAAGTCCTCATCATATCTTGGGGATGAAGACACCTATGGAGGCTTTTTCGGGGAAGCGACCAGATGTGAGTCACTTCTGCATCTTTGGATCACTAGTTTTCTATCATGTGACCAAAGATGCTTGGAAGAAGCTAGACACAATAGCTATGTTGGGGATACTTGTGGGGTACATAGATACACCCCACAACTATCGTGTGTTTTTGCCTGCCAGTCAGAGGACCATAGTGCACAGGGATCTGAAGTTCGACGAGCAGAGAGCCATGCGAGTGTCACTTGAGAGGGAGCTCAAGTTGCATGGTGATGAGGAACTTTTAGTTCCAAAGGAGGAGGAGCCTCCTGATGATGTGGATCAGCCACATGCAGAGGATACAGTAGTGGAGACCACCACTCCTGGAGAGTCTTCTAGAGACGGGCGGAAACGCTCGGAGGAAGTTGACAGATTGATGCAAATGCAAGAGAGAATGTGGGGCAGCCATCCTCTTAGCGCAGACGGAGGAGATCTCCTGAGAGATACACTAGCTACATGGTCCTGGTTGGGGAGTGTGTAGCGACTGAACCTCCTTCTTTTAAGGAGGCAGTGTAGCAACCAGTCTGGGCTGATGCAATGGTAGAAGTGTACGATTCTATCATACAGAATAGTGTGTGGGATGTTGTCCCTAGACCTAGGGACAAGTCAGTGGTTAGTTCCCGATGGCTTTACAAGGTAAAGCAGGCAGCTGATGGTAGTGTTGAGAAACACAAGGCAAGGCTTGTTGCCCGAGGTTTCTCACAGGTTGAGGGGATCAACTACGATGAGACCTTTGCTCCAATAGCAAGGTACTCATCTATAAGATCGATGCTAGCTCTATTAGCTCAGATGGGTTGGAAGATCCATCAGATGGATGTGAAGACAACATTCCTCAATGGGAAGATTGAGGAAGAGGTATACATTAAGCAACCCGAAGGATTTGAGACCTTCGATCCCGAAATGCATGTCTGCTGACTCAAGCGAGCCCTGTATGGGCTGAAGCAAGCACACCATGCTTGGTATAACAGGATCAATAGCTATTTCACTGGGTTAGGCTTCACCAAGAGTGAAGCAGATGCGAACCTTTACCACATCATGGTAGAAGGTAAGCCATTGATTATTGTACTTTATGTTGATGATCTGATTTTGATAGGTGATGACCAGCTGATACAATCTTGTAAGGAGGACCTTGCAAGAGTCTTCGAGATGAAGCACATGGGCCTCATGCAATACCTTCTAGGCATGGAAGTGTGGTAGAAAGATGGGGAAGTATTTGTGTCTCAAGGCAAGTATGCCAATGGGATACTCAGGGGCTTTCACATGGAGAAGTGCAAGCCCATGCAAACTCCTCTAGCTGGGAACTGGAAGAAGGAAGATGCTACTCCAGGTGAGGTAGTAGTTGCTACTATTTATTGGCAGCTATTGAGTTCACTTATGTATTTTCTGAACACACGACCCGACTTATGCTTTGCAATGAACCAGCTGAGTCAAGCTATGGTTCAGCCTACCTGTTATAGAAATTTTTGGGCACTGCAACCCCAATCATAAATGTCCATAAACCAAGGGTTCTTAAGTCCCTAAAAGTGTTGTTCCAACCTCTAAAGGAACAAGGTCAACTGATTACATCTTCTCCCAGAAGTTCTCCATGAAAAACTGCTCAAAACTGGTCAAAACTGGACCATCTCACCTGCTCCATGGTCAAAGTGCGCTGCATCCCACCTAAATACTCACGGGAGGTGCGATGCATCTTGGAAAGCCCTTCTATGGGGTGTGATGGGAGAGAGTGGACAAATGGCAGGGTCAATCTGCAAGGTGGAGGAGCAAGGAATCTTCTAGAAACTTCTCCTGTGACACTTGCCTCTCTGCATTCACCCAGGGATGAGTAAGATACCATCAATATCCAAGTGGATTCAAGAACTATCAGAGAGAGGACACTAATCAAAACTCAAAAGCTGACTCACCCCCCTTGCAAACATCTATATATGGATCCCTCATCCCAGAGATCCGGGGGGTTGGAATTTTGTATCTTGTAAGGAAGTGTTGCTGGTTTCTTGGTGCAATATCATAGTGTTGGGTGATCTAATATTTTCATGAGGTAAAGAAGGGCTTTCTTGCTGAAAGGATGATGCTGGGTCAGAACAATTTGTTGTAATCCTCTTTCCTCTTTCTTGATTATCAATAAAGTTATTCAAGTTTTCCTCTACATTTTTGTATGATTGATGATATATGCATTTGTGTGGTCAATGTATATCTGGTCCTATATTGTTTATGATAATAGATCTATGTTCTTGGATAGTGTTATGCTGCTTTGATTCTACAGGTGCCCTTTGAAGCTGGGTAGACAAGGAAGCGAGTGGCAAAGATCTACCAGAAGAGAGAGGAATCAAGCAAGGAACCAAGTGCAAGACAGAGGTTGGTCTCCTTTATTCCCCTCTTATCTATTTCTCATAAAGGAAAACGAAGGTAGTTTTAGTTTGTTTGTTTCTAAGGTAGCTACTAGCCTTAGTGGGACTAGCAGCTCTGCATAGACACTAGTTTTCCCGATAACAAAATGGCGACTCCGCTGGGGAATGAATAGAGTTTTTTTTTATCTACATTTGTTTACTTTATAAACTTACAGACGGAGCCTAAAGTCAAGCTAGCTAGCCTTCGAACTGCATTTGCTATGCAAGTGCAAAGTAGATCAATGCTGCTTTAGTCTATCTCCAGGTTTTGTTTATGAACTGAACAATTGATTTATAAGCTCTCTAATTGCCCTTGTGGTGGCTCTAGTAACCTCTTTAGATCTACCCCTGGGATTGATTTACTGATTACCACTTGCTTTGCCTAAATCCCTGAACTGAGGTGCAACTGTGACACGGAACCCAGTTAAAGTCTCGTCCCTGGTCCAGCGCACTGTCTCTTCTGTGAATTCCAGATGCATCGCACTTCCTGAGTGTAGTAGGTGCGCTGCATCTCTTTTTCACTGTGTTACAGGTGCGCTGATCAGACAAGGCCTTTCCTGCTCCTAGATTTTGGTTTCTGTGTTCACTCTTTTCAGCTCTATTCAAGAATTTTGCTGCCTATAGTCAGTACCCCTCTGTTGAAACCCCCTTCCTTGCCATTATTCCACCTCCATTGTGCAAAGAACTGTAAATGTTTTTATATATTTTGAGTCATTTTCAGTTCTCCTTTACAAAGAAGTAGCATAATTGAACTGTTGTTTCTTGATTTGAAAGTGTCGCAAGTGTCATTTTCAGTCATAGAAGAGAATCTGATTGTTCTTGATAGTCGATTACACTATTACTCTTGTATTTGATTTGAATTAGTAGTTTTTCAAGTGTCAAAAGCAAGTTTTCAATTCCAAATCGCAAAGTGTCGTCATTGTCTTCATTTTGTCTTGAAACGAAATTTGTTAGTAATGTCGCTTTGAAAAATAATTTAGATTTGCATTTAGCTTTCTTTTTATCATTCACACATTAAGAAGGCCGAAAACAAATACATGCATGTGCATTTGAATTTAGACTGTTTGTTGGTTTGATTTAGGACAATGCATATAGTGTGTGCTCTCTACTCTTTGTTGAAAGAACGCCATCTCTCTTTCCTTAGTAGCTAGGATTTTCATTGCAAAAAGAAGATTAAACGACTGTTTATCATCTTAGATTGCATTTTAAGAATCGTACATCTACATCACGCGGTGAACCTGAAAGGCAAATTTATTAAGAAAGATCAACTGTAAAATAAATTTAATGAATCTAAAAACGCTTTGGAACCTAACGCACAACATTTAGAAGTCTAGGCTAGAGACATATTCCGGTGTCGTAAAGCCTGGTAACTGTTGTTTTCATTGCTGGTTGGGTGATTCCTCCACTTTGAGACAATAAGTGCCAGTACGGACTTGTGCTCCCACATACTGTCGAGTATATATTGGGAGACCACAATAGGCTTTATCCTTCATCCATAGGAAGCCGTGTCTGCCGCCCTATCGATCGCAACGCACTGAACACAGCATTCGGGAATATTGACTGCCGTACCGTAAAAAGTATTCTGTAGTTTTGCGATTGCTTTGGTAATCCCTCTGTCTAGATTTCTAGAGTAGTCTCTTTTGTTCCTTTTCAGACACCTTAAAGGAAAAGGTCCATCTCAGCACTTGTCACTTCAGGCTCATTAAAAATCGAAGGTGACTAGAGTCATCTTTTGTTTTTTCTCGACTCTTAAAAATTGAAAAAGCAAGTTGTGTCAAAGCATCTAAAATTTATTTAATCGGAATAAATATCACCTTTCCTACGTTGGTCTTAGGTTGAGAAAAATGGAGCCCACCAACCAACGAGTTTTCCTTGGAGGAAATCCTAGTCCCTTCTCCTCTTGGGGAGATGTTGGTGCACCCCATATGGCCACATTGTTGCTTCCAGGATTGACAATCGGCTTGCCCGTATGGCTCCTCTCAACCTCTATCGTTCAGAACACCGTGATTCCTAAACAATCTAGTCAGCAACTAAATAACACCAGAGTTACCCCCCAACCTTCTACTTCGTCCAATTCTTCCTCTCCTCCTTCCTCTTTGCTTGATGAAGCTGGTAAAGCCAAAAATCAAGTAACCGAGAAGAATAAGGAGCCAAAGGCGAAAAGGGGCAACCAAGCATCGTCTAGCGAAAATCCACACACTGCACCGTCCAGGCCTAAATCGCCATGTGTCATTTGCAAAGGAGACGACTATCATCAAGATTATCCTTGCATCCCTCGGATCTTAAGGGACTGGTCTCCTCGTTTGCACAATCCAGTGTCGTCAACCTCTGATGATCATGTTGAAAGTACACCATCAACTAGTGAAAGTGAAGCCCCTGGACAAAAAGGAAAATGTAAATTTCCTTGTAAACTGTGTGAAGGCGATCATGCCGTCCACCATTTTCCCTTCTTAGACGAGGCTAAAATAGTTTTGGGTGACTATCCGGTTTCACCGTTACGGCTTCCTCCTAGATATAAGAAGCTCTTACCGAGTCCTTCATTAGTTGAAAATTCGGCTGACACGCCCTTGTGGTCGGCCGAAGCATCTATCATTGAAGATAAACCATCTGAATCCACACCACACGAAAGTCAAAAGGTCGAGGTGGCAGTTGACCCGGTCTTGCCTTCAGAGGATCCATCTTCAGATGATACAGTCACCGAAGAGAACAAGAACGACACCATTCAAATTCTCTTCGTAAGCACGGACTCCGATGAACATGGGGGCAGTCTAACTGTTCCTTTACCACAGGAAGGAAGTTCGTCAGAGTCATATCCTGTCGTCTATTCGGTCCCACCTCCAAGAAACCTGGTTGTTTCCTTCGATTGGAATCTACTAGGTAGACCCCGTTTACTGGCTAGTGTACCATTTCGAATCATTGCTCAAAGATATAGAATGGTCATGGCCGATACCATCATAGATGAAGGGGCTTCTGTGAGTATCCTTTCCTCAACTGCTTGGAAAGTGCTTGGTTTGCCATCGCTTTTGCCTGAGATGAGAAATCTAACAGGCTTTGACAAAGGAACCAGTCGACCGTTAGGGATCCTTCCCAATGTGCTGATAACATTGAGAAGGAAAATTGTTCACATGAACGTAATGGTAGTCCAAGGACCCCTGGATTATAATCTACTCCTTCAACGCGACTATATTTATTGCATGGGAGCGATTATCTCCTCACTCTTTAGAGTAATGTGTTTTCCACATGAAGGAAGAGTGATCAAGCTCGTAGACTATCTTTCATTCCCTGGTTCACACATAGCAAATAGTCATATACCATCCCTGAATGGTCTCTTCACGCAAGGAGTGTCTCATCAATCCCCAGTCCATCCACCTGATGAGCAAGAGTTATTCGGGGGATATGACTGAAACCCAAGTGGTGGGCTCCAGTATTGCAGCAATAATGCTGCAACTCCTGGGACTCCCGTCTTTACTTTTATCAACCCGGTAGTTCGTAACAAACTTGCAAGCGACGGTGCTGTATGCACAAGTACTAGCTCTTGCCGCAGCAGTCACTTGGTCAGATGGCACAAGTCTGCTAGGAGCTTAAGCCAATTTCTATGAGCTCTTAGAAGAAGCTTGTTGATTGATGGATGAAAGTTAACTCGAAGGAAGATAATCTATTTGCGAAAAGAGGTTGAAAAACTGAAGGAAAACGCAAACCCTAGCAAACCCTAATTCTACCAGCTAGTCCTACTGATGCAAAGGAGAGAATGCAAACTACTGAAAGAGATGCCATTACTTCTATGAAGGTAAAATACATGTGTCTAGACTGCCTCTATTTGAAGAAAATATCTTTTTGTATTTTTGATTAAGTTATTAGAATTATCATGCATGTGCTTTTAACTGGCTTTTTGTTGTGCAAGGGTGGATCAAGGAGGAGAAATGCTTGGAAGAGGTCGGGAAGGTTCAGAGAGGGTCTAAGGAGTCCCTAACACCCTCCCGAAGAGTTTCACAAAGTTTGGCTATCAAGAAACCTCATTTGTGAGCTTCTACAGGATGTTCAGGAATTTCTACAGAATGTTCTGTAATTTTTCTACAAGATGTTCAGAAATGGGATTTTGGAGCATGAATGGAGGGAAAAAGATGGAAGAATGGGTATGGAGGTGAGATAAGGGTGTGAGGAGGTCCAAGACTTGGTGGATGGAGCTAAGGAATGGCAAGGATGGTTCAATTTGTTCAAGGGAGAGTGAAGCAATGTCGCACAAAAATTAGGGTTATGTGAGCAAATGTGGCAAACGTGAGGTAAGGATTCTAAGTAGAGGGTGGAATGGATGGTTCTGATGGAGAATAAGCAGGTGAAGGAGTGGTACAGGTGTTCTGCAAGTCGTTTTTCCAATCTAAATGAACAAAGACTTGTAAATTCAAAGACCTAGTTACGTTGACCTAATTTGCTAGCTGTCAGTAAAGAGAATGAACAGAAGTCTGACCTACAATGAAACCATGTATTTTAACTCATGCAACTAAGCAAACGAAAGTCTGAACTTGTACCCAACTTCTACACATGAAGATCAAACACTAGTGATTGCATGGCAAAGCAAAATCAGTGTTTTTGTGGGCAGCAAAGTCATCCTAGTCACAGCTCCTGATCCCACTGAGGGAGAGGTGAAACCACAGATGTTTGATGGCCATTTTCTTGAATCTTTCTCTGTTAACAACCTATCAACTAAATCTGAGCATGAAAAGCTATTTTACTGGTCAAAAACAACCTCAATAACAAAACAAGATTTAAATCTAAATAGCAGATTTTATTCTAAGAGCGTAGCAAAGACACATGAAAATAAACAAAGGAGGTACTGGGCACTTGAGATGGGCCCAACCCCAAGAGCTACAGCCTCCTAAGAGAGATTTAGAGCTGGTGAAACACTGGATTCATCTTTATTGAGCAAGAAATGTTACATTCCAAAAACTTTCCACAAGGAGAACTTGAAAATGTGCTGAAAGCAAAGCTAATCTACTGCCTAAAAATGACTAAAAAGAATGACTACACAATGACTATAAAGTGACTATTGAAATCAGGCCCTAAGCCCTCTTATTTATACAAATTGAGGACCCCAACAGTCCTCCTAAACTTTAGGGACTCGGCTGCCCAAAACTTGTAGTTAACAGCAGTCCTACTTGACTTGCTTGGCTGCCCTTGTGATAATCAATTTGGTGGCCCTTGAACTCCGAGCTGATGGTGGAGACTTCGAGGTAAGGGCCCATAAATGAAGGGAACACCTTCCTAAAAATCCTCTCCACGAATTTGGCTGCCAAGTTCTCATTTAAACCTTTGATTTTGTCTCCAAATTGACTAAAAAGGCTACACAAAGCACAGATTAGACTTGTTGGCATAATGACTAACCCAATTCACTCTATTAGCATAAATATAATCAAAAACATGCAATAAACTAATGAGAATGGTGGATTAAGTCAAATTAGGAGGTTGAATGAGGCCATATAATTATCCATTTGTGGGGCTCATCGTCACCCCCCTACTGAAAGTGTTGCTCATCCTCTGAGCAACCAATCTATCTCCTCATCTTTGATGGCCTTGGTGGCCTTTCCTGTCATGCCAAGCTTCTGAAGTGATGTCCTCTTCTCGGTCATGAAACCATGCTTTTCTCTCTGCTTCTTCCCACTGCCTGCTGCTTTTCCTAGAGAATTCTCAGCTTTGGTATGATTGTGCAAGTATATTCAATCAGATGGTGGCAATGGTGGTGAAAGGAGATGAAACCAGTGGAGGATGGAATAAAAGAGTGGTTGCATGCCTCCTCAATATACTTCAAGCTTCAAATCCCTCTCCATAATCAATTCTGGCCTGCCCAAAGGCTCTACAGGATGTTTCTGGTAGAAATACAGAACTTCCTATAGAAAGTCCTGTAGCTTCCTGTAGAAGGTTGAACCATGACTAGATTGTGTCCAAACCCTGAAAAAATGAGTGTTCATGGAGGGGATGGATGTGAGGATGCCTGGGAACTTGGGAGGGACCCTTCTGCTTGTGTTGGGAGGCCCCCTTTCCGTATTGTGTTCCTGCAACCTGTAGCAATTTCCAGGGATTAAACTTGTTTTTTTTTTCTCTCTGTTTCTTCCTTCTTTTTCCTTCTTGCTTTTCCTCTTGCTTTTCCTGTGGCTTTTCCTGTGATGGTTTGCCCTAGGTTTTCTTTCCCTTAGTTTCCTTACCCTTAGTTTTCTTCTCTGCCTCAATATCTTGCTTCCTCACACTGTGTTTTGGCTTGTGCACTGATCAGAATGGGAATTCTGTATATGGTTTCCTCCCCAGAACGTGGAGGACAGTATCCCTCAAGTGTTTGTTCTTTGCAAACCATTCAACCAGTCCTGTCATGTTTTTCACTCTATTGAGTCTTGCCATAGACAAGATAATGGGCTTTTTACGGTCATTCAAAATACACATGTGTTCAGCTGTCTGTTCAGGATTGAACAAAAGTTCCTCAATTGAACCATGTAAAGCAGTAAGACGATGCTGCTTCTCTGTATAAGGGAAATAAATCTACATGTCTACACCAGGATAAACAATGTTGAATTTGGGATCAAAAACATCAACCAAGTAAGGCCACACATCAAATCGAGAAACCCATTTCTGCAGAACTCCTTTCTCTCTTCTAAAGGGTACCCGGAGTATCCTTGAATTTTGTGTTCCACCAATTCTTTCAAATCGTTGATTGCATGGAAGAGTGTTTTTTCCAAGCCCACCTCTCTCAGAACTCCAATCTTGATGAAGAAAAGTTTGGGCTTCTCTGCTCCAGAATGCTGTGCCATACTGCGTGTAGAAGACCCCCTCCGATTCCTGTAGAATGTTATTCTGCCTTTAAGTGAGCCCAATATGCGGGAGAATTTCAAAAGTAGGTATAAAAACTCAGTGGAGGACGATAGGTTAACCGATTGTGCACACTTCAGTTGAGGATGTGGAAAGTGCAGATGAACAGCAGTTCGTGAGTTTCAGCCGAGCCGTCTTTAATTGCTGCATGATTTGTGGTGAGGTGGAAAAAACATGTGCTGGCCATGCAAACAGAAGTGCTGTCACGAATCATCATGTTTCCTACCTATGATCACTCCATCAATCACGTTGAAGGTCAAACAGTCACAATTACTTGTTTCCCAATTTCCTCCTGAGATGGCTGAGCGCACGTGTCTTATTCACCCACCAAGTGCTGTTGAACTGGATGAGGGTGGCCAGTTAGCTGGCCACCGATTTTTGTAATCCCAACCATCTCATTGCTCATGCTGTTTCCGAATTACATTCATGCAATCAGAGGAATGAGTTTTAGTCACGTACCTGAAGTCAAATGGTTGCTGTGAGGTGCTTTTTGCTGCTGCATGCATTTGTTTCAGTGGTTGCATGATGGCTCCTTTGTGCTATAAGCTCTTTGCTATCTGATGTGTGGTTATTTTGCTTGTGCAGGTATCCCCTAGCCGAATCTAAGCTGCAGGAGTTCGTTTCCACGTTCAGATCTGCACCCTCAAGCTGCTGCTGCTGAATTTTCACAGGACCAAAACTTGTTTTCACCATTGCTCCCGAACGATAGATCGGATCGATCTGAAACTTGCTAAGCATGTTCCTATCATCATTATGCACCTCCCATAGCAAAATTGTGATCAATGGATGCACAGATTTCGAGAAAAACAAAAAATGGCTGAAGATTTCAGAGATCAATTTCTCCGAAACCACGCATCGGAATCAGCTGAAACTTCTTGGGTAGGCTACTATCACCCATGTGCATCTCCCCACGAAATAGGTTTTGAAACAGATGCACGGATATGGAGAAAATGCAAAAATGGCTGAAGGTGATGGAGACTGATTTCTTTGAAACCGTGCATCGGAATGGGCCGAAGCTGCTCAAGCATGTTGCCATCATCCCTATACAATTCCCTGTAAAACAGTTTTTCAAATGGATGCATGGTTTTCAAGTTAGGGCAAAAACAAATTCTATTCTATGTATTTTCTCTTCAAAGCATTCTGCAAGTTTTTGCATGGAAAGAAAAGCTGAGCTTGGGCTGTGATGCAGGCATGGAGATGATGGAGGAGGAGTTTTAAGATTGCAGGAGGACTTCTGAACCCTTGCGGAAGCTATCGTGTTCGCCAAACCACCTTTTTGCAATCCATTTTTAGCTTCTTGTAATTTCTACAGGAACTTCCTGTAGAAAACACAGTTTTCATAAAAGAAGCACAATGAGGTGGAAAAAATGATGGAAAAGGGTGAGGAATGGAAACATGGATGCTTGTAGGCATAACCAATAGATTCCAAGCTTTAGATTCCCTTCCAAAATCGAATCTGGCTCGCCTGAAGGTTCTACAGGATGTTTCCTGTAGAAATACAGAACTTCCTGTAGAAGGCACAAAAACTCCTTTGTCTTTGTTTTGAGTGATCCTCCTGACCTGCAATGTCCTTGCTGCAACCTGAAATTATTCAATGCAAATTAGGTTTATTTTTCCTTTTACTTTTTCTCCTTTTTTTTTTTGAAAAACAACTAGGGCACCTCATGGAGGTTTTCACCCTAATTGCCTGCCCTGGCCACCTCCAAGGGAGGTTTTCACCTAGAGATATTATTCTCTTTTTTCTTCTTTTTTTTTTCAACCCATTGACCACCTCATGGAGGTTTTCAGTCAATGAGCCAATCTAAGGTGCCTCAAGGAGGTTTTCACCTCAGATTTTTCCTCTTATTTTCATTTTTTTCTTTTTCTTTTTTCTCTTTTTTCTTTTTTCTTTTTTTTTTCTTTTTTTTTCTACCCTACCCTACTTGAAAAACAAAATCGTTCTCAAGTATAAGAATACTTCAAATGGAGCCATGTGCACATCGAGATTAGAGATAAACTGATGTGGAGGCTTGAAATGCATGCTTTGACAGCTAGCTGGACTTTAGAGACCAAATGATTTGACTTTGAAGGGATCAAACACAGCTGATGAAGAGAGTACTGTTGCAACTTAGTGACCGTCCGAAACCATATCTCAATATAGCTCTGATATCCTTGGTCCTTTTGCTGATCTGGATCATTCTCCATATCTTCTTCTATCATGACCTTCACATCTTCCTCTTTTTGCTGAGTTTTCTCTTGAATACATGGAAGATTTGATGGTAACCATGAGGGAACTCTCTCGATCTCTGATTTTGATGTCTTCTCTTCATCAAGTGCAGCCCATGGTTCTTTGATCTCTTCTTTTGAATCTTCTTTTGCTGGATGTGGTCCTTCAATGCTTTCAAGATAATCTCTTTTTTGCAATACTCTTCCTGAGCTATGGTGAAGATCATTGAGCTCAAGAGGAGTCATTTGGACATGTTGTGCCTCAGCTTTGCAATTGGGTTGAGCTATTCCAATGTGCAGGTTTGGAAATGGTGGTATGGGTAGTTGAGTGGGGGTGTATATTTGAGATGGATGTGGATGGGGTTGTGGTTGGGCAGGTGGTGGAGGCAAATGAGCGGGAGGAGAGTTGTACTGAGGCCTCCACCCCTGATGAGGTGCATTGCACTGAGGCTGTGGCTGAGCATAAGAGTGAAACGAATGAGCAACTAGTAGGGCATAATATGGATCTGTGAAGGAACAAGGGGGAGGTGTGAACTAGGAAGGGTGAGCAGGGGGACCCCAAGAAGGTATGGAAGTGGTTTGATAGGGGTCATAATAGGTCTGGGATGTACCTTGCATTCCCTGCTGGTAGGGTATGGGTCCATGTGGCCTCCTTTGGTTCATATAATAGAGTGGTTCAGTGGCTCCTTTTGCCCTCTGATATGCAGCTTTCATTCCAGGAAAGGAAGGACACTGATTCGTAGGATGGTATTCTTCACAGACGAAACACACTTCTAGGGAGTGTATTGGACATTCGTTCCTAGGATGCTTTCTAGTGCACCTAGGACAAAAGATGTCCAAAGCCCTCTTGGCTTCCTCTTGCTTCTTTTGGATCCGTAAGGTATCCAGTTGCATGGCAAGAAACTGCCTTACCTCGCTCTTGAAATCTTCCATCTGATTTGAAAATTCGTTTTTGGACAAGGTATCGCTCCCAACATTTTGCTTGTAGCCATTTGCTCCAGAGGAATGTTTTCTTCTTCTTCTTCCCTTGAGGTTCTTCAGATATGTCTTGTTGTCCACCTAAGGATTCTTTAATCACAGCCATCGAAGAAGAGAGAAGGTTGGCTGTGTGAAGCAGTGGGGTTGTTGTGCAAACATTTTTCTAAATTATCTCTACTCCTACAAGGCATGAAAGGAAATCGTTTTGGTTGATTTTTGTTTTTTATGCTTGTACCTGCAAAAACTAAAATAGATTGAACTGCAACTAACTACCTTGCTGAAATGAAAATGCGGAATTGAAATGAAAGCGGGAAAGGACTAATCTATTTTGCTCAAATGAAATTGTAGGAATGAAATGCTAATCTACGCTTGCGGAATTGAAATACTAATCTACACTTGCCGAATCGAAATTGGGGAATTGAAATGCTAATCTATGAAAGCAGGAAATGTCTACTCTACTTTTGCGGAAATGAAATTGCAGAATGGAAATGAAATAAACTACTTAGCAGAAGGTTGTAGTAGAAAATAGAAGAAAAACAGCAATCACCAATACTCTGACGCTTCCCCGGCAACGGCGCCAAAAATATGGTGGGCTCTAGTATTGCAGCAATAATGCTGCAACTCCTAGGACTCCCGTCTTTACTTTTATCAACCCGGTAGTTCGTAACAAACTTAGAAGCGACGGTGCTGTATGCACAAGTACTAGCTCTTGCCGCAGCTGTCACTTGGTCAGCTGCCACAAGTCCACTAGGAGCTTAAGCCAACTTCTATGAGCTCTTAGAAGAATCTTGTTGATTGATGGATGAAATCTAACTCAAAGGAAGCTAATCTATTTGCGAAAAGAGGTTGAAAAACTGAAGGAAAATGCAAACCCTAGCAAACCCTAATTCTACCAGCTAGTCCTACTGATGCAAAGGAGAGAATGCAAACTATTGAAAGAGATGCCATTACTTCTATGAAGGTAAAATACATGTGTCTAGACTACCTCTATCTGAAGAAAACATCTTTTGTATTTTTGATTAAGTTATTAGAATTATCATGCATGTGCTTTTAACTGGCTTTTTGTTGTGCAAGGGTGGATCAAGGAGAAGAAATGCTTGGAAGAGGTCGGGAAGGTTCATAGAGGGTCTAAGGAGTCCCTAACACCCTCCCATAGAGTTTCACAAAGTTTGGCTATCAAGAAACCTCATTTGTGAGCTTCTACAGGAAGTCTGTAGGGGTTCTATAGGATGTTCAGGAATTTCTACAGGATGTTCTGTAATTTTTCTACAGGATGTTCAGAAATGGGATTTTGGAGCATGGATGGAGGGAAAAATATGGAGGAATGGGTATGGAGGTGAGATAAGGGTGTGAGGAGGTCCAAGACTTGGTGGATGGAGCTAAGGAATGGCGAGGATGGTTCGATTTGTTCAAGGGAGAGTGAAGCAATGTCGCACAAAAATTAGGGTTATGTGAGCAAATGTGGCAAACGTGAGGTAAGGATTCTAAGTAGAGGGTGGAGTGGATGGTTCTGATGGAGAATAAGCAGGTGAAGGAGTGGTACAGGTGCTCTGCAAGTCGTTTTTCCAATCTGAACCAACAAAGACTTGTAAATTCAAAGACCTAGTTACGTTGACCTAATTTGCTAGCTGTCAGTAAAGAGAATGAACAGAAGTCTGACCTGCAATGAAACCATGTATTTTAGCTCATGCAACTAAGAAAACGAAAGTCTGAACTTGAACCCAACTTCTACACATGAAGATCAAACACTAGTGATTGCATGGCAAAGCGAAATTAGTGTTTTTGTGGGCAACAAAGTCATCCTAGTCACAACTCCTGATCCCACTGAGGGAGAGGTGAAACCACAGATGTTTGATGGCCCTTTTCTTGAATCTTTCTCTATGAACAACCTATCAACTAAATCTGAGCATGAAAAGCTATTTTACTGGTCAAAAACAACCTCAATAACAAAACAAGATTTAAATCTAAATAGCAGATTTTATTCTAAGAGCGCAGCAAAGACACATGAAAATAAACAAAGGAGGTACTGGGAACTTGAGATGGGCCCAACCACAAGAGCTACAGCCTCCTAAGAGAGATTTAGAGCTAGTGCAAAGCTGGATTCATCTTTATTGAGCAAGAAATGTTACATTCCAAAAACTGTCCACGAGGAGAACTTGAAAATGTGCTGAAATCAAAGCTAATCTACTGCCTAAAAATGACTAAAAAAATGACTAAAAAATGACTATAAAGTGACTACTGAAATGAGGCCCTAAGCCCTCTTATTTATACAAATTGTGGACCCCAACAGTCCTCCTAAACTTTAGGGACTCGACTGCCCAAAACTTGCAGTTAACAACAATCCTACTTGACTTGCTTGGTTGCCCTTGTGATAATCGATTTGGTGGCCCTTGAACTCCGAGCTGATGGTGGAGAATTCGAGGTAAGGGCCCATAAATGAAGAGAACACCTTCCTAAAAATCCTCTCCACGAATTTGGCTGCCAAGTGCTCATTTAAACCTTTGATTTTGTCTCCAAATTGAACAAAAAGGCTACACAAAGCACACATTAGACTTGTTGGCATAATGACTAACCCAATTCACTCTATTAACATAAATATAATCAAAAACATGCAATAAACTAATGAGAATGGTGGATTAAGTCAAATTAGGAGGTTGAATGAGCCCATATAATTATCCATTTGTGGGGCTCATCACCAGGGGGCATGCACCTTGGTCTGCTTCGGCAGGAAAACTTCAGGTATAGGGTAGGTTTCCGCGAAGGATATATGACTAGTTTATGAGATTAGACTGGAATAAGATTCCTCCGTCAAAGTTATGTGAGTGGAGGCGACTGCGCCACTCACCTTTGTCTATTTCGGTAGACATCGCTGAGGAAGTGTTTTATCCGCAGTACGGATAGAACAATCTTTGGTAACTTGGAAATTTTTCGCTATACCTGGGGGCATGCAAACCTTTTGGCGTGCAAGCGAAGAGCGACCATTTATTTTTTTAAATTTGTAGGTCCTCTAACCCTTTAAACTCGTAGGTTTGGTCGTTTCCTAACTTGCATAAAGAAAGATGTGGGGCAAAGCTTTCAAAAAATGCCATTTTTATATGAGACATCCTTATTATATGACTGGATTATCGAGCAGTTTTAACGCGGAATTCAAGCTCGTTAAAAAATAAACATAAGCAGTGAGCAAATGTTCCCCGAAAGTTTAAGCTCATTAAAAAATGAACCATTTTCTTGTAAATAACCATTGTGAATGTATTACCATCAGCCTTTGAAGTCTTGATCGTGTTCTCATCATCACTCCACTTTGTTTTGGCCGATCATTCACGTCCATTTGATTGTTTACCCTTTTTGAAGAACAGCTGGAAAGAGTGATCCTACTAGCCATCCTTGTGACACTGCCATGATTGGAAATTTCCAAACCTTACCTGGAATCAGCTGCTACCCAAATTTATCACTTGTTCCTCAAAAAACGAGTCTCCTTTAAGCTCTTTTCAACTGACTCGTATAATGTGAAAGGATTACTGAGCGATTGGCCTCTGCAGCTCATTAAAGGGACCGGAAGTGCTATCCCTCCTTTAGATTTTAATCTTTTTGGACTTGAGGGATTATTACACAAAAAGATCGAGCACTTGTTTTGTTTGGCTCGTTAAAAGTACCGAAGATTCATCCCTTTTGTATTGTTTTATACTTTTTCGGACTCAAGGGATTATATGACGAAAAAGGATCATTGGAGTTTTCTTTACGTCCCTTTTTCAGACTCTCTAAAATTGAAAAGGACTGAGTTATCCTTGTCATTAAACTCGTTAAAACCAAATAGCAACAAACTTGTCCATAACAGACAAGAACAAGTTTCACTATCGCTAGGCTCGTTAAAACATAGCGATGGGTTTTCCCGAAGGGCAAATTATAGAACAAGCATATGTTATCCTCCTCAAGCTTGACAAAAATAAAGAGGTACTGGTCAGCAATGACTGGGGAAAAATTGGGAAGAAAAACTTGAAAAACTTTATTGGTAGCAAGTCGCTCTTGAACATGACACTTTCACTCCGCATCTGAGTCGGGTTGGGTTGTTCCATTCACTGGTCACATTACCATGGTTCCGTCACACCATCCATATTTGGGGTTAATGCTACCGATCCATCATGTTAGTGTCACCGATATGTTCAAGAGAAGTTGCTTAGAGAATCCACCTGTGTCTCACCCATTGCAATACATTCACGCTCCATTCTTTCATGACCGCCACCCAGAACCTTATATCACCAGATCGTTTTCACCTCCATTAAAATCATTTGCTCCATTTCGTGTCATTGATGTGGGATTCACTAAGGCCCTCCTATGACAGATCGCTTCTTGTCGACATCAGCTCATTATCCAAGAAGTCGATCTAGGAACAACCCTTTCAGTACTTTGAAGCTTGCATGCCTCAATGGCAAGTTTCTCACTTCTGGCGACAGGTTTACATCAATGGCCTTCGACCGAAAGATTTTGGGTGGTGTTCGACGCCAAGTCCCTTATTCACACCACGTGAATTATACTGTAGTACCTTGAGGGTCATCATCATTATCGGTGATTCCTCTTGCACCTGTTAACAGCTTACATCATTGGCTGGTAATCAGGCAATGTCTTTCCATGTTCGACTCCAGAACATCTCTCACATGAATCGACTTGTACTTTGAGTGGAGATCAAACGAGATTGAAGACCGCGGATCTAGTTTCATCCACCCGGGCTGCGATATATATTCAAGAAAATAAAGACATCAAATGTACATCATTACTGCACAGATAATCATCCAACTTAAGGGATGATGGCTCTACGAGAATCATCAGTCTACACTTAGACGATTGTCTGTCCTATGTAGATGAAAGTGAATTTATAAAGCTAAGCATGGGAATGCCCACCTTAGCTAGATCATGAAAATATTATGAAGATAATGTATTGTAGTGTATCTTATTACAGGTCGCCTTCCAGCTTGAAAGAACTTCAGATCCTCATGATAAAGCATTTCACCCGACATGAACAAATTAACGACCTCATGCTTTAGGGAGCAACTGTTATAGACATTTTTGGGCACTGCAACCCCAATCATAAATGTCCATAAACCAAGGGCTCTTAAGTCCCTAAAAGTGTTATTCCAACCTCTAAAATAACAAGGTCAACTGATTACATCTTCTCCTAGAAGTTCTCCATGAAAAACTGCTCAGAACTGGTCAAAACTGAACCATCTCACCTGCTCCATGGTCAAAGTGTGCTGCATCCCACCTAAATACTCACGGGAGGTGCGATGCATCTTGGAAAGCCCTTCTATGGGTTGCGATGGGCGAGAGTGGACAAATGGCAGGGTCAATCTGCAAGGTGGAGGAGCAAGGAATCTTCTAGAAACTTCTCCTGCGACACTTTCCTCTCTACATTCGCCCAGGGATGAGTAAGAGATAATCAATCTCCAAGTGGATTCAAGAACTATCAGAGAGAGGACACTAATCAAAACTCAAAAGCTGACTCACCCCCCTTGCAAACATCTATATATGGATCCCTCATCTCAGAGATCCAGGGGGATGGAATTTTGTATCTTGTAAGGAAGTGCTGCTGGTTTCTTGGTGCAATATCATAGTGTTGGGTGATCTAAGCTTTTCATGAGGTGAAGAAGGGCTTTCTTGCTGAGAGGATGATGTTGAGTCAGAACAATTAGTTGTAATACTCTTTGCTCTTTCTTGATTATCAATAAAGCTATTCAAGTTTTCCTCTACATTTTTGTATGATTGATGATATATGCATTTGTGTGATCAATATATATGTAGTCCTATATTGTTTATGATAATAGATCTATGTTCTTGGATAGTGTTATGCTGCTTTGATTCTACAGGTGCCCTTTGAAGCTGGGTAGACAAGGAAGCGAGTGGCAAAGATCTACCAGAAGAGAGAGGAATCAAGCAAGGAACCAAGCGCAAGGCAGAGATTGGTCTCCTTTATTCCCCTCTTATCTATTTCTCATAAAGGAAAATGAAAGTAGTTTTAGTTTGTTTGTTTCTAAGGTAGCTACCAGCCTTAGTGGGACTAGCAGCTCTGCATAGACACTAGTTTTCCCGATAACACTACCAAGCTGTTTTGGAAGGAAGTGAAGCATGTGTTGAGATATCTCAGAGGCACTACATAGTACAGATTATGGTAAAGATGAACAGAGGAAGTGAAGCTGCAAGGCTTCACGGATGCGGATTGGGCTGGTAGTCCATCAGAACGAAAGAGCACTTCTGGAGGAATCTTCAACCTTGGTTTAGCTACAGTTTCTTGGTATAGCAGGAAACAGAGATTAGTTGCACTTAGCTCAGTAGAGGTTGAATACATGGCTGCCAGTCAGGTGGCATGCGAGGCCATTTGGATGTGGAAGATTCTAGTGGGATTGTTTGGTTAGATGATGGATCCTACAGTGATATACTATGATAATCAAAGTTGCATAAAACTCTCTGAGAATCCAGTGTTTCATGATAGGTCCAAGCATATAGATATCTGTTACCATCATCTATGGGATTGTGTGGTCAAGAGGATCATGATGTTGTAGTATGTTTCGACCGAGGAGCAGGATGCAGATATTTTGACTAAGGCATTGTCAAGGTGGGGCTACCCAGGATAACCCGCCGAGGCCATAAGAAAAGAACAACACCACAAAAGATGAAGAAGGACACAGGAAAATGGTGTGAGTTCCATAAGAGCTCCACTCACAATACAAGTGAGTGTTAGGCCAAGCAGTCACTGGTGGCCAAGTTGAAGGCTTGTGAATTAGATGCAGGTTCTAACTCTGAATCAGAACCTGATAAGAGGACTGACAAAGGGAAGTAGATCATTCATGTGGAGCCCAGTGCCACCGTTGCCACCACAAAGATCTAGAAAATTGAACCTGAAGATCCAGAGGGGGAATGCCTCTTCCAGTCACATATGTGGGTGAAGGGTTCTCCGCTGTAGTTCATTTTCGACAGTGGGAGCCAAAAGAACCTCATTTCAGTAGAAGTCATGAAGCAAATGGGCCTAAAGACTACAACACATCCACAACCATAAACCATTGGCTGGCTTCACCAAGGACGAGATCTTCGCGTCACCCAACAATGTCACCTTCCCTATAACATCAAGCCCTTCAAAGATGAGGTATTGCGTGACGTTGCTCCTCTTGAAGTTTATTATGTATTATTAGGACAACCATACTTGTGGAAGTGACATGCTGTATATGAGTCTAGACCTCACTCTATGATTATTACTTTAACTAATAAGTTGTACAGGATACCAGAGGTATCCCCACCTACCGCCATCTCTTTGATCACTACAAAGCAATCTAATAAGATCATTTCCTAGACCAGGAAATTTGTTTTCCTTATGATTCGCCCCTAACACAAGAAGAAGGTTGTGGCCACGGCTTCCAGGTAGGGCTCCTCTGCATTGTAGCAACAGGTGGACAAGGTCATGGAGGAGTATAGGGACATCTTCGCCTCACCCACAGGGGTACCGTTGCACTTTCTGGTCAAGCACTCCATCAATCTAACCCTGGGTGCATCGCTGCCCAATGGACTGATCTATCTATGCTTTGTTCTAGAGAACGATGATATCAAGAGGAGGATTCAGGAACTACTGTAGAAAGGGCACATCAAGCCAAGCTCATCACCCTGTGCAGCTCAATTGTATTGGTATAGGAGAAGGATGGGACCTGGAGACTCTGTATTGACTATCAGGCACTGAACAAGATCATTGTCCGAAATAGGTACCCAATCCTATGAATTAATGACCTTCTAGACCAGCTCAAGGGGGCCAAATATTTCAGAAATATTGACTTGAAGTCAGGTTATCACCAGGTGCCTATCGAATAGTCCGATGTGTGGAAGACTACCTTCAAATATAAAGAGGGCCTTCTCGAATGGTTGGTCATGTCATTTGGATTGACAAACGTCTCTGCAACCTTCATGAGACTGATGGATGACATCTTGCATCCCTTCACCAATGCATTCGTGGTGGTGTATATAGATGACATCTTTATCCTCAGCAAGAGTTGGGAAGAACACCTCCACCATATTCGGTCGGTCCTTCAAACCCTTCGACAGCACAAGCTATGTGCTAACTTGGAGAAATGCAGCTTTGGCCTGACCCAGGTTCAATACCTGCGATACATCATTAATGAGGAGGGTGTACATGTGGACCCATCCAAGATACAAGTCATTCAAGATTGGCCAATGCTAACCACTCTAACAGAGCTCCACAGCTTTGTGGGTCTTGCCAATTTCTACCGCAGGTTCGTGTTGCGGTTCTCTCATATCGCTTGGCCTTTAAGTCAAGTCACCAAGGGTGGAGCGAAAGAAAAGTTCTTTTGGTTGGAAACCCAACAGCAAGCATTCTCTGAGTTAAAGAATCGCCTCTATTTTGCACCAGTGCTCACATTACCAGACCTGCAACAACCATTTGAGATTGAGACAAATGCCTCCGACTATGCTATTGGGGTAGTTCTTATTCAACATGGGCATCCAGTGACTTACCATAGTGAGACACTTTCAGACACAGTCTGAAAGTACCCCACTTATGACAAAGAAATGTATTCCATTGTGCAGTCCCATCGTCAATGGAAGAATTACATTCTGGGGAAGGAAACGATCATCCACATAGATCATCAACCTCTACAGTTCATATAGACACAACTAAAGTTGCAGAACAATCACCATCAAAAATGGTCTAGCTATCTGCAAGAGTTCCATTTGAACATTAAGTATAAGAAGGGTAGCAATGATATTGTCATTGATTGCCTCAGTAGACCATTGGTCATGGAGATGATTACTGTGCTCAACTCCTATGGGCACGAGACATCAGGGTGGCCGCATGTTTACAAGAGCAATCCAAAATTCGGCAGCATATACCAGACACTCCTGGAAGGGAAGAAATTTCCAAATTTTCACCTTTAGGATGCATTGTTATGCCACTTGGGACACATATGTGTTCGTTCAAGTGAGTGTGCCAAGATGATTTGGGAGACACACTATAGTCAGGTCGCTAGACATTTTAGAGTAGAGAAAATAGTGGCGGTATTTCAGAAGTATTTTTGTTGGCTAAAACTTCGTCAGGATGTTGGGAAGTACATTAGATCCTGCACCACCTGCGCCATTGCCAGACTAACTAGCAGGAAGCAAGGCTTGTATACTCCTCTAACTACTCCTTACCAGCCTTGGGAATCTATCTCCATGCATTATATGTCAGGCCATCCTTCTACTAAGCACGACAATGATTGTGTTTTCGTGGTTGTCAACAGATTCTCAAAGATGACCATCATGGCAGCCTGCAAGAAGAGTATCTCAACAAAGGCCACTACTAAGCTCTTCTTTGAGTGAATGTGGGTACACTTTGGGATCCCATAGTCCATTATCTCAAACTGGGACAACATATTCCTGAGCGCATTTTGCTCAAGTCTTTGCTCGATGCTGGATAAAAGCTCACTAAGTCCACGAATTTCCATCCCCAAACTGATTGCCAAATAGAGGTTGTCAACAGAATGATCATACACATTCTACACATGTACAACTCGAAGCATCCACACACATGGGATGAAAGTCTCCCCTATATCCAAAACAACTACAACAGAGCTCTCCATAACTCAACAGGGAACAACCCCTTTTAGGTAGGTTTGGGATTTCAGCCATTATGCCCCATTGATGTGGCCATACAATTTACAGCCACTCAGGTAGATTCGACTCACATACAATCTGAAGCTGAAAGGGCTAACAACTTCATTGAGCACATTCAACACATCCACCAATAGGTCCATGATATATTGGACAGATCCAATGCTAAGTACAAGCAGCGCCATGATCAACATCGAGTGTCACACAAGTTCCAGGTGGGCGACAAATTTTGGCTTCATTTGCAGAAAGAGCACCTTGTTGGGCCCCACCGCAAGCTTCACCCGCTCCGATATGGGCCATACACCATCACCAAGGCCATCAGTGACAATGCCTTCGAGCTTAGCATCCCACCATTCCTTGGTCTACACCCAGTGTTCAATGTAGATCGCCTTCGGCCATACTTCCCACCATTGTTGGACACATCTGACATTGCAGAACAACTCACACCAATAGAGCTAAACCCAGACTACATGGAACAGGCCACCACTGATCGAATCATGGACACACAGATCAAGAGCACTCGCCAGTAGAAGATCCAACTATATCAGGTTGTCAAAGCTGGCCAACTCCTTCACCAAGGCAAGTGGCTCACCAAGGACCAAATTCAGAAGAAGTTTCCCCATCTCATGGAGGCACTCAATGCAATGGGGACCTTTGCTTCCTATGGGGGGAGGAATGATCTAGGTGCATATTGGTCACCACCTGCCTATTCCACTTGGACCCCCAACACTATCTCTTTCATTTTTTCGGTTTCCTTAATTTTAGCACAGTTTATTATTTTTGGCAATTTTTCAGGTCCTCAACATCCGGAGCCGTTTTGAGGCCCTAAACAACGTTTTTAGGGAAAACAGAGAGACTGAAAACATCCTAAATTATCTTGCTGGTTTGTTTTTGGCCTTCTCTTCGAGATATTTGAAACTAGGTATTATGATAGCCAAACGGAGATCGTATGCCAAAGTTACGACCCTGGGAAATTGAAGTACCAATTTACCCAAACGAGGCCCACAATTTTGGCACTTCATCTCCTAGGGTTAGGCTTTTGGATTTTTACGGTTTCCCATTATTTCTCAATAATAAATAGGCCTTTGAGCCCCATTGTAACACATTTTAGAGGCATGTAGCTACCACATCTCTGCTCAAAGATAAGCTAACATCACCTGAGCTATCTTATTTCCATTCTCTTTGTATGCATAGTTCAGTATTTTTCCATTAATGAAATGAAGTGTTTTTCTATCACATCTTTGTGTTTATGATTATATCTATAAGTTTTTGCATTCTTGTTTAAATTCCGATCACGCGCAGGTAAGGATGTACCAATAACACGACATAATTTGCCATATTCAGTCATAGAGGCTGACATCCTGGGGTTCATCAGCAAATGGCTGAGTGAATGGATCATCCCATCTTACACAGATGCAAGAACAAGTAAGGTTGTAGAAGGCGAAACAGGAACACAACAGCTGCAAATAAGGACAAGGAGAAAGAAGCACAAAATGCTTCTACAAAAGAGAAAGCAATGTAGAAAGAAAAGGCAACACAACAAGAAAAGGCCTCTGCAAAAGAGAAGGAAGCACAAAAAGAGAAGGTTTCTTCCAAAGAGAAGGAATAACCAAAGGAGAAAGTTGCAACAATGTCGCAAGTCATTATTGACCTCGAAGAACCTGAAATGGAGCACATCGATGTTGAGGTCGAGACTTAAGGTGAAGAGGAAGGGGGGGCAGACTTGAAGTCCCCATTCAGGGTTAGGAAGAGGCAAAAGCGAAGTTCCACAGGACCTCCCAAGAAGAAAAAGTATGATAAGCTTACGAGTGCGACACCATTGGTCCTCATGGAGGGGGACCTTGATGAGATAGGGGATGTTATCCGCTCCACCACTGAAACTATTTGGGGACACATCGAGGACCAGTACCATCAGGTATTGGACAAGGTATAGCAGGGCCTGAAGGAATTACAGGTCCAAATAGGGGTGATCTAGGTGAGCATGGGACAAGCAATTGTGGATCAAGTGAGTGTGGATCAAGCGAGCTTGTCGAGTATTAGTGCAATGGGAATCAGTTCTGGGCTTCACCCAGTACCACTACCAAGGAGCTCTCTTTAGTTTGAGACATCCAAAGAACAGGAGTGCGTATAGTTTCAGAAGAACCTAAGTATCAACCTGGGAGCACTACCGATCCAGATCTTACATGAGCTGCACCAAGGAGTTTCAGATGAGCTTCGCGTCTGGGAGAAGCGAGCACTACTAATTATCAACAAGGTCAAAACTAAAAATCAACATATTTTTGAAGAGAAAGTGCAGACCTTACAGGCCCGCGACGAGGCAATACAGCAGAATCAATAGCTAGAGACCACCATTACCCAAGTATGCAGTGATCTCCCTGAGCTCCAAATTCCAGCAGAAGTGGCCTCAATAGAGAAAATTAAGAAGTTAGCTATTGCAGTAAAGGAATCTAAGGAGGAACCTAGTAAGGTCTGGTTTGAGCTGCAGCTGTAGATTTCAGAGCTTCAACTTAAGCTACAACCAACCACTCCTTCGGAAGTCAAAGAGCAGCACAAGGCTACTATTAAAGAAGATATGACCTCTTTGACTGCTATAGTCAAGGATTTCCACCAATTTTTTGAGGAGACAATTGAGATGTGGACCTCAATATAGGAGGATCCACACTTGCAGAAGATCGAAGCAGACATTTGTGAAAAAAATTGTAGTTTCACAAAATCACGTTGACAACACGGACCTTAGAAACTGTGCAAAGGTTCACCAGACTTAAGGAGGGAAAGTTCATCCAGACTCAGATTGATGAGCTACGCTGAAAGGCCTCCATTATTTCCTTAAGGACACATCCATGGGCCGATGAGACAAGCCAGCTATCACAGACAGTCCAAAGAAAGTTGAAGTCTCCACAGAAGATATAGAGAACCACAGGCCTTGTAGTCGAAGGTCCAACTATAGAGAAACTAGTTGAAGAAGTTCGTCAGGCCATCATGCATGAAAAAAAAAAAAACAAAACAAAACAAAAACAAAAACAAAAAAACAAAAACAAAAACAAAAAAACGAAAACAAAAACAAAAACAAAAAAACAAAAAAACAAAACAAAACAAAACGAACTTCAAGCATTGAAGATTGAGTACAGTGGTCTGCAAGCAAAGATCGAGGCAACACTATCAGAGTGTCTCGGGACGAGTCACGACTTTGTGTTGGGGACCTACTGGGACAGGGTCCCTTGGGGTCAAATTTTGTAAATTTTTGTTAGATATTGTAAATTCTCCACATTTTGAGGAGCGGAGCATGAGTAGCGCAAGTAGATAGGAGTCAAAGGGGATTTAGGAAGGTCAAATCCCCTTAGTGTGTTAATATTCAAGTTCTTTTGAGACTCGCCCATGGTTCGCAGACCATGGTATTGTAATGAAGAAGTATATAAAAAGGAATCATAGAAGAGTCATAGAAAGCAAAGCATATAAGATAGAATTTCAGGATTTGGTTATGTTTTGTCTATTCTATACTTAGACCAAGGGGAAGGCTCCTGCAGTTGTGTGCACAAAGACCTTAGTAAATCCGCAGCTGAGTGCGCGAGCACCTACAGCTGTGTGCGCAGGGTTGGAAAGGAATGTAATTGAAGGTCTAAAGCATAATAAATGCTTGTTTTGAAGAATTATCTCTGTATCTGTGTATTACTATTTATCTCTTAATTTACTACGTTTTTTTATCTACTGAATGCAACTAATATGGAAAAGTACTTAATAGATTCTTGAGGAAGTAGATATGTTTATTTATATGATGTTAGGAATGTTTAGTGCAATCAATGAAGGGCATAGATTTGCTAACTTTTAGTTGTTGTAAATTTCAGGTTTTAAGAGTTAGGGTTCGCAGAGATAGTCCTTTGGATGCAAAAACATGTTTCTAGCATCCTCCAATACTAGCTCAGGTGAGACTGTAGACTACGCTACTCAGGGAGCTGCCAAAAGGGCTGATAGTGTAGGGTTTTTTTGGTTAGCACAGCTAACTCTGAACCTAGGACCAATCCCCCCTCAAGAAAACATCTTTCCTTTTCCTTCTTGGTCCTTCCTTTTCTTTCCTTGATCCAATGATAGAGTGCTCCAAAAAAACTCTAAGTGTCCAAGAGTGTGAGAGAGAGAGAGAATAGAGAGAGAAATCCAAAACTAAACTGACAAAAGGTACTCAAAAGCCTCTTTATTAATGAGGACTCTATTTTCTTCATTTTTCCATTATTTTCCTTCATTTTCATCCTCATTTTCAATTTGTGACCTTTTACCTTCCTTTTCTCCTAATTTCCATTATTTTCATAAATAAAATACCAATTAATGCCACTTTTCCTTTTCAAATCCTTTGCCTTTTCCATTTCCAATTTCCTTAGCCGTAATAAACCAAATTGTTGACGGTTCTAGACCTACCAACATGTCAGGGGATCTCCCTGGTAAGAAGTCCTAGTTAGACCTCAGACCGTTTGGTGTAGGAGTCCCAACAGTGGGTCGTATGGTAATGCCTTGACCATGATTTCGCATAGAGGCAAGTAAGATAACTCTGTTGGTAGCAAGGGTGTGACAACTGCAGTGACTCAAGGAAGGTGCATGAGAGTTTCTAACACATGGGGGTGGAGGTGAGTGTGCCCCTTGGCAACCTATAATAGTACTCAGCTTGGAAGGGACACGCAAGAAAAGATACATCACAACATGGAGGGAAAGTTATCGAGCAATCTAAAGTGATGGTTAAACCAAAAGCTCATTTCAAAAAGATTCATACATACTTATACAAAATATTCTATACATGCATGCGTAAGCAAACCAATATATATATCATTTAGAGTAAACCAGATATCATAGAATACAATACAACATATGCATGAAAAGTGTTGGATCTTATTATATAAAGAAGTGTAAGTTCCAGTCATACAATACATCCATGTCCAACCACTGGTTCCAATAGTGGAATGTTACAGCCACATCCACCTGCTCCTCCAAAGAGATGTACTAGATGCGTAGTGGAGAAGCCAAGGTTTGTTACAATAATATCCAAGCTCTTTCCATGAAAGTCTTATTGGAAGCCTGGTTGGACAAAAGCCTTTACAATGAGTTATGAGGGGTTATTTATAACAAAGGGTGGAGTGACCCTTGACATTGCCTTTTGTGACAGTTCAACTACCCTCATGACTCTTCAGCTGCTCTATGACTGTTACATCCAACTATCACAACTTTAATTACACTTGACATGACTTTACATTACAATGCACATGTACCCATGTGAAACAAAATGGCTTGAGCAAGCCAAGCTAGACATCACTCTGACTTAGACAACCATGGAAGTCCAACTCCTCAACATCCTCATGCTAATCGAAAATAACATATTGATCCCAAGATTGGTAGTCCTTGATGGTGTCTGTGTGTTCCGCGGTGACATCTGTCTAAAACCTGACTCTTGCCTCCATAGCATCTCGGTACACTACTTGAACTCCTCTATCCAACTTGTATGAAAGCATGTGCATCATTGTCTTCAATGTGGCCAAACCAACAACATACTTGTGCATGATGTCTGCACTGATGGGCAAGTATGGGATGGTGGCAATGCACATCATCTTGCGGAAGTGTGAGTCAAACTCTAGTCATACTTGTTTCTTTATCTTCACCTGGATGAGATTTCCAATAAATGGGATCACATGTGTGCGCACCACAACGTCCATACTCTTGAATACTCATGCATGGGAAGCCTGTATGTCATTGATGAGATGTAGGAGCTCTTCATAACTCCGGATCTGATCCCCAATACATGACTTCGGCTCAACCGCATTGGCCCTCATCATCTTAGGCAAGTGAAGCAAGGTTCCCTTGTATTTCATCATCCATGTTTGCATGTCATCAACAACAGCATGCAAGTTCATCAAGATACATGATCTTCTACCACATCATTGCTGCCATCCGTTGAGATGGATGACTGCCTTATGCATGGTACTAAACATGGAGTACAATGATCGCATAACTATGTTAAGGGATAATACTTCATCTAGTATTGTCTTCTTCATTTCAGCTCGGGCGGTCGTTGTCACCAAGTCTCCTCCTTGCTTGGCCATCTATAGTTCCTTCGCCATTCACTCATTCTAAGCTACCAGAAAGCGAACACTTGAGCTAGTGGCTTTAACATACACTCTAGTTGCATCATCCAAGGCTACTAGATGTTTTCACACAACAGTCATTATCACTCATTCCTCAACTTGCACAGGATATGTATGATCCTCCGGAGTTAACACTCTGCGAGACTGCAAAACTCTATGCTGAGATTCGTCGAATGAGATGTTATGCATCTTTCCCTCTGGATGATCACCAAGGATCTCAGTGCCTCCTTGATCACTTGAGACTTGCTCATCATATGGATGTGGTGAAGCAGGTAAGTTGAACTCCTGGTGATGAGGCATGAGGTCGGTGTCCTATTCCAACTCTTGTTGTTCCATGTCTACATCCAACTATCGTAGTGCTTCTTCTATCTCATGAGCGAAATATTACTCCTACGATCGTTCACTCTATTAGTCTGATTATAGCTGATCTGATATGTCTACTACATGTACGAGTGTTGTTTCATTCGTTTTCACATGTTGTGCCCCTTGCTGTAGATGTTGTTGCTGCGCTTCCCTCTTCTCTTTGCACAACGCTTGTTCCTTTTAGAGTTTCTCCCTCAGCTCATGCAACTCTTTCTCTTCTTCTTCCATTCTTCTCTTATCCCTCTACCTTTGCGCGATTCACATGTCGCAATGATGCCTCTTTGCCTCTATAGCCATAGTTTCTTTCTCTACTAATGGATCTACTTGGAACTTGCAGCTTTTCTCTTCCTCCATGAGATCGACAATCATCCTCTTACCTTTGTTGTGCATGGGCATGCTTGCCTCTGCTACTACTACTGCTTCTTCTACTCCTGCTACTGGTGCTGGTGCTCTTCGAGATGCTGCTTCATGTTTCTTCACTATCCAGATCTCATTTAACCCAATCCACAATCGAAGAGCAGGCCAAGGTGCCTTCTTCTTCTGGTGCAGTCTAGTTGTCATTCCTGCCGAGATGTGATAAGCTACTTCCTGCATGACAAGTATGTCCAAGGAAAACTTAGGTAGAACGTGCAGAGGCTTCTTTGTGCTGAACATTCAGATAAAAGTGTCAGACGTTGAGGCATACTAATCAGCTGCAATGTCTAACAGTTCCTCCATTGCTTCCTTTGACATGCAGGGTGGATCCAATTCGAATATCATCTTGTAAACCAGGGTGAAAAAATGATCGAATAGCCATGTGATTACTCCTCTCAAGCTGCATTCAGATAACAACTTGAAATATGTTTAGATATCTTCGGCAAAATCACATAACCAATCTTTTGTCGACGCGTTTCGAACCAACCAGTGTGGTTCATCGTCAGGACAAGTTGAAGCACCAATCTGGATTATGCTTGATTAGATAGAGTGTGCAGAGACTCCAACAACTATAATGCTAACGGCTAAATTTTGACCCAATGATCCTGGTCAACCACAAAATTCGATAATTAATATATATATATATATATATATATATATATATATATATATATTTTTTTTTTTTTTTTTTTTATAAATAGCTTAATTAGATATATTAATATCTCAAATCCTAAGGGAATCCAAATATTATTATTTAAATTATAATGGTCATTATATCTCATAACATATAATAAATAATCTATATTTAATATTATTTAAATTAATAAATCATTATTATTTTATAATTTAATTTTTTAAAATATTTCTTATTAAATATAAAGGTTCATTAAAATAAAAATAATATATGTTTATTAAAAAATCTTAATAATTTATAATTTCAAACATCATTATTCCTAGAATTAAGATATATTAGGTAAAGTCCACTAGCCTAACTAATATTGTTGGTACATCATAATTTAAAATAATGTTTCAATACTTTTTTAATAGGAAAATTAAAGGTAAATAAGCCCTTAGGTAAATATATTATTACCTATAGGGTTGATAAAGCCCAAGATTTTTTACTAATAGTATAGCTAATTTTATCCTTTAAACCTAATGGTCAAATATCTATTAATAAACATTATCTAATCAGTATTCAATTATTTCAAAAAATATTAAAGTTCATTATGTTATTAATATATTATTATTTTAATTATAATGTACGTTATATCTCATAATAAATAATAAATAATCTCTATTCGATATTATTCCAATACTATTTAGATACAAGGAATGATAATAAATCACTATTATTTTATAATTTAGTTACACTAGGAACTTGTGTAATAATCATTCAATGGTCCATTGGTAAGCTAGATCCCTCACTATTTAGTTCTTTAAAATATATCCTATTCCTTATTAAATATAAAGGTTCATTAAATTAATAAGTTATGTAAAATAATATATGTTTATAACAAATCTATATCTACTTAATAATTTATAATTTCAAACAAAACATTCTTATTCTTAGAATTAAGATATAATAGGTAAAGTCCGATATTGATGGTCTAATATTTATTTATGTCATTAGGAAATATATTATTCTTTATAAGGTCTAAAAAGGGGTTTTTTTAGACAATAGTTAAAGGGAAGACACAATTCTAAGGCTATACTAGAAATAATAAAAAATGTATAAATAATGAAAGTAAGGAAGAAATCAAATCAATGAAAACGGGTTAAGGATAATACATTAATTCACCCGAAACTAATTTCTAACTAATTAAAGACTAGAACGCTCCATAATAATGGACAAATTAGCCAAAAGAAAAATTGAAGGAAGGGGGAGACAGAAACCCTAAGACAAAGAAAAAAGGCTAGGAAGATAAGGCTGGGACCCAACAACTACTAATCTTCCAGCCATCATCCCTATTAAGATTGTTCGGCCTTTTCTCGATCTCCAGGGCCTCTCTAAATTTGCGATGGTGAAAATGCGCAACTTTGGCAATGACTTGAGCCTCCTCTATACATACATGATGCATAGTTTTCCCTGCATGCTCAGCCAGGGCAGAGGACTTGGTCCTACCATGTCTTAAGTCAGCCGAATGCTCGCTAATCCGCTGATTGATAGAGCGACCAGTCTCACCAATATAAGGGGTCCCACAGGAACAGGGAATGACATAGACCCCCTTCATGTCCTTAGGGTCAATCGGGTCTTTTACAGACCTGAGGGAGCCACGGATAGTCTTGAGAGGTCTAAAAGTTGTGGTAACACCATACTTCTTTAGAATCCTCGCAATCCTGTCCGTGGTTCCTTGGATGTAAGGGATGTTCACACCCATGATACGATCATTAGGAACCTTACGGATAGAAGGCTCCTTCTTGGCCCTGAGGAAGGCTTTTTGACCGAGGTGCCTTATGGATCACAGAAGTCTAAATTCGTTAATAACTTGAAATATGTGTTTACAATGGTCTCCACCAGTGACCATGCCCACTCCAAGCTCGGGAACTCCTGTCAGGCACATATTGCATCTAGAATGTAGGTGGACATGTAAATCTCTACATGCATACCTCCGGGTGACTATCGAGCCTTTGTTACTTGTTCCTTCAGCTGATGAGCCAACATGCCAGACTAGTTACATGCTTTTCCTTCTCTGGCCAGTTGGTCCAGCGCAATCACCCAACTCCGTGGGAAGGTCTCTGTGCTTTCTTGGCCAGACAGTCGACATGAAAATATGACTAAGTATTGATACGTCTTCTGTAGTATCTTCATCTTGTAGATCTGGTTGGGTGTCAACTTCAATCGAGCTGGCTCCTTTACCCAGTTCTTCAAAATGTCTCTGGAGTTAGCACTGTTGTTGGGTAAGTTGAAGGGAGTCTTCATGATAGTTGTGGGCTCTAACATTCGATACATCTCATCATAGTCTCATGCCCAAAAGGTTGCAAGCTTCGTCCCACTGACACTACTCAAGGTCTTCATCTCGGGATCAATGTGAGAGACAATCCAGTGTATCATGTCCGCGCATGGGAACGCAGGGTATCTACATGCAATCCTGTACAATCCAAACTTGTGAATGTTCACATACACCTAACGGTCTTCGAGGTCTTGCTCAAAAGTGCCTGCGAATGCTTCATTAACCTCTTGCCACTTCAATTTGATGTCCTTGTCTAGAAATAGTTTAGTATCTCCATAGATTTGTAGACTAGAGAACACTCACTCAAATGCTGCTCTAGCTACATTTTCGTCAGCGTCCTGTGATCCTTCTCTCTTGGAGGCCATTGATATTGTACTGCTACGAATAAACACCTAAAATATTTGAGGACAAAGCAACATGCATGACAAGAAATCTATCAGTGAAAACCAAAGGAAATTCGGGGAATGACATAGCACATACCTGGGGAACTGATAGGCAAGATTGTTCAATTTCATCTAGGAGGTTGGGTGAATGGCTGCCAAAACTGCACAAAAGGTACTCTCAGCTGGCTAGGAGGCAATACTGGCAACTAGATTTGTGCAATGCAAAATCTAGACTGGCTGCTGGCTACTGGGATTGCATAATGCACAATTCCAGCTGGGAGTGACTGCAGGCTTAGGGATAGCATTGCGCAATTTTTTAGGCCAGCAGTCACTGTCCCTCAGAAATGCGCAAAATTGTCCTGGAGGACAGTGGTTTGGTAGAAATGCACATTTCTAGAGAGGAAGGCTAAGCCTTCCTTCCCCAGATTGTGCAATCTTGTCTCGGTGAAGGCAGAGTCTGGGCCAAGGTTGGCCAGACTTGCCGACAGGAAACTGAAAGAAAATATGAAATTGAATGTATGGTGACACTAAGTGAAAGCACAAGTGATTGGAAGTGCATCCAAACATGAATGAAAGATTTAGTAAACAAATCAACATGCATGTGGGTGAAACGAGTCACTGAATCAACGACCGTTCGTGCAAAACAGTTTCATGCATGTGACAGCAGTGAGATAGCAACGAAACTGAAATAGTGCTAGGACAAGCTAGTATAGATGTAAATGACAGAAATCATTCAAAGAAACCAACCAAACAACACTCACACAAGCGAAAACATAAAAAGCGATAGAAATGTTGAAAAAGACAAGTTGAGGCCACTTACCTGTGAATAGCTGAGCTAGATGTGTCGAAGAGTCCTAGATGTGTTGTGGGATGTCAGAACTACAAGATCAACATGAAATAATGAGCTATGATGCGTCGAATAAATAATTTTTGAGCTTATGATGCACATGCCACAAATCCAGGAAGAGGCAACACTTGGAGGAAAGTTCCTAAATGAACCTTGCATGTAACCTCGAGTTGATTAAAAATAGCAACCTGAATCATGGGATGCCTTTTTCATGTTGCCTTTTTCTATTTTGGGAAAAAGAAAACCATGCATGCAAGTCAAGCTTCCTTGGTCTTGGGTGGAATTGGTCAACCCAAATTCTCATGCATGAAGCTGCTCAACTTCTTGAAGGAAATGCGCATTTCCAGCTGGGAGTTGGGCTAGTTCCTAGGAGATTTGCATAATTTCTAGGTAGAGCAGCTGACTGTTGCCCAAATTTTCGCAAATTCTGGGCTAAGAAGCCCTACAGGGGAAAGTTGCACAATTTTCATTGTGCAGGTTGGTTGGCAAAATTGCACAATTTTGGAGCCCAGCAGGCTACTAGATAGGATTGCACAATTTCTGGAGGGAAGGCTAGTTTCCCTACATAAATGTGCAATTTCTTGGGGGAGCTACTCAACGTGTAGCTGGACCAAGTTCGAATGAACAGCCTATGAGGGGAATGCATCAGGTTGTGATCAACAGGTTGCCTTTGTGTAGGACAAACATTGAAGCTCATGTACCTGATGAGGCAAGACAAGGTGTTGTGGAAAGTTGGTAGGGAGGCTCCAAAATGAAGCTAAGGAAAAATTTTGGAGGGTGGTTGTAGCTGCTACAACACAAATGAACACCCACACTAGGATGTTTTACCCAAAATTTAACTCGAAGCACATGTACCATGTCCTTGGTAATTATTTTTCCTTTATTAACTTCATTACATGGAATTTTGACTAGGGTTGTTACAGAATCTTCCCCCTTCGGGGACCACCATCCTTGGTGTTCAATGACACCTACAACCAATAAGATTGTTGAGAAGAAGAACATATTGCCCATGGAGCTTTATAACTCAGCTCAGTGTAGTATTTACAATGATCAACCTACTGATAAGCACACCAACATGACACATAACAACCTAACAACCATAAAATTATGACACCCATACCGCTTATTGGAGCTTTATAACAAAACTCATGTGGTATTTACATCCATATGCATATGTACATATACCAAAATCATTCGCTCAACCAGTGAATAGAGAAGGATACATAGCCCGCATCTGATCCTCCATCTCCCATGTAGTTTCACCAGGCCCAAGTGCTTTCATTGTATTTTAACTTGATCGATTGCTCAGTTTCAAAGCATGGGCATATTTCTTAGTAATATACACTAATGTCTAGTTGGAATTGTCCATCTGGCTCCACCTGCAATACAGGCCAATCAATCACATGATCAACATATTTAATGTATTTCTTAAGCAAGGACACATGGAAAACATCATGTACATTCACTGTCGAAGGCATTGCAATTTGATAGGTTATTGGTCCAATCCTTTCAAGAATCTTTAAAGGTCCACAAAATAGAGGTTCCATCTTGGCACATGATCCAATCAACAAGGTTCTCTTCTTGGTCTTGATGTGCAAATACACTGATTCCCCAACCTCAAATTCCTTAAAAAACTTGTTCTGATCTGCATAACTTTTCTCTCTATCTTATGTTTCCTTTACATTCTTCTTAATTACCTACATTTCCTATTCCATCTCTACCATCATATCCAGTCCTATCAATACCCTATTCACTGGATCTCTCCTAAATGGGAGTATTAAAACTCTACCCATATAGTGCCTCAAACAGACTCATCCTGAGTGTCTCTTTATAACCATTTTTGTAAGAAAACTCAACCAATGGAAGGTACTCCTCCCATCTCCTCTTCTGATGCATCACATACATCCTCAACATGTCCTCCAATATCATGTTGACCCTCTATGTCTTTTCATCTATCTGCGGATGATAAGTTGTGCTGAAGACCAAATATGTCCCCAAACCTATAAACAACTCCTTCCAAAACATAGAAGTGAACTTAGCATCCCTATCTCACATAATATTTCTTGGAACAATATTCAACCTCACTACATCTCTGATGAATACCTATGCCAAATCACTAGATGAATAATTAGACTTCGTTGGAATGGAGTGTGCTACCTTTGTCAACCTGTGCACCACACCATGATGGAATCGTGTTGTTTATATGTCCTCGGAAAACATGTGATGAAGTCCATGGAAATGACATCCCACTTCCACTCTCGAATCAAAATTGGTTGTAGTAGTCCACCAGGATGCTTACATTTAGCTTTCACCTACTGACAGTTCAAACATCTAGCCATAAATTATGCCACTTCCTTCTTCAGATTCAGCCAATGATAAAACTTCTTCGCTATTGTCAATGTCTTCTAGTATCCTAGATGACCTTAATATGGTTTTGCATGAAACTTGTGAAATATAGTCTTCTTCAACTCACTGTCATTTGGGACATATATCTTGTCCCTAAATCTAACCAAACCATGTACTATAAGAGGATATTCCACATCCTAATCATTTTTACCCTATTATAACCTATGCATATGCTCCATGAACCTATCATCATGTTTTCCTACTTATAAGATCTAATCTTGTAAGTCAATCCCATAGGATATCATAATTTCTACACAATTCACCTGTATCCTCCTACTAAGAGAATTTGCAACCATGTTCTCTTTTCCATTTATGTACTTGATCTCAAAGTCAAACTCATTGATCATGGCCAACCATATAGATTTCCTGGAATTCAGATTTGGTTGGTGAAATAGATACCTCAATCCATTGTGATCACTCATCAATACAAACTTCCTACCAAGAAGACAATGCCTCCACATATTCAATGCATGGATGATCACTTCCTGCTCAATATCATGTGTTAGATAATTATGCTCATTCTCATTCAATTTTCATAACTCATAACATACTACCTATCCTTCCTACATAAGGACTCCACCAAGTCCTCTCTTGCAAGCATCTGTACACACTACAAACTCTTTTTTCGGATCTATGATCTTTAACACTGGAGCATTTGTCAACAACTGCTTCAATTTCTCAAAATTAGCTCCACATTCCTCTGTCCATTCAAATTTCTTACCTTGCCTCTGTAATGTTGTAATAGGATATGCAATGCAAGATAATTTCTTGATGACCTCCTATAATAACTTGTTAGACCCATAAATGATCTGACCTCATCCACATTTCTAGGAGCTTCCCCTTTCATGAGAGCCCTTATCTTCTTTTGATCCACTGTTATGCTTTCCTTGGAAACAACATGTCCCAAGTAATGTACCTATCTCTAAAACAAACTACATCTGCTAAGCTTGACATACAACTGATGCTCTCTCAATAATCTCAAAACTACCACTAAGTGCTCGACATGCTCTTCCTCATTTTTATAATATATCAAGATGCCATCAATGAATATAATAACAAATTGGTCCAGATAAGGATGCAATACACTATTCATCAACAACATAAAAGTAGTTGGAGCATTAGTCAAATCAAATGGAACTACAACAAACTCATAATATCCATACCTGGTTTTGAAGACAGTCTTGTATATTTCCTCTTCCTTGATGTGTACATGATGATATCCTAATCTCAGATCAATCTCCGAGAACTTTGTTTCTCCCTTCAATTGATAAAACAAATCATAGGTCCTCTAAAACTGGTAGCTATTCTTGATGGTTACTTTTTGCAACTACATGTAATCAATGTGTAGCCCGAGAGTACCATCCCTCTTCTTCACAAACAACATTGGTGCACACCAAGGTAATACACTTGGCCTAATGTATCCCTTGTGAATCATTTCCTTCAACTGTATCTTCAGCTTTACTAAATCTGGAGTGCTCATTATGTAAGCTTCCTTTGATCCTGGTGTTACCCTTGGTAAAACCTCAATGGAAAATTCCACTTCACTATGAGGCAGTAAATCAGAAATATCTGTTGGAAACACATCCTAAAACTGTTGTAATATTGGGTACCTACTTAATACCTTGGCATCCTTGACATCCTTACCTTTATCATCAAAAATATGTACTGCAAATAACACACACCATTTTCTATGATCGTTTTTCCTGCATAGTTTTCACCATTCTAACTGATGTTGTCTTCTTCTTACCCTAAAAGATCCTTTGTTCTCTATTTTCATTCAAACACTTAATAGCCTTGTCATAAAAATCCACCTTAGTCCTGTCAAGATAAAACTAGTCCATGCCCAAAAGCACAATATATGATCCCAACGACAATATATTCAAATGTGCTGATGTAGGCATACCATTCAACCCAAATGTACAAGATCTTACCGAGTTAGGACTAACATAACTTATCAACTAGGTCAGGACTAACATAACTATAATGAGATCCGGGGTCAATCAAAATGGAAATCACAAAGCTTACCGTCCATCTCGATAACAGTTTCTTGGTGATTTTCCTGCTTGTTATCCAGAACTGTATAAATTCGTGGAATGATCTACCTAACATCTGTTAAATTTTTCATAGAGCTATATTGTTATTTTCTTTGATAATCTCATTTCTTCATTAACAGATTATAGTCACCCCATAATATCATAACATTATTCAAATTTAGATCATTATTCAGTAGCATATGCAACTATATAGAAAGAACAATATCATCATCATCATTCTAGCAGAACATAAAGGAACAATAGAAGAAAATCATTCACACATAGAGACACTAGGATTGGTCCAAAACCAGGGAAAAACCCACTATGGGGAAAACCCTTGCAAATTCTTATTATTCTTAGATTTTCATCAAATCATTCAGCAAAAGGGTGTACAATGATCCATATCTTCTTCAAAGCAACTAACCTTAAAAACAAATACAACATCCATAAACTAAACCCAACAATGTATATACTTAAAACACTGATTTTGAAGACTATAATGAGCTATCACTGTCTATAGTCAACTTCTGAACCCTACACTTACTAAGTGAAATATTCAGAATATTTAGATTTCATATTTTCATTCTTGTTTTCATAGAGGAGATATACAAGAGACTATGGCTACCCAGTCATTCCCTTAAGCCTAGCAAGGGAGCAACTAGGGTCAGATCTAGACTGCGAAAACCCTAACCCCTAGTCACATGCATAGTGAGTTTTCCATGTGAAATGAAGGCTCCATTCACATGCATGAGCCTCTGAGAGAGAGACTGTAGTCAGGATCCTTCTCTGTTGTGCCTACGACTGTGCCCAAAACCCTAGATCTGAAATGTGAGCTTCAGACCATGCAATTTCACCTAAGAGTGAACCTGATCCTCTATGGGAGAGACTCCGACTTGTGCGAGCCAAAACCAAGATAAAAGAATGGTTCATGGTTGTGTCTAAATGAGGTATAGTTCACTTATATTTATAGCCTTCCAAGGTGGTCCACTTTTCTTTTGGGTTGACCTTCTCTAATATGCACATGTGGGAATTTCTTCATAATTACACTTTCCCTTATTTGATTTGAGTGATGTTTAGGTCAATTTTGATCCTCTCAGAAAGAGGAATTCAATTCAATCATTAACTCCATCAAGTGAGATGTCAAAACTAGAATTTGACCTATGTTTCATATTTTTAACACTCCCTCTCAACTAGGGAGAATTCTACCTATCAATATATGTCCATTGATCAATATCTCATCCTGCCATCATATGCCCCATCTCAAGTATATCATCATCTCGAATCATCAATGTTCATCTCAATTCATCTCTTTCTTATTCCTTCTTATCTCTTGATTGTACCTGCTCATGTGCTGAATATTCTTGAATCTAAAAGAAGAATAATTTTGACATTGGAGGGGAGCTCAATCTACCACCCTTTGTTCATTGGGATACTACTCAGAATCTCTTCTAGTGAGCTACTACCCAGGTATATCAGCGAGGAGTTAAATTTGTGATATGTGTCATCATTAGAGAGCATACCATCAAGGAGCATGTCTAAGCCTGAAACCACATAGGGGTGCAAATCTCGACCTAGAATCTCATGCGGGAGCTACTACTACAACCCTATATCGAACAATACGATATCCAAACACATAGAGGAGCATATCTCAACCCTAGAATCACATTAGGGAGGTCATTATCAACCCAAAATTGCATAGGGGAGCAAATCTCAACCCACTATTATTTCCTACTGATCTTCCCGTCAATGAATCTAAGTAGTCATGTGGTTGAACACCTATGTCATAATCGACTTGGGTTTTACTCCCTAAGTACACTCTCAACCCATTGGCCATATAGGGAGTGGTATTCCCAACAAGCCCTACTTGTCAGTATGATGCAAACTATGGTATACTCTAAAAATACCAAGATAAGGTGAGATACTACTCTAACCCTATGGGTAACAGATAGGGGCGATACCTTATTGTCTAGAGTTCACTTAACCCCAAGAGCCCTCTATCTCAATTCCTCACCCTGGGAGCTCACACAGGGGGGAAGAGATGACCCAGTTTCCTTGGTCATTGATTCTCTCTATAGATCAACAACATATCATCTTACTCATATTTGGTAATCATCATGTCTCAATAGCAATTGTCTCCTATTCATACAAGACATCAAATCAAATATCATATTAGAACAAATATATATATATATATATATATATATATATATATATATATATCAAAAAAAGGATGACATAGTCGTCCTCCCTCTCAATGATGTGCCAACCACAAGCTTAAGCTTTTCTTGTACAACAACATTGTCTCAATATGTGATGGTAACTCAGTCTCAGCTATATATGGGATTATCTGCCAATTGGATCCCACTCTTTGTCATCATAATGTATCCATGTCATATCCAGATCCAACTCTGACAGCTCTCTAAGGAGATTCTTCATCATGCCTCACAGCTATCCATGCTAGAAACATCGTACTCAGCCTCACTCATCTTATGGACCTCTCATTTAAGATATCATGACAGATCTCATACTAAGGCAACATCCAAATGTGCTCATCTCATTAACAACAATCATAATAATCATCAGTGCATCCAAGTAGTCAAATATGACAGGAAGATCGCCCCATGCTAGTACTTTTAAGGATGCTAGGTAGAAACTCAATGTGAATGAAGTGGCTTAATCATTAATCAACTCTGGTTCTATGCATGGAATATATACATACAGACAAATGTTCAAAATGGAACATCAATGCTTCAATCAATTGTTAGTTTCCAAGTAAATTTCAACAATATCTCTTGACAACTTCTTGAAATTCAATCAGAGTGTCTAAGGATTTGCATTTCCACTTTACAATACTGCTTTAATAGCTTCACAATATATATTTTCTTTATCCAACTTTAGAAATCAATTCATCATGCCATGATTCATTATTTTGAGCTTCAGAATCCATCTCCCTCTTACTTAGATCATCAAAGGCTCATTACCTATTAATAGTAGACCATCATCACATAAAACAAAACCAAAATTAAAATAATACCTTGGAACACTTCTGGAATAGAGGTTTGGATCAACACATGTTCTTGGCTTCATGAGATAACTGTGAATTCAGACATATCTAGATCGAGGAACTTGCTTCATATAATGCTCTCTACAAACATTACACTTTTCCAAACCAATATGCTCAACCTCAGATAAATCAATGCTGTACAAGAAAATCAACTAAGTCAGTTGATCAAAGTTTAGATGTCGAATTAGAACCAATATCAAAATCATTACAGTATCAATTCTTTAGACTAGGTGACAAGTAGAGCTCTTATCAAGTCATGACTTCTTTTATTGTCATGCCAATAAGTTGTCATTTTATAAGAAATATCAACCCAAAGTTCATGAAGTCATTCTCGTGATCATAATAAAATGCACACATCAATAATAAGTTGTGTGGGTTCCTTCCATTCATAGTTAAATTACTTTCCATTGAATAAAAATTGTTAATACCTCAACCATTGTGCTAGAAACAAGGATGCCAATACAAAACCATTTTCAATATCAGTTACTAAAGGTCATTATGCCCATACGGGATTGTTATTAATGAAAATCATCAGTCGTCAAATCAAATCATTATTCATCAGGTAAAATACCAAATTCACTATCATAGTGAAATCTATAGTCCAAAACATATCTCAACATCAAGTCAAAGTTCTAAGTCATTATCAAGCATTATGTCAAAACTCCAAACACTACTAATCTATATTAATCATCCAAATCATATAAAACTCTTGTAGCACATGCTTCAAGCATAATGACATATCTATATGCATGTCCTAGTCAACTGCAAACATAAGTTCATTCTATATATTCATATTATATTGAACGTTCAAACTTTCCTACTCACAAATATTTCTATTTTCTGCTTCATGTCTATAGGACTGGCATCTTTCAGGTGAACATCTGATTTAATGCACAAAACTTCATTTTTGTGTCCTACAAGCATATTCACACCCATAGGCCTTCCTCTATGTGGTTAGGAGAATACAGTTGCACCCTAAATATGTTATACGAGCAACTATGGCTTCCCAACTTCCAAACCCTATCTCAGAACTGTCTCATCACCTTGGCCGCACCCTTGAGCCCGCTTCCATGCAGTTGGGAGGCTATAGTCACACTTTTAGACTTTATTTCGTGTGAATAAGGCTTAGAGTAAGACAAACTCTCTCACCTCAGATCAGCGATTTGTTGCAGATTAATAATGTCAAATATTTGTTTATTCATGCCCATAAATCATACTTCAATAGTAAAGAGTATATAATAAAAATGAAAATAGGATATTAATTATACTTCTTGCATGTATATTACTTATACATTGACCATGCAAGGTTTCATATCTCAAATCTTTTCCGTAAGCCAGGGTTTCTCTTAAACCCTAACCTAATAATATCCATCAAACCCTACTACACAAATTTCCTAAGAATATATTCAAACCCTAGAATTATTTTATGTCTCCTCCAGCTTATCCTACTTCCATCAAAGGTGTCCCCATGGGGGTGATCTCCATGACTTTTCTTCAGCATAGCTCTAATACCATGTTAAATTTTTCATAGATCTATATTGTTCTTTTCTTTGATAATCTCATTTCTTAATTAACACATTACATTCTCCCCATAACATCATAACATTATTCATATTTACATAATTATTTAACAACATATGCAACTATATAGAAATAACAATATCATCATCATCAATGCAGTCTAACATAAAGGAACAATAGAAGAAAAACATTCAAACATAGAGAGACCAGGGCAAAACCCATTATGGGGTAAACCCTTGCAAATTCTTCTTCTTCTTAGATTTTCATAAAATGATTCATAAAAAGAGAGTACAATGATCCATATCTTCTTCTAAGAAAATAACCAGCAAAACAACTAAAACATCCAAAAAATGAACCCATCAATGTATACACTTAAAACTCAGATTCTGAAGAATGTAATGAACTATCATTGTCTATAGTCAACTATCAAACCCTGTGGTTACTACGTGAAATATTTGGAACACTGATATTTTATCTTTTAGTTCCTTGTCGCATGGAGGAGGAGATATTCGAGAGACTATGGTTGCCCAGTCGCTCCCTTAAGCCTGGAAAGCAAGTGAATGTTGTTAGATATGGTTTGCGGAAACCCTAACGCCTAGTCACATGCATAGTGAGTTTTATGTGCAACTAGAAGGCTCCCGTCACGTACATGAGCCTCTGAGAGAGTCACTGCAGTGAGGATCCTTTTGTGTTGTGCATCTCACTACGGCTAGAAACCCTAGATGTGAAATGTGATCTTTGGACCCTGCAATTTCACCTTGCGGTGAACCTAATCCTCCACGGATGAGCCTCAAGCCTATTCAAGCCAAAAACAAGATAGAAGGTGTCTCGTGGTTGTGTGAAATTTAGGTAGAGGTCACTTGTATTTATAGCCTTCCAAGGTGGTCCATTTTGTTTTAGGTATGACCTTATCTAATATGCACATGTGGGATTTTCTTCTTAATTACTCTTTGCCTTATCTATTTTGAGTGATCTTTAGTTCGATTTTGGTCCTATCAAAAAGAGGAATTAAATGAAATAATTATCTCCATCAAGTGAGCTATCCAAAGTGGAATTTGACCATAGTTTCATGTTTTTAACAACATCCACAACTGTCTCTGCCTCCAATGCACTGTAAATTTTAGGCCTACCACCCTGATTATGCAGATAATTCCTCTTAAAATTATCCTTACCACGTCCAACACTGCAATCATCTTGTACCATCATCTTTATCATATATCCCTCCATGTTGTGACCCATTAAACTTCTTGTAAGATGCAACATTTTCTTTCTCACATGCATCGTGAGGCCTTGTTCTTTTCGGTTGTCATTTACCTTTAGCTTTGTCTTTCCCTTTCCAAACTTCTTGCTAATTTGTCTTATGCTTTGAATACTCATAAGAGTGTTTCAATTTCCCAATAAATTCCTTAAGCAACCAAGACTCATCATACTCAATCCAATATATAAATTCTAAATAAAGCCACAGACAAATCTTTAAACTTTGGCTTTCTCATCCCTAAGATATGGTACATACCTCAATAACTCCAAGAACTTTTCCATGTACTCCTCATATGTCATTGATCCCATATTTACCTCATATAATTCCTTAGCTTTGATGTCGTAATACCTCTCTGACAAGTACTCCCTAAAAATTCTCTTGAATTCATGCCAACTCAACTCCTTTGTCTTGATGTCTTTAACCCACTTCACATCTTCCTACCATATTTCTGCTTTCCCTTTGAGACTGAAGATAACTATTACGGCCTTCATATTCTCTGTGTATTCATGCAACTCAAATAATTTCTTCATCCCAAGTAACCATGCTTCTACATCCTCCGGATTCTTCAAATCTTTATCAAAGGTAGGTTTATTTGTTTTATTGAACTCATTTGGAAAATATCCCATATCACTCCTCTTGTAAGGATGATAACGATGATGATCATAGTGCCTGACAGAACCATAACTAGAATAGAACATTTTTCCATCACCTCTCCTATCCAAAGTATCATATATCCTTCCATCTCTTATTGTGTCATCTATATCCAACCTATGCCCACCATGAGATCTACTGCCATATGCCCCATTTTTCCTGTCCTCCTGCCCATGGTTAATCTGAAGTGGACCCTGTCTCTGTTGTTATAACAAACTCCAAAGGACTACTGCATTTAACTCTACTTGTTTCTCATATTCTGGAACGATCCTATCATTATATGTCTTGCAACTCCTTGTCTCTACCTTAAATCTTCTCAATGTGTCTTCTAAGTTAGAATAATTCCCAACACCACGCTACTCATATGATCCATAGGGAGAGTCTCATGAGATGTACTCTGCCATCTTTCTAGTCATCTTTGATCTCTTTCCTGCAAGCATGCCATGTTAGCTAAAACCAAAACATAACATAATCATCATACCGCAGTGTAGTTCAAGGGAGGATATCTCATCTGCAATATCAAGTAGATTAGCACGATACATGTATAAACATAATCATATTAGTATACAAACATCATTTCAACCATTGTCCACTTATCAATGCTTAAGCATACAGACCACATACGATGACCTCATGCATGACAGCTACAACCATATCAATGTATGCATAACAATATATAGAATCACTAACATGCATAACCAATGCATAACTAACATACACTCATGATGACCACATCCAATAACACACCATCCACTTTCACATGGCGACACCACTACAACCATGACCACCACCATGCATACACAACAAGTACAAATACCACAAGCATAAAGAACACATATATGCAACCAACATGAATGCATGACCAACACACCACCCTTCCAGTCCAAGGGGTGAACCATTCACTAATAACACTATGTAAGGCCCTCCTCCCACATTTACCCAACTTAATCAGTCCACTGGGGTAAACATGTGATTAGAGTCTACTATGATGTGATTCAAATTCCCATGCATAGTTAAGGACGTGGAACTGATGCAAGGAAACCAATATAACATTCCACACATGATACAGAACCTTTAGGGACCAACCAACCCTTCTAGGTGACCAACCCCTAAGACAACTTGACATTTCACTCATCTGGACCCCCAACCACTCCCATGACAAGTCATGCATGTGGCTGAGGCCTTCAATTCATTCCCACAAAAAGGCATGCCAGTGACTATGCACCTCTTCATCTAATTCTAAGTGAGTGACCCTAGATTCTGTACCATTTGTTAGTTCCAGTCTTCGCAGCCTGTCACCAGGGATCAAAATGGGCTCTTACTATGTCTAGTTTTCAGAGATGTTTTGAACATGAGTTTTAGTGAAAATCATATCCTAAGTATGTTCATCAAAAGCAGCTTGGAAATATCATTCCAACGTTATATTTCACACCCAAAACCGGTTCCTGGATCAGAGGATATGATCGAAATGAATGATTGATTCTTGGTTATTCATGTTTTGAGGTCATTTGCTGCACATAGGGACAAGTTTACTACAAAATTAGTTTCTGAAGTAATGGACATGAATTTTACAAAAGTGAAATTTGTCAATAACATACCAAATAACAAAAACCTCCTTCATTTTATGCACAGGTGTTACTATGTGGGAGATATATAGTGATATTTGAAGCCTACATTAAAACAAAACGAATTTTGCATTTGTTTTACTTTTTTAGCCATTGTAGTGTGGCGCTATTTAACAACAGATGGAAACTAATTTTGAGAAACCCAAGGAGGTTTTTGTCAACCATGAGCCATAAAACAAAAAATTCTTTTAGTGTATTCACAGGTAGCATGAATTAGAATATTTGACTAGATCTTTACAGCCTATTTTTACAGATTTAAATATAATTTTAATGATTTCCTATTTTAGAGATTATTTTGTGGCACAGATTCCGAGCAACTAGAAACGAATTTCCACAATTTGAGAGAGGTTTTTCTCAAATATAACCTTATCTACAAAAACCTATTTCCGTTTTGTAACAAGTGTTATGGTGCAAGAGATACGAGTACATCTTTGACCCCTATTTTCAGAAATTCGGTCCAAATTTAATGTAATTGATTCTATCTTGAGGGAGATGGTTGAGCTCAACTCCCTTAGTAAAAGGATGAGCTAATTGTATATATTTTATGAATTTCAGAGTGTAAAGGGTTCAAACTTTTGCAACAGAGTGAGGCTGCCTTCAACTGTGCAAAGTTTCTTCTGAATATTATTTTTAATGGAGCAATTTTTGTCTTTTAGATTTGTGATCCATCACAGTGTTTAATGTCCAACATGTGTTTGTTTTTCTCGTAAATTCACTTACATACTTTGTTTTTTCTGCTAACTCTTGTTACAAAATTATCTAAGGGTATTGTTAGGAACCCATCCACGCATGATGCTCCTTTCACAATGATTTTGTTATTAAATGTAACGGTTATCTTTGCAGAATCCATCCTCCATTAGATGCTCTATTGAGTAACCCAGTGTTTCTTTTTCTTCTAACACTACCACTGTATATCCATCCCTTGATTGATGCATGTAGTGTAGTGAGCTTTCTCCTCTCTCCTTCTCTCATTTACATCTTTTATCTGGCTGAACATTGCACTTACTTTGCCCCAAGTTTTCCGACAGAAACTAGCCTCGATTCCATAGCCCAATGGTCCCTTCTCTGGTTGTTTTTGACCCACAATTTTCAATCAAATCCCCATACTTCATAGCTAGCCTAAGATTCACTTATTGCAGCCACATTTTTTTTGCAAAGAGAGAGACCTCTCTGGTCTAGCAGGGCTAGATGCCAAATCGAAAGGTTGGTCTGTGGTTATCTCGGAATTGCCTCTTCTCAACCTTCAGGTTCATTCTGAGTGCTAACATATTGGCATCGTTGCCGGGGATGAGCTGATAGATCTTCTTTGTGAAAGATCATTTAAGTTGTAGATCTGATTGTTGATGGTGGACAATAGTTAGACACATATGAAGGCTAAAATCATCTACCTAGTGACTCTATTGTTTGAAATCCCGAGTTTCAAAGTATTGATGGTGGTTCCACTGGATAAATGAAGGACTTAGATGTTGTTTCTATTTGTTGAAGGTATCCATGTATCGATTTTTCTAATCTTCCTGATTTTCCTAATCAATTACTAAAAGATGCATATTTGTTTAGCAATGGCCATAAATTCAATGGGGAAGATCTGACTTTGACTCTTGAACATGTAGAAAATTTCAAAACATTTATAGAATCTCTTCGAGTAAAAAAAGAGGATATTTTTATTAGATTGTTCTATGATTCGTTTCAAGGGACATGTAGACAATGGATCAAAATTTTTCCTATCAGATTTACTAAGCCATTTGCAGATTTTTGGCATATCTTTCTTGAAACATGGATGGAGAAAGAGGAAGAATTCGAAATAGAGGCAGCCTCTATTCAAGGCTTTAGAGAATGGGAAGATATGTGAACGGATGATGAGGTAGATGAGAACTTTGCTTCATATCTTTCTTCTTATTTGAAGTCTTGTCGATGTAGCCATGAAGTTAAGCTCAATTTTTTGCAAGAGTTTTCCATCAAAATTGAAGAAGATCTAACTAAATTGAAGACCCAAATATAGTCCTAGGATTTGGACTATCAAGTCCCATTCTTTGGGGTCCTTTTCCAACAAAAGGAAGGAAAGGTAAGGATGCCCTTGGATGTTTGCATTAATAATTTGTAGTTGGAAGCATGTGTTGAGGAGTTGGGGCAGCAAACAGAGTCTGGTTTCTATAATCCTATTGTGGCATATATGGAAAAGAAATTTAGTTTGAATAACAAGCCACATTTCCTTTAACACAGCCACACTCATTTTGTGCATGTATGGCTATCAACATTTACATTTATGTTATGTTTCAAGGACTACCAAGCATCGTCATCGCTACAGTTGCTTGATTGGTTAATTTGGCATTATAACATCACTTGATCTAGTGATTTGCAGCGAAGTAGGGTAGGGTTGTAAATAAATAAGTTGCCCAAGGCAGCATTTCAGTTTTCGGTATTTGTTTATGTACATATTGCAGTATGTATATGTTTTTGGATTGGTATGAGTTTTTTGGGTTTACAGCTGTTTGTGACCGTATTGCCCAATGGATGAGGCACTTGGCCTATGGTGTTCTTGACACCTCCAAGGAGCTGACATCCCCAATAAGGCCAATGTTAGTTCCAGTCTTCGCAGCCTGTCACCATGGATCAAAATGGGCTCTTACTATGTATGGTTTTCAGAGATGTTTTGCACATGAGTTTTAGTGAAATCATATCCTATGTATGCTCATCAGAAGCATCTCAAAAATATCTTTCCAACGGTATATTGCACGCCCAAAACCGGTTCCTGGATCAGAAGATATGATCGAAATGAATGAATGATTCTTGGTTATGCATGTTTTGAGGTCATTTGCTACACAGAGGGACAAGTTTACTACAAAATCAGTTTCTGAAGTAATGGACATGAATTTTAAAAATGTGAAAGACTTTTTTGTCAATAACATACCAAAGAACAAAAACCTCCTTCAGTTTATGCGCAAGTGTTACTATGTGGGAGATATGCATTGATATTTGAAGCCTACATTAAAACAAAACAAATTTTGCATTTGTTTTACTGTTTTAGTCATTGTAGTGTGGCAACATTTTACAACAAATGGAAAGTAATTTTGAGAAATCCAAGGCATTTTTTTTCAACCACAAGTCATATAGCAACAACCTCTTTCAGTTTATTCACAGGTGTCGTGAATTGGAATATTTGACTAGATCTTTACAGCCTAGTTTTACAGATTTAAATATTTAATGATTTCCTATTTTAGAGATTATTTTGTGACACAGATTCCGAGCAACTGGAAATGAATTTCCAAAATTTGAAAGAGGTTTTTCTCAGAGATGACCTTATCTATAAAAATCTCTTTCAGTTTTGTAACAGGTTTTATGGTTCAATAGATACGAGTTCATCTTTGACCCTATTTTCAGAAATTCGGTCCAAATTTAATGTAACTGATTCTATCTTGAGGGATATGGTTAAGCTCAACTCCCTTAGTACAGGAATGAGCTAATTGTATATATTTTATGAATTTCAGAGTGTAAAGGGTTTGAATTTTTGTAGTAGAGTGAGGTTGCCTTGGACTGCACAAAGTTTCTTCTGAATATTATTTTTAATGGAGCAGTTTTTGTCTTTTAGATTTGGGATCCATCATGGTGTTTAATGTCCAACATGTGTTTTTTTTTCTCATAAATTCACTTACATGCTTTGTTTTTTCTGCTAATTGTTGTTAAAACATTATCTAAGGGAAGTGTTAGGAATCCATCCATGCACTATGCTCCTTTCGCAATGATTTTGTTGTTAAATGTAGTGGTTATCTTTGCAAAATCCATCCTCTGTTAGATGCTCTGTTGAGTAACCCGATGTTTCTTTTTCTTCTAACGCTGCCACTGTAGATCCATCCCTTGATTGATGCTTGTAACACAATGAGATTTCTCCTCTTTCCTTCTCTCATTTACATATTTTATCTGGCTAAACATTGCACTTACTTTTCCCCAAGTCTTCCGGCATAAACTAGCCTCGATTCCATAGCCCAATGGTCCCTTCTCTTGTTGTTTTCGACCCACAATTTTTCAATCAAATCCCTGTACTTCATAGCTAGCCTAAGATTCACTTATTACAGCCACATTTTTTTGGAAAAGAGAGAGCCCTCTCTGGTCTGGCAGGGCTAGATGCCAAATCGAAATTTTGGTCTGTGGTTACCTTGGAATTGCCTCTTCTCAGCCTTGAGGTTCATTTTGAGTGCTAACACCACTTTTTCAGGGCCAAGGCTTAGGCCACTACCCATAAATTCATGAAACGTTCAGAAAATGGAAAATAAAAATGGTATAAGGTTACTAATGCAATTATTGGTACAAGTACTTGATCTGACCCCTAATAGCCATGACAAACATTTCGTCAAACATGTCACAAGTATGTAATATATAGTTCATAACATAATATCTGAGCATAGGGGACTCATTCTTATCTGAGATTTGTAAAGAAGCATTGTTTCCATATTACAATAGTTTCATTATCATCTAATAGGTCATATATTCATTGTACTTTTATCACTAATAAAAACATCGTGTAAACCATACTTCAAGTCTATGATAAGCATACCCATAACCAACATATAACCAACATAAATAAAAAATATATAACATCCATACAATCGACATATAAGTATGTACATTTACACATGAAATACCAAGGATAATAAGATATTATTAATGAATGAAAAATCCAACCAAGTATGGACTTCCATGAACCACCCAACCATAGATTAGTTGAACCAAATATTTCTTTCAGCCAATCACCCTCATGCCATATTCCAAGCATGAATGTGGGACTCAAAATCAAACCAAACTAAGTTTCCAAAGACTTTACCACAATTCCCACTGGATCACTAGGCCCTAAACAAGCATGGATGCCACAGACTTCTCCACCTACGCTGTGAGGAATTTTCCTCCCTCCTAGTCTCTATGCTTTACCGTATATCCCACCATACAATGATCAAGGACTCCTAGGCCTAATCAAGACTCCACCCTCCAGCATTTACTGTATATCCTGCCATTCATTGGTCAAGGATTCTTAGGCTTGATTGAGGGTGCACACCTCTAGGCTTTACCATATATCCAACCATTCACCGGTCAAGGATTCCTAAACCTAATCGAGGGCACATAACTCTAGGATTTACCACATATACCACCATTCACCGGTTGAGGATTCCTAGGCCCACTGAGGCACACAAATCCATATTTACCACAATCCCATGTTCTCTGGTCTAGTGATTCCTAGGAATTGTGTTATTTCTTTCAGAGACCACCTCACTCATTTTCAAAACCATCTATCAATCTAGCTCAAACCAGATAAAAGAGAATCCATCATACCATGGCTGTCCATAAATGGCAAGGTGAGGCTAAAGAATACTGTCACACCTAGAGAACCCCATGCCAATGATAGAAATAGAACCAAATACACACATGCATGTACCATGCATGCAAAATCTAGCAAGGAAATCACACATGAAAATCGATACCTACCAATAATCTCGTTGTAGTTTCTTGATCCTGCTCTTCCTCGCTTGATATTTACTTTCCTTTGCCTTCTTGGTCCTTCCTTTGCTTTCCTTGATCCAATGAAAGAGTTCTCCAAGAAAACTCTAAGTGTCCAAGGTTGAGAGAGAAAGAGAATAGAGAGAGAGCTCCAAAACTAAACTGACAATAGGTAGCAATAGATACTCATAAGCCTTTTTATTAATGAGGCCTCTATTTTCTTCAATTTTCCATTTTTTTCCTTCATTTTCCACCTCACATGCAACCTGTGAACTTTCACTTTCCTTTTCTCCTAATTTCCATTATTTTCATAAATAAAATACCAATTAATTCCACTTTTCCATTTCAAAGCCTTTGGCTTTTCCAATTTCCTTAGCCATAATAAACCAAATGAACATCCACACTAGGATGTTTTGCCCAGCATTCAACTTGGAATACATGTCCCATGACCTTAGCTATTATTTTTCCTTTATTAACTTTATTACATGGAATTTTTTACCAGGTTTTTTACATGGTCTAATAGAATGCTTGTATTTCATTCATGTTCGTGCATGCCTAATTATTTTTAAAACTTCTTGCTAGTAAAATAAAATAAATTAGTTATTATCCATTCATGATAATTTTCAATTATCTAAAGAAGTAGCTTATACACATGCCAAATAAATACATACTAACAGTCATAAGACATATTCCATGGAATTTGGTGAGTCCTGTAATTGGACCTTCCTTCTCTCCTTGTGACCTCTCTTTTTGGAACCTAGGACTATTACCCAATTAGATTAGAAGGGTTTCAGCTTACGCACATTCATTTGGTGGTAGCTAACCTAGTTCACTTCTAGTATTTATTCTTTATTTTATATATATATCTATATATATAAACAAACTTGTTGGTAGATGCAATAGTTTTTTTGCAGACTTTCTTAAAACTACTACCTTTATGTTACTAACTCATTCACAATAGTTGAGAAACCCTCATTGATATTCTTTTTTTAAGTAATATTTAGTTTCCCTTTATAACTAGAATCTTTACATGTATAAGTACTCTTTTCCATGGTTCCCTACAAGTCATTTACATTATTTAGATTGAAATATTCAGGATCACTAAAGAAACCCGACTTGTCAAAAGTTAGAGCTAACAACTCTATGGCTTATAGTTAATTTAAATTTACAATCATTACACATATTCGTCGTCATTAAATTTTACTACTCTTCTTATCAAATCAATCAATAATAATCAGAATCGACCAAATACTTATATATTCTTCTCTTGGGATTGTTATAAGAGATATCTCGGTCTTCCAAATCATAATTTGGTTTCTTTTCAACTAGCTACCCTCGACATCTTCTTGTTCCAGTCAAAGAAATAACCTCAGGGATTGTTTTTTCCTTTTTTAGAAGCTAATTCTCCTAAACCTCTAAAAGCAGCGTCCTACTTTCTTTCTGAATTTCCAACCAACCTTTCACTCCCATTGGTTATAATTAGGAACCTTTTTCTTTCTCTCCCATGGGATCCCTAAATAGAGCCAGGTACATGGCCTTTATCTCCAGGTAGGACATACATTTATGGTCTCTCTTTCTTATTCTTATAAATAATGCTAATTGGAGAAAATTTTCTTCTTTTGTATCTACGCTCCTCTTAGGAATAACTAATTCCAAATGTTTCCTAGAAGTTATGAGTTAAGTTTCTTTTGGCAACTCTTAACACATTCTCAAGTGTGTTAACAACACACACAAATTCCATTTTTTTTTATCTACACAATATGTGAGTATTTATATGAAAAATATAAATATTTACATCAACAACCTTTTCTATACCTTTTTAACTTTCCATTCATAATGATAGAAAGAGTAAGCCATAGAAAATCAACCAAGGATGTCAGAAATAGTCCTCTAATGGTGTATTGTAGAACATAAACAAGGAAAAGCCAACCCAAAGGAAAAAATCCAAGATTACTAGCTCCATTCGTGTACTATTCATAATGCATAGTTCCCAACTATGAATTAAGCCCCTTATTTATTATATATAATTATTGTTATAAGTAGACAATTTCAACTCATTTCTAGGGATCCAAAATGCTTTTTTTGGTATATACTAAAATAGGGCTCTTAGAATAATTATTGTTTTACAAAACATAATTGTAATAAAAAATATGTGTATCACATCTTATGTAACATTGATATGATGAGATTATTCTATACCCAAATCCATATATGCCATCATTTGATGTATAGTTTCTTCTTACCTCAGATCTTCCTCAATTCAATTCCATGACATTCATAAATTGGAAATAGTGAAGTGTGACACTTTAAGATTGCAAACTATGTTGCTTAGTGTGGAAAATTCAAATTCCATAACTTGAATTTGGATCTTATATTAAATAAGAATGCCCATAATCAAAGAATTCTAGGATATGCAATGATGTCCATTTCCATGAACCTTAGTGTCAAGAATGAAATATTTTACTATGCATTTTACTTTAAAGTATAAAAATATTAGGGAGTATTACTAATTCTTAAAACACCAACAATAAAATATTAAGATATATATATATATATATATATATCAAATTTCCGAGTTAAAGTTTCTATGATGTAAATCACTTTGCTTGAAATTTTTGGATTCATCACACAGAGCTTTTAGAATCGACATTTCAAGCCAACAAGTGTGGCTTAGGAAGAAATATGAGAAATCAAATCAAGAAAAATAGGATAAATATGAGAGAGACAAACAAAAATTAATTCAAAGATGAATGTGAAATGAAAACTAAGATACAAAGTTTCCCATGGAAGAATGGAAAAAACAAAAAAAAAACAAAATTAATATAATAAAAATAATAATTAATATAATAATGTAAATAGTATATAAATAAATCAAGTAATAACAACCTATAACCGTAAATAACAAACCAAGTTTATATTATAAATAACTATATGTATATGTAAATTTAAATATTATTAATAATATGTTGTCGTCGCTACAACATCCCCCAAAATTTTCAGCCTGTAGATCTAAATTTTGGGTCCCCTCTTTTCTTTCACAAGTCTTCATGGATGTTTTTGTTACATCTATAATGTAATAATATCTTAAATGGATTGATAATTAGCCCAATGAATTGTTGTGGATGCTCACAGATACCATGATCTTTAGTACGCATTCTGTATCTTTCTCTGATATGACTTCTCATACTTTCACAAGATAACGTCTATGCTTACCTTGCCTCACCCTAGTTCTAATTTTTCTAAATGCATTATATTTTGTGGCATATTGCAAGAATTAGTTTTCAAGCCATGTTCCAAGGTTTCTTGCATTTTTGTCTACCATAGGTGAAAAGTGCTTCATATTTGGCAGATCCTAAGAACTATGCTTATTCGTGTTTTTTTTGTGTTTAGGGTTTAGGCAAGGTTGCAATTGGACCAAAAGGATTCACATAATTAGAAGAAATTCTTAAAGGGAAAGTAGTACTACTAGATTTCCAATTCCCTTACATGCCTAGATATGGGTCAAGTCACTTCAATTTCAATTGTTGGATGCTAAGAAATTTAAACAAAAAGTTATGAATCACGATTTATCATGGTCGTTGATGTTATACTCTCCATCATCAAAAGACTACCAAGAAGTGGAGGGAATCCTAGATCGAAATGCTAACCCATTTCAGGGAGTTGTGAAGGCAGTTGCATCTACAGGCCCTAATGACCAGAATACAAGGTTAGAGAATATCTGTTGGATAATATGGAATTTGGCATGCAAGAAGAAAGATATTGAGTGTGAGGAAACCTAGCACTTCACTATACACCTTGAGCATCATCAAAGCTGCAAAGATGAAATAGAAAATATATCAAGAGACTTATCAAAAGGAGAGAAAAGTGACAATGTTAATGATATGTATGCCCATGGTAACAATAAAAAGAAAAGTAATTTATGAAGGATTAGCTCTATAGATGCAATTGAGGCATGTGCTAAACAAGAAAAGGAGAAATGGTTGTATCTTGTTTTGATTATCTTGCATGGTATTGTGCAAGGTTACAATGTGAAGCTTGGCCATGATTCAGATATTGGTCAATTGGAAAATATAGAGCTTGCGAGGAAATTAAATCTTATCTTATAAGTTTATTGAGTTGATATATATATATACACAAATTTGTGTCGCAAAGGTAGACTCAAGTTGTGCTGAAAGATCATAGATTTTGACCTTAGGATTTAATGATGGTTACGTACAAGGGGGAGAAAATAGTGGAGCTTATATTGCCCATATTCCATAGGGTATAAAGGATGAATATATTTGCAAGGAATTTCTTTGGCCACATATACAAGAATTTGTAAACAATGCTTTAATTCATGTTTAAATTATGTTCATGATTCTTAGTGAATAAATTGGTTGTGGCTAACCTATGGTGCCTCTTTTATTCATGGTCACTATGGAGATGTAGGAGATGTTGCTCCTCTTTTTTCTAGGTCTTTTAATGTTCCCACAGTCTTTATTAGTCACTCCTTGGGAAGTAACAAACTTGAACAACTTTTGAAGCAAGGCACAAATTCTATAGATGAAATAAACACAACATCTAAAATAATGTGTCCTATAGAGGTAGAGGAGCTATCCTTGGATGCTTCTGAATCAATCATTACAAGTGCAAGGAAAGAGATTGAAAATTAATGGGGCTTATGTGATGACTTTGATGTCATATCAAAAAATGTTCTTCGAGAAATAATTAAGAGAAATGTAGGTAGACTTGGTCGATGCAAGCCCCACATGGTGGTAATACCTCAAGAAATGGAGTTCAATGTTGTTGAGCATGAGAAATTTGATACTAATGGTGTTGTTGTTGTTAATAGGGAGGTATTTGCTCCACCAAATCCTCCTATTTAGGATGAGGTTTGGACTATGTTTAACCTATCTCTTTGGATGAAACAAGGTATAGTTGTGATCAAATGTGTGAAGTATTTTTACATTGGTAATGAAATTATTTACCAGCATCGAAATCCTATGATTCTTTCACTGCCTCATGACCAATAAACCCTTCTCTCCCATCCTCATCATGATTTGCAAACTGCGACCGCATGTCATAGATGCACGTCACCTATTCTCTACCATTGTGGTTTCTGTCTTAGCTACCATTTACCGCAAAGAACTACCACAGACAATATATAAGTTTCATCTTCAAACTAATGTTGTGATATATGGCCTCAACCTTATCTCCAATCTAATCTCAAATTTATATAATCATATCATTGTTCAGCTTTGTAGGTAGTTCAACTTCCTTGCATGATTGAGTTGAGGAATATCAAGTGTTATGGAATAAATACCTCAAAGGATTCACTTTGACACAACATGAGTGGAGATGAATATGACATGGATAATACTAGGAGGACATAACAACTAACCTATGAACCTTCCTTTATTACAAATTACTTTGTTGATCTGCAACCTCTTAATCATCACCAATCGCATCACCACATTTTGATCCCCCTTAAGTTACATTTTCATTTTCAACTAGTCTTAATCGAAATTTGTATCCCGATCTTATGGCCTATGACATATCCCTCATAAATCCTGTATTTTTCTTCCCTAGTCTTAGATTATCCAACCCTCATCCATTGTAATCATAAAATAGCCATGTAGATAATGCCCATTAAATGAGTTGATATGGAGAGTCATTATTCATATAAATTTGTATCAATTAGGTTGATGTCCCATCAAATTATACAAAGACAAAAAGGATGGACGAATTATTTTTTCAACCTTTTCTCTAATTAATGACACTTATATAGAAATGGATTTAGTTTAGCAACCTACTACGATCTCAAATGTTGGATTGGAAAAGGTAAAAAAATGGGACCTAGAGGATAGAAAGACTTCAATTGAAATTCTCAAAGTATACAACTACTTCAATATTGTGGAAGAGTGATAGACTACAAGTTTATTTGTTGTCTCAGCTCTGAAAAAGACTTCATCCAAGCTTGAAATCTATTTCATGAGCTAGATCATGCACAAAACTCTTGACGTAAAGAGGTAGATCATTTCTTGAAATCTTTCAGACTAAATAGGCATATCGAAAAGTAGGGAACATGATCCTTTATAAAAACACTTAATTCAAAAGGAAGAGTATCATAAGAATTTTAAATACATGAGGAAATAAAACAAACAAGTGATGTTTCTAACACAAAAGCGATAAGGTCCCTTGTTGAGCCACTTGGGAAGAAAATTAAATTCACTAAAATGTTTCAGTTACTTCATGAGTACTTAGATAAGGAGGATTCGTAATACGGTCATATTTTAGTAGTTGTTTCCTTCATTAAGCATAAATAGCTTAGCTTCGCCATTGATTTTCCCTTGCAATTGACGGAGATGGATAGATCTCTTGGGGACGTTATATGTGACCAAATTTTACACTATATATGTGAATTAGAAAAGAAACATTTGGAGTATGGCTTGGATTGAATCCAAGCCACAATGAAATATATGGATCTTCAAACATCCTGAATGGGGCTATATTTTCTTCTTATAACATGTTTTACTTATACGATTATATAGAGTACTATGTTATGGTCATCATTTTGGATCTCAGTTTTACAAGGGAGTTGAATCATTGCATTTCTATGTTACTCTATAGTACATTACCCATCAAATTTAGTATGGATGAGCCTGATATCCCCAATATTAATTCATTTGTCCATGTAACCATACACGTTGTGGGGAAATATTTGTGTAGAAAATTAGTGTGTTGAGATCAATGGTGAAGGGGATATCACTTTGGGAAATGGTTCCTCATTATTTCTCTTTGTATGTAGCCTTTAAAAATAGTTGATCCATGATCCATATAAAGTAAAAAAATATTTTGAAAAATTATGAACCCCAACCCATTGAGTGAAGTAAGCAACCTTGGATTAGTTGCATTAATAATTCTAAGGTTCATCTTGAGCTAGTAATTGTGCCAACAAAGGCAAAGGCTTCTTTATCAATAGAGACAAATTAAGAAAGAGCGCTTCGATTCTTCAAATAGGGAGATCAAGATGTAGAGGGACAAGATACAAAATATTTAATGAATGAATCAAAATGAATAAATGGAAAGCTTAGCCAAGAATGTAATTTCTATATGTATAGAAAGTATTTTAATCCAGCAGGGCTAAATGTGAGAAGGTAGATCAATGCTCTCGAGGGTAATGAAACCTCCCATTGATGTGATTGCAATCTCCTTTTTGTTATTAAAATTTTCCAACCATGGTGAATCATGTTGTAGGGTTACATAACTTTTTTCATATGCAAAGGTCGGCCATAAAACTATCTACAAAGTTTTTATATTTTAAGTTCATCACAGAGCCAACTCTAGTAGTTGTACAATACCATCTTTGTCTACCATTTCCCATGAGAGAATGTCAAGGTGGTAGTTGAAAACACTTTGATCCCATCGTCCTCTCTCCTTCAAGTTTTGGTTCTCATGTTGTTATGTCAAGTATTTCATCCACTGTAATACAGTAATATGTTGCAAGAATGTGGGAGAAAACATGTTCATGCCTCATCATACATATATGCATTATTATATAATAGCAACAACAACAATGTGAAAATTTTGAATTTGGATCTTTGAACTTATTTTCCAAGCACCATACCTTAGCCTACTTAATAGTCAATTGCTGCCAGGACTACCAAAATTTGAACCGGTTTTGATCTATATTGGATCATTATATTGTTTTTCATCCATATCAATGCAATCAAAGTGGAAAAAGTGTAGGAATAATCTCAAGGGTCATTCTTATCAGTGGGACCTATTTTGAAAAAGGGGTCTGAAACCTTCTGAGAGAATTTTTAGAATCAAACAACATTTCTTCGGGGGTAAAATTTGTTTCTATATTGAGGTACATTTTCATGATATTCTAAACACATATATATTTCCAACAACATAAGAAATGCATCAATTAGAGTCTGTATGCGAAAGTTATTCCACTCAAAAGTTGACCTTCTTATTTCCACACCTATAGTTCAGGAGGATCTCGCATCAACACCTATTATTCATGGAAAAGGGGATAGCCACATGATTATGATGTAAATTACTCAAGAAAATTCTATATTGTATCTTTGTTTAAGAGTTGAAGTATTCAAACTTAACCACTAGTAGGCTATCGGGTTGTGTTATAACCCAGCCTCAAGGAGGAAGAGGCATTCCATTCTTTCGAGTGCATTTATCCCATAACTAAGAAAAAATAGCCAAGAGGGATGTAGTATACCTAGCGAGGGTATTATGGGGTACAGAGAGAGGTACCCAAGGGAATAATGTAATAATGTGATGGGCCATAGTTAATAAATAAAGTGGTTAACCCGCATCATGTAAGGGACCACAAGTAGTTACGAATAATGTGATAAGCCCATGGTAATGTATGTATGGTGTTGAGAGACCCATGGTATTGTATGTATGAAGCCTATATAGAGGCTAGAGACTCCCCATTGAGGATGTCAAGGATTATTGTATTGGCAAGCATATGGATTGTGGAGTGTTCTCCTTCCTTAAGGAGTGATTGTATGGTGTTACCCTAATTCAAGGGTTTTGATTAATAAAGAGAAGAATTTTTATATTTTAATCTTTTTATTTGTGTTCTTAGTATGTTTCGGGAAGGAAAAATGTTTTGCAGCGTGAATTTGAGTTTCTACAGGCCTAGATCGAGATTTCCATCGCATTATTACATTATTCCCGTGGGTACCTCCCTCTTTGTTGGGTTGTGTTATATTCTTTCCATGACTAGACCACGTAGTTAATCGGGGGGTTAGAGGGGGGGTGAAGGCTCCCCTTCATTGTGCTGATTGCATAGCAAGGGGGTGGGCAGCCCCCCTCTACGGGGCCCGGGGCAGTGCCCTGGGGAATTTTTTTTTTTTGGACCCTATATTAGGTTGGGTGAACCTACCTATGGTTTTGTGCATGGTTTTCGCACATGGTTTTGGATGCGATGGTTTTCAGTCCATGGTTTTGGATGCAATGGTTTTCAATCCATGGTATTGGATGCTTCGGCATGTATAAATATGTATTGTAACATTTAAAGGAATATAATGAAAAATCAATCTTGTAGTCCCGGTTTGGGATCCAGGGGAAAGTCTCTGTGTATATGTGTTTTATGTGTTATGCTCTTGCATTGTTTATTTTCTGTGTTTTAGAATTCATATCCAGGTAATTTTTGCACCAGGTTAAAACCTACATTTGGTATCAGAGCTGTTTTGGCTTCAAGAGGACGCCTTTGTTGCTGAGAGGTTTCACTCAGGCCTGTGGTAGACCCTTTTCAGTGACAGAACTGCGAGATCGATTCTGGTGGTGAAAGAAGATGGCGGGCAATCGAAATATAGAGATCGAGAAATTTAATGGTCAAAGTTTTGAGTTGTGGAAACTTAATATGGAGGATCTATTGCTGGATAAAGATCAGTGGATCGCAGTAGATCTAGGTACTAAACCAACGAGAGTGTTTGATGAAGAATGGAAGAAGTTGGATCGAAAGGCAAAGAGCACAATATGATTATGTGTCTCAGATTCAATATTCTTGAATGTATCAAGGGAAGCTACAGCGAAGGCTTTGTGGGACAAGTTAGGGACTTTGTACCAATCTAAGTCTCTGGTGAATAAACTGTTCCTACAGAAAAAGTTGTATAACCTAAGGATGAAAGATGGAGACTCGGTGACAGAGCATCTGAACGCATTTAATACTATGGTAAGTTAGTTATTATCTATTGATATTAATATTTCAGATGAAGATAAGTGCATCAGTTTGTTGTGTTCTCTACCAAATTTGTGGGATAGTCTAGTTATTGCAATAGGTAGAAATGAAACTACCTTGTAGTTTGATGAAATAGTCTCATCCTTGCTAACAAAGGAGATGAGATGGAAAAATATGGAGAGATAGAATGGTGATGCCTTGTCTGTACGAGGACAATCCCAGAACAGAAAAAAAATAAGTGATCGAGTGGCATATCTAAATCTCCAAGAAAACATGTAAAGGTGGTGTGCTGGAAATGTGGAAAGGAAGGGCACTACAAAAGGGGTTGTAAATCTAAAGCTCTTGACAAAGGAAAGGGATCTGATGATGCTCCTTCTGCAAAGGTGAAAACCACCTCAGATGAAGGTAGGGATGTGTACTTTGCTTTTTCAAGTACACATTTAGATCATGAGGCATGGTTGATTGACTCAAGTGCATCTTGTCACTTCACTCCCCATAGAGAGTGGTTCTGCAAGTATGAGAAATATGATGGTGGTGATATCTTCTTGGGGGATGACAGGAAGGTTAAAATCATTGGTCACGGAAAAGTGAAGTTGAAGTTGTAAGGTGTAAGGGTTAGAATACTTCTGGGTGTTCTGCATATTCCTACATTGGCTAAAAATCTGATTTCCGTAAGCAAGCTAGATGATGCGGGCGTAAAAATAGTGTTCGAGAAGGATACTTGGAAGATGGTTAGGGGAGCACTGGTATTGATGTGTGGAGTTCGGATTGGAACTCTATACAAGCTGCAATGTAGCACTGTCGTTGATGGGTGCAACAGTTCTATGGTTCCTGAAAGTGGAGGAGAAAATCTAGTGGTCTCTGGATAAAAGACCATGTTGTGGCATCAAAGGCTTGGACATATTGGAGAGAAGGGCCTTCGAATACTTCATGGTAAAGGTATGGTAGAAGGTATGAGTAATAGCTCTCTGGATTTTGACTTCTATGAAAATTGTGTATATGGGAAGCAGAATCGGGTGAGTTTCCCCTCGGGTGGTAAGAGGGCAAAATAGATATTAGAGCTTGTGCACAGTGATGTGTTTGGACCTATGAAGGTTCCATCACTATGTAAGTCTGTGTACTATGTATAATTTATAGATGACTTCTCAAGGAATACATGGATATATTTCCTTAAGAAGAAATTTGAAGTCTTTGATAGGTTTAAAGAATTTAAGGCTCTAGTGGAAAACCAGACAGAGAAGAAGATAAAGGTGTTGAGGTCAGATAACGGTGGAGAGTTTTGCAGCAAGGAATTTGAATAATTCTGTAAGAAGTGTGGTATAGCACTGTAGAAGTCTACTCCATACACACCTGAGAAAAATGGAGTTGCAGAAAGAATGAACAAGACATTGATGGAAAGGGCAAGAAGCATGCTCAGTGGTGCCGGGTTAGGATAGGAATTCTAGGCAGAAGCGGTGGAAACATCATGGTACCTGGTCAACGGATCACCTTCATCAGCGTCGGAGGATAAGACTCCACAAGAGGTATGGACTGGTAAGAAACCCTCTCTTTCACATCTGAGGGTATTTGGATGTGATGCATATGTATATGTTCCAAAGGAGAAAAGAACAAAATTGGATAGTAAATCTGAAAAGTGTGTCTTTATTGGGTATAAGGATGGTTTAAAGGGTTATAATCTTTAGAACCCAGTAACAAGGAAGGTTGTGTACAGCCAAGATGTGGTGTTTAGAGAGGTTAAATTTGTTATTAAACATGAAGTCCAACTAAAGGAACCTGAGAAGATAGAGTTTGAGCTAAAGGAGGAAGAATTAGACTCTACAACAAAAGAGGAATCAGAAGATGAAGAGCCACAAACTCCAGGTGTGAGAAGATCAGTTCGAGAAAGAAGGTAGCTAGAAAGGTATAGTCCATCTCCTTTCTGTTCAAATTTTTCTTTATCTATACTGTTGATGATCCGAGAAATGTGAAGGAAGTAGTAGATTCAGAGGATGGAAAACTCTAGAAAGAGGTCATGGTTGATGAAATGGCATCTTTGCACAAAAATGAGGCTTGGGATCTGGTGGAGTTGCTGGCTGGAAGGAAGCCCATCGACAGCAAATGGGTGTTCAAGAAGAAGACAAATGCAAAAGGAAAGGTGGAGAAATACAAAGCTCAGTTGGTAGAAAAAGATTATTCCTAGGTGTCAGGAATTGATTTTGGTGATATTTTTTCTCTTGTTGCCAAGGTAACTTCTATTAGATTATTGTTATCTGTTGTTGCTGCTTTTGATTTTGAGGTAGAACAAATGGATGTGAAGACAACATTTCTTCATGGTGATCTGGAAGAGGAGATCTACATGAAGCAACCTAAAGGTTTTGTGGTGAAGAGTAAGAATGAACTGGTATGCAAGTTAAAGAAGTCTCTGTATGGGTTAAAATAATCACTAATGATGTGGTATCAAAAATTTGATACATTTATACAGGGACTTGGCTTCACCAGAAGCAAAGTAGATCACTATGTGTAGTTTAAGTTAATTGTTGATTGTGTTATTTATCTAGTCTTGTATGTGGACGATATGTTGCTGGTTGGAAATGACAAAGAAATTATCCAGGATTTGAAGACCCAATTGTCGTCCAAATTCGACATGAAAGATCTTGGTGTTGCAAACTATATTTTGGGCATGGAAATTAAAAGAGATCAGGAAAAGAGGAAGCTCTTCTTAAACTAGAGGAAGCATGTTGAGACAATACTACAAAGATTTAATATGCAGGATAGTAAACTGGTGAAGGTTCCTATTCCCATAGGTGTGAAGTTATCTACTGAACAGTGTCCCAAGAAACAAGAAGGGGAAGAGGACATGTCCCGTGTTCCATATGCAAGTGCAGTCAGTAACCTGATGTATGCAATGGTCTGTACTAGACCAGACATTGCACATGCAGTGGGAGTATTGAGCAGGTTTATGTCAAAACCAAGAAAGGAGCATCAGATAGTAGTGAAGCAGGTTTTTAGGTATTTGCGTGGCACTAGTGATTATGGTTTGTGATACCAAGGAAGACCAAAATTGGACATAGTGTTGGATATTCATGTCCTTGTTGATGCAAACTAGGATGGAGATCTAGATCAGAGAAGATCTACAAGTGGGTATGTGTTTAACCTATTTGGAGGTGCGGTCAGTTGGATGAGTAAGAAACAATCTGTAGTGGCACTATCAACTATAGAGGTAGAATACATGGTAGCCACTCATGCAAGCAAGGAAGCAGTTTGGTTGTAGAGATTGTGTTCAAGTATGGGGTTAGTACAAGGAGCTATAAGGATAGACTGTGACATCCAAAGTAAAATTTTCTTGGCAAAGAACCCTTCTTATCATTCAAATACAAAACACATTGATGTTCAATATCACTTTGTGAGGGATATGATAGAAGACAAAAAGGTGTCGATGGTAAAGGTGCACACTTTGAGGAATGCTGCAGATGCATTGACAAAATCTATGAGCTCTGAGAAGTTCTCTTGGTGTAGAGAAACAATGGGCATTGTAGGGAAAGAAAACAACAAGTGGGAGAATGTTGAGTTGTGTTATATTGTTTCCACGACTAACCGATGTAGTTAACTGGGGGGTTAGAGTGGGGGTGGAGCCCCCCCTTTGTTGGGCTGATTATGCAGCGGGGGGGTCACAGGGGGGCCGGATGCCCCCCCTTGTCTAAAGAGTTTGAGGGGGGAAGGTAGCCCCCTCTACACAATTTGGGGCAGCACCTCAGGGAATTTTCTTTTTTGGACCCCATATTAGGTTGGGCGGACCTACCTATGGTTTTGTGCATGGTTTTCGCACATGGTTTTGGACGCGATGGTTTTTGGTCCATGGTTTTGGACGCGATGGTTTTCAGTCCATGGTATTAGATGCCTCGGAATGTATAAATATGTATTGTAACATTGAAAGGAATATAATGAAAAATCAATCTGGTAGTCCCGGTTTTGGGATCCAAGGGAAAAATCTCTGTGTACATGTGTTTTATGTGTTATGCTCTCACATTGTTTATTTTCTGTGTTTCAGAATTCATATGTAGGTAATTTCTGTATGGGGCTAAAACCTACACTCTATACCCATTAATATCCCCCTAGGTATACTACAAGGGATAGGAGGTAGAGCACATAGAGAGGATTTGTGCACTATTTTAGCCTGCAATACAAAAGACATATTTCTTTGTACTTGCATCTATATTTCTAGTCAGAGAAAGAGAGTGGAGCAGCCTCGCCTTCTAGTCAAGTTTTCTCCTGAAAGGGTTTGCTATTGCATATCATGTGTTATATGTTTGTGTGATTTTTTTTTTTTTTGTTCTATATTTTATGCATAATTTCCATTCACAGGCATGCACTATTAACATTAAATCTATAGATATAGAAATCTAATAAAACTGTAATAGCGTATAATTTTAGATCTTTAATCTAAAATTATCAAATCTATTATAACAAACTATCTAGTGGAATATCCACGACAGTTTATGGATTATACTTGGAGGGATGAGTATAGGGTCAAGAATGAAGAGGTTATGCTTTTCATTTATAGTCATGGGCAAGGTAAAGACAAAGTCCTTGATTCAAATTCTTATGAACATCTTATTTTAACGCAATATGTAGTGATTAATGCTACAATTGTGGAAACTAATATAAGTTAATTACTTTTTTGATGTTGGGTGGATAATGCCACAGTCAAGAAGAAAGGCAGCCAAAACCTCAGAAGAATTTTGTGTGATGAACTCTATTTTTTAACATTTAAAGGGCCTATAGGAAAACAATATAACAATTAAGCAAGGCTATTTTATCCTTTTTCTAAAGGAGTTCACAATGATGGTTGACTTGTTTATGCAAAGCTTGGGCAGGGTATTACAAGGCAACTCCACATGTTTCCCACCATGTAAGGAGCCATGTTATCTATCTCAGCATGTTAGCGAAGGGGCATAATGCTAGTGTTGGCCAAAGATCAATTGTAGCAGCAAGAAAATAGGCTTCATACAAGCTTCTAAGAGCAGACAATAGTACCAAGGGAAATCATATTAAGATATTCAACCATAATCTTGTCACTCCAAGTAAAATAGGATTTGAATCAAAATGTGTTTGGGTACCTCATAACCTTATTTTATAATATTGTAAATAATATTTTAGGAAAATTCTATAACTTAAAAAAAAAAAAAAAAATCAATATGAGCTAAATAGGTCATTAAGAAAAGAAGAGTCATGGGAAAGTTGAAAAGACATGAGGAAGGTGAAAGTTTGCTTCCCCATTTGTATACATATTTCCTCATGCCTATAAAATGAGGAGGATTTTGGAAACTTGTTATGCTAGCATTTACATAGTTATTTGTACTTAGGTGGATATGATCAATCTGGCTCTTGGTAGGTTTTCGGTTGAGTGGTAGTGAGGCATTGGGTTATGTTCGAGATGATATGTGTTGCATAATGTTATGGACCTGTCAGACATGTACTTTAGTTTGCATCATTATTAATGAGAAGCTCTTCACTTTTAACATTTTTTCCCATACGCTTTAATGGTGGTTTTAATGATTATTTATTATTTCCATTTTGCATGCATATTTGCTTCATATTAGTTATATTCTTATGAACTAATTCATAGTTATTGATTGTATGTTTTAATTGGAATATCTTCTCTTTATTCCATGTTAATGCTAGTAACCTATTGAGAACTAATTTTCACTTAATCTCTAGCACTTTCTTAATTGTATGACTTGAATGATCTTAGCTAACTAACTCCTACTTGAGATGTACTTCTTATTTTTTTGTTGCTATATTTTGAGCATTACCCAGTGATTTTTTCAACTGTGGGTTGATTTCATCCTCATTATCTAGGCATTTGACATTTTATCTCACACTAAATTTGCTTCACTTGATAGCTAGGAGAGAACAAAATTGGTGGTAGTTGGGCCCACATACAAAATGAGGAACATATCCCAAATGATGTGACATCTAATTGGGACATCACACCAAGGAGACCCCCTTACTATTGGTGGTAGAATTTTTCTCGTCAACATAATAATAACAAGAAAAAGAGTTATTAAAATAAGAAGAAAAACCCAAAATAATTAATATAATAATAATAATCATACTAATTAATATAATAATGTAATAATATATAATAAAAAAATAACAATCTATAACCCTAAATAAAATAATAAAATTATAATATAAATAATTAAATGTATATTTAAAATATTTCTAATAATAATAGGAAAATGATTTATTAAAATAAGGAGAAAGGCCGAAAAATTAGAACACCTATTAATAATCATAATAACCTTAATATACTAAACTAATAAGGAATGTACAAACCGATATCATTAATAATATTTGTTTTTTTGGCAAGTAAGAAAATTTACATTAGCAAAAATATAGAACATAGGTTACACACAGAGAATCATTGTGAGACCTAGTGTCGAGGCCCAAATCATGACAACTAGATGAGGGCCATCTACCCCAAAAGGGGAAACCAAATGGTATGTTAAGGAGAATAGAATTCTGAAACAATGTCATATGCCATGCAAAAATTGAAAAATGATTATAGGAAAATATTCTTCCAAAATATCTGCAAGTGGAGTTGTCAATGCATATGTCATTGAGAGAACATAGGAAATACTATAGCAAATGAAACAAGAAATAGAAATTTCTCAGGTCACATCCTTGCCTTTGGAGCTTGAAGGAGATGGCTTCGCTTGACTGGGACCTGCTTCACCATATCTCCCATTCCTTAGAGGTTCAACATCTGCTGTCTTTTCCACTATGAGGTAGTCATAGGAGATGGTGCCTTATGGAGAAGGCACCATATCGACAACCCAGGAAACGATGGCAGGTAGTAGCTTCGAGCTACTGCCCTTGGAAATTAACTATCAAATAAGCTTATGTCATGCATACCCCCAACCGAGACGATGAAGGGAGAGGGAAAATGGGGTTTATGGGTGGGATGTTGGTCTTCAAACCATTCTAGAGAACTTGAGGACATGGAGTTTGTAGGCACAGATGGAACATCAATGTCGATGAATCAGGAGAGGTTGTGGAGGGAGGTTTTAATTTTGCTGATATACATATTTGTTTCATTCTCCCATCTTTTAACTCTATCTCTTGCTAGCTCCAAGGTCCAGAGATGTTGCGTGAACAAATTTTGAACATCCTACTGCCCATCACTAAGTCTTATACATTTTGTTAATGATGTTGGATGCTGCCAACATTGTAAGGGGATCTCCCTGATGTGAAGTCCCAATCAGACCTCACACCATTTGGGGTAGGAGTCCCATCTGGTCAAATGGTCCAGTCACCCTTGGAAAGGTTTCACAGATATGCATTGGTTACAATTACACACAAGAGGATGCAACACCTCTTTGGGGCAGCAAGAGTGTGAGCTTTGTTAGACACCAAATGTAAGGTGCATGAGGGAACATCCATGATTTTTTGGAAAAATGAGCCATTGGTTAGAAAAGTAATAGTATTATCCTGAAAGGTGACCCAGGAAGGAAGAGAAATACTTGTTGTATACCTGTAGATTAGTCCACATGATAAAAAACAATCATTACAAATACCAGCACTTATTCAATGATAACCATAGCTAAGAAACAAATTAGTTGATCAACATAGTATGTAATTAAAGAAACATATACCATAAACATAACTAGAATAGTCCAACTATATTTATGATACATATATGAATAAGTATTGGCTCATAGAGCTTTTGATTAAGATTGAAAGGTCCCAAGTACACTCTTACATGAATGAAATACTATATCCAATAGTGGAACATGAAGCAACAACTTGCTTCTCCAAAGAATGATCTATCTCCTGTGATACAAGAGAAGCCGAGGAAAGACTCCAAGAATCCAAGCCCTTATCTTGACTTATGAGGAGCTATTTATAATGAATAACAATGACCTTTGAGCTTCCTCGTGACTCTTCAACTCCTATGATTGTTCATATTGTATACGTGACTCATTACATCCCATATGTGACTATTCACATTCCACATGTGTCCCTTGGACTTAATTACATATCGTCTATTACATAAGACAAATTACATATGAAACAACGGCCTAATAAGAAAAAATTGATAATGGGAAAAATTCTCATTAAATTGATAAATCATTTTATTCCTCATGGAGTTCACTTGTAATGTAAGTGTGTCATGCTCTAAACTCCATTGAGATAGATTTTACGTGAACTAGCAAGTCCCCTATGTACTGCATCTTCACCTCTAGTGCCTCCATTAATATGGTCTTGGATATTGACTGTACATTATTCCATAGCCATGGAAGTTTCATATGAGCTTTGACTAATGTGATGAGGTATTGTATAATAATGTCTTTGGTAATCTCTACGCCTTCCTATTTTGTTGCCTATTTGATCTACTCAATATATTTCTTGATGTCCTAGAAGATGAATTCTCCATTTCTGATTTGTTCAAGTGACCCTATTGTGGGCATCCCATTTGTCTGTATTAGAGACTCAGAACCATTGTGTAGTCTATTATAGGTAGAAAAAGTACTAATCAATTGTTCTCCAAGGTGCATTTAGTTCTGATGGTGGAGTCTCAACTAAACTGTATCCATTCAGTCGAAAATCCTATCTTTCCTTTTCAAATGTTGCAGAGCATCTAGATACTTGGTAGCCCACTCCTGAAGCTAGTCAACTGCTTTATTTTTCAATTTCAAGAGTTTCACCACCTCCTATAATTTCTTCTAAATGCCAACAAGAGGATCCACCACTTATTGTATAAGTATCACCTCATCGTATAAATGTGCCATGGTGTCCTACATTAGCCACAATTCTTCCTGCATGGCTACATGCCATTCTTCAGTGTTGAAACTATGTGATGACAATTGTTGATTCTCCTCCTCAAGATGTTCCTCATATTGCTTCATTGCAACAAGTTCTTTCCTCAATCTAGCATTCTCACTTAGAATACATTCAAATTTATCCTATTTTGTTGTGGAAAAAGCAACATTTGTCGCCTTCACTACACTAGGATTTCTTCTGGTGTTAGTAGTTATCACCTTCTTTGTAGTAACTAAGACATGATTCTAAGGATGTTTTGGAAAGTATCTATGCCTCTGCTACATGATCCTCTTCTTAAGTTGATCCAACATTACATTGAACACATCCATGACTTTGCATTCTTGTGGAGGTGTGATCCCCATCTCTCTAAATGGAAGATGACAACTTGTGAGAGGAGGTTCCTATGGGGAACCTAGCTCATCATCCATGGGTTGAATGATATATTATTCCTCCAACTCTTCCTATTCTATCTCTTGAGCCAACTTTTCTTCTTCCAATATTTATGTTGCTTCCTCCTCTTGGGAATTCATATGTTTCCTTCTTATATCCTTTTCCTATCCTTGTCTTATTCTTTTTGGTTCTAAAGAAATTTATCTTGCTACCTCTTCTCTTCTTCTTCTTCTACTTCTCTCCTCTCCTGTTCTTCTTGAATAGCTCCTATGTTTAGAGGATCATCTTTCCACTTTCTGTTGCTCTCACTCATCAAATCATAGTTGATACTCTTCTTGGGAGCTCCATTCCTTTCTTTAGGGGTTACTTTTTCTTCCTCCTACACTTGCAAGTCTTGACCTAGTGGATCTTGGGGTGGTTTCCATCCTTGTATGTGTCTTCATGTTTTCATTGTACCAGTTCTTTATCTTCTCATATTCTACTATAGATATCGAAGAATACTCGTATTATGACTGATCCTTTCACAATGTTTCTACATATTCTCTCAGAATCATATCCATGAAAATCCTTAGTGGCGAAGTGCAGGTGATCCAGATCTTTTATCTCTACTACTACCTCCTTGTGGCTCTTTAACTCATATAATTTGATCCTCAACAGGAATATGGGACAAGGGGATTTCTTCCTCGTGTGAAGAACTCTTGCCAATCCCTTGTCCAACTAATTTTCTACTTCCTGCATTACCACCTTATTGGTCACATATCCTAGCATGAGATGAGGGGATATCTAACAACCAAAACATATGATATATGTACCCATAAGCCATGCAAACTAATCCACAATATCCCGCAGTGACTCCACTTTATCATTCATGCAAGGAGGAACGAACTCAAAAATCATATGAAAGATGAGTGCAAAGAAGTGCTCGACCAACTTTTCATATGAACCTCTAAAGCTTGATTCTGATAACACACTGCAGTGAAAGTAAACAAGGAACTTTTTCTCAGGGGTCCAATTCTAGTACATTCCTGCAAACACATACTATGCATAGATTCCATCTAGAAGAAACACAGATATGTAGAATTTTTGGGCTTGGTTTTCCCTCAAAGATGCTTTTGCCTACCCCACATGACATTTCAACTCAAATGACAATATGTATGCCCAATTGAAATATTTTCCATGGGATACCACATTATGGAGCATATATATCCAATTCTCTTCAAAGACCTCAACATTATTGTGCCCATGCAACCGACAACACAAGGCTATCAAATACTAATAAACATCTCTAAGGATCATAAGGGGAATTTTGAGGCCTAAAATGGGCCTCCTAAGGAAATTATGAATTAATAGTGGAACTAATAAAATAAGATTATATTACATCATCATATTTTAGAGGAAAAAAAGAAAAAACTACTTTTTCAACTCGCTTTTTCAACTTATCTCCCTATGGGTTTATTCAAATTTCGAGCGAGAACACTCATTGGATGTAGAATTTGATTCCTCGTCCAAGGAGTATCCATGTTGCATACTTTTGATGGACCATGCTACACGAAAAATAAGAAATACATGTAAAACGTGATTGCAATCACGTTTTTTCATGTATTTCTCATTTTTCATGTAGTAGGGTCCATCGAAAGTATGAAACATGAGTACTCCTTGGATGAGGATTTAAATTTTTCATCCAACGAGTACTCCCACTCGAAATTTGAGAAAAACCTTAGGGAGATAAGTTGAAAATACAAGTTGAAAAAGTAGTTTTATTATTTTATTATTTTTTAATCTTTTTACTTTTTTACCCCAAAATGGTGAATCATCCCCCATGGTTGACATCATCATCTTGAATCCTATTGGTTCTTATAAAGTTTATTTTGTGTGTACATTTTTGTTAGGAGGCCCATTTTAGACCTCAAAATTCCCCTAATGCTTTATCGAACAGACTGTGGATGGGTGACAGTGAAACTTAAGAAGCTCTCGACACCAATATCTGATAATGTCACTTGTGTCAAGGTCATCCCATTTGGTGTCGAAGTCATTATTTGCATATTCTATGGGCCTAAGAATCTTGTAGTACGTTTACATGTCTTCTCCATAATAAGTGGTGAGTTGACCACCACTCTCACTATGAAACACAATATAAGAGTCATCCATGTGTGTAATGATCCACTCAATCACTTCTTCACAAGGGATGATGGGGAATCTGCATGCGATCCTATGCATTCAGGACCTCTTGATATTGACGTATCTATGCACATCTTCTAAGTTGTCATCAAACTTTTCCTTCATGAATGTGTTGTATATCTTGCTCCAAGTGACCTCGTTAGTATTATCAATAAAGCATTGTGTATATGAATATATTGGAATGGTTAGCTTGGTAACTTTAATAGGTTCTTCACTGCTTGCTTTTGAGACTTCTTTGGAGGGAACTTTACTATGAGGCATGGCTCCAACAGATGATGAAAGGGTGAGAATAATTGTAGCACAAACACTTGTTTGTGGAAGCATACACATAATGACAAGACTAGCTTAAAGCAACCTAACTATGCAATAATTGTAAATAGTGTACAAAGAGCCATCAGCTGTAACTGTACATGAAAATCTATGAACGAGAACAAAAAATCATTCGCAAGCATGAGAAGATAGGCATGCAAACTAGGAGGGCACACTTTCAAAGCACGAAGGAGTGACAAGGGTTATTCAGGGCTTTGTAGTGCACTCATATGCTCAAGCAAGTGAAGAAAACCATCTAGGGTGCATTGGTGCACTCCAAAGGGTCGAAGAGGTGGGTTGTTGGGACTTCAACCCTTCATAGTGCACTTATTTTCTCAAGGAGACAGGGAGGGTGCAATGGCACACTCTGAATGGATGAAGGAACATGCTTCCAAGCCTTAAAGCCTTCGTGGTGCCCTCATTTGCTTAAATGCAATGAGGGCACACTCGTACATGCCGAAGGGATGAAGGTAAGTGCTTCAAGTATTCGTGGTGTGCTCATCTGCTCAAGGGAAGGCACAATTCTTCGTGGTGAAGTGCACTCAAGAGGAACATGGTGTTATTTTGGGTGCAATTTTCGAGGTTGATCAAGCTTTTGGTTGTAGAAGTGCACTTTTCCTGTTGAAATATTAGAAGCAATTTTACCAGCAAGATTTCATGATAAGAATGAGGAGAAGAAGGATCTTCAAGCTTATATAGTTCGCATTCATGGTGGAATATGAAGCATTGAATAATGTGAAGAGGTTTTGCATGGGACAGCAAATTAACACTTGTAGAAAGAAGATTGAACAAAAATGCCAACAATCGAATTGAAAAACAAAGAAACAACAACAATAAAAACAAGAATGACAGTGAAATAATGAAAGGAAATGAAGAAATTCGACATGAAAAACATACTTATGAAGCAATTTGTTGAAGAGTTTCTTGATCTCAAGTTGTGCGCTCAACTCAGATGAGAATGATTATGCAAAATAATGATTAATTGGGTTGATTTAAAAGAGTTTACGTGCAAAAATTATTCATGCATGATCACCACTTGTCGATGAGTGAAATGATTAGTTAAGGGAAATTAAGTGGGAACCAATTTTCTAGGAGTCTACCCACATGCAACAAGATGCTCATGCATGCACCTAGGAAGAATGCATGTCTTCAACATGAAGGAGTGCGCTCAGGTAGGGGGAACTTGCTCATCATGAAGGAGTGGGCTCAAGGAGGGTGCGCTTCTTTAGCCCGAAGAAGTGTGCTCAAGTCAAGCACATGTCTACACCAACTTGAAGTGCACTTTTTCCTTTAAAGGTGATTTTCTTATGTTTTTTTGCTTTTCCTATGATTTTGAGTGTTTTTCTAGTGTGTGCATATTGAAAAGGCAAGCTTCTATGTCAGGATAAGTCATGAGTTCGCCTAACCATGGACTAGATAATTTAAGAGCTTCTAAGGGTTAGGTGATGACACTTGGGAAACATTGACTTAAGAGGATGCAACACTAGGAGAAAACACACAAATTACAAATTAAAGAACATGACGACACTAAGGGGCTTGAAATGATAGTTGATGCAGGCTCCAAAATTGACGTCAAAAAAAAATTTGGAGGGTTGTTGTCATAGTGACAACACTTCGCGACACACTGAGAGAACCCTAGCTTGTCTAAAATGGTTTCATTTAGGTGCAAATTCTCAATTCTATAGGAAGTATTGATTTAGTTAGTGAGTTACCTCAGCTCCCCACTCTTACCTGGTTAAATATACAGTCTTCCCAATTCCATTGCTCGGCTTAACACAACATAAAAGAAGCCATATAATTATCATGACGCTGTAAGGGTAATATAGTACAACGAGTTTAAAAAAATTAGAGTATGATTTTTACGTCTCTCGCATTGTTCCACTGCCAACAGGCCAAAACAATACCCCGATAGAGTCTCAACTTAGGAACATAAATGTTGCTTTGCTTCTAGCGAGCTTGGATAGTACCCCGATGAAGTCACTTGCTTCACCTCCCTATGCAGGAAGCCTTTCTCTTATTTCACCCTTTTATTTATTTATTTATTTATTTTCATTTTCTTTTCAGTACAATTGTGATTAGAAACTTATTATTTTTCTACAAGATGAAGAAGGATCCCAACTTATTGAGAGCAGAAGAGTTTTCTCCTTTAGAGACAGGCTTTAGACCTCTGATTCTTTGATTGCTAAAAATTTTCCCCTTATCTTACTCTACTTAGATAGATAAGAAAGAACACACTATTCATAAAAGGATTGAGTGTAGGGATGAGAATCCTAAATAAATACGGTCATCATGGTTTGCATACAACTTCCCAAATAAAGGATCATATTTTCCATTGGAAAATCATTGAATTGAAAGTGATGTAAAAAAAAAAACAATGAATAGGTTAACATATAATAGAAGGGTTGTATGGTACTACAAATTTCCTTGCACAAATGTTAATTCACATCATCTCAAAGATCAAAACTAACTTTATTCAAGATGAGATAAAAGTAAAATAATCAAAACAGGAAAAAATGTGAACAAAAAAAAAGCATGCAAAGGATCTAACTAAGTGCAAGTTATCCTACCCTAAACTAAATAGTAGATAGTTAGGTCATGTGAAGTGGAATTTCCAATGCATCCATAGAAGTTGTTCCCGGCCCTTAGACCAAAATATGTGATTGTGTAGAACCAAAACAAAAAGTAGTGGAGTGAAAAAGACATACCATGAAAACATGTGCACTAATACATAAAAACAAGAAGTACAATCACAACGGTATATCACATTGAACTACTTTTTCAAGCAACACACTCCACAACAGCATTAATCACCAGGCCTATGGCCATATAAGACTTGATGAAGCACCAATTCGATGCCATGAGACAGGGGTCTAGACTGAAAATATTATTCTAATGAGTTCACGATAGGATCATGGAAACAACCTTTAGGGAAACTTAGACTAACCACAATCCGTGTTGTCATGTAAGTGAAATCCTTTGATGGATGATGTGAAAGATTCATTAAGATCCTTGTTTGTTCCCACATTATAAATTTGAGATTTGCTTGAGGTGGGATGTAGCAGTGAAGGTTCAATAGTGAAATTAAACATTCTTCATTGAGGTTTGACAAATTTTATGTGAAGAAAATGAGCATCGCTTAGGAGAGAGTTGACATCCCACGTGATAACATCAGTAATAAATTGCGTAAAAGAACCATGAACTGACTGAAATCACAAATATTGTCATGTTGATAGGAAACTAACATAACCATCAACATAGGCTAAAGTGCCCTACTCACATGTCTTAAGTTTGAATTTTGTGAGAACACAATTAGTTGCTTATCAAAACAAGAGTCATTGTTTAAATCATGACATTCAAAAGAAGGTCGATTTTTTAGATTATTGCAAAAAAATTCAATGATAACCATGTCATCTTCTTGATCAAAAGGAGTTATACCTAAAATAAAATCTTTGATGATCACATCAAAATCCAATTGGAATTCGTGCAAACATAAATCTTCATCTAGAAATAGAGATTCATACATGTTACTTGAACAATCATTCCCGTATCATTTAGATAAAAGGAAATCATCAAGGCCATGGTTTTCCAAGTGTTCATCTTGATTAACGAGTAAAATATTGACTGGAGGAATATCAATATTTAGAGATGATTGATTGATAAGATTAGACGAATCACCATCGGGGGAAAGATATGAAATAAAAACAATTTTTTTATCATCAAATTGACCTTCTAGTTTAGTCATTGGTTCAGACCCAACATACGGAACAAGCAGGAGGACATGGGAAAAAAATAATTTTTGTTCTTACTCAGGATGCCGAAATTCTTCTTGATCAGGAGGACATGAAGATTTTGATTCAAAAGATTTCCTTGACATCCATACTAAGAATCAAAATTTCTCATCCAAGAACTACCAGTCCACATCCTCATCTGGGAATTCATATTAAATATGTAGGAATCGATTAGGAAAATGTTCAAGAGATTCATTCAATTCCATTGTATGTTGATCGATCTTATCAATAACATATTGATACTCATATTTGTTGAAAATACAATGAATCTCATTAACAAAATGATTAAAAGATGAGATAGAAGCAATGGGTAAAGAATAGAACCATTGCTTCTCATGACCATCCAATCTAAGTGTAAACAACTGCGTTGATTTTTTTCAAAATAAATGCCACTTGAAAAACAAAATTGAAGGAATTCAATTACGTAATAAAGGGAAATTTTTGTACCCTTTCCATAAAATTTCAAACGTGACAAGTTATGTAAAGCATTTGTGGGGATTGAAGGATTTAAAGCTTCAGAAAACACCTCAAGATCCCCCAAGAATCCAAGCCCTTAGCTTGAGATGTGAGGAGCTATTTATAACAAATAACAGTGACCTTTGAGCTTCCTCATGACTCTTCAACTCCTATGATTTTTTATATTGTAGACATGACTCATTATAATCCATATGTGACTATTCACATTCCACATGTGTCCCTTGGACATCATTACATATCATCTACTAATATGGAAAATTACATATGAGACGGTGGCCTAATAAGACAAAATTTATAATGGGACAAATTCTCAACAAATTGATAAATAATTGGCTTCCTCGTCGAGTTCACTTGTAATATAAGTGTGCCATGCTCCGAGCTTTGTTGAGATGGATTTGACCCGAACTAGCAAGTACCCTATGTAGTGCATCTTCACCTCCATTGCCTCTTTCAATATGGTCTTGGATCTTGACTATGCATTATTTCATAACCATGAAAGTTTCATATGAGCTTTGACTAATGTGATGGCTGACTGTAGAATAATATCTTTGTTAAACTCCATGGCTTCCTATTTTGTTGCTTGTTTGACTTGCTCAATATATTTATCTATCTCATGCAAGATGACTTCTCTTCTTCTAATTAGTTCAAGTGATCTTATTGTAGGCATCCCATGTTTGTGCGTTAGAGACTTGAAACCATTGTGCATTCGATTATAGGTAGCAATAGTATTAATCAATTGTTCTCCAATGCACATGTAGTTCTGATGGTGGAGTCTTAACTGAAATCTATCCATTTCTGTGGTAATCTTGTCTTTCTTTTCCAAATGTTGTAGAGCATCTAGATACTTGGTAGCCCACTCTTGAAACTGGTCAACTACTCTACTTCTCATTTTCAAGAGTTTCACCACCTCTTGTTCTTTCTCCTGAATGTCAACAAGAGGAGCCACCACCTATTGTATAAGTATCATCTCATCATATAACCATGCCATAGTGTCCTCCATTGGCTCCAATTCTTCGTGCATGGTTTCTTCCCATTCTATGGTGTTGAAACCTTGTGATGGAAATTGTTGATTCTCAGTCGCAATATGTTCTCCCTGTTTCTTCACAAAAACAATTTATTTCCTCAATATAGCATTCTCAATTAGAATATATTCAAAGTTATAGTTTATTGTTGTGGAAAAAGCAACATTTGTTGCCATCAATGCCCTAAGATTCCTTCTGGTATTGGAAGTTATCACCTTCTCTGCAGCAACTAAGACTGGATTCTAAGGATCTTTCAAAAAGTATCTATGCCTTTGCTGGGAAATCCTCTTCTTAAGTTGATCAAACATTACAGTTCAATTATCCATGACTCTGTCTGCCAGTGGAGGTTGTTGGAAATAATACTGAGAGGGGGGGTGAATCAGTATTATCAAATCAATTATTTTTCATTTCACAATCAGATTTGTATACGCTACTTCAGCTATGGGAAACTGCGTATATACGCAACTGTGACTAAAGAAACAAGCGTATATCTAATTCATTAATTGTTGAACTTTAATTAGTGCATTAGGACTTCAATAATCATAGGAGCAGTAAAACAAAACAAATCATCACACACATGCACACAAAGATATAAGGTGGAAACCCAATGTGGGTGAAAACCACCTGCTGCAATTCGTCTCTATCTTCTTTTAATTAGGAACTTCTTTTTTACAATGATTCTGTACTGGTGCAGTCTTATACCAGTATGTAGATAGCTACCTACAGAAGGCTATGACCTTCTCTCGTTCTCCAGCTTCTCCTGGAAGGGAGCTACAACCCCCTTAGCTCTTGTAGTAGCTGGGGTACTAGTATGTAGGTGTTGACCTACAGAAGGCTACAACCTTCTATTTTCTTCTAGGGACCACGTTTCATAAATTTTCAGACTAGATCCATGAATAACATCAATCAAACATCAATTATATCTGCATCAACCAATCTCCTTTGCACAAACCAATACTGAATCAACCAATCACTCCTCAGAAAGCTGTAACCGGAATACAGTGACAGTAACCAGAACCAATCTTGAACCCAGAACACTGCAACAATAAACAGAAGTAGCTAAAACATATTTCATGAGACGTACGCTACTTCAATATGTACATCCTGCGTGCATATGCTTCTGAATTAAGGCCAACCAGTGCATATGTTATTCTGCATTAAAGAACCAACGTGTATATGCGCCTTTTCTTTGTTGAACCTGTGTACAGATCTATAAAAGATAATTTATCCTTTTCACTTATTCAGACATCAGTTATACCCATATTATCAGATTTATAGATCAAGTCATGCACAAAATAACATATCAAAATCACACAAAGATACTACTATTCAAGCCTTAAGATCTTGATCCATCAATAGTACTTATCCTTCTTCTTACGCTCAGGTTCCTCCTTGATTCAGATCCAGCTATGCACCATAACCCAATGACCAATATTCCGAATCTACTTCTTCATGAGATATTCAATGCTTGAGTCAATGCCTTTGTCTAATGATCTCCTTCCCCTTTTATAGTCTTAGGCCTTACACAATACCATGGTCCAAAACCATAAAGAATCAATACCTTGGACCAAATACCTAGGTTCAACACTTCAAATGAGATACCATGGTCCAAAACCATAGGTCCAAATACCAAGGACTAAATACCATGGACCAAAAATAAGTTTTCCCACACGTATGCGCTTTTTTGTCCATGAAAGTGCGTGCATACGCATACGCAACTTCTAGTCGGCAATCCCGCATGTATACACGACTTCGTCAAAGGGAACCTACGTATACCTCTTTTTCTTTCATTTTGAGAGCCTCAACAATGATCTGCCATCTAAGCGAGTTGCCATCAAGGACAACACCTATGTCATAGTGCCAAACCTATGTCATAATGCCAACAATCTCCCCCTTTGGATTTGATGGCAACCCCAAGTCACTCAAAGTCATTCTCCCCCTTTGACATCAAGGGCAAATGGTTATGCTCCCCCTGAGTTCATGCTGAAATCTCTACTCTGTTGTGCTGTCCATGCTCCCCCTGACTGTAGGCAAGGTCTACAAGAAGATGTTCTACAAGAAGATACATAACTTTATACAACATAAATGACCTTCCTACCACCAAAAACTCATACATACATCCATCTCCCAACCAAGCGGGGATTGACTCATCCACCCAACCAAGTGCGGATACACCAAAAGTTTACACAAGATAAAACAAGAACATTACATTATCCATCCCAAGCATAATGGGGAAATCAAAGAAGGCCGTTACATGACCTTGATAAGAAAAGAAATACATGACATAGAGACGAAATATCTACAACCAGACTATGATAGTTATCAACAACTATCATCAGTAGCATCTGTCAATCGTCATTCAGACCAGTAACCATGTTCTCCTTCTGCACCTGTTCCCCCTAAAACCAAAACACTATGAACTTGAACCAAGATCTTCTAGGATAATGCCAACAATGCATTATTAGAAGAATATGTATGCTCCCCCTGAACCTATGCCAGATGGTCTCTGTCAAACCCATATCAGACTCCTTTCATCCTGAGCCTGGCCCACTATTTGTCTTCAAACCAACATATACATGACTGTATCCACATAAACTGGCGTATGTACGCGGATTTTCCTCATTAAACTTGCATACAACCACTTTTCTCTGAAACAGACAAGTTTCAATAGCAAGATGATGCATCAACTACTCCCAGCTTCTGTCTGAGGTATTCAAATGTCTCCCTGGGTAGTGATTTGGTGAGTATATCAGCACCTTGTTCCTTGGAGGGAACATACTCCAATTTGACCTTTTGTTCAAGCACTTGTTCTCGGAGAAAATGATATTTGATAGGCATGTGCTTGGTCTTTGAATGCATGACTGGATTTTTTGAAATATTGATTGCACTTGTATTATCACATAAAATGGAGATAGGTGGAGTACAAGTGATTTGAAAATCTTGCAAAATTTTCATCATCCAAAGGAGTTGTATGCAGCAAGATGCAGCAGCCACATATTCCGCTTTAGCTGTAGATAAAGCAATTGAACTTTGTTTCTTGCTGAACCAATATACTAATCTGTAACCCATAAAGAATGCACCACCACTAGTTCTTTTTCTGTCATCCATGCTTCCTGCCAAATATGCATCTATATATGCATGAAGTGTGAGATTTGTATCTCTAGGATACCATAGGCCATAGTTTTGTGTCCCTTGAAGATATTTGAAAATTCTTTTAACTGCCTGAAGGTGTGCTTCTTTTGGATTTGCCTGGAATCTTCCAACTATTACCACTGCATGCATGATGTCTGGTCAGGTACCAGTCAGGTAGAGCAGACTGCCAATCATGGATCTATAGGTTGGTTGATGAACTGCTGCTGAATCATCATTTGCACTAAGGCTGCATCCTGTTACCCTAGGGGTACATACAGGTTTTGAATCTTCCATGCCAAATTTCTTCAAGATCTCATTAAGGTACTTGGTTTGTGATAAAAAGATACTGTCTTTATTTTGTTGGACTTGTAAACCAAGAAATATGTTAGCTCACCAAGCAAGAACATTTCAAATTCTTTTTGCATCACCAAAGCAAAGTTTTGACTCATGGCTTCTTCATTGCTACCAAAGATGATATCATCAACATACACGACAAGTATTAACAATTTATCATTATCAATTTTTACATATAGATTGCTATCTGTTGATCCTTTTGAAAAACCTTGTTGATGGAGGTATTTGTCTAGATGATAATAACAAGCCCTTGGAGCCTGTTTAAGACCATAGAGTGCCTTCTTAAGTCTGCATACAAGTTTTGGATCATTTCCAAGGATGAATCCATCTAGTTGCTCAATATACACTTCTTCTTCCAAGTCTCCATTTAAAAAGGCAGATTTCACATCCATTTGGAAAACTTTGAACTTTTGAAAGCTAGAAAGATCAAGGAACATTCTTATGGCTTCAAGTCTAGCAACCAGTGCAAAAGTTTCTTCAAAGTCTATACCTTCTTGTTGAGCATACCCTTTACAAACAAGTCTGGCCTTGTTTCTAATAACATCTCCATTTTCATTCAGCTTGTTTTTGAATATCCATTTTGTCCCTATGAAATTCTTATCGTTTGGTCTAGGAACCAACTCCCAAGTGTTATTCTTTTCAATCTACTCAAGTTCTCCATTCATGGCCTTGACCCACCATTCATCTTTGCATGCTTCTCTTACATTCTGTGGTTCAGTGGAGGAGAGCAATGCTAGATAGCTTGAGGCTTCTAAAATAGTTCTTCTTGTTTGTACACTCGCCTCTTTCTGTCCCAAAATTTGAGTTTCTGGATGATTCTTCTGAACATACCTGGATGGAGTCTTTTCTTCTATCCTTATCTGTTCTTCTGGTGCCTCATGGGTTTCTTCTTCATCATAAGTCTGATTTGATGTTGAAGGATAGTCCTCATCATCTTCGATATCTTCGGATTTTACATGCCTAGGAATGTTTCCTTCTTCATCAATCACTACATCAATACCTTCAACAATTTTTCCAAGTCTTTTATTGTAACACTTATATCCTTTATTGTGGAGAGAATAACCAAGGAGAATGCCTTCATCTGCTCTAGGTTCAAACTTGCCAAGGTTTTCATCAGTCCTTTTGATGTAACATTTACTTCCAAAAATTTTGAAGTATTTAACCATGGGAGTCTTACCATACCAAAGTTCATGAGGAGTTTGAGTGTTGTTCACCCAAAAATTTGTCTTGTTGAGAATAGTAACCGCAGCAAATACAGTTTCACCCCAAAAGGTTGCAGGAGTTCCAAACTCATCAAGCATAGCACGAGCCATTTTTTGAACTGTTTGTTCATCCTTTCCACTACTCCATTTTGCTGAGGAGTCCTTGCAGTAGAGAATTCCCTTCTTATTCCATGTTTTTTACAAAAGTCAAAAAATTCATCCGAGGTAAATTCCCCTCCTCGATCAGACCTGAGGCATTTGATTCTACGATCTGATTCATTTTCAACCAAGGCTTTGAATGATTTGAAATTTTCGAAAGCTTCGTCTTTATGCTTCAGAAGTCCTATCCAATACATCCTGGAAAAGTCGTCAATGAACAATATGAAGTATTCTTCTCCTCGAGGTGACCTTTTCCTAGTTGGACCACATACATCAGTATGGACAAGTTCAAGTGGCCTACTAGCTGATCCTTCCTTCTTAGGGAAATTAGTTCTGGTTTGCTTACCAAACTGACATGATTTGCATATTGTATTGTCTAGAATTCTAATGTCAGGGAGATCATAAACCACCTGATATTTGCATGCTTTCCTTATCTAAGAGAAGCTTAGATGCCCCAATGTTCTGTGCCATAACGATTGTTCATCATTCTTGCTTAGATAGCATTGTTGTTGTCCTCCCTTGAGTATGTATAAATTATTTGGAGTTCTTATGCCTTTGATTACTGTTTCTCTTGTATCAAGCTCACGAACAATATATCCATTTGATCGAAATATTACCTCATTTCCTTGATCACACATTCGACTGACACTCAATAGATTATGCTTTAAGCCATCAACATACATAACATTTCCAAATTTAACCTTTTCTTTCAAAAGAACAGAACCTTTACCTTTTATGAATGTAGGGGTGTCATTTCCAAATGAGACCTTCTTTTCCTTTCCTAAGGTACTATATGACTGAAGTTTTTCTTTATCACCTGTCATATGTTTCGAGCATCCACTGTCGATGTACCACTGATTTTCTTGTCCTTCCGCATATAATGATATGCCACATCTTTTTGGTTGTGGTTCTTTCTTTCTCCATATTTTGGGACTTAATGGAGCTTGCTCCTTCTGAGTTGTTTGCCAAAACTTACTCCTGCATTCAGAATCTTCATGACCGAAGTTGTTACAAATAGAACATTCTATTTCATTTTCAAGAGCAGAAAATTTATTGTAGATCCTTTTCATGATTCCAGTCACACTCCCTTGATTTCGTGCTTCTCTGGTCATGATGGTCTTGTAGGCAACACATTGAGCTACTTTGTGTCCAAAGTTATGACAAGAGAAACATTGTCCATTGAAGAAATTCCTGCAATTATCAAACCTTCCATCCAGGTGATTGTAATTTCCATATCCATTCATTCTTAAGGCAAATTGAGAATGATTTACCTATGGTTGGTTGCAGCTTCTGTTCATCCTTGAAGTAGATTGCCCTCGATTTGCTTGGTGATCTCTGTTCATCTTTGAAGTAAATTGTCCCTGATTTGTCTGGTGATCTACATTATGCATTTGCTATCGATTGTCAACCGGTTCACTTCTCCTTGCTGCTTCAAGATAACTTTTGGAGGTAGATGGCTTCTTTGCTTGAGATGCTTCTTCAGTATAACCAAGACCTGTCTTGATTAGAGGAGAACGCCGCACTTTGATAATCTCATCTAAAGTTTCAGATCCTTTAGCAAATCTAAGATTAAGAGCTTTTTTTTTCTCAATATCTTTTCTAAGTCCCACAATTTCACATTCTAACTTTTCATTGTGTTTTTCCCTTCAGCAATTTGAAATGTCAAAGTATCTATAATCATATTCTTTTCTTCTAAAAAGTTTAGAAATTTCTTCATAAATACCTTCTTCATCTATAGCATCCAAGAAATCATCATCTTCAAAAGCCATCAAAAGTCTATAATCATTACCTTGTTCATCTTCATCACTATTTGAAAATCCATTACTATCTTCATGTGTATAATAGCTCTTCTTACTTATCTTTATGAGGACATTTGGCTGCATAGTGATCGACTCTTCCACAAGCAAAGCATTTAAAAGGTAGCTTACCTCTGAATCTTCCAAAACCCGTTGAAGGTTCTTAACAAAGTTTGATTCTTCCTCTCCTTTTGACATATGTCCTGACTCATTGTATTCTCATTTTCCTGAGGCTTTAAATGCAGATTCTCTCATGTCTGATGGTCCCCCTTTTCTCATTTCAAAAGCAGTTAGGATTCCGTGCAGCTGTGACAAAGATATTAGAACCTTTTCAACCAAAGTAGCTTCTTTTATCTCTTCACCCAAGTTTTTAATACAATTAACAATCTCATCTATACGTAAGAAATAGTTAGCCACATTTTCATCATTGTGCATTCTAAGATTTTCATATTGGATTCTGAGAGTTTGTAGTTTTGCATGTTTTACCTGATCATCTCCTTCATAGCTCAGAACGATCTTGTCCCATATTTCTTTTTCGGTTTTGAGCTGCATAGCCTTGACGAATTCTGATTGAGATAAACTCCCTAATAGAGTATTGACAGCCTTTGCATTTTTTTCATATTGCTTCTTACCAGCTATATCTATAGGAGTTGCTGATGGAAATGTGTATCCTGTTTCCATGATATCCCAAACTTATGTACCAAGAGATTGAACATAGGCTGTGATTCTTACCTTCCAATTGACGAAATTGCTTCCATCAAATATTGGTGGCCTGATAGATGCCTCCTTTTCGTAGTTGCTCATGACGATAGATCTTCCTTCAAGCAATCAAGCTTCTTCTGAAGGACCTTCTTTGATACCAATTGTTGGAAATAATACTGAGAGGGCTGGGGGGGGGGGGGTGAATCAGTATTATCAAATCAATTATTTTTCATTTCACAATCAAATTGTATACGCTACTTCAGCTATGGGAAACTACGTATATACGCTACTATGACTAAAGAAACAAGTGTATATCTGATTCATTAATTGTTGAACTTTAATCAATGCATCAGGACTTCATTAATCATAGGAGCAGTAAAACAGAATAGATAATCACACACATGGACACAAAGATATAAGGTGGAAACCCAATGTGGGTGAAAACCACCTACTGCAATTCGTCCCTATCTTCTTTTAATTAGAAACTTCTTTTTACAATTATTTTGTACTGGTGTAGTCTTATACCAGTACACAAATAGCTACCTACAGAAGGCTACGACCTTCTCTCATTCTCCAGCTTCTCCTGGAAGGGAGCTACAACCCCCTTAGCTCTTCTACTAGATGGGGTACTAGTATGTAGGTGCTGACCTACAGAAGGCTACAACCTTCTCTTTTCTTCCAGGGACCGCGTTTCATAAATTTTCAGACTGGATCCATGAATAACATCAATCAAACATCAATTATATCTGCATCAACCAATCTCCTTTGTACAAACCAATACTAAATCAACCAATCACTCCTCAGAAAGTTGTAACCAGAATATAGTGATAGTAACGAGAACCAATCCTGAACCCAGAACATTGCAATAATAAACAGAAGTAGCTAAAACATATTTCATGAGACGTACGCTACTTCAATATGTACATCCTGCGTGCATACGCTTCTGAATTAAGGCCAACCAGTGTATACGTTATTCTGCATTACAGAACCAGCGTGTATACGCGCCTTTTCTTCATTGAACATGCGTACAGATCTATAAAAGATAATTTATCCTTTTCACTTATTCAGACATCAGTTATACCTAGATTATCAGATTTATAGATCAAGTCATGCACCAAAATAACAGATCAAAATCACACAAAGATACTACTATTCAAGCCTTAAGATCTTGATCCATCAATAGTACTTATCCTTCTTCTTGCACTCAGGTTCCTCCTTGATTCAGATCCAACTATGCACCATAACCCAATGACTAGTATTCCAAATCTAGTTCTTCATGAGATATTCAATGCTTGAGTCAATGCCTTTGTCTAATGATCTCCTTCCCCTTTTATAGTCTTAGGCCTTACACAATACCATGGTCCAAAACCATAAAGAATCAATACCTTGGACCAAATACCTGGGTTCAACACTTCAAACGAGATACCATGGTCCAAAACCATAGGTCCAAATACCAAGGACTAAATACCATGGACCAAAAATAAGTTTTCCCACACGTACGTGCTTTTTTGTCCATGAAAGTGCGTGCATATGCATACGCGACTTTTGGTCGGCAATCCCACATGTATATGCGACTTCGTCAAAGGGAACCTACATATACCTATTTTTCTTTCATTTTGAGAGCCTGAACAGTGATCTGCCATCTAAGTGAGTTGCCATCAAGGACAACACCTGTGTCATAGTGCCAAACCTATGTCATAATGCCAACAGAGGTGTGTTCTCCATCTCTCCAAATGGAAGATGACCACCTGTGAGAGAATGTTCCACTAGAAAACCTAGTTCATCATCCATGCATTGAATGGTATCTTATTCCTTGAACTCTTTCTCTTATATCTCTTGAGTCAATTGTTCTTCTTCCAATATTTGTGTTTCTTCATCCTCCTGGAACTAGCTCCGTTGTTCATATTCTATCATTTTCCTCTCCTCCTCTTCTTCTTGTGTCTTCTTAAGCAACTCATCCTGCTACCTATTTTCCTCTTCTTCTCCTCCTTCTCCCCTCTCCTTGTTTTCTTGAATAGACCCTATTTTCATAGGATAAAATTTCCACTTATTACTTCTCTCTCCTTTTGAATCATATCTGATCCTCTTCTTGGGAGCTACTTTCCTTGCTTGAGGGGTTATCTGTTCTTCCTCTTACACCTTCAAGCCTTGAGCAAGTTGATCTTGGGGTAAACTAGTTTGCATTCTTGGATGTTTCTTTATTTTTGCATTGTACCAGTTCTTTGTCTTCTAATCTTCTACTATATATATCAAAGAATAAATCATACTATGACGAATCCTTTCACAATGTTGCCTACATATTCTCCTGGGATCATATCCATGAAAATACTTAGTAGTGAAGTGTAGGAAATCTTGCTCCTGTATCTCTCTTGTTGCTACCTTGTGGCTCTTTAACTCATATAATATGATCCTAAACGGTAAGGTGAGCTAAGGGGATTTCTTCCTCCTTTCAAGAACTCCTAATAGTCCCTTGTCCAAATCATTTTCTACTTCCTACATTACCACCTTATCAGTCATAGATCATGGCATGATGTGAAGGGATATTTAACAACCAAAAAATATGGTGTATGTCCCATCAGGTGTTGCAATCCAATCCATGATATCCTGTAATGACTCCTTCACCTGAGCATTCATGCAAGGAGGATCAAACTAAAAAATAATATGAAAAATAATTGCAAAGAAGTGCTCGACCAGTTTATCATATGTGCCTCTAAATCTTGATTCTAATAACAATTTGTGGTGAAAGTAAACTGGTAACTTGTTCTCAAGGGTCCAATTCCAGTACATTCCTTGGAATGCATACTATCCACAGATTCCATCTAGAATAAATGCATACATGTAGAATTATGGGGCTTGGTTTTCCCTCCAAGATGCTTTTTCCCACCCGACATGACACTACAACTTCAATGACAATATATCTATCGAATTGAAAGTGTTACCATAGGTTACCAAAATATGGAGCATATATATCCAATTCTCTTCAAACACCTTAGCATTCTTGCACCCATGCAACTAAAAACACATGGCTATGAAATAGAAATACACATCTCTAAGGATATTTGTCAAATAGACTGCGAATGCGCAATGTTGAAACTTAGTAGGATCTCGACACCAAGATCTGATAATTTCACTTGTGTTGAGGTTGACCCATCTGGTGTAGAGGTCATTATTTGCATATTTTGTGGACCTAAGTATCTTGTAGTATGTCTGCATGTCTTCTCCATATTACGTGGTGAGTTAACCACCACTCTCACTGCAAAGCACAAGATAAGAGCCATCCATGTGCCTAATCATCCAATCAATCACTTATGCACAAGGGATGATAGGGAATGTGCATGTGATCCATATATTATGAACTTCTTGATATTGATGTATGTGTGTGCATATTATAAGTTCTCATCAAACTTATCCTGCATGAATGTGTTGTATATCTTTCTCCCTGTGACCACTATAGTCTTATCAATAAAGCATTGTGTATCTGCATATATTGGAATGGTTGGCTTGGTATATTAAACAGGTTACTCACTTCTTTCTTCTTAGACTTCTTTGGAGGTAAATTTATGGGGACGCATGGCTCCAATAGATGATGAAATGGTTATAATACTTGTAGCGTGAACACTTGTTTGTGGAAGCACACTCATAATGATAATATTAGCTTAAAGTAACCTAACTATGTATAAATATTTGTAAATCATGTAGAAAGAACCATCACATGTAACTAGACATGAAAAGCTATCAATGACAACACAAAATCACTTACAATCATGAGAAGATAGGCATGCAAACTAGGAGGGTGCACTTTCAAAGAACACAGGATTGTCAAGGGTCATTCAAGGCTTTGCAGTGCACTCAAGCAAGTGAAGACAACCATTGTTGGGTCAATTTACTATGCAAATTAACGTAAGTAATTAATTATCAATCTGGGTTTGTAGAACTTAGAAGCATGTCCAAACTCTATGGATTCCAATAGTAGTCAATGTTAGAAGATGAAATATAAAGATTGAAAGAAATGCATATTACAAATATAAAATCTAATTAAGTAATTTTTTATTCACTTATGTAATATGTGAGGGATGAGGCTCCTAACTTAGGAGAATTAGGTTGTCCTTCCCTACAATACTACTTTCATGAAGAGAAATCCAAAATCACTAATTAACAATGGTTTATGATGCAGAAGATGTAAAAGAAGAGGCTCCTAACTAAGGAGGACCAAGTTGTCCTTCTTCACAATTCTTGCTTCAAACCAGAAATGTAGAAATATCTTCAAATAAGAAAAGGAGAATGAAATTCAGTTTTAGTTCAATATCAAATAGAAGGGGAATTTAACTTAAATTCCTTTGTGTCCCTTCATATGTAGATTATAATTAAACCAATATCCATTCAGCAATCATCACACATCTAAATACATTTGAAAGAAGAACTAATTTATGAAGACTATGAAAATTTAACCAAGAAGTGCACTTAGCTTGGTGTGGGGGAACTCCACCCTTTCCTTGCACACTTGAAGAAATCTTAGCTACAGCAACTTCAATGAATCAACCAAGCATGAACAACCAATTGAAATGAAACAGGTTCTTCAATTAACTTTCAGTCTTCAGAGAGTCTCAAAATCAGATTACATAAATTCTACATCCTTAAGCCTTCAATAGTCTTGGCTTAAATAGAGAAATAATAAACAAACATACCTAAAAAGTCTCTAACAACCTTATCTATCCTAATCCCATCTATCCCGGTCAAATCCACCCATTCAATTACACAAAATTTGGAAAAATCCCAAAAATCACTAATTTTGACCTATTCCTTAGGGATATTTTTGGACAGCAAGTCATGTTTGAGCATAGTTGACCGGGCCTGTTTAAGCTCAGTTTGACGGAACCAATAGGAATTCATATAATCATAGTTCCCAATATTTCTATAAATGTGCTCAGCTCGTGCCCAAGTGTCCTGAAGGTATGACTTCAATGGAGCCATTATGGGAATTTCTGATCCTATCCAAAAATGCACTTAAAACCCAATTTTTGCAAAAATATCTAAATTGAAAAACATAATTTATTTGCCTGAATATGCATAATAAGGTCAAAATAGGTCATATGTGGATGGTATAAAGTGGAAAATTATGGAAATTAGGTGGATTTTAATAAGCAAAATTTGATCAAAATCAAGGGCCAACATTTCCCCCTTGCTGATTTTCAAGCATGTCCTCATGCTTGCCTCTGTCTCTTTGATATTTTGTCTCTATATGCTAACTAACCTGTTGATGTACCTATGGCTCTAACCCCTAAATGTGAAGCTTCTTATTGAGCTGCTTGTAAAAGGATATCTATGCCTTCAACTTTTAAAATCCAAACCATACTTGTTTCATAAATCAAATTTTAACCTTCTCTACTTTTAAATAACACCATACCTGCAAATCAAATCTTATTCTACCTTCAGAGATCCTTAAATTCTGAAATAAACAATCCTTTTTGTTTCTTTAAAAATCAATTTTGGAAAATATACTACTCTCTATCCTTAAAATCGATTTTGATTTTATTTTTTAAACTCTTCTCCAAGAAAAACATTCTTAGATCAATATTCTTTAATTCAAGGACACTGTTCGAACTCCTAGGAAGCAAAAATAAATACATTTCCTTGAAATTTTAATCAAAAGATAGAAAAAAATTGTCGATTCTAACCTCCTGAAACAATGAATCAAAGGACTTCCAAAAATCATTACAGTTCATCAAAGAGAGAAGTTGTTGCTTAATGACTAGAGTCCTCTTTTTCACAGAATGTCGTATATTGATCTACATCCAACAATGATTCTAGGTTTGTAGGATTATTCATGCGTACTTTTTCTATCCATCCACCATCATATGGTCTTCCATTAACCAAACCAGGAGAGCCATTAAACTCAGAGTTGACTTCAACAACTTTCCCACAAAATCTACAAAATAAGGGTTGAAAGAACGAGGAAAATATCCCAAATAGAAATGAATTTGAGAAAACTGCCCATATGGAGCCTAATTGGGTTCATTCTGAAGAAAACCCATGTTTTAATTTTTCAAATTTCATTTTCATTTGCTCAGAAAAAGCAACGAAATATAGTGTCTTCTTAAAAATTTCGAATTTGATTATGAATGAAACACTCCTCTGTCCCTCAAAAATCGAATTTGATTTCTGTAAATGAATATTGCAGATTCTTTTACTTCCATTTTTCTACTTTTCATCTCACCCCGTTCCGAAAGTTCAAGTTCTACATTCTATTCAAAACTAACCCCATGCACACCATTTCTCTTGTAATTCTGAGGCTTGCCTCCATTAGACAAATTTTTGTGATGCATATTGGTAAGGAAGAAAACACTCATGGCATTGCCAACAATGATAAATATATAAATAGTTTTGAAGATATATACGAACATAATTTTCTTCATCAACAAAATTTCTCTATCAAAACATGCTCTTGAAAGCTCCATTTTCTTCAAACTGTATTCCTTTGTTGTGAGAGATGCTGGGTGGAATTTCTTTCTATCGTATGGAACTAATAATTCTGCATTTAATTGTGGATAGCAAAGATGAAATGTTGATCTTTGAAACGCCAATACTTGGCAAGGAAACGCCAATAAAAAATAAAAAATAAAAATCCAAACACAATTCCAAAAAATGCAATAAGAATAAACCTCAGAGTCTCATTTGGCTTCATCACAACTCCATTGCAATTGATGGATGCCATTATGGCTTTCAATTTTCAGCAACTAAACAAGTATGCTGATGATACAAAATAATTCATCCATTTTAAATTTATTGCAATTAGCATGGTTGTTTTTGCAACTAGAAATCACTTCATAATCTTCTTGCATGTCAACATTTGTATTCCCCGAAGTGTTATCAATATCTTCCCTTTTGCAATGCTGCCCCTCACACATATTGCATAAATATCCTTTGCTTTGAAAAGAAATGAAAATACTCTCTTTGCCTTCAATTTTGGGTCTTCTGCTGTAAATAATACAAACACAAGGTTTTCTACCCATAAATCTGAATGAAGAAGAGAAAAATGTTGGCTGTGTAAAGACCCAAAACACACAAGAAAAACCTTCACTATAAATATCTTCTCTATTCTGCAATTCGGTTTTTAATTCTCTTTGTTTTGCAAATTTCATTTATGCAAAGTACGAGAAAGAAAGGGAAATTATGCTTGCTGTAACTTTCACTGTGCAACACATTTGTTAAATTGTGCATGAGGAAATCGAGAATTGATGACTCTTCCTGTTAGTCATATAGTTCCATCAAAACTACTTCCCTGGCATTTCGTGAAGTTGTTGATTCTTACAAGTGGCAGAGGATTTTAAGAAAAATAAATTTGGAACTAAAGTCTTCTTTCAACAAATCCCATAGTTTGATTTTCAAAATCATTTTTTTAGATTGTTGGTGATCAATGCTTTCCTTCACTGGAGTTTACTGTGCAATTCAAGGGATTTGATGTGTAATGTATGGGTTTTACTGGAGCTTAGCACAAAATCCTCCTCTTTTGAATATTTCTTCAACCTCCCACGCTAATCACTGCTTCTTTTCTTCTTCACGTAGCAGAGAGGCTTACGCTGCTTCCAAGGCAATTTTCTCACAATTTTTTTTTAATGGCTTTTCTATGGATGAGTAGCTCTGCATTTTATTTCTCTTAACAGGGCTTCCTTATGTTGTAGGTGAATGTGTAATACTGCTCTACAACTCACATCGTTTTAGAACTGCATAATTCTTTGAGTTTCAGAACTGCATACTTCTCTTTGAAAATTTGACCATTTTGATTTGACCTTCTGATGTCGATTTCAACGCTGTTGTGATTTGAAAATTTGTTTCATAAGGCCTTAACTCATTCAATTGTATGCCCATCTTGGTTTCAATCATTTCATGGCTCCATTTGTATTTGCAATGATATATATATGCACCTTTTCATTGCTTATAGTTTTGCCTTCATACATATATTTATCATTTTATTCATTTTTTCTGATTTTGATATTAAAATGACCATTGGATAGGTCATTTTGAAATCAAACATTTTTTATGATGACTCTAACCCTTGTGTTTTGTAGGCAACAAAAGAATTCCTTGAGGGAAAAAATATTGTCCTCAATCTTAGATCAAAAATGCTTATAGGAAAATGTAGGGATATAATGAATGAAATATGATTATGATGGATAGGATAATGAGTATAGCTATGGTAGGGTAATGAAAAAAATGAGTGTCGGTATGGATATAAATGGATATGATTATGATGAATTTTATAGGATGTCAATGTAGAATGACAAGATGCATATCCAAGCTAAATTAGTTTTAAACAATTTCTAGATAATTTTTAAAAAAATCAAAGGTTCTAAGCGCATTTTTTTTTTCACTTACTGCACTGTACTTCCATAATAGCTTGATGTCAATGCTAACTGATGATGTCCTTTTCTGCTTCATTTTTTACTCATTATTAGGTTCTTCAAGGATATTCTTTGATGGAGTGTAGACACTAGTTTTTGCATCTAATATTTGAGTCTCTTTTATATTGTCTTTGTTCAAGTCCCTCACTGATGAATCTGGATGCAGTTTCTTTATTTAGGTCCCTAATTGATAAATGTGAATGCAGGTGCTCTATTCAGGTCCCTTAACTGATAAATGTGAATGCAAGTGCTTTATTCAGGTCCCTTATCAAACCATTGCATGGTTTGCTTTTTATGAATCTTCCCCCTTGCTGATCTTGAGACTTGTCCTCAAGTCTTGTGGAGAATGATCTTGCAAAATGACCGAAGAAAAAGTAAAAGAAATTGGGGAATTCATATTGGCCAAACTAGTTGGTTTTCCCATATGAATTCGAGTTTGTATTGTGCCAGTTTCCTAGATTTTCACAACCAAACTCCTTTCTTATTTTTGATCTTTTTCTATTTTTTTAATCCTTTTCTTTTCTAAATGGAGGTGGTGTGTAATGGAGTAGAGAAGTATGAAAAGCTTATAAAAATATGTTAGGTTGAAGTCATGATCTAGTAGTAAATGGATAGATAATAAGTATGGACTTCAACATGCATGATCGTGGAGCATAACATATAATATGGATGATGGTTGAAATAATGAACAGTATGGATTATGAAAGGCTATTTTGGAAATGGATGAGAATTTTCATGGTACAAAACTTGACTTCTTCTTCTGATGATTAGCTTCATGCCTTTTCCTCAATATCGATTCATGTTGTAGGATTTGTTGGTGTTATTGGTCAACAACTAAGAGCAAGATTCACAAATTTGAGTTTCATTGGATGAAATCAATATTAGGTGAATTCCCACTTCATTTTCACTTGAATACTTTCATTTCATATTTGTAGATATGAATTTTTAAAGATTGATTTTGAAAATCCTTCATCTATGAAATTGACCTCTCAAATCTTTCGGGGACCTGCAAAAACATAGCACTTGCCTGCAATACAATATTAGATGATGGAGGAAGAGAGGTGTACAGTCTCTCTTCTTCCAAGAAATATGTATAATAATTACAAGAAATTCTTAAAAACAAGTCCAAATATGATATTCAAATAAATTGCATTTGTTTACCCCTTGAGGAATGGTGGCCAGCCTATACCTCCTAGAGGTATTTCGTTCACAAAACATTTGTTTTATGTCCAATTAGAGTGATTCCAAAGCCAATTTCAATTGAATTCATTTATCTACTCATAGTATAAATAGGTTTTCAAAATGGTTTGAAATGATATGCTAAAAAGGATAAAGAGTACCATGTTTGATAGAGCTTCTTTGAATTTTTTACTAGACCAACAGTCACTATTTGAAGTGTAACTTCTTCGTTAAAGATCACATCAATGTGATTCCACTTGGATAGTAAAGTAGATTTGTTTTTTTCTTATGAGTAGAAACATGTTTTAAACATTCTTAGGCGTGATATCACAAAATTGGTGATGAATGTCCCTACGAGGTAGAGTTTTACTATGTTGATTTGAAGACATTCAATCATTAAATGTGGCATATATTTTTCATTTGACCTCCAAATGGGATTATTAAAATTGTGTATTGATCTAGAATTGAATATCTATCTCCCATATAAACAGGTTTTGAAAACACGATGATTTGGTATGTTAAATATGCCAATGAACAGTCAAGACCTAGAATTGTCACCATGCATATTTTTCGAAAAGTAGAGCAGTTAGTCAATGTTAGCAGATAAAATATAAAGATTGAAAGAAATGCATATTACAAATATAAAATCTAATTAAGTAATATCTAATTCACTTATGTAATATGTGAGGGATGAGGCTCCTAACATAGGAGAACCAGGTTGTCCTTCCCTACAATACTACTTTTATGAAGAGAAATCCAAAAGCACTCATTAACAATGGTTTATGATGCATACGATGTAAAAGAAGAGGCTCCTAACTAAGGAGGACCAGGTTTTCCTTCTTCACAATTCTTTCTTCAAACCAGAAATGCAGAAATAACTTCAAATAAGAAAAGGAGAATGTTATTGAGTTTTAGTTCAAGATCAAATAGAAGGGGAATTTAACTTAAATTCCTTTGTGTCCCTTCATATGTAGATTAAATTAAACCAATATCCATTTAGCAATCATCACACATCTAAATACATTTCAAAGAAGAACTAATTTATGAAACTATGAAAATTTAACCAAGAAGTGCACTTAGATTGGTGTGGGGACCCTCCACCCTTGCCTTGCACACTTGAAAGAATCTCAGCTACAGAAACTTCAGTAAATCAACCAAGCATGAAAAACCAATTGAAATGAAATATGTTCTTCAATTAACTTTCAGTCTTCAAAGAGTCTCAAAATCAGATTACATAAATTCTACATCCTTAAGCCTTCAATAGTCTTGGCTTAAATAGAGAAATAATAAAAAAACGTGAATAAAAAGTCTTTAACAACCTTATCTATCCTATTCCCATCTATCCTGGTCAAATCCACCCATTCAGTTACACAAAATTTGGAAAATTCCCAAAAATCACTAATTTTGACCTATTTCCTAGGGATTTTTTTGGACAGCAGGTCATGATTAAGCAGAGTTGGCCGGGCCTGTTTAAGCTCAATTTGACCGAACCAATAGGAATTCGTTCAATATTAGTTCCCAAGCTTTCTATAAATGTACTCATCTCGTGCCTAGGTGTCCTGCAAGTATGACTTCAATGAAGCCATTACGAGAATTTCTGATCCTATCCAAAAATGCACTCAAAACCCATTTTTTGCAAAAATATCTAAAAATTGAAAAACATAATTTATTTTCCTCAATATGCATAATAAGGTCAAAATAGGTCATATGTGGATGGTATAAAGTGGAAAATCATGGAAATTAGGTGGATTTTAATAAGTAAAATTTGATCAAAATTGAGGGCCAACAACCATCACTATGCAGTGGCACACTCCAAAGGGTCGAAGAGGTGGGTTTTTGGGCCTTCAAGCCTTCATAGTGTGCTCATGTACTCAAGGAGATAGAGAGGGCACACTGGCACACTCTGAAGGGATGAAGGAACATGCTTCCAAGCCTTCAGGGTGCACTCATGCACTCAAAGGCAAGGAGGATGCACTAGTGCATGCCAAAGGGACAAAGGGAAGTGCTTCAAGTATTCGTGGTGATCTCATGTGCTAAAGGGAGGGCACAGCTCTTCGTGCTGAAGAATTATGCTTAAGAGGAAGGCTTGATTGTTTTGGGCACAATTTTCAAGGTTGATCGGGCTTCAAGTTCTAGAAGTGCGCTCTGCTTGTTGAAAGCTTAGAAATAAGTTTAATAGAAAGATTTCATGATAAGATTGAGGAGAAGAAGGATCTGCAATCTTATATAGATGTTGGCATATTCATGGTGGAATATGAAGGGTTGAAGAATGTGAAGATTTTTTTCATGTGACAGAAAATTAACACTTGTAGAACGAAGATTGAATAGAAATGCCAGCATTCAAACTGAAAAACAAAGAAACGACAACAAGAAAAGTAGGAACGAAAGTCACAATCATGAAAGGAAATGAAGAAATTTGACATGCAAAACATACTTGTGAAGCAAATTGATGAAGATTTTTCGAATCTCCAATTGTGCACTCAACTCATATGAGAATTATTATGCAAAAGAATGATTAACTATGTTGATTTAAAAGAGTTTACATGCAAAACTTAATCATGCATGATCACCACATTTTGATGAACGAAAGGATAAGTTAAGGGAAGTTAACTGAGCTCCTATTTTCCAAGAGTGCGCTCAAATGCAACAAGATGCTTGTGCATGCACCTAGGAAGAACACATGTCTTTAACATGAAGGAGTGCAGTCAGGTAGGGCACATTTTCTCATCATGAGGGAGTGCACTCAAGGAGGGCACACTTCTTCAGTCCAAACAGGTGTGCTCAAGTCAAGCGCATGTCTTCACCAACTTAGAGTGTGGTTTTGTCTTTAAAGTTGGTTTTCTTGCTTTTGTTTTCTTTATTGTGCTTTTGAGTATTTTCCTAATGTGTGCATGGTGAAAAGGAAATTTTACAATTTAAGATAAGTCATGAGTTCACCTAACCATGGACTAGATAACTTAAGAGCTTCTAAGGGTTGGGTAATGACACTTGGGAAACATTGACTTAGGAGGATGCACACTAGGAGAAAACACACAAATAACAAATCAATCAACATGATGACACTGTTAGAGTCGCTCTGTTCATCCCTCCGTCAGATATCAAAACTCTTTTTGCATTTCATTTTAGGTGTCTCATTCCATCATTCATCTGCATTCCGCTAGGGTCATGCCATAATCTGACGGAAGGGTCTTGTCAGTCATTTCCCCTCATGCTTTGTACCTACTAGTTTAGGACTATTTGTCGAGTCAATTTTGAAATCATTTATAGTCCTGCTCTGGCCTCTTATCAGCAAAGAGTTATTATGAGGTTTCAGGTCTAGGGTTTCGCAAATTCGGTTTTCAAAAGTATCCAATAATTCCAACAAAACAAAGGGAGGTTCAAAAATATGTTTTCATTTCGAAAATTTCATTGTCATACTGATTGATTATGACTTTTCTTCAAAACCATATTTTGAAGAAAAAGTCATCTTTTCGCCTTTTGAAATAATTGCCATGTATAGTTTCAAGGTTTTTTCAGTTGAACATGTTCACATGAAGCCTCTCCTGATCCTTTGCTGAAATCTGATGCCACCATCCCTGCAAAAAATCAACCTTAAAGCTATCGTTTTAGTCGGGAAAATGAGGAGGAAGTTGCTGATAGTGAGCAAGGTGAGAACTGGTTTTCTCTTAAAACAGCACAGAGGATCTGAGGCCATTCAGGAATGAAACATATTTGTTCCATACCTGCACTGTGTTTTATTGATTGTACAAATCCCATATTGCTGATAGTATATGAAGCCATATTAAAAAATTGGTGACACCCCTAGCAATCTCTATCATAAATATGATTCGTTGTAATATGTACGTTCAGTTTAAGTGGACAGCTCATAAAATGACACAAAGCAATACAATATCAGCATGTATGACAGTAGAGCTACTGACAGTCATTGCAAGGTTTCAACTGGCATCTTTAAGGAGAATATTTGTCACAATGTTAAGATTGGAGAAGCAAAACATCAACTAAGGTATCTGAGTGTCAAATTGTTGCAGGCCTATAACTGTGAAAGACTGCCTAGGACACAAACCAGCCACTAATCTGGTGCAAGGAAGTGCTCAAATTTGAGTACCCTGTATACATGCCATCATCTCTGGGAAAGAAGACTTGTAGCAGCGATGATCACTTCCCTTCAATTCACAGTGATATTTTGAAGAATGAGGATAATTGTTTCAGGACTATGGAACACTGCCAGTTGGAGGATAGACCTAGCTACAGTAAGATCTAAATTTCAGAAGTGTAGGCAGAATGCTCCATTCGGCATTCTAAAGGAAAATCCTGTAGCATGCCTCAGATCCTAAATTGTACCAAGAGAAAGGCTGTGTAGCCAGTCTATGTTGATCAATGTCATTTTGCATACAAGGGATCAATTGAAAGCCGACTCAAAGTGGTGAGAGGGCGATTTTGTCATTGTGAAAAACCAAGACTGTGTTCAAAGCCGGCACGGTGCATAGAGTAGGTGGCATGGCGCACATGGGCTACGCAGTGCACTGGGCGCGATCATCTAGTGTGAAATTACACAGGCGCGGCGCATCTAGGAGGCGCGGCGCATTGAGCCTCCCACGCAGCGCACACTGCCAAAGAACCCGAAAACTCCCAAAAAGCGCCCAAATCGCCCAAAAAACGCTCGGTGGCCTCACATGTTGAGTTGGCTGGGCGGAAAAGATCACAAATAGTGGCAAGATCGTATGATTATGGTTGCTAAAGCATTCGAATATGAGAATTTTAGTGCATTTGATCGAGTTTGGTATCCTAAAATTCGATATGCAGGAATGCTTCAGTATGATGAAGAGTTAAAGCTTACGGCTCATTATCTTGTTTCCCCACCAGATATCGATAGAACATCAGGAGAATATCTTGTACACAATGGGATACGGGCCTTTGCATGTAGTGGAACTGTAAAATTCGGTCATGTTACATTTTTTCTAGAACGGCAACTGGCCCGAATATTTTAACGAGGAACTAGAGGAATATGTGGAAATCCTAAGTGATTCAGGAATCACATTCAATGTCCAACCAAAAATGAAGGCCTTGGAAATTGCTGAAAGAACCAGAGATGCCATATTGAGTGGCCGTTATGATCAGGTTCGTGTGAATCTGCCAAATGGTGATATGGTAGGGGACACTGGTGATATAAAGGCAACGGTTGTTGCGTGTAAGGCTGCTGATGAGGCTGTGAAGATTATTCTTGATAAAATAGAACAAGTTGGCGACATCTACCTTGTTACGGCAGATCATGGAAATGCCGAGGATATGGTGAAAGGAAACAAAACAGGTCAACCGGCTAAGGATAAAGATGGAAAAATTCAAATTTTGACTTCTCATACTTGTTCCCCAGTGCCAATTGCTATAGGAGGTCCTGGACTTACGAAAGGAGCGAGGTTTCGTACTAATTTGAAACAGCCTGGGCTTGCAAATGTCGCCTCCACTATAGTTAATCTCTTGGGATTTGCCACTTAGTATGGATCTCGATTTGCCAGTTGATCCAAATGAACCTACTTATTGTTTCTGTAACCAAGTATCTTACACAGTTTGTCGACATTTTTGATTGCTATCAAAAGCGCTATGATACATTCTTTAGTTCTTAAACGGAACCCATCCTGTTAAATCCATATCCTTATATCTTGATTGAAAACCAACTTTTAGTTGTATTGGTGTTAGCTGAGCGAAAACAATGATTGTGAAAGTATTCAGACTCTCTTTTCACCATTTCAGTTTTGATGCCTTCATAATAGCCTGGCATACATGTCGTTTAGCTTGCTGCCTGTAGTTTTGGTCATATCCTTTCCCCTTTCACATTTACAATGAGTTTTTTCCTTCATTAAAGGCAGAATGTACATTCGACGCTATTCTTATTAAGAAGCTAGTTTTTTCAAATGGCAAAAGGGAATATGAAAAGTCAAAAGCCAAAAGAGAAGACCGAAAGCTGAAATTAAAGCGAAGATATCTACAACAGTAGGAAGATAGGTTGGATTGCCTATGTTTATCTTCAGTTATGAGATCTACGCTACAGGTGCTGCTTCCTCATGGGTTATTAAACAGATTTCAAGTGTAACGCAGCTCTTCCTTTTGAAGATTATTTGGCTTTTGTTCTCTATCTTTAGTTTTCAGTTCTTGAGCTGTTGTAACAGCTTCGCATTTGTGTTGATCTGTTTTCCCACAGATTGATTCTATTTATTGTACTGAAAAATCATTTGAAAAGGGTTGGAATTTTTGGGAAAGGTGTGGAGAAAAACCCAGCGCTTTCATTGTACAGTTTTGGCAGAGAATTAATGAAATGATGTAGCTCTGATTCATGATATTCCTGTGGTATGAGTTTAGCATTTGTTTTTTCTTTCTGTTTCATATGTACCTTGTTATGTTTTACTGTCCATTCAGGATCATTTCCAGTTGAATGCTTTCAAGTAAGAAAGGTAGAATCCATGTTTACTGCTCTGCCTTGGGAAGGCATTCATGCTTTATGTCTCTTCTTCTGTCTGAAAAGGATTCATGTGTATGCCCTTTTCAGCTTCTCAACAGTCTTTTCATTCCATATTATTCAAATTTGATTGCTAAACCTCCTGCCTATCTTGCCTCACGAAATACTCTATGTCTTTGATTTAATTTCCCAGCTCATGCTGTCCTTTGGTCGCATACAGCCCAGAAAATTCTTTCATTCGATAAATTACCTCTTTCATATCTATTTACTAGCCTAAAATCAGTTTCCCATTTTAAGTCATCTCAAGCCTCATTGAAATACTTTTCGCTGAGATTGACCCAGAGAGAGCCCTCTCCTGTCCTCGTAGGGCTAGCTACAAGGCTGAGCGTGGTTTGATGTGGACCTAGAACCTTGTCTTTTCAGCCTGAGGCAAATCTAGGCTCTAACATAGTGGCGACCATACTGGGGAAGAAAATGGTTTACTTGTAGATTGTCTTGCCCCTGTACATCTATCAAGTTTACATCTGATGGTTGATGGTGAACAATGATCAGACATCAGAAGGCTGAAATCATTCACCTGGCGACTTCATTCACTAAAAAATCCAGAAACCAATGCTTCATGGTGATTCCACTGCAGGAGGATCAGTGGCTTTAAGGTTTTCAAGATGGATCAGGTTGCAAGAAGATACGCTCCCATGAGCTGAGATCACATCCCAGGTTTTCCGAATAAAATTCCCAAGGTGGATTGGCTTCAGAATTTGCCTATGTTCAGAAATGTTGAAGGTAATGACACTGCTCTTCATCTGGTGAAATTTCACATTCATGTGCATAAATTAAAGATCAATTTTCCTGAAGACTATTTTATGAAAATGTTTATGGCTACTCTGGAAGGCGAAGCCCGATCTTGGTATGAAAGTTTGCCACCTGCTTCTATTTATTGTTTAAAATATTTTCATGCAATATTCTTTGAAAGGTATAAAGAATCATATCCATCCTTGGCTTTAGTTCAGGACTGTTGTAGCCATGTTCATAGTTTTATTGAAGATCTTGAGAATTTTTATGGACATGACAACTTGATGGATAGAGAAATCATGGAAGCATTGTATGAAAATCCATTTCAGCAGCATAAAAACGATCATGAAAATTTGCAGCAGGATGAATATCTTACTACGGTGGAAGATGAACGAATTTTGCATCTTGACAGTCAACAGGAATTACATGAAATGGATCAGCAGTATGAGGAAAATTTGTATACTCCTTCACTTGAAATTAATGAAGACAATCACTGTTTGAGCAAGAGAAAACAAAAAGTATTATCTCCTCTGTCTAAAGACGAGATAGATCAACTCTTGAACAGTCATGTTCCAGCTCAAGTTAACGCAGATCTGTAGTGTGCACATGGTCAAGAAGGTGATGGTGGAACTTCTTCCTCTTCTGAAAAGGATGACAGTCCTGTCAGCAGCTTTATAGATCAGCAGGTTGAAGATGTCCATATGGCTGAAAGTGATAAAAGAAAAAGTGTCGTTTCAGATCTATCCATAGAAGAAAACAGCATGCAGGGAAGTCACGTTTCGAATTCAGAAAGTGATAACGTTAAGTTAGCCATTTTAGATTTAGATTCAGATTGTGAAGACTAAGAATCCCTTGTACTGAATCCCATGAAGGAAAACCCTGCTGCTGAAAACATCTGGGACAAAGAAGACAGAGTTATGGATCCAAATGTTCTCATGTCATCAGAACAAAGCCTTCATGAAGAGGTGATCCAGTCAGTTCAACAAGATGAGATCTTTATTCAAGCAAGTGAAAAAGTTTCTCTGGATGAATTTGTGGTAGATGATATAAATGATAGTGTTGGGTTTCAAGAATCTTTTGAAGTTTCTTTTCTTATGATTGATGAATGTAATGAGAATTTGGCTATCATAGCATATGAAGATGACCTACAATATAGTCAAACTACCGAAGATCAGACCATTCAGGATGCCGTTTCAGATTCTTCTTCCTATATTTCATGTTTTGAAATGTTCTTTGAAGAGGAAATCTGTTCGTCTACTTTTTCAAAAAAATTTGAGGACCAGGAACATACTGAAGTACATTATGAAGAAAGATCAGAATCAAAAGAAATGGATGCCTTGTTTCTTCAGCAGGAGGTAAATCTTCATGTTTTTCAAGATCCAATGGCAGATTTTTTGCAGTCAATGGTAAAGGTGATTATTGCAGTATTCGGTGATGAAGGAGATCATGGTAAATTCTGTTTTTGGATGCCCAGCTACCAGTATTTGTTGTTGACGAGAAGATCTGATCATGAGAATCAATCAAGAAGGCATCTGCTTGATTGGTTACATTGGCATTTTGATATAGTTTGATCGTATATTGTCTTGTAAGAAACACAGGTGGTCATGTACTACCACCAAGCTTTAAGTTTTAAGTTCAGGTCTTAGTATTTTGAGTTAGTTTGTTAGAGTCAAGTGTTTTTTCAGTCATTTCAGTTTGCATCGAGTTAGTTTGAGTCAGGTTTCAGTCAATAAATGAGTCAAAGTCTTGTGTTGTTTGTCGAGATAATGACTCCATAGCACAATGGACAAAGGCACTGTCTACTCTCCCAAAGATCTGCAGTTCTTGGCACCTCCAAGGAGCCACCATCCCCATTGGAGCCAATGTTAGAGTCGGTCTATTCATCCCTCCGTCAAAGATCAAAACTCTTTTTGCATTTCATTTCAGGTGTCTCATTTCGTCATTCATCTGCATTCCGCTAGGGTCATGCCATAATCTGACGGAAGTGTCTTGTCAGTCATTTCCCCTCATGCTTTGTACCTGCTGGTTTAGGACTGTTTGTCGAGTCAATTTTGAAATCATTTATAGTCTTGTTTTGGCCTCTTGTCAGCAAAGAGTTATTATGAGGTTTCAGGTCTAGGGTTTTGCAAATTCGATTTTCAAAAGTATCCAATAATGCCAGCAGACCAAAGGGAGGTTCAAAAATATGTTTTCATTTCTAAAATTTCATTGTCATACTGATTGATCATGACTTTTCTTCAAAACCCTATTTTGAAGAAAAAGTCATCTTTTTGCCTTTTGAAATAATTGCAATGTATAGTTTCAAGGTTTTTTCAGTTGAAGATGTTCAAATGCAGCCTCTCCTGATCCTTTGCCGAAATATGATGCCACCATCCCTACAAAAAATCAACCTAAAAGCTATCATTTTAGCCAGGAAAATGAGGAGGAAGTTGCTGATAGTGAGCAGGGTGAGAACTAGTTTTCTCTTAAAACAGCACAGAGGATCTGAGGCCATTCAAGAATGAAACATATTTGTTCCATACCTGCACTGTGTTTTATTGATTGTACAAATCCCATGTTGTTGATAGTATATGAAGCCATATTAAAATATTGGTGACACCCCTGGCAATCTCTATCATATATATGATTCGTTGTAATATGTATGTTCAGTTTAAGTGGATGGTTCATAAAATGACACAAAGCAATACAATATCAGCATGTATGACAGCAGAGCTACTGACAGTCATTGCAATGTTTCAACTGGCATCTTTAAGGAGAATATCTGTCACAATGTTAAGACTGGAGAAGAAAAACATCAACTAAGGTATCTGAGTGTCATATTGTTGTAGGCCTACAACTGTGAAAGACTGCCTAGGACACAAACCAACCACTAATATGGTGCAAGGAAGTGCTCAAATTTGAGTACCCTATATACATGCCATCATCTCTGGGAAAGAAGACTTGTAGCAGCGATGATCACTTCCCTTCAGTTCACAGTGATATTTTGAAGACTGAGGATAATTGTTTCAGGACTATGGAACACTGCCAGTTGGAGGACAGACCTAGCTACAATAAGATCTAAATTTCAGAAGTGTAGGAAGAATGCTCCATTCGGCATTCTGAAGGAAAATCCTGTAGCATGCCTCAAATCCTAAATTGTACCAAGAGAAAGGCTGTGTAGCCAATCTATGTTGATCAATGTCATTTTTCATACAAGGGATCAATTGAAAGCCGACTCAAGGTGGTGAGAGGGCGATTTTGTCATTGTGAAAAACCAAGACTGTGTTCAAAGCCAGCACGGCGCATAGAGTAGGAGGTGTGGCACACATGGGCTGCGCAGTGCACTGGGCGCGATCATCTAGTGCGAAATTACACAGGTGCGGCGCATCCAGGAGGCGTGGCGCATTGGGCCTCCCGCGCAGCGCACACTGCCAAAGAGCCTGAAAACTCCCAAAAAGCGCACAAATTGCCCAAAAAACACACAGTGGCCTCACATGTTGAGTTGGCTGGGCAGAAAAGATCACAAATAGTGGCAGGATCGTATGATTATGGTTGCTAAAGCATTCGAATATGAGAATTTTAGTGCATTTGATCGAGTTTGGTATCCTAAAATTCGATATGCAGGAATGCTTCAATATGGTGGAGGGTTAAAGCTTACGGCTCATTATCTTGTTTCCCCACCAGATATCGATAGAACATCAGGAGAATATCTTGTACACAATGGGATACAGACGTTTGCATGCAGTGGAACTGTAAAATTTGTTAATGTTACATTTTTTCTGGAACGACAACCAGTCCGGATATTTTAAAGAGGAACTGGAGGAATATGTGGAAATCCCAAGTGATTCAGGAATCACTTTCAATGTCCAACCAAAAATGAAGGACTTGGAAATTGCTGAAAGAACCAGAGATGCCATATTGAGTGGCCGTTATGATCAGGTTCGTGTGAATCTGCCAAATGGTGATATGGTGGGGGACACTGGCGATATAAAGGCAACGGTTGTTGCGTGTAAGGCCACTGATGAGGCTGTGAAGATTATTCTTCATACAATAGAACAAGTTGGTGACATCTACCTTGTTACGGCAGATTATGGAAATACCGAGGATATGGTGAAAGGAAACGAAACAGGTCAACCGGCTAAGGATAAAGATGGAAAAATTCAAATTCTCACTTCTCATACTTGTTCCCTAGTGCCAATTGCTATAGGAGGTCCTGGACTTACGAAAGGAGCGAGGTTTCGTACTGATTTGAAACAGCCCGGGCTTGCAAATGTCGCCTCCACTATAGTTAATCTCTTAGGATTTTCCACTTAGTATGTGTTATAGACAAATTTGTGCCTTACAGCAACAAGCATGAATTGTCAATAATCCAAGGGATCCAAAGTTCCCTAAACATGATGTTCCTACCCCTAGAGGAACAAGGTCAGCAAACCAACAGCTCTCAGATCAGTTCTCCACCTGAAAACACTCAAAAACAAGCAATCCTGAAATCAAAGCAGGTGCTCCACTAGGTTTCTGCGCTGAAACTCAGTTGCTCCATGGTGTACCTGCGTTGCAAAGCAAGTGGAACAAAGGCCACCTACGCTGAGCGAGATGGGACAAGTGGCACACTGAGTCATTGCTCTAGAATCTTCCAAAAATGACACTTGGATCAGGTATTTCGCCTTGTGATGAGTCAGAGGCTCTGTTTCTCCAAGTGGAAGCAAGGTTCTCCAAGTGGACTCAAGAACTGAAGATAAACTAAAGATTAACTGAAGAGAGAGAGGACACAAGGCAGCTACACATCAGTTGCAAGCTGACTCATCCTTCCTCAATTCATCTATATATTGAGCTCTCTCCTATGAGCTCAGGAGGCTGGAATTTTGTGCAAAGTAATGATATGCTGTTGGTTTCACTATAGAACTATTGGGTGATTGTTTGAGAGAGGTGAAGAGGAGAAATTCTTTCTGCTGGGAGGTGTTGCTGGGTTGGAGCCTTCAATGGTTGTAATACTCTCAGAACCTTTACTTCTTCATTAATAAAATCTATTGAGGTTCTTCTATGTGCTCTTGTTTCAATAATATATTGTGATGATTGCATGTTTGGTTTACACTAATCCATGAACCAGTTATGATTGCATGCCTCTTGTAGTTTCCTTCTTTGTTATTTTGCAGGATCTCATTGTAGCTGGGCAAGCAAAAGAACAAGGAGCTAGGAGCAAGTGGCCAAAGAGAAGAGTTTGGATTCGACATTAAGCGCAAGGCAACGGTTAGTGCTTTTCTCCATTCTCTTTTGCTTTCATAAAGAAGTAAACCTTAAGTAGTTTGTTTTACAGTTGTTGCTAAGGAACTATCACCCTTAGAGTGGGATAGGGTCATCCGAGTCGGATACTTTTCCCTACAACAAACTGGCGACTCCACTGGGGATCGTATCCATTTGATTGTGTTTGTAGTATTTTGCTATTCATTTCCTGAACAAGAGAGTACCAAATCGAAAAGCTTTTGACTATATCAAAAGCGAAGTAGAGGGCAGCTACTCTGGCTCATTTCTGAGCAAGTTCATGATTTGAAGAGCTGATCTACAAGGATCCTTGTAAGCTCTTAGTGATAGCTTTTCACCTTCCTAATCATCCCTTTGAGTGTGCTTGACTGATTGCTTCTGATTTGAGCAAAAACTGTGTATTTTTGAGAAAATTATGACCCGGAAACTGTGAAAACGCAACTTTCGTCTTCCAAAGCAGGTAGTACACAGGCTACCTACTTTGCAACGCAGGTCCCGAAGGGGCTACCTGTGCTGAGAGCCAGACTGGCTGTGCAGCACCTGCGTTGGCCCAATTTTGCCTAGTGCTGTTGGGGTTTCCTCCTTTTCTCTTGCCTGTTTTCACTATTGATTTGGCTGCCAGTTACCAGTCTTGCACCTGTTCTGAAACCAATATTACTTGCCATCATTCCGCCTCCGTTATATAACGAAATTGTACTTGTTCTTTGTATTTCTTACTCATTTACAATTTCCCATAACGAAAAGTAAACTAGTCTTGCTTTTGGCCTCTTAGATCTGAACCTGTGTTAGGCATTTTGCTGGTCTGAAGAGTTAGCTTGTTTGCTGTCCATAGCTGATTAGTCATTTACTTTCGTCATTATGGTTTGATTTCATGCATTTCCAGTGATTAAGCAAGTGAATCTTAAGGTGTCTTTTGATTTTGGACAAGCTTGTTTACTTTCGCTTTAAATCGAAATCAAAGTTATATAACAACTTTCTTTTTGTAACCCATCCACATTAAGAAAGGGAAAAGAAAATACATGCATTGTGCATTTTGCATTTGACTGTTTGCTTGACGATTTAGAAAAAATTTGCATTTAGTGTGTGCTCTATGATCTGTGTGAAAAGATTTTGCCTTTCTTTTCCCTCAGTAGTTAAGATTTTCAAAGTTGAAAGATTGAAAAGTTTGCTTCTCATCTTAGACTGCATTCAGGAATTTGTTACATACATCTCGTGGTGATCCTTAAAGGCAAACTGCTAAGCAAGATCAACATTAAAATAAATTCAATTTACATAACAACGCCTTGTAACATAACGCAAACACATAGAGGTCTAGGTAGAGACGTGTTCCGGCGTCGTTAAACATAGTGACTGTCGATCTCTACGAAGGTGGGTGATTCCTCCTGAGAGTCGGTGGCACTAATACGGACTTGTGCTCCCACGTACCATCGCGTATATATTGGGAGACCCCTATAGGAACAAAGCCTTTATCCATAGGAAGTCGTGTCGGCCGCCCTACTGATCGCGATGCAGTGAACACAGCATTCACGAAGATCGACCACCCGTACCGTAAAACGTATTCTGTGGTTTCGCGAAAAGTTTGGCACACCCTCTGCCTAGAACTCCAGAGCAGTTTCTTTTGGCCTTTTTCAAACTCTATAACTGAAAAAGTCCATCCGAGCATTTGTCACTTCGGGCTCGTTAAAACATCGGAGGGGACTAGAGTCATCTTTATCTTTTTCTCGACTCTTAAAACATGAAAAAGCAAAGTTGTGTCTAAAGCGTCGTTAATAAAATTTATTTTAAACAGAACATAATCACCTCTTATTCCCACGTTGATCTTTCATTTGAAAAGTATGGAGCCCACCAACCAAGGAAGTAACCTTGGTGGAAGTCCAAATCCCTTCTCCTCTTGGGGAGATGTTGGTGCGCCTCATATGACCACATTGTCACTTCCAGGATTGACAATTGGCCTACCTGTATGGCTCTTTTCAACTAATGTAGTTCAAATCGCCACAAATCCTGAGCAGTCGAATCAACAGTCAGACCAGTCTAGAGCTGCCCACCAGCCTTCCACTTCTTACATTTCTTCCTCTGATCCTTCATCTTCACAAGGTAGAGCCGGCAAAAGTCAGCCTCCCATGGAGAAGAAGGAAAAGAAGAAGAAAGAAAAGAAGCAGAAGGGGCCTATGGCGAAGGCGACTGGGGGCAAGCAAAAGACATCTGACAAAAATCCACACACTGCACCGACCGGGCCTAAATCGCCATGTGTCATTTGCAAAGGGACCCACTTCCATTGTGATTGTCCTTGTATTCCCCGGATACTAAGGGACTGGTCCCCCAGGTTGCACAATCCGGTAGCATCAACCTCTGGTAGTCATCTTGATTGCAATCCGTCAACTAGCGAGAGTGAAGGACGAAAAGGGAGACCAAGATCACCCTGTATGTTGTGTGAAGGCGATCACGCCATCCACCGATGTCCATTCTTAGATGAGGCGAAGAGAGTTTTGGAAGATCGTCTGGTATCACCGTTACGACTTCCTCCTGGATACCAAAAACTCGTGCCTAATCCCTCGATAGTTGAAAATCCAGCTGGCCCGCTCAAGTGGTCAGCTGAAGTGTCGGTCATTGAGAATGAACCAACTGAATCCAGACCAGACGAAAGTCTAAAGGTCGAAACGGCAGTTGACCCGGTTCTTCCTTCGGAGGTTTCATCCTCAAATGACACCGTCGTTGAAGATTCATCTTCAAATGACACCCTCACTGAAGAGAATAAGGATGACACCGTCCAGATTCTTTTCATCAACACAGACTCTGATGAGCATCAGGGCAATGCGCCCATTCCTTTATCGCAGGAAGGAACATCGTCAGGGTCGTATCCGGCCGTGTATTCGGTCCCACCACCAAGCAACCTGGTTGTATCCTTTGATTGGAACCAACTAGGCAGACCCCGGTTACCAGCCAGTATACCATTCAGAATCATCGTCCAAATCTATAGAATGGTAATGGCTGGAACCATCATTGATGAAGGGGCATCTGTGAGTATCCTTTCCTCTATTGCTTGGAAAGCACTGGGTTCCCCGGCGCTTTTACCTGAGATGAGAAATCTATCGGGTTTTGATAAAGGAACCAGTCGCCCATTAGGGATTCTCCCCAATGTTCCCATTACATTGAGGAAGAAGACAGTTCATATGAATGTCATGGTCGTCCAAGGACCCTTGGATTATAACCTACTCCTTGGACGGGACTATATATATTGCATGGGAGCTATAGTCTCCTCACTCTTTAGAGTAATGTGTTTTCCACACGAAGGAAAGATGGTCAAGCTCGTAGACCAACTTTCATTTCCGGGATCTCGCATCGCAAATAGTCAAATACCAACCCTAAACGGCTTATTCACTCAAGAAATGCCTCCACCCCGGTTCTACTTCCCGATGAATGCGAGTGATTCGGAAAGATATAACTGGGACCCAGGGGGCATGCACCCTGGCCTGCCTTGGGCAGAGGAAACCTTGGGTATAAAGTTGATTTCCGCAGAAGAATATGACTAGTCCGTACCCCATCCGAAAGAAGGAAGAGAGGGTTGTTCTAGAATAAGATTCTTTTGTCAAAGTTATGTGAGTGAGATAATCTGCTTCTCGCTCCCCTTGTCTAGATAATTAGGATACCGAGGAAGGAGATCCATTTGTGGCGGCAAGTAGCCACCATCTTTGAAGGCAAGCCTCACCCATTAAAACATATGTTTTGAAGGATAAGTAGGGGCAGCCTCCAAAGAAAGAGATGAAATTGCTGCAACAAGTGGTCACCGTCTTTAGTAACCTAGTGATAGACATCGCCGAAAAAAGGGGTTTAGTTTGCGGCAGCGAACAGAACTATTTTTCGGATAATAAGTAAGAGGCAGCGCCTCGAAATTATACTTTATACCTGGGGGCATGCAAACCTTTTGGAGTGCAAGCATGGGACGACTATTTATTTTTTAAATTTTTAGGTCCTCCCTTTAAACCTGTAGGTCTAACCCGTTAAACTCGTAGGATTAGCCGTTTCCAGCTTGCATAAAGAAAGGATGTGGGGCAAAAGTTAAAACTTGCCAAATTGGAGTAACTAGTGAGGTATAGCTCCTTAAATATGACTACCTCACCTGAGGCATTTCTTGTATTATGACTGGTATGTTCGAGCAGTTTTAGCACACAGTTCATGCTCGTTAAAAAATAAACGCAAGATCCGAGCAGTTTTAGCACATAGTTCATGCTCGTTAAAAAATAAACATAAGTTGTGAGCAATCTTCCCCTAGAGTTCAAGCTCACCCAGAAAAAATGAACCGGTAAATAACCTTGGTAAATATAACCTTTGACAGCCATATTAAAGCCCTTGGTCGTGTTCTTGCAGTCTCACCTCCATCCGTTCATTTGGCCAATCGTTCATCTCCATGTGTTTGTTTACCCGTTTTGAGGAACAGCTGCGAAGAGTGATTTCACTAAGCCATCCTTGTGACACTGTCGTGATTGGAATATTCCAACCTGTACCTAGAATCTGCTGCTGCCCTGTTCATCACTCGTTCCTCGAAAGACGAGTCGTCTTTAAGCTCTTTTCACTGACTCGTAAAATATGAAAAGATTGCCGAGTTTTGGCCTTCCAGCTCGTTAAAGCGACCGGAAAGCTATCCCTCCTCTAGATTTTAATCTTTTTGGACCTGAGGGATTATGGTACAAAAAGATCGAGCGCTTGTTTTGTTCGGCTCGTTAAAGCAATCGAAAATTCATCCCTTCTGTATTGTTTTATACTTTTTCGGACTTAAGGGATTAGAAGATGAAAAAGGAATTTTGGAGTTAACTTTCCGTACCTTTTCAGACTCTCTAAAAATGAAAAGGACCGAGTTTTCCTTGTCGTTAGACTCGTTAAAATGATTAAATAGCGACAAACTTGTCTTTAGACGAGAACGAGTTTCCCTATCACTAGGCTCGTTAAAACATAGCGATGGGCTTGCCCGAAGGGCAGGTTATAGAACAAGCATATGTTATCCTCCTCAAGCTTGACAAAAATAAAGAGGTACTGGTCAGCAATGACTGGGGAAAAATTGGGAGAACCTCACAGCATTAATGGTAGCAAGTCGCTCTTGAACATGACACTTTGTCCTCTGTATCACATCGGGTTGGGTTGTTTCATTCACCGGTCTCATAACCATGGTCCTCGCCACACCATCCACAATTGGGGTAATGCTACCGATCCATCACATCAGTGTCGTTATATGTTCAAGAGATGTGGTTCTGCAAAGAGTCAACCGTGTCCCATCCACTGCCATACATTATCCTTCATCCACTTCATGACCGCCACCCTGAATCATACATCACAGTTTGTTTTCACCTCATCACAATCACTAGCTTCGTTCCATGTCACTGATGTGGGATTCATTAAGGCCCTCCTTTGACGGATCGCTCCTTGTCGACATCAGCTCATTATCCAAGGAGTTGATCTAGGAACAACCCCTTCAGTACTTTGAAGCTTGCATGCCTCAATGGCAAGTTTCTCACTTCCGGCGACAGGTATACATCAATGACCTTCGACCAGAGGATTTTGCATGGTGGTCGACGCCAAGTCCTTTATTCCCACCATGTGAATTGTACTGTTGTACCTTGAGGGTCATCATCCTTATCGGTGATTCCTCTCGCGCTTGTTAACGGTTTACATCATTGGCCGGTAATCAAGCGATGTCTTTCCATGTTCGACTTCAAGAAATTCTCACATGGATCGACTTGTACATCGAGTGAAGATCGGAAGAGATTGAAGACCCCGGATCTAGTTTCATCCATCCGGGCTGCGATATATATTTAGGATATAAAGACATTTGATCATTGCAGCAGATGATCATCCTTCTCAAAGGATGATAATTTCAGCAGAGAATTATCAGTCTACAATCAGACGATCGTCTGTTCTATGTACCAAAATGTATTTATAAAGCTGAGCATGGGAATGCCCGCCTCAGCTAGATCATGAAAATGTATGAAAAATAATGTATCGTATTGTATCTTATTACAGGACACTTCTCAGCAGATTGAATGAACTTCGGATCCTCTCAATAAAGCATTTCACCCGATAAACGACCTCATACTTTAGGGGGCATCTGTTATAGACAAATTTGTGCCTTACAGCAACAAGCATGAATTGTCAATAATCCAAGGGATCCAAAGTTCCCTAAACATGATGTTCCTACCCCTAGAGGAACAAGGTCAGCAAACCGACAGCTCTCAGATCAGTTCTCCACCTGAAAACACTCAAAAACAAGCAATCCTGAAATCAAAGCAGGTGCTCCACTAGGTTTCTGCGCTGAAACTCAGTTGCTCCATGGTGTACCTGCGTTGCAAAGCAAGTGGAACAAAGGCCACCTGCGCTGAGCGAGATGGGACAAGTGGCACACTGAGTCATTGCTCTAGAATCTTCCAAAAATGACACTTGGATCAGGTATTTCGCCTTGTGATGAGTCAGAGGCTCTGTTTCTCCAAGTGGAAGCAAGGTTCTCCAAGTGGACTCAAGAACTGAAGATCAACTAAAGATTAACTGAAGAGAGAGAGGACACAAGGCAGCTACACATCAGTTGCAAGCTGACTCATCCTTCCTCAATTCATCTATATATTGAGCTCTCTCCTATGAGCTCAGGAGGCTGGAATTTTGTGCAAAGTAATGATATGCTGTTGGTTTCACTATAGAACTATTGGGTGATTGTTTGAGAGAGGTGAAGAGGAGAAATTCTTTCTGCTGGGAGGTGTTGCTGGGTTGGAGCCTTCAATGGTTGTAATACTCTCAGAACCTTTACTTCTTCATTAATAAAAGCTATTGAGGTTCTTCTATGTGCTCTTGTTTCAATAATATATTGTGATGATTGCATGTTTGGTTTACACTAATCCATGAACCAGTTATGATTGCATGCCTCTTGTAGTTTCCTTCTTTGTTATTTTGCAGGATCTCATTGTAGCTGGGCAAGCAAAAGAACAAGGAGCTAGGAGCAAGTGGCCAAAGAGAAGAGTTTGGATTCAACATTAAGCGCAAGGCAACGGTTAGTGCTTTTCTCCATTCTCTTTTGCTTTCATAAAGAAGTAAACCTTAAGTAGTTTGTTTTACAGTTGTTGCTAAGGAACTATCACCCTTAGAGTGGGATAGGGTCATCCGAGTCGGATACTTTTCCCTACAACAGTATGGATCTCGATTTGCCAGTTGATCCAAATGAACCTACTTATTGTTTCTGTAACCAAGTATCTTACATAGTTTGTCGACATTTGTGATTGCTATCAAAAGTTCTATGATACATTCTTCAATTCTTAAACGGAACCCATCCTGTTAAATCCATATCCTTATATCCTGATTGACAAACAACTTTTGGTTGTATTGGTGTTAGCTGAGCGAAAACACTGATTGTGAAAGTATTTAGACTCTCTTTTCACCATTTTAGTTTTGATGCCTTCATAATAGCCTGGCATACATGTCATTTAGCTTGCTGCCTGTAGTTTTGGTCATATCCTTTCCCCTTTCAAATTTACAATGCGTTTTTTCCTTCATTAAAGGCGGAATCTACATTCAATGCTATTTTTATTAAGAAGCTGGTTTTTTGAAACGGTAAAAGGGAATATGAAAAGTCAAAAGCCCAAAGAGAAGACCGAAAGCCGAAATTAAAGCAAAGATATCTACAACAGCAAGAAGATAGGTTGGATTGCCTATGTTTATCTTCAGTTACAAGATCTATGCTACAGGTGTTGCTTCCTCGTGGGTTATTAAACAGATTTCAAGTGTAACACAGCTCTTCCTTTTGAATATTATTTGGCTTTGTTCTCTATCTTTAGTTTTCAGTTCTTGAGCTGTTGTAACAGCTCCCCATTTGTGTTGATCTTTTTTCCCACGGATTGATTCTATTTATTGTACTGAAAAATCATTTGAAAAGGGTTGGAATTTCTGGGAAAGGTGTGGAGAAAAACCCAGCGCTTTCATCGTACAGTTTTGGCAGAGAATTAATGAAATGATGTAGCTCTGATTCATGAGATTCCTGTGGTATGAGTTTAGCATTTTTTTTTTCTTTCTGTTTCATACGTACCTTGTTATGTTTTACTGTCCATTCAAGATCATTTCCAGTTGAATGCTTTCAGGTAAGAAAGGTAGAATCCAAGTTTACTACTTTGCCTTGGGAAGGCATTCATGCTTTATGTCTCTTCTTCTGTCTGAAAAGGATTCATGTGTATGCCCTTTTCAGCTTCTTAACAGTCTTTTCATTCCATATTATTCAAATTTGATTGCTAAACCTCCTGCCTATCTTGCCTCACGAAATACTCTGTGTCTTTGATTTAATTTCCCAGCTCATGCTGTCCTTTGGTCCCATACAGCCCAGAAAATTCAGTCATTCGATAAATTACCTCTTTCATATCTATTTACTAGCCTAAAATCAGTTTCCCATTTTAAGTCATCTCAAGCCTCATTGAAATACTTTTCGCTGAGATTGACCCAGAGAGAACCCTCTCCTGTCCTCGTAGGGCTAGCTACAAGGCTGAGCGTGGCTTGATGTGGACCTAGAACCTTGTCTTTTCAGCCTGAGGCAGATCTAGGCTCTAACAGACACTAAGGGGCTTGAAATGACAGTTAATGTAGGCTCAAAAATTGAGTTAGGAAAAAAAATTCGAGGGTGGTTGTCGTAGCAATAACACATTCCTAGACCTCCAAGATGGCTACACTAGATCAAATGTGTTCAGGGATGTCAGTCTAAATAGTTCCATGTGATCGCAAATCTAAGGAGCATAAGGGGGGTCCTCAGAACCTCTACCTCCGTGATGAGCATGAATTTGTTCTCTGAACATGGCATTGATATGAAAATCCAAGAAGATTGTGGAATGGGCTTTGGAAACAATGACGGGGGGTAGTGATGAGATGCCATAAAATATTCTATTCAAATATCTGTAGAGAGGAATGAAGGGGATGACCACCCAACTGGTCTAAAACCATGGACATGAACATTAATTGTGGCATTAAAGAAGATACAAGGAGGATCACAATGGAAATGTGGAGGGGATGAATGGGACAAACAATTTTAACTTCATATCATAATGCTTGGAGGAATTTTGTAACACCAGACTGTCATTTAGTGGTGTTAGTCATATCAACCATGAATTTTGTCTTTCTCGGGTCAACAGGGAAATGTTGATGAGGAGTCACTTGGATCTGGGAGGTGAAGGTCCTGGTTATTGATGTTACTGTAGTGGAAAGACCAAGAATCTATGGCATGGGAATAAATGGACCCATCCTCACATTTAGCTTGTTCTTCCACTCCCTTGTTTGCTAGGAAATGTACCAAAGAATTAGCTTTACACCTTATATGGGAGAAGATGATGGCTTCATGTCAGGAGAAAAGAGAATTTAATTATTGCATGTTTTGATCCAACTCTATCTTATGGAGCATTTATAGGGGGGAGTTTTGTTCATGATCCCATGAGTTTCCTGGAATATGATTATGGAATCCCCTTCTGCAATGAGAGGAAACAAGGGGTTGCTCATTGCTATGAAAAGACCTTGGATCAGGGCCTTTGAATTAGTTGTGTTGCTATTATCATGACCAACATATCCTTTGTAAATCCTGATAATATCCCCTTTGTGATTTTGAATGACCCCTTTAAGCTCCATCATAGTTAAGTTTATAATGATGTTCCGTAGGAGGTTGCCAAACATGAGGAGAGGAAATTGTAATGTTTCATGTTGAGTATGCTCCATGAATCTTGGGGACCTTGATATTCCACTAGTCTAGGATCTCCCTCTCCGATGGAGCATCTTGGAGATATCTATCATCCCATTTGGAAAGAGATAGGGTATCCTCAATATGATTGTGAAATAGTTGCCAGATCTCTATGGAGTTTTATGTTTATCATTGAATATTCTTTGGTTTTTTCTTTTCAGATTTCCTAAGTGAAGGGACTGGGTGAAATTGTCCAAATTCCATTTAGGATAGGACTTTGGAAAGGATTTTTGGCCTAGTTCTTGATTGATTTTGTGACACTTTTTTCCACCAAATTGGAGCATTTTAAACCATGTACTAGTTCACCCCATACATTTCTTGTAGTGTTGCAAGAGTCAAATTGGTGGTCTATTGTCTCTTCTTGGAATTTGCATATGCTATACCAAGACGGACCTTGGAAGCCCCTTTTAAATAGGTTGTCCCATGTGAGGGTTAGCACCTGATGATGATCCAAGTGAACTTTTTCACTTCAGGTCAAGGATTCATGTATCATATCCCTCTCCATAAAGGGTCTAGGTCAAGAGGTCTATCTTGAGTTAGTAGATAGTTTGTGTCCTTGACCAAGAAACTTCCCAACTTTTTGTAGCCCCACCTAAGGATATCTGAATGTTTCCTCCTTATGGATATTTGATGGAGATATTAATGAAGGGTGTTTATGTTTCATTCTGTGCCTTCCTCCCTATATAATATAGTTTTATTCCATTTTCAAACTCCCATTCCTCCGTTATCAATCCACTGATGATGAACCAGGTTTCAAACTATGTTTTGAGTGAAAACTTGACTTAGAGGATTTTTGAGGACGTTTCTCAAAATTTGGAATTTCTTCTAGGAATCAGTATAGAATCTTGTTATTTTTCCATTTCATATTTCCAATAAACTGTCAATTTGGACCATGGTTCTGTTTAGACCGGTTAGGTTCTAGATGAGGGATCCTTATTCTCGATGGAAATACAAATGATACCTTGATTTTCTATGTCCCTAGAATATTTTATGTGCCATAAAATAGCCCATGCTTCCATCTTGTATTTCATCAAACGTCGTCATATCTTGGCACCTAGGAATTTTTTAGTTGCTTCTGGATCACGCAAAATCAACCCCCTTTTGGCTTTGAGAGGAAAAGTGTCTCCCATTTGAATAAATGCCATTTGCGCTTAAGATCATATCCTCTCCAACATAATGATATTAGAAGATTTTTTATGCTTTTGAGAACCCATTTGGGAGCTTCCAGGATGGAGAAGAGATATGTGGGCATGGCTTGTACGACGGAGCTGAGGATAACCAAATGATTGGTAATGTTCATGGATTTAAAGGTTCAATCATTGATTTTGTAATTCAACCTGTTAGGAAGGTCATGCTAGGAAGAGTGCTTGATGGATGATTCAATACGAGGGGCCTTGAGGTACTTGGAGGGGAGATAGGCATAGGCGAATCCCAAGATGTGCTTAATATTCCTATGTGTGATGAAAGGAATATGGAAGAAGAAGATTTGGGAATTTTCAATATTGATAGAAGTGCCCAAGACTACAAATAATAGATCTAGGATGCCTTTCATTTATTTATTTTCATTCAGCGAGGGGTGATTCATGAGGAGGATGTTATCAAAAAAAAAATGGCAGGATAGGGTGAAGTTGTTGTGAAGGGTATGATATTTGAGAGAGCCTTTTTAGGGAGAAACCTTTATGGATATACCGAGACCTTTTGCCATAAAAACGAAAAGAAAGGGAGAGAGAGGATCCCTCTATCTAATGCCTCTATATGGTTTGAAAGTATCAGAAGGAGGGCTATTGATAATGATGGAGAAGAAATTTGTGGAGACAAGAGACATGATCCATTGGGTCCAATGGGTGTTGAAACCAAAAGCAAGAAGATTGCTTTCGATGTAGCCCCAATTGAGATTTTCAAAGGCCTTGGGCATGTTGAGTTTGATAATAATTCCCAACTTCTTGAGAGTTTGGATGGATTGAACAATTTCACGATCGAGGAAGATGCCATAAGGGATCTGTTATCCTTCCATGTAGCCAGATTGTTCAAAGGATATTAGAAAGGGGAGAATAGGTTTCAAGTAGTTGGAAATTACTTTTGTTATGATTTTTTAAAAAAAATTACTTAAAGTTATGGGACAATATTTACCTGGGAAAGAAACATTTTCCTCCTTTGGGATCAAGGCTAGGAAGGTGGCATTGAAGGCTGGAAGGATGCTTCTACTGGTCCTTCAGTCTTTTACAATTTCTAGGATTTCCTTGTCAACAAAGTGCCATCGTTGCTTAAAGAATATAACATTGATCCCATCGAGACTAGGATCCATCTTCCATCTTGTGTATAACCTCCATGGCCTCTACTTCATTAACCAGTATGATGAGAGCCATGTTCTAGTCCTTTGTGACTAATTTAGGGATATTTTCCATGATTTAATTGATGCCATCCCTATGCCAAGGTTAAGGATATTGCAGAAGGTTTGAGAAGAAATTTACCAGTTCCTTTTTAATATCCTTCTATTTTTATAATATTTCCCCTTCTTCATTATGTAGGGAGGTGATTTGATTGGTCGAAGAGTGTAGAATAGCTTATCTATGGAAGAAGTAGGTGTTCCTTTCTCCCTATTTTAACCAAATGAATCTTGATTTTTTCTTCCAATAGATATTTTTTTGTAGCATTCCTCCAATTTCATGTTGAGTGCTTCTTTCTTTTCCCAAGACTCCTTTAAGCAACTATTTAGAATGATCTCCTACTAGAGCATTAAAATTATCTTTTCCAAAATGTGTTTTTCATGAAATATGTTGCCAAATTCTTCCTTGTTCCATTTTTTAATGAGGAGCTTAACCTATTTGAGCTATTGTTGGAATAAATAACATTTTATCCCTTGATGTTGCTCATGCCATTCAACTATCTTTCAATTTTGTTGATGAGATTTTTGTTTGAGTCAAAATTTTCCAAACCTAAAGGGGTTCTCGAGAGACTTTCCAATGGTTCTCGAGGAGAGATAAATGGGTTAGTGGTCTGAACCAGCTGATAAGAGGATATCCACTAAGAGCCCATTGACACATCTGATGAGTTGCTCTATGACTAGGAAGCAATAAAAACATGAAGAGATATGTGTTTTGCCTCCTCTTTTGTTTCTCTAGGTGAAGAGGATATTGGTTGTCTTCCTATCCACCATATTTGTATCTTCTATGAAATTCCTTAAGTACTCAAACTCTAGCTCCAAATGATGCATGCTGCCCTTTTTTTCTCTCGGTGAGGTGATGATGTTGAAATTGCACCCTATTATCCATTTTTTTGGCTCTATCTAGTCCGTTAAGGAATGAAAATGCCTTAACATGTTCTATTTTATGGTTGGGGCTTGAGGACCACATACATTGGATAAAAATCCATGTGGGTATGTGCCTAAAAAATGGAAAGAAGCGGTAATAATTAAGGTATTTAAAGGTAGATATTTCATACCAATTTGATAAGGATCCCAAGAAATCCCTAGACCACTTGAAGCTCCTTTCGCATCCACTACAATGCTTCTTTATTTTTTCCATAATTTTTCCATTATGGATTCAAAGTTTTTACATGAGCATTTTGTTTCTTGGATTAACATGATTGTTGGTAGATCTTGTTGGATCTTCTTGCATATAATACATTATTTTGAGGGGTTATCCAAACCCTGTATGTTCTAGGAGACTATTGTTTGTCAATTAAATTGTTACATGAATTATCAACCAGGATCAGTAGACTGACAAAGTGTAAGTGCACTATATGTGCTAGAAGCCTTTAATTATTAAAATTTAAATGTATATGATTTAATTAATTATTTCAATTAATTCTATGAAAGATGAACACACTCTTATGAAAATGATATCAAAATAAAACTCAAAAAGAAAACAACTAAAATATTTGTCTACAAAATCAACCTCACACTCAAAAATAAACTTAATTCTTGAAACTATTCAAACTCTATTGCATGTCTGTCATTCTATTTTATAAGGAAAATTGAATATACAAAACTCACTCTTGCGTGAATAAATTAATGGCTTGCTCAAAAAGAATCACGCTCTCTTAAATTTATAAATCGATCATGAATGCAAACTATAAATAAAACTCTATTTTACAAAACTGAATCCTAATTTAAGTACGTAATTCTATCGATTATCACTACTGATAAATTCAATCCTATATTCTTTTGAAATGAGCAATGAATCATCAGTCAAGTTTTGTTATGTAATCTGAGATCGGTGAAAGGAAAAAATGTTCTAACAGATGCATCTAATTATCAATAGCAATGAAATGAATTGAGTTATACAGAAATCTAATGAAGAACACAACTGATAAATTGAAAACAAAGCCTTACTACTTGTAGGGGCCCTCCACAAGAAAATGGTTGTGAATCAAGATCAACACTCAGCCACACATTTGAATTGAAAGGTCATCCTTTATAATTAAAAACAGATTTTTAGCAATTCATTGTATGCTTTTGAAAATTAACCTCCCCTCTCTGTTTCAATGTAGTGTTTATATAGGGGTTACAATGTAACTTCATGGAGATTCATATGGCTAAAGATCATAACTGAATGGACACCTCGTTGCCACGATTTTTATGAAGCACAGTTTATTTCAACCTCTGTATGCTTGATTGGGCGTTTATTGACACATGGGTTCATGGTTTGCTCATGCAACCTCCAAAATAGGGCTCCAAAGTGTTGGGTTGTGTTATATTCTTTCCACAACTAGTCTCCCTAGTGAACTGGGGGTTAGAGGGGCGGCGTAGCACCCCCTTCATTGCATTGACTGTGCAACGAGGGGGTCACGGAGGGAGTTTGAGGGGGGTGGTTAGCCCCCCTCTATGGGGTCAAGGGAAGCACCCCGAGCAAATTTTTTTTGGACCCTATATTAGGTTGGGTGGACCTACCTATGGTTTTGTGCATGGTTTTTTGCACATGGTTTTGGATGCGATGGTTTTCAGTCCATGGTTTTGGACGTGATGGTTTTCGATCCATGGTATTGGATGCTTCAGCATGTATAAATATGTATTGTAACATTAAAAGGAAAATAATGAAAAATCAATCTGGTAGTCTGGGTTTTGGGATCCAAGGGAAATTCTCTATGTATGTGTGTTTTATGTGTTATGCTCTCACATTGTTTATATTCTGTTGTTAGAATTTTTATGCAGGTAATTTCTATACGGGGTTAAAACCTACATTTGGTATCAAAGTTGTTTTGGCTTCAAGGGGATGCCTTTGTTGCTGAGGGCTTTCACTCGGGCCTATGGTAGACCCTGTTCAGTGGGAGATCTAGGGGATTGATTCTGGTGGTGAAAGAAGATGGCGAGCAGTGGAAATATAGAGATTGAGAAATTTAATGGTCAGAGTTTTGAGTTGTGGAAACTCAAGATGGAGGATCTGTTGGTAGATAAAGATCAGTGGATCACGATAGATCCGAGTGCTAAACCAATGGGAGTGTCTGATGAAGAATGGAAGAAGTTGGATCGGAAGGCTAAGAGCACAATACGATTGTGTGTCTAAAATTCAATATTGTTGAATGTATCAAGGGAAGCTATGGCAAATGCTTTGTGGGATAAGTTAGGGACTTTGTACCAATCTAGGTGTCTGGTGAATAAACTATTCCTATGGAAAAAGTTGTATAACCTGATGATGAAAGATGGAGACTTGGTGACAGAGCATCTGAACGCATTTAATACTATTGTAAGTCAGTTATTATCTATTGATATTAAAATTTTAGATGAAGATAAGTGCATCAGTTTGTTGTGTTCTCTACCAGATTCATGGGATATTCTGGTTATTACAATAGGTAGCATTGCAACTGCCTTGCAGTTTGATGAAATAGTCTCATCCTTGCTAATAGAGGAGATGAGACGGAAAAATATGGAGAGCCAGAATGGTGATGCCTTGTCTTTACGAGGACAGACCCAGAACAGAAACAAAAATAAGTCATCGAATGGGAGATCTAAATCTCCATGAAAACTTGTAAAGGTGCTTTGCTAGAAATGCAACAAGGAAGGGCACTACAAAAGGGACTATAAATCTAAAGCTCCTGACAAAGGAAATTAATTTGATGATGCTCCTTCTACAAAGGCTAAAACCACCTCAGATGAAGGTGGGGATGTGTACTTGGCTTCTTCAAGTACACATGTAGATTATGAGGCATGGCTGATTGACTCAGCTGCATCCTTTCACTTCACTCCCCATAGAGAGTGGTTCTGGGAGTGTGAGAAATACCATGGTGGTGATGTCTTCTTAGGGGATGATAGGAAGGCTAGAATCATTGGTCATGGAAAAGTAAAGTTGAAGTTGCAAGGTGGAAGGGTTAGAACACTTCCGGTGTTCCGCATATTCCTTCATTGGCCAAAAATCTGATTTCTATAAGAAAGCTGGATGATGCAAGTGTAAAAATAGTGTTCGAGAAGGATACCTGCAAGATGGTTCGGGGAGCACTAGTATTGATGTGGGGAGTTCAGATTGGAACTCTATACAAGTTGCAAGGTAGCACTGTTGTTGATGGGTGTAGTAGTTCTGTGGTTCCTGAAAGTGGAGCAGACAATCTAGTGTTCTCTGGAGAGAAGACCATGTTGTGGCATCAAAGGCTTGGACATATTGGATAGAAGGGCCTTCAAATATTTCATGGTAAATCTATGGTAGAAGGTATGAGTAATAACTCTCTGGATTTAGATGTCTGTGAAAATTGTGTATATGGGAATCAGAATCAGGTGAGTTTCCCCTCTGGTGGTAAGAGGGCGAAACAGATATTAGAGCTTGTGCACAGTGTTGTATTTGGACCTATGAAGGTCCCATCACTAGGTAAGTCTGTGTACTATGTATCATTTATAGATGACTTCTCAAGGAATACATGGATATATTTCCTTAATAAGAAATCTGAAGTCTTTGACAGGATTAAATAATTTAAGGCTCTGGTGGAAAACCAAACAAAGAAGAAGATAAAGGTGTTAAGGTCGGATAACGGTGGGGAGTTTTGTAGCAAGGAATTTGAAGAATTTTGTAAGAAGTGTGGTATAGCACGACAGAAGACTACTCCATACACACCTGAGAAAAATGTATTTGCTGAAAGAATGAACAAGATGTTGATGGAAAGGGCAAGAAGCATGCTCAGTGGTGTCGGATTAGGACAAGAATTTTTGGCAAAGGCGGTGGAGACAGCATGTTACCTGGTCAACAGATCACCTTCATCAGCGTTGGAGAATAAGACTCCACAAGAGGTATGGACTAGTAAGAAACCCTCTCTTTCATATCTGAGGGTATTTGGATGTGATGCATATGTACATGTTCCAAAGGATAAAAGAACCAAGTTGGATAGTAAATCTAAAAAGTGCATCTTTATTGGGTATAAGGATGGTTTAAAGGGTTATATGCCTTGGAACCTACTAACAAGGAAGATTGTGCACATTCGAGATGTGGTGTTCATAGAGGTGAAAGATGTCATTAAACATGAACTCCAACCAAAGAAACCTGAAAAGATAGAGTTTGAGCTTAAGGAGGAAGAATTAGACTCTACAGCAGAGGAGGAATCAGAAGATGAAGAGCCACAAAATTCGGGTGTGAGAAGATAAGTTCGAGAAAGAAGGCAACCAGAAAGGTATATTCCATATCCTTTCTCATCAAATTTTACTTTATCTATTACTAATGATGATCCTAGAATTGTGAAGGAAGCAGTAGATTCAGAGGATACCAAACTCTGGAAAGAGGCCATGGTTGATTAAATGGCATCTTTGCACAAAAATGAGGCTTGGGATCTAGTGGAGTTACCGGCTGGAAGGAAACCCATTGGCAGCAAATGGGTATTCAAGAAGAAGACAAATGCAGAAGGAAAGTTGGAGAAATACAAAACTCGGTTGGTAGCGAAAGGTTATTCCCAGGTGTTGGGAATTGATTTCAGTGATATTTTTTCTCCTGTTGCCAAGGTAGCTCCTATTATATTACTTTTATCTATTGTTGCTGCTATTAATTTTGAGGTAGAATGGATGGATGTGAAGACAACATTTATTCATGGGGATCTGGAAGAGGAGATCTACATGAAGCAACCTAAAGGTTTTGTGGTGAAAGGTAAGAAAGAACTGGTATGCAAGTTAAAGAAGTCTCTGTATGTGTTAAAACAGTCACCAAGGATGTGGTATCAGAAATTTGATACATTTACGAGGACTTGGCTTCACCAGAAGAAAAGTAGGTCACTGTGTGTATTTTAAATTAACTGGTGACCATGTTATTTATCTGGTCTTGTATGTGGACGATATGTTGCTGGTTAGAAATGACAAAGAAATTATACAAGATTTGAAGACCCAATTTTCCTCCAAATTAAACATGAAAAATCTTGGTGTTGCAAACTATATTTTGGGCATGGAAATTAAAAGAGATCGGGCAAAGAGGAAGCTCTGGTTAAACTAAAGGAAGTATGTCAAGACAATACTGTGGAGGTTTAATATGCAAGATAGTAAATCGGTGAAGGTTTTTATTCCTGTAGGTGTAAAGTTATCTACAGAACAGTGTCCCAAGACATAACAAGAGGAAGAGAACATGTCCCATGTTCCATATGAAAGTGTTGTCGGTAGCCTGATGTATGCAATGGTCTGTACTAGACCAAACATTGCACATGCAGTGGGAGTATTGAGTAGGTTTATGTCAAAACCAGGGTAAGAGAACTTGACAACAATTAAGCGATTTTTCAGGTATTTGTGTGGCACTAGTGGTTATGGTTTGTGCTACCAAGGAAGACCAGGATTGGATAGAGTGTTGGATATTCATGACTTTGTTGATGCAGACTGGGCTGGAGATCTAGATCAAAAAATATCTACAAGTGGGTAAGTGTTTAACCTATTTGGAGGTGCAGTCAGTTGGATGAGTAAGAAACAATCTGTAGTGGCACTATCAACTACGGAGACAGAATACATGGCAGCCACTCATGCAAGTAAGGAAGTAGTTTGGTTGCAGAGATTGTGTTCAAGTATGGGGTTAGTACAGGGAGCTATAAGGATAGACGGTGACAGCCAAAGTACAATTTTCTTTGCAAAGAACCCTGCTTATCATTCAAAGTCAAAGCACATTGATGTTGAGTATCAATTTGTGAGGGATATGATAGAAGACGAAAAGGTGTTGCTGGTAAAGGTGGACACTTTGAAGAATATTGTAGATGCATTGACAAAATTTGTGAGCTCTGAGAAGTTCTCTTGGTGTAGAGAAACACTGGGTATTTTAGGGCTAGATAAATGATTAAGCTCTCATGTGGCCCCCTATGGAAAGAAAACAACAAGTGGGAGAATGTTGACCTATGTTATATTCTTTCCATGACTAGTCTCCCTAGTGAACCGAGAGATTAGAGGGGGTGCAGAGCGCCCCCTTCGTTGCACTGACTGCACAGTAAGGGATGGGGGGTTTGAAGGGGGCAGTTAGTCCCCTTCTACGAGGTCCATGGCAGTGCCCCGTGGGAAATTTTTTTGGACCCTTCATTAGGTTAGGCGGACCTACCTATGGTTTTTTGCATGGTTTTTCGCACATGGTTTTGGACACGATGGTTTTTGGTCAATGGTATTGGATGCTTCAGCATGTATAAGTATGTATTGTAGCATTGAAAGGAAAATAATGAAAAATGAATCTGGTAGTCTCGGTTTTGGGATCCAAGGGAAATTCTCTGTGTATATGTGTTTTATGTGTTATGCTCTCGCATTGTTTATTTTTTGTTGTTAGAATTCGTATGCAGGTAATTTTTGTACGGGGTTAAAACCTACACAAAGAACCCAAAATATCTCCCAAATGGTAACGAATTTAGGAAACTCTTAATTGGGCCCATTCTAAACAAAACCCATATTTTTGTTTTCTGATATTCACTCTCATTTTCTCATAAAATGCATTTGAAGTTGACTGGTCAAAACTACTACAGTTTTCCCTTAATCTTTTGCCAAAGGTCCACATGTGCGAGCTAGGTGGAATTTGACCAATACAAATCCATATTGGAGCTTCTAGAAACCAATTCCAAGTGTCAGATTTCCTTCTAGAGTGGTTCTACTACCTCAACCATGGAGATAGCTATGGAAACTTGACAAAACTGCACCAACTTGAACTTGCTAAACTATCATTAGTAAAACCATGCAAAATTCTTATTAATTCATTAAAAATAATGGAAATAGAAATAATAAGCCATGTAAACATGTATGGGGGAATTTGGTGCATTTTATGGAGGAATATGGTTAAAAATTCTAACAATGGATGAATGGAATGATGTAAAATGGATAGTTCAGTTAATGGAATTATGACAATTTGGAGGCCCAACATTCCCCCACACTTGTGATTTTGCATGTCCTCATGCAAATAAACTAGGAATTTTGAAAACTTTGCAAGTTTTCCAAAATTAATGGTCTGGCATCATCTGTTAATATTGACTCATGTTTTGTTCTTTCATGCCTTAAATCAAGTTCCTTCCCTTTTGGATACTTCAAAACATATGGAATTTATCTAAGCAAGAAGTTCTCTCCATGAATCACTATCTTTGAACCATTGCTAACCTCAACACAAGTCCTGTAAATCCTTCTTAAAACATCTCCTTTTTTACTTATTTATACTTGAATCCTGTGATAACAACATGATCCCTTTATGTTCTACCTACCCATGTATTCCTTTATGAACTCTAAATTGTTTGGGCATTCTCCTTGTGGTAAAACTTATCAACAACAACAACTTTTACACCCTAATTTTCATGTCATATGCTCATCAAAATTTCTCATGGAATAGGATTCTTTTATGAGAACATGAAATTTTGCTGCATAAAATAGATAAATCTACTCAGAAAAACAAATTTATACTCATGGAGCATCCTAGCAGCAAATAGGACTATGAACATAGTTGGAAATGATGATAAATTGAAGCCTCTAATACTTGTTTTCTGCTGCATTTATGCATATTGGTTTAAAATAAAATTCAGTCATCAACTTGTGTAAAACATATTTATGTCTTCCTCAAAAGAATTGATCCACTGGTCAAAACACTCCTTTGCAGCAACCAAGCTTATCTCAGCAATCTCAACAAATGTGTAATGATGTTCATGTGCATTATGTTTTCCAATTAATGCAATCAAGTTTCCCCAAATAAATTACTTATTGGAATCATAAGTGTAGTGAGGTTCTTACCATTTATAGTATCAAAGAATAATTGTACCCCTTCATATCTGAGCATAAATAGTTGCAAGGACATGTGAGTAAATAATTGCTACAACCCTTCCTTTATAGCCTTTCCCCCACTTTACTTCTTTGTTGTCATCAACAATTTGTTATTTCAAAGGTGTCGAAGGTTCCACATGTGCTTGGTGCTTTATAAGTTGGACTGCTTGTCAATATGGATTCATTCAATTCACACAGTAGCAAAAAGACAAAGTTTATACTAGGGAATTGTGAGAGTTTTAACATTTTCACCATAAAAAGATCTCATGGAGAGAAAGGCACTTCTAATGAGGAATGAATCATAGCATGTGGGATTGGTTTTTAAAGTGTATGAAAAAGCATAATGGAAGAGATTGGGACTACATGTTTACAATAGCTTTCTCATCAAAATTTCTAGAATTTTTAATAAATTAAAAAGTTTAAAGCTAGATTTACCTCAAGTTTACCTCTTGGATCAAGTACTCTTCTCCATGATGTTTCCCTGTTTCACCCTTAACACTACCCAATGTTGCTATGAACTCATTTTAAGGCCAAATTGAGTGCTTCAAAAGGGGAACGGTGTAATTTTACCTTTTTTACCACTACATGCTTTCAAAATTCCATTTTGATGAAAAAAGAATGTTCTTGTGCAAAAATACCGAAATCTAGCCTAATCTGTTCATAATGGTGAAAAATGAAAATTTGCCTTAAAAACCCGCTAAAAACTCCTGGAAATTTGCAATTTTTTGGAATTATGCCCACATCTTATTCAATTTACCATATTTTGAGAAAACCTAGAAGCTCATAATTTTTTATTTTTTCTCCAATCTCCTACAATATTTGTGCCAAAACTACCTTTGGAACAAGCTGCTACAGCAAAAACAAGTTGTTGCAGCAATAGCTCCAGAAACTGAACTTTCCGTAGTTGTCACAGAAAATGTCAATTTTTGCAGAGAGTTGTTTTCTCTCAGTTTGAACTACTAATTTGGATTGTGTATTGCATGTTGAAGTAGAAACCATGAAACATAATGCATATTGACTAAAATAGGCCCAATTTTATTGTCTTGCTTGAAAATGAAATGAATGAAAAAGCGTTGTAATGGTGCCATCATGGATGTTGTGGAAAAATAAGATGAGGATGCTGCTACAAGAAACCAATAAAATATACTGCTGCAAGTTTTTCTTGATTCCATAAAACCATTAGTCTTCATCCGAAACCAAAAATCATGGTACAATTCTTACCATGTGAATGAATGCGCTAAAGTCGAGCATCGAAAGAAATCATTGGATTACCGATCATTAATGAAAATCGCTAACCAATGTGAGACAACTCAACAATAATGTAAATGAGTGTTAAGGTACTGTTGTGATCACCAACAACCCCCCTCCTTATATAGTATTAGCAATAACACTAGATAAGTGGGGACCCTTAGTAAAAAATTTCAAAAAATTCAATTAAGGCTCATATATTTTACTCCTTAAGAAACATCGCATCGCGCAAAGAATGATAGGACATTTCCTTATGAGTAAAAATGAGAAACTGCGAGATTGCGATGCAAACAACATCGCATCGCATGCATTAAGAAATGTTCACATTGGAAAACCTTAAAAAATCACCGATATGCGATATCGCATATTGCATATCGCAAAAGTCACATGAAAAACACACAACGATTTTGCCATTTCGCGATATTGCGATCTGTGATCTTGCGATAGCGCGATCAAGCGACCTTGCGATAACACAGCACAATGCGATACTGCGATGCTGCGATGCGAATCGCAGAAACACCCCATCGCAAATTTCCCTGGCTCAATATTCAAGAAAAAGTTTTTCATAAACCAAGAACTGGATACGCGCTTTAAATAATAATTAATGAATTATACACCAGTTATTAATGAAAGACGGTTTTGTGTCGATCGAAGAGTCAGTTCACGTCAGGTGGCGTGTTTTTGTACATCTGTAGAGTTTAAAGCTTTCCTGTCGATTTTTATTATCATTACTCTCTCCTCATGTGTGAACTGCAGGAATGAAAGACAAAAGGTTACGCAAAGCAATGTGCAGGACGCTACGAGGAAAAAGGGTAAAACTCCAATGTTCAAAGACAGAGAAAAGGCGCCCGCATGCAACAGAGCCGCAGATTCACAGAACGATGCTGATATCAACAAGCAGTTTTAAGCTCAAGGTTAAGAGCTCACGAAAGCAGTATTTTTACAAATTTTGAAGCTTATACCCGGTGAAGGAAAAGGCGCTAAAGGTGAAAAATGCATCAGAGAAGCCCGGATCAAGGAACGGAGGCAGTTTCCGATGCGCGATTAGCGCCTAGCGCTAATCGCGCATCGCTGAGAAAATTGCTCAAAAAGCAAAGCCTCTAATGGCTCAGTCACTTGTAAGCCCGGAAAATGCAAGAAAGCAATGGTAAAGAACAAACTGGAAACATAAAGCTGAGAGAAAAGGCAGAAACGATTCGAGGGTTAACCAAGTTGAACTTGGATTATTACTGGGCATACGCAGTAAATCCACACGGTCAGAAGATGACTCTCGAGTATATCATCAATGTTGCTGAAAAGATGGTGCCAGCTCTTACCATTTCTGTTTTCTTAGCTCAATCAAAAGCGGAAGACAGTCAACCGACTATCCCAGGCAAATACTAAATGCTCTCAACATTAAGGAGAAAATGCAGAAATAGTTAGATATTAGTTTTGCTTAGAAAAAGGGCGGTCATTTAAACCGTATCCTAAAATTTTTTGTAAATAAGTTATTATTAGATTTAGTAAGTAGTATTTAAAAGGGTCCAGAAATTTATCAAAAACTTGTCCTCAGAACATGCACTTTTGCACCCTCCAAGGAGGTTTTGGTGAATGAATGGATCAAGATTTGTTGATGTTTGCATTTGATCTCTGCTACTGATGTTGCACTTCTGTACTCTTAGTGGATGTTAGAGCAAGGAGAGATAAATCATCGTTGCTTGAAGCTTATGAGTAGGACTAGTCATAAATGGTACTTTTATCTCTTGACCATTTCTGCTTATATGTTAAAGTGATATACAGTTTTTAGTTGTTTATGTATTATTGCATGAATTCCTGAGTTATCATTTGGCACTTTTGTACGGTGATAGCTATTTATTTATGTTTAATGTATGAATAGCTCATTATGCGATATGTTTTGCACAACTGTTTCGTCTAACTTTTTATGCGAAGTGGTTCATCTTTATTGATTTCCTTTCTTATAATCGTTGAATGATATTTATTACCAGTTTTTATTTGAAATCTCTTTAGATCGCATAATAGAAGAATTACACCCCGCGTTAGTATAGATTTAGATGTGTTGTTTATTAGATTACAATAGCATAAAATTAGATTAAAGTTTGAATTAGAATATCTTAAATAGGAACTGTTAGATCAGCAACATCAAATTCTACACACACACACCCATAGACTGGGAAACTGGTCCCATTATCCCCAGTCGGACCCGCTATACCAAACGGATAAGGAGCTGCCAACCAAGGTCCGGACCGGGCAGGTATCCCCCTTGTTGTCGACCCGATTTTCGGGGCTTCAACAGGTACCTATGTGCATCGTGACAAGGACGAATGAATGTGTTGAAGTTGAGTCACCTGCAAGATTTGACAATCAAAATACATTGTTTTATTCCCATTATTGTCAATGAAGAGGCTTTCCATTGATGTATGCAAGTTCCAAGGCACTCTAAATAATCTTTAATCTTGATCCCAGATAAGTTGTTGAGGTCAATGGGACAAGATGTATTGGAAGGTGGGCGTCAAGGAATCCCACATCAGCCAACTCAAGCATAGAACCAAAAATGATTTGAAGAACCATAATAAAAGATTGAAACCATCATAAAATTGTAGAACTTATTGTGAATTTTTCTCGTGAGTTGCTTGATTTTCAAGCAAATCTCATGTCCAATTGCGCCAGCAAGATGGTTTTCACTATAAGACTTATTTTTCTCTTTACTTTTTTATTTTTTTTATTTTTTATATGTCCTACTCTACTTGAAAAGGAAATCTCGTTAAAGTATATGAATACTTCCAATGGAACCATGTGTGTAACAAGATGATAGATAACATCATATGCAGGTTTGAAATATACTCTTTGATATGTACCAGTATATGAGAAACCAACTGTCTTGATTGAGATGATGTCAAAAGATAATGAAGAATGGAATACTCGGATCCAATGACTATCTTGAACTAAGATTCAATGTAATCTTGCCTTCCTTGGCTTCCTGTTATCATGCCATGCAAGTCTTTAGAGTTGTGATTCCCATTCATAGAATCTGGTGTTAGGTATGCATGAAACTTTTCAATCTCAGGCTCCAACAACTCTTGTTTATCGAGAGGCATCCATGATTCTTGGACCTTATCTAAATCTTCTTCTTCTGGTTGTTATTATTCAATGGAAGTTGGTGAATCATTTTGCAATACCTCAACATTGTAAGTGGATTGACGTGTTTTATTGTTGGGGACATGAAATGGTTGTGCAGGTTGTGGAGTGGGAATGGATTTTTGGGCAGGGAAAATTTTAGGGGCTAATATTCACCCATGGGTTAATTTTATATACTTTTTGAAAAAAACGATTCTCTAATTTCCATTTTTTTGTAAAAATGATTCGCCCAAATTTTATAGAATTAAATTATTTTACCCTAAAAATCGCCAAAAAATTATATATAGACTATATAAAAGTATTATAAATTTGAATATTTTTACAAAAATATCTCCAAACATTTTATAGATTTCATATTATGGACAAGTGGGATTCGCCAAGGTTTCTAAACTTTAAGATAAATTTCCATCCTTAAAATTTTCCCTATTTTTGGGGTGCTTGTATGGGTGGATATGGTGGATTTCCTCTGTAGGGCCTTTGCCAACTTTGTTGCCAAGATTTGTGTTGAGGTTGGGATGGCCAAGGTTGCCAAGGCAAGGGTGTATTCCAATTACCTTGAGACTATTGTGCCTAATGTTAAAATTATTGTTGTGGGGAAAAGTATCCGATGCGGATGACCCTATCCCTACTCTAAAGGTGACAGTCTTTAGCAACAACTGAAAGTAAAGTTTTGATGATTTCCTTTATGAAAGTACAGAGAGAATGAAGAAAGATTAACCAACCTGGTGTCTTTCGCTTAGTCGATCCTTATCCTCTCTCTTTGTCTTTTGTTCCCAGCTCCTTGCTCTCTTTGCCGGTCCAGCTACACACAGATCCTGCACAAACAAGAGAGCAAACTACAAGATACATGTACTCATAACTGAAGCATGGATTAGGATGAATCAAATATACATGTAAATACAATACATCAATGCAATACAAGTATATAGGAGAACATGCAAAACTTTATTGATAGAAGTAACAGGGTTCTGAGAAGGTTACAACCAATGATGGCTCCAATCCAGCAGCACCTCCCCAGCAGCAAGAACTCTCCTCTTCACCTCTAGTAAAACAATCACCCAATAGCTCTAACTGTAAACCAACAGCACCTCCTTGCTTTACACAAAATTCCAGCCTCTCTAGACCTCATAGAAGAGCTCTATATATAGGAGAGAAGAAGAGAGGATGAGTCAGCTTGAGACTGACATGAAGCTGCCTTGTGTCCTCTCCCTCTTCAGTTAATCTTCAGTTCTTGAGTCCACTTGGAGATCCTTGCTTACACATGGTGATCAAGTACCTCTTACTCATCACAGGGCGAATCTCATGAACCAAGTGTCAGTTTGGAAGCTTCCTGGGCAGTTGACACCTTGCAGGATGACTGTGCCACTTGGCCAATCTCGCCCAGCGCAGGTAGCCTTCATTAATCTTGACTTCCAGCACAGGTACAAGGAGGAGAAGTTGCATTCCAGCGCAGATGCTCAGTGGAGCAGCTGACATGATCCAAAATTAGACTGTTTTGAAGTGTTTTCAGGTGGAGAACTGATTGGAAGTGCTGTTGTTTGATGACCTTGTTCTTTTAGGGGTAAGAACAACATGTTTAGGGACTGAGGATCCCTGTAATTATTGACATTCCATGCTCCGTGATGCGAGGCACAAAAATGTCTATAACAGTTGCCCCCTAAAGTATGAGGCCGTTTATCGGGTGAAATGCTTTATCTAGAGGGTCCGAAGTTCGTTCCAGTGCTGAGGAGGCGCCCTGTAATACGATACAATACAATACATTATTTTTCATTCTGTTTTCATGATCTAGCTGAGGCGGGCATTCCCATGCTCAGCTTTATAAATACATTTTGGTACATAGAACAGACGATCGTCTGATGGTAGACTGATAATTTTCTGCTGAAATTATCATCCTTTGAGTAGGATGATCATCTGCTGCAATGATGTACATGGCAAATGCTTTTATATTCCCTGAATATATATCGCAGCCCGGATGGATGAATCTAGATCCGGGGTCTTCAAACTCGTTCGATCTTCACTCTAAGTACAAGTCGATCCATGTGAGAATTTCGCTGAAGTCGAACATGGAAAGACATCGCTTGATTACCGGTCAATAATGAAAACCGTTAACAAGCGCGAGAGGAATCACCAATAATGACGATGACCCTCAAGGTACTGCAGTACAATTCACGTGGCGTGAATAGAGGACTTGGCGTCGAACGCCACGCAAAATCTTCTGGTCGAAGGTCATTGATGTATACCTGTCGCCGGAAGTGAGAAACTTGCCATTGAGGTATGCAAGCTTCAAAGTACTGATGGGGGGTGTTCCTAGATCAACTTCTTGGATAATGAGCTGAAGTCGACAAGAAGCGATCCGTCAAAGGAGGGCCTTAATGAATCCCACATCAATGACACGGAACGGAGCTAATGATTTTAGTGGAGGTGAAAACAAACTGTGACATATGATTCAGGGTAGCGATCATGAATGGATGAAGGATAATGTATGGCAGTGGATGGGACACGGTTGACACTTTCAGAATGACCTCTCTTGAACATATAACGACACTGATGCGATGGATCGGTAACATTACCCCAAAATGTGGATGGTTTGGCGAAGACCATGGTGATGAGACCGGTGAATGAAACAACCCAACCCGATGTGGTACGGAAGAAAAGTGTCATGTTCAAGAGCGACTTGCTACCATTAAACTTTGATGTTCTCCCAATTTTTCCCCAGTCATTTCTGACCAGTACCTCTTTATTTTTATCAAGCTTGAGGAGCAAAACATATGCTTGTTCTATAACCTGCCCTTCGGGCAAGCCCATCGCTATGATTTAACGAGCCTAGCGATAGGGAAACTCGTTCTCGTCTAAAGACAAGTTTGTCGCTATTTAATCATTTTAACGAGTCTAACGACAAGGAAAACTCGGTCCTTTTCATTTTTAGAGAGTCTGAAAAGGTACAGAAAGTTAACTCCATAATTCCTTTTTCGTCATCTAATCCCTTAAGTCCGAAAAAGTATAAAACAATACAGAAGGGATGAATTTTCGGTTGCTTTAACGAGCCGAACAAAACAAGTGCTCGATCTTTTTGTGCAATAATCCCTCAGGTCCAAAAAGATTAAAATCTAGAGGAGGGATAGCTTTCCGGTCGCTTTAACGAGCTGGAAGGCCAAAACTCGGCAAACTTTTCATATTTTACGAGTCAGTGAAAAGAGCTCAAAGAAGACTCGTCTTTTGAGGAACGAGTGATAAACAGGGATAGCAGCAGATTCCAGGTACAGGTTGGAATTTTCCAATCACGGCAGTGTCACAAGGATGGCTAGGTGAAATCACTCTTCGCAGTTGTTTCTCAAAAGAGGTAAACACACAAATGGAGGTGAATGATCGGCCAAATGAAAAGTGGAGGTGACGGTGCACAAACACGACCAAGGCTTTTATGGCTGATGAATTTACGATCTCAAAAGGTTATTTACCGGTTCATTTTTTCTGAATGAGCTTGAACTCTAAAGGAAAGCCTGCTCATAACTTATGTTTATTTTTTTTTTAACGAGCATGAACTATGTGCTAAAACTGCTCGGATCTTGCGTTTATTTTTTAACGAGCATGAACTATGTGCTAAAACTGCTCGAATTCTGCATGCCCCCAGCATCATAATAACGCATGTCAAAGGAGGGTGCCCCCCAAGCTTCATTGCATTCAACTTGGTGATTGGAATGAAGGTTTACCTTTGAATTTTGAAAAGGGGATTTGTTTCATTTTTTAATGAGGTTGACATAGTAAAAGAACTATCCTCATAACTCCTTGTTTCATTTTTTAACGAGGTTGACACGAGATAAGAACTGTCCTCGGATCTTCATTTTTTAACGAGGTTGACCTGAGATAGGAACTATCCTCGGAGCTGACAAAATATCTAGGAATCTTCCGAATCCAACCAGAAGATTGGATTAGATTTCATTTTGTAGGTTTCCACTGTGGCCACTTCCGCCAGATTGCTTGTAGGCAGTAGGGAGAAAGTACCCATTAAGACAGGGTCTTTTAGGAAACCTACTCCGATATTTTTGAAAAAATGATTCCTTGCATGGATCATTGGAATGCTTCCTGTAACTTGTGAACTGTTGGGGAGAAAAGTTTGTTGGTCGACGATTGTAATTCCTTCTTGGGAGGGAAATGCAATCCTCCTGAAATAGGTCGACACAACCGCGGCCATGGCATAGATCCAGGGCCTTCCTAGTAGGATGTTGTAATCGAGGTTTCCATCAATTACTTCAACATCAATTCCTACTGTTTTGCCCCCCAGTTCAACTTGCAAGTTACTTAAAATCCCGTATGGAGTGTATGATCGTCCATCGAATGCTTTTAACATCGTTGACGATTTCGACAAGTGTGGTGAGCCTAATTCTTTCCAGCAACTCATCGACATAAGACATGTAGATGCCCCCTCATCAATGATTGTTCGATGAACAGTTTTGTTGAGGGCTTTCACTTGAATAAGGAAAGCTAGTTGAGCTGGTAACTGAGGGTCATATCCTTTATGGTCAAAGGCCACAAGATTGGAATCCATTGGGCCAATCCCACCTATTGCTGATAATAAAGCTTGCTCTTGGGAGGGGTGATTTTGTGGTACCTCAAGTGTCGACATAGTGGACGGCGATTGGGACATAGTGGACGGCGATTGGGCCAGGTCCTTTACTATATTGTAATTCTGTGCTCCTTTGTCACGAGGATTAAATGTCGATTTGTGTACTACTCCCTTTGGTGACTTTATCATTGGCTCAGGAACGATGGGTGGTACAACTTCGTTCAAAGTTGTTGTTGAACTACTAGGTCGTTCATTAACCTTGTTGTTCGACATCTTTGGATTCCTGTAATCTTTACTCCTTGTCAAAGCATTATTCTGTTGCTTAGAGGTAGACAACATAAGCACTTGGGATCCGGAAGCATTTTGATTAGCAACCAGAGTTTGACTTGGATTAGGAAACGGATCAGTCAGCACTGCTGGGGTTTTTGAACTCTTGAAGAGTTTCTTAACTTCAGCTATATGTGGACAATCTTTCGTCCAATGATCCTCATCGCATATATGACACCCTGTCGGGGGTTTCCTTTTTCTTCCTGTCTTTTTCTTCTTGCCCCCTGGTTGCTTCAATTGTTTGCCTTTGTCGGTCGACATGGCATTTACTTCTGAGGTAAGAAGTTCTTCATTTGCATTAGAAATTTTGCGTTTTCCAGTCACGCCATTACTGGCGTGAGAGTTAGTATTCGATCCAGGAGGGGGAGGAATTGAAAATTCAGGTCTAGGGGCGTCAGGTATTTTGTCGTAGAGCGTGCCCGACTGAGTATATACTAAGTATAAATATTGAGCACGAGCAATGACTTGCTCCTCTGTTACGACTCCTCCCTTGGCCACATCTTCCGTTATAGCCGGAAGTAATGACTTTATAAACCATTCAGCTAACAATTGATCGGGAACGTAAGTTTTCACCATCCTACGACGACGTCGCCACTCATGTATATGATCAGATATGTGAGTGGCCGTTGTCTGTTTAAAGTTGGTGAGGAGTTCTGTCCCTGTTTCATACCTTATTGGTAATTGAAAATGGGTTAAGAAAGTCGTGGCTAAGGAGCTGAAATTGTCGAAAGAGGCTCTTGGCAATTCAATGTACCATTTAGCCGCTGGACCTGTCAATGTCCTCTGGAAGAGGCGAAGTCTTATCGAATCATCATTCAGGGTGTTTGATGAACACCATAGATGGAATGTCATCACATGATTCGACGGGTCTTCACCCGGATTTCCATTAAATTTAGGAATATCTGACGGAAGTTTATGTGGAATCGCTGGCCACCAAGGGGCATAAGCAATTGGATCATTCGTCAGCCAGTTTAGATCTGGTAGTTCTAGAGTTGCTACAAAGGGCAACTGTTGATTCAGGTTAGGCGAAGCATATCCAGGATAAGATGGTATCGCCTGAGTAATGGGTCTTTGCAGACCAGCATTATGCTGACAACTTTGACAAGGTTGATGGGCGTAACCATTATAGTATGGTTGCCCATTACTTACAAAGACTTGTTGCTCAGGTCCTTGATATGATTGCTGGAAAGGCGGTTTTTGAGATTGAAGCAGCTCTGGTTGTTGGACCATTTGCTGTTGACCAATACTGGATGATTGACCAGGATGAGAAGTCACAGTACTTGTTTGAGCCTGAGTCGCTCCAGATAAGGAGGCACTACCCTGAGCTTGCGATTGAGTCGCTAAGCCAAGAGGTTGTTGTATTACAACAGGTAACGCTTGTACTTGTGACACATTCGCCATAGCAGGTGTGGTGGTAATATTTGACACAGGGTGGACTGGTTGCATAGAATATACAACTCCTGGTTGTTGAGGCAGTATTGGTACCCAACTGCTGGATGTAATTCCAGTTTGGCCTGAACTTTGTTGTGAACTCACGGATGGGCATCCTCCCAGAGGAGGTAATGAAAAGGCATACTGCCCCCCATATGGTATCAATCCGGAACTTAAGGGGATCGATTGCCCAGGTTGACCTCCAAATGGATCAATTTGGCGAGTTTCAACATAAGAAATACCAGATGATAATCCGGATGAAGAAATAGGAACTAACCATGTCATCGTCCCTGATGGGACTCCGGCTTGTTGTTGACAACTTGCCATGACAGATGGTATACCAGCGAACATCGTTGGAGTAGCAGTAGGAGCCCCTGCTGCTGCTGTGTCGGACGACACAGTCCCGGATGTCGACGGTTGTTCAGACATATCTAGTCTATCCAAAAGATTTCTTAGAGATTCTACAGGAACTTCCACTCGTGGTGGACTAACTTCGAAGATCAACGCGGGAAGGGTGATGATTATTCCGCTTAAAATAAATTTTATTAACGACGCTTTTAGACACAAACTTGCTTTTTCATGTTTTAAGAGTCGAGAAAAAGCTAAAGATGACTCTAGTCGCCTTCGATGTATTAACGAGCCCGAAGTGACAAATGCTCGGTTGGACTTTTTCAGTTATAGAGTTTGAAAAAGGCCAAAAGAAACTGCTCTGGAGATCTAGGCAGAGGGTGTGCCAAACCTTTCGCGAAACCACAGAATACGTTTTACGGTACGGGTGGTCGATCTTCGTGAATGTTGTGTTCACTGCATCGCGATCAGTAGGGCGGCCGACACGGTTTCCTAAGGATAAAGGATAAAAGCCTATAGGGGTCTCCCAATATACGCGACGGTACGCGGGAGCACAAGTCCGTGTTAGCGCCACCGACTCTCAGGAGGAATCACCCACCTTCGTAGAGATCGACAGTCACTATGTTTAACGACACCGGAACACGTCTCTACCTAGACCTCTAGATGTTTGCGTTATGTTACAAAGCGTTGTTATGTAAATTGGGTCTATTTTAATGTTGATCTTGCTTAACAGTTTGTCTTTCAGGATCACCACGAGTTGTATTGGTACAAATTCCTAAATGCAGCTAAAATGATAAGCAAGCTTTTACAATCTTTTTAGCTTTGAAAATCCTAGCTACTGAGGGGAGAGAAAAACAATATCTTTCCACACAGAGCACAAAGCACAAACTAATGCACTTTCTCCTAGATCAGACACGCAAACTTATCAAAAATGCAAATGCAAGATGCATGTATTTCTTTTCTTTTCCTTTAATGTTGATGTAGACAAAAGGAAATTGTTGTGTAATTTTCGAATTCAATTTGAAGCGTAAACAAACAAGTTTCGTCTAAATGAAAAGACACCTTACAGGTACTTGTTTCAATACTAAAAATATATGAATTCAAACCATAAGATGGAAAACAAACAAACTCAAACGGCCATGAACAGTAATAAAACTAGCTCTTAAGATCACACAGACACTTTTACAGTCCAGGATCTAAGAGGTCACAGCTATACTGGTTCGCTTTTCACAATGGGAAACTGTAACTGAAACAAGAAATACTGAAAGAACATTCACAGTTTCATCACACAACTGAGGCGGAATAATGTCAAGGAGAAGTGGTTTACAGCAAGTACAATGACCAGCAAGCAATCAGCAAAAATCAGTGAAAACAGGGCCAAGACACAAAGGGAAAGCTGAGCAAGACAATGGCTAACTGGACCAACGCAGGCTCTGGTCTGTCAGTTTGACTCTCAGCGCAGTTCCCGAAGGGAGTACCTGCGCTGTAATGCAGACTGCCTGTGGACAGCCTGCTCTGGGACACGAGAGTTGCGTCTACAAAGTTTTCCGGGTCATAAAAAGCTCAAAAAAACACTGTTTTTGCTGAAATAAAAAGCTATAGGTCAAGTACAGGCTAAGGGATGATCAAGAGGATGAAAAGCTATCACAAAGAGTAAAGAGTCTTTTGTAGATAAGCTCTTCAAATCTTGAATTTGCTCAGCAAATGAGCAAGAGTAGCAGTCCCTCTACTTCGCTTTTGATATAGTCAAAAGCTTTTCGATTTGGTACTCTTTTCTTCAAGAAATGAATAGCAAAATACTACAAACACCAACAAGATACTAGGCTCCCCAGTGGAGTCGCCAGTTTGTTGTGGGGAAAAGTATCCGATGCGGATGACCCTATCCCTACTCTAAAGGTGACAGTCTTTAGCAACAACTGAAAGTAAAGTTTTGATGATTTCCTTTATGAAAGTACAGAGAGAATGAAGAAAGATTAACCAACCTGGTGTCTTTCGCTTAGTCGATCCTTATCCTCTCTCTTTGTCTTTTGTTCCCAGCTCCTTGCTCTCTTTGCCGGTCCAGCTACACACAGATCCTGCACAAACAAGAGAGCAAACTACAAGATACATGTACTCATAACTGAAGCATGGATTAGGATGAATCAAATATACATGTAAATACAATACATCAATGCAATACAAGTATATAGGAGAACATGCAAAACTTTATTGATAGAAGTAACAGGGTTCTGAGAAGGTTACAACCAATGATGGCTCCAATCCAGCAGCACCTCCCCAGCAGCAAGAACTCTCCTCTTCACCTCTAGTAAAACAATCACCCAATAGCTCTAACTGTAAACCAACAGCACCTCCTTGCTTTACACAAAATTCCAGCCTCTCTAGACCTCATAGAAGAGCTCTATATATAGGAGAGAAGAAGAGAGGATGAGTCAGCTTGAGACTGACATGAAGCTGCCTTGTGTCCTCTCCCTCTTCAGTTAATCTTCAGTTCTTGAGTCCACTTGGAGATCCTTGCTTACACATGGTGATCAAGTACCTCTTACTCATCACAGGGCGAATCTCATGAACCAAGTGTCAGTTTGGAAGCTTCCTGGGCAGTTGACACCTTGCAGGATGACTGTGCCACTTGGCCAATCTCGCCCAGCGCAGGTAGCCTTCATTAATCTTGACTTCCAGCGCAGGTACAAGGAGGAGCAGTTGCATTCCAGCGCAGATGCTCAGTGGAGCAGCTGACATGATCCAAAATTAGCCTGTTTTGAAGTGTTTTCAGGTGGAGAACTGATTGGAAGTGCTGTTGTTTGATGACCTTGTTCTTTTAGGGGTAAGAACAACATGTTTAGGGACTGAGGATCCCTGTAATTATTGACATTCCATGCTCCGTGATGCGAGGCACAAAAATGTCTATAACAATTATGCATAAGGATATTGCATCATATTGGGTTCATGAGGTTGTCATAGCCCTCTTGGAGATACATTTTGTAGCTTTGATTTCGCCTTTTTTATGTTTGGACTTGGAAATGACACTTGCATTCTTTGGTGGATCAGCTATTGTTCCTTCAACATACTCCAGAACTTCCTATTTTTCAAAAGTGATATCTAGTCTTGCTTTCCATGGACTAAAGTTTGAAGAAAAATTCAATTTCTCCTCTACCTTGAAGTAGGATGAAGTCATCTTGATCAGAAAACTATGGCAGAAAGTGGAGTCTCTTTAGGTGATCTCTAGTCTCCTTGGACTTGTCTTCACCAAGACTCTGATACCATGTTAAAATCTAAAAGTTCTAAGCACAAACTTAAAAATTATTTGCAAAAATTTGAAAGTTCCATGTATAAAACTAAATGTACATTGTATAAAGTTGAATGTACTTTGAAAAAAACTTAATGTACTTTGCATAAAATTGAATGTTCTATGTTGGGACTTGAAAGTACTTTGCACAAAACTAAATGTTATATTTTGTTACAATTACTTATAATGCATATTAATTCTTCAAAACATTTCGATCAAGAATTGTAGATAGAACATAAACATAAGGATCATATGAAGACAACCAAGAACAAATATGAGACACTAATATTTAAGTCCAATGACTAGTGAAAAACACCTCAAGGGGGAAAACCAAAATGATTCTTCTTCTACTAGATTTCTTCAATTGTTCAGCAGAATATATAGAGAGAGAGAGAGAATGAGAATGAAAAAAGTCACTAATAACTGACCAACTTATATCTGAAGTCCTCTTTCTCTTTGCTTCAAGATCTCCTCCTTTTCTTGATCAAATATTTTCCTTCACACTTGCTCCAACTCTTCCCTTACTCTTTCTTTTCACTTATTCTCACACTTCTCTTGCACACACTCAACACTTGCTCTCCTTCATAGTGAACATGCTACACTCAACTCCCACTTGCTCTTGCTTAAGTATATCAGAAAGGATAGGAGTTACAAAATGAATTCATGCCTTGAGTCAATAACAGGAGAATCAAATTCCATATGGGAGGAGGTACTTGAGGAGAAGTGTAACTCATCCCAAGAATAGAGAGAGATGTACACATGTCTTGAGGAGTTACAATTAGAATTATGGAGAGAGAGACTTACACTTAGACATGAGAGAATATTGGTGAGAGTTACAAATATAAATGGGTGAGGGAGTTACAACTGCATTTAATGGGGAGGAGTTACACGTTTTTCATACATTGAATTAGTGAGGGAGAGCTACATTCTTTTAAGTGTAGAGTTATTATTTTATTCCAAGAGAGAGGCTTGATTTGTCAAGTAAGAGATTCTTAATTTAATTTGACTTATTCCATGAGGCTATTGAAATTTTGTTTATATTAATCCATTGAAGGTGAATGACTTTAGATTATTTTATAAATAATAGTATCATAATAATAATAATACTAGTAAGGATAAAATATTAATTCTTGACTTGTATAATCATGATTGATTTGATTTTAAAGTGGATTCCATATGTCAAGATCATCCTTGATCATTTAGACATGACTTTATATTTTTGGAAAGTCACTTCCAAATTGAGATGTGACTTACTATTTTTGGTAAGTCATATTAGAATCATCGGAAATGAAATTTTATTATAGGAGGTTCAAACAAAAATCAAATATATGATTTCTTCTAGCAGAAATTCATCCCTAAGCTGCCAAATTTTAACATTATTGAAACTATAGCTTTACCATTTTATTAAATTCATGAAATTATATTTTTACTAGTTAACTTAGATGACTATTACTTCTATAAAATTCAACACCAGTAATGACATTAATGCTTTATTAAATGCTTTATTAAATTCGTGAAATTATTATAACTTTAATGCTTTATTAAATTCGTGAAATTATATTCTTACCAGTTAATCCTTTATTTCAAAGAACGTAAAAATAACCATTTAGGAACATGTGGCTTTGATTTTTTTCTTTTTTTTTTTGAAAGGAATACATGTAAGCTAAAGATTTTTAATAGTGTGCAAAGCTTTGCATGTAAAGTAGTGTGCGGAGCTTTGCGCATAAAGCAGTGTGTGGAGATTTCACTTGCACAAGGAAAGCTCCAAAAAGGCAAAGCTCCACACAATAATAACTCCACAAAAATCTAGTAAATATTTTTAAGGTTTGTTTCTTAGGGTGGGTTGGGAAGCTAAGTAAGAGACGACTAATACTTTTACAAATCCCCACAGTGGTAATGACATTATTGAAACTATATTTTTAACATTTTATGGAATTCATGAAATTAATCTTATTTTTACCAAATAATCATTTATTTCAAATCACATTTATTTGTATTGGTAGTTGATGTTGTTTTACCTATTTTTACTATTAAGTAAGTTTTTTTATTAAATCTCTACACAAGCAAATCTCCACGCAAGTTTAGTAAATGTTTTTAAGGTTCTTTTCTTAGCATGGGTAGGGGAGCTAAGTAAGAGACAACTATTACATTTACAAATTTCCAATCTCATAATGGCCTTATTGAAACTAAAGCTTTAACGTCTTATTAAATTCATGAAAGTGTAGTTTTACTAGTTAATTATTTATTTCAAAGCATGTAAAATTAAGCATTTAGGAACATGTGGTATCAGCTTTTTTATTTTTTCAAAGGAATGTAAAATAAAGTTTTTAAACGTTGTGCAAAACTTTTCCAAATAGTGAAGGCTTTGCAAAATCAAAGCTCTGGATAAGTCTAGTAAATATTTTTAAGGTTTATTTCGTATCATGGACTGGGGAGCTAAGTAAGAGACGACTATTACTTGTGTGCCTTTGATCTCATGGTTGCTTTATGATTTATGCTTATTTTCATGTGTTTAAGTTACTTGGTTACATGCTCTTTTATATGAAATTTTGTATGCATCCTTGAAGTTAAAAGATCTAAATCAACAAAACACGATGGGATGGCCAAACTTATTAAGGGGTGCCCACCAAAACAAAAGAATGGATAGCGACACATATAAGTAAAGGATTTTCAGGACCTCAAGTTGGCACCATCACCAAATGGGTGCCCATGATGATCCTTGATGAATTATAGACCATACACTCCCAAGTCATGCGATGTGACAAGCATGGAGCACAAGCATGACATGTTCGATGCATGGATAAGGTGCTTGGTGGATTTTTTAGACAAAGTGGAATTGTGGGTAGCGAGTAGAGTGCACGACAAAAAGGTGGGCACCTTGGATGTGCCCACATGGTGAGGTTCTTGGGAACCCATAAGTGGATCGCATGCATGATTCAATGATAACCGAGAGAGTTGAAGTGTTAGCTAACACAACCACATAACACGCACCATGGCTGATTCAGGTGGATGTGCCGACGATATGTGCATGATGGGCATAGGCTGAGAAAGATGTGCAGCGAGCATGAGCAGGCTACATGAGCAGCAGTCAGTACGACATGCAAAATAAGAAAGGGCAAGTTTGGTGAAGCATGTGGTAGGGTGACGTGTGATACATGATGACATGGGCTCCCAGACACCCGATAGGACATTGTGTGCCTTGCACGAGGCATGTAAACTTAAAAATTTGTTAACACCTGGTCTTTAGATTTTTTAAACAATGTGTGGATATTTGCATGTAAAGCAGTGTGTGAATATTCACTTGTGCAGACATTTTTGCATACTAAAAGCTCCACACAATAAAAGCACCACACAAGTCTACTAAATATTTTTAAGGTTTATTCCTTAGTGTGGGTTAGGGAGCTAGGTAAGGGATGACTATTACTTTTACAAATTTCCACATTGGTAATGGAATTATTGAAACTATAGCTTTAACCTTTTATTAAATTCATGAAATTAATCATAATTTTACGAGTCAATCATTTATTTCAAAGAATGTAAAATTAAGCATTTAGGAAAATGTGGTGTTGATTGTTTTCCTTTTCTTTCTTTAAAGGAAGGTGTGTAAACGTAAATGTTTGTTTAATGTTTTTAGATAGTGTGTGGAGATTTTCATGTAAGGAAATGTTTGGAGCTTTGCCTTACACAAGAAAAGTTATGCACAAGTATATTAAATGTTTTTAAAGTTTATTTCTTAGCATGGGATGGGGAGCTAAGCAAGAGATGACTATTACTTTTACAAACTTTACAACTTTTCACAATTTATGAAATTATATTTGTACTAGTTAACTTAGACAATTATTACTTTTACAAATTTCCACATTGGTAATGGCATTATTGAAACTATAGCCTTAACATTTTATTAAATTCATGAAATTATATTTTTACTTGTTAATCATTTATTTCAAAGCATGAAATTAAGCATTTAGGAACACATTGCGTGGATTTGTTTCTTTTTATTTGAAAGGAAGGCATGAAAACTAAAGCTTTTAAATATTGTGAGGAGCTTTGCATGTAAAGCATGTAAAGAAATGTGCAGAAATTCACATGTAAAATAGTGTACAGAGCTTTACTTGAGTGGAGGTTTCCGCATACTGAAAAATATGCACAAACAAAGCTTTGCACAAGTCTAGTAAATATTTTTAAGGTTTATTTCTTTGTGTAGGATGCAGAGCTAATTAAGAGACAAATAATACTTTTACAAATTTCAAGAGTGGTAATGATATTATTGAAGCTATAGCTTTAATGTTTTATGAAATTTGTGAAATTTATCATACTTTTACGACTTAATCATTTATTTCAAAGCATGTTTATTTTGACTAGTAGTTGATGTTGTTTTACCTAATTTTACTATTAAGTAAGATATTTTGTTAAAGTTTTGCACAAGCAAAGCTCCGCAAAAGTCTAGTAAATGTTTTTAAGGTTTATTTCTTAGCATTGGTTGGGGATCTAAGTAAGAGACGACTATTATTTTTACAAATTTCCATACTAGTAGTGGAATTATTGAAACTATAGCTTTAACGTTTCATTAAATTCATGAAATTAAATTTTTACTAGATAATCATTTATTGCATGTAAAATTAAGCATTGAGTAACACGTGTCATTGATATTTTTCTTTTCTTTTTTTAAAGGAAGGCATGTAAACTAAAGTTTTTAAACAAAGTGCATAGATTTGCATGTAAAGCAGGTGCAGATCTTTCCACATAGTGAAAGCTCCACACAAGTAATGTAAATATTTTTAAGATCTATTTCTTAGTGTCAGTCCGGGGGCTAAGTAAGAGACAATTATTACTTTTACAAATTTCCATACTAGTAATGACATTATTGAAACTATAGCTTTAACATTTTATGAAATTCATGAAATTAATCATATTTTTACCAATTAATCATTTATTCCAAAGAATGTTTACTTGGATTGGTAGTTGATGTTGTTTTACCTATTTTTATTGTTAGGTAAGACTTTTGATTAAAGATTTTCACAAGCAAAGATCTGCACAATTCTAGTCAATGTTTTTAAAGTTTATTTCGTAGCATGGGTTGAGGAGCTTAGTAAGAGACAAATATTACTTTTAAAAATTTCCACACCGGTAATAGCATTATTGAAACTATAATTTTAGCATTTTATTAAATTCATGAAATTATATCTTTACCAGTATTTCAAAGCATGTAAAATTAAGCATTTAGAAACACGTGGCGTTGTTTTTTTTTTTAAGGAAAGCATGTAAACTAAAGTTTTTAAATAGTGTGTGGAGCTTTTCATGTAAAGCAGTGTGCAGAGCTTTGCTTGTGTGGATATTTTAGCACAGTGAAAGATCTACACAATTCTAGTAAATACTTTTAAGGTTTATTTCTTAGCATGGGCTCCCCAATTAATCATTTATTTCAAAACATGTAAAATTAAGCATTTAGGAACACGTGTTGTTGTTTTTTCTTTCAAGGAATGCATGTAAACTTAAACATTTGTTAACATCTATTGTGTAAAGTTTAGAAACAATGAGCGGAGCTTTGCATGTAAAGCAGTGGGTGGAGCTTTCTAGTTTGGATATTTTTGCACAGTGAAATCTAACAAATATTTTTTAAGGTTTATTTCATAGCGTGGGATGGAAAGCTAAGCAAGAGACGACAATTACTTTTACAAATTTCTACACTAGTAATTGAATTATTGAAACTATCTCTTTAAAGTTTTATTAAATTCATGAAATTAATCTTATTCTTACCGGTTAATCATTTATTTCAAAGCATGTAAAATTAAGAATTTAGGAAGACGTGATGTTGATTTTTTTTTTTTTGAAAGGAAGGCATGTAAACTTAAAAATTTGTTAAAACATGGTTTTTAATGTTTTTAAACAATGTTTGTAGCTTTGCACGTAAAGAAGTGTGTGGATCTTTGCTTGTGCAGACATTTTCACATAGTGAAAGCTCCACATGAGCAAAGCTCTGCACAAGTCTAGTAAATGTTTTTAAGGTTTATTTTTTAGCCTGGGCTCGGGAGCTAAGAAAGAGACATCGCACAATCAAAGCACTTTCCTTTACACTTCTACACAATTAAATTTTAGATCAATTTCACATATTCTAGTTGTTTTTTTACTGAATTGTAATGAGTATATGTGTCAATTAAACAACCTATTTAAGCTTGTGTGGAAATTTTTCACTATGTGGAGAGTTTTCATTAGGGAGAGAGCTTTGTGCAGAGATTTTGTTTTTTCATTATGCAGAGTTTTATCCGCACTCCGTACAATCTTTAATCAATTAATTAGCAATAGCTGTAGAGGTAGTGACTATGCTGCATTGTGGCTATTAATCTTGTTTTAATAAATCTTTTTCTTATTATTATTATTGTTTTTATTTTAAATATCGATATAATTATTTATATTATAAACCTTTTTTTTTAAGGTTTCTAGAGCTTTTCATGTCAAGCAGTGTGCAAAGATTTGCCTGTGCGGAGCTTTCTCCACATCAAAAGCTTCACAAAATCAAAGCTCCAGACAAGCCTAGTAAATGCATTTAAATTTTATTTCTTATCGTGGGCTAGGGAGCTAAGTAAGAAACTACTATTACTTTTAAGAATTTTCACACTGGTAATGGAATTATTGGAACTATAGCTTTAACGTTTTATTAAATTCATGAAATTAATAATATTTTTATCAGTTAATCATTTATTTTAAGGCATGTAAAATTAAGCATTTACGAACAAGTGGCGTCGATTTTTTTCCTTTTTTTTAAAAGGAAGGCATGTAAACTTAAACATTCGTTAACATCTGGTGTTTAAATTTTTTAAACAGTGTGTGAAGCTTTCTTGCGTGGTGTGTTGCTTGTGTGGAGCTTTCCGCATAGTGAAAGATTTGCACAAGGAAGCCTCCACACATGTCTAGTAAATATTTTTAAGGTTTATTTCTTAGTGTGGGCTCCTTAGTTAATAATTTATTTAAAATATCTAAAGCACAAAGGAAATCACCCTAGGCACACCCACACGAAGGTATGAAACCTAGGCACCTATAGGCAGGGTTGTGTGCACAAGTCAATGACATATAGCGAGTTAGAGAACCAGGAGACACAAACGCACGATAGGCGCCAAGGACGAGTCAGGTGGAGGAGCAGATGATACACGCACAATGGGTGTGGGTCGAGTAAGATGTGATACATGCATGAACCAAGCCACATGAGTGGCGATGAAACATGAAGTTTAGAGCAATAAAAAGGCAGGGTCAAGTCAATAAGTGTGATGTTAGTCGCTTGGGCAAGACGTGTGATGGGCGGAATGAGTTTGGGAAAGTTCGATGAAGTGAGTGGTGAGGTAGCTTGTGATACATGTAGACATGGATGCCCATGACCTGGGCACATGCACAATGGATGGGTGCTTAGGTGCTCGATGGGGCATTGCATGTCGGGCACGCTACGGTGCCAGAACGAAGGGGTGGTCAAAATTATTAATGAGCACCCACCCAAAAAAGACAATGGACAATGAAAAATATAAGTAAGGGATGTTTCAGGACCTCGTGTTGGCACCATCACCAAATGGGTGCCCATGATGATCCTTGACAAATTATAGACCATGTGTCCCCAAGTCGTGCGATGCAATGAGTGTGGAGCACGGGCATGACATGCTGAACACATGGTTCAGGTGTTTGGTGGATTGCTTGGACAAAGTGGACTCACGAGCATCACGTAGAGTGCATGGAAAAAAGGTGGGAACTTTGGGTGTGCCCACAAGGTGAGGTTCTTGGGCACACATAAGTGGATTGCATGCATGAGTCAACAAGAAGTGGGAGAGTTGAAGCATCAGGTGACATGACCACATAACGTGTGCCATGGCCGAGTCGGGTGGAGGCGCTGATGATATGTGCATGATGGGCATAGTTTGAGCAAGATGTGTGACAAGCATGATCAGGCTACATGAGCAGCATTCAGCACGACATACGAAATAAGTAAGGGCAAGTCCGGTAAAGCATGTGGTAAGGTGACGTGTGATACACGATGACGTGGGAACTAAGGCAACCGACAGGATGTTGTGTGCCTTACACGAGGAATGTAAACTTAAACATTTGTTAACACCTCATATTTAAATTTTTTAAACAATGTGTGGATCTTTACATGTAAAGCAGTGTGTGGAGCCTTACTTGTGCGGACTTTTTCGCACACTGAAAGCTCCACACAAGCAAAGTAGCACACAAGTCTACTAAACCTTTTTAAGGTTTATTCCTTAATGTGGGTTGGGGAGCTAAGTAAGATACAAATATTACTTTTACAAATTTTCACATTAATAATGGCATTATTGAAACTATAGCTTTAACGTTTTATTAAATTCATAAAATTAATCACAATTTTACTAGTTAATCATTTATTTCAAAGCATGTAAAATTAAACATTTAGGAAATTGTGGAATTGATTGTTTTCCTTTTCATTTTTGAAAGGAAGACATGTAAATGCAAACATTTGTTTAAGGTTTTTAAGCAGTGTGTGGAGCTTTGCATGTAGAGCAATGTCTGGAGCTTTGCTTATGTGGAGTTTTCCGCATAGTGAAATCTCTACACAAGCAAAGTTGCGCACAAGTCTATTAAATGCTTTTTAGGTTGATTTCTTAGCATGGGATGGGGAGCGAAGTAAGAGATGACTATTACTTTTACAAATTTTACAAATTTTCAAAATGGTAATGGCATTATTTAAACTATAGCTTTAATGTTTTATTAAATTCATGAAAGTATATTTTTACTAGTTAACTTAGACAATTATTACTTTTACAAATTTCCACACTAGTAATGGCATTACTGAAACTATAGCCTTAACATTTTATTAAATTCATGAAATTATATTTTTACTAGTTAATCATTTATTTCAAAGCATGTAAAATTTAGCATTTAGGAACACAATGTGTGGATTTGTTTCTTTTTATTTGAAAGGAAGGCATGAAAACTAAAGTTTTTAAACAGTGTGAAGAGTTTTTATGTAAAGCAATGTGCAAAGCTTCACATATGAAATAGTGTGTAGAGCTTTACTTGTGTGGAGCTTTCTGCATAGTGAAAAATTTGCACAAACAAAGCTTTGCACAAGTCTAGTAAATATTTTTAAGGTTTATTTCTTAATATTGGCTAGGGATCTAACTAAAAGACGAATAATGCTTTACAAATTTCCACAGTGGTAATGACATTATTGAAACTATAGCTTTAACATTTTATGAAATTCGTGAAATTAATCATACTTTTACGAGTTAATCATTTATTTCAAATCATGTTTATTTGGATTAGTAGTTGATGTCGTTTTACCTATTTTTACTATTAAGTAAGATTTTTTATTAAAGTTTTGCACAAGAAAAGCTTCAAACAAGTGTAGTAATTTTTTTAAGGTTTATTTCTTAGCATTGGTTGGGGATCTAAGTAAGAGATGAATATTATTTTTACAAATTTCCATACTGGTAATGGAATTATTGAAATTAGAGCTTTAACATTTCATTAAATTCATGAAATTATATTTTTACTAGTTAATCATTTATTTCAAACCATGTAAAATTAAGCATTTAGGAACACGTGGCAATGACCTTTTTTTATTTTAAAGGAAGGCATGTAAACTAAAGTTTTAAACAGTGTGCGTAGATTTGCATGTAAAGTAGGGTATAGAGCTTTCCGCATAGTGAAAGCTCCACACAAGTAATGCAAATATTTTTAAGCTTTATTTCTTAGCGTGAGTTGGGGACTAAGTAAGAGACGATTATTACTTTTACAAATTTCCACACTAGTGATGACAATATTGAAACTATAGCTTTAACATTTTATGAAATTCATGAAATTAATCATATTTTTACCAATTAATCATTTATTCCAAAGAATTTTTATTTGGATTGGTTGTTGATGTTGTTTTGCTTATTTTTATTGTTAAGTAAGACTTTTGATTAAAGATTTTCACAAACAAAGCTTCACACAATTCTAGTAAAGGTTTTTAAAGTTTATTTCTTAGCATGTGTTGGGGAGCTTAGTAAGAGACAAATATTACTTTTACAAATTTCCACACTAGTAATAGCATTATTGAAACTACAGTTTTAATGTTTTATTAAATTCATGAAATTATATTTTTACGAGTTACAATTTATTTCAAAGCCTGTAAAATTAAACATTTAAGAACACTAGTCATTCATTTTTTTCTTCTTTTTTTAAAGGAAAGCATGTAAACTAAAGTTTTTAAATAGTGTGTGGAGCTTTGCATGTAAAGCAGTGTGCAGAGCTTTGCTTGTGTGAAGCTTCCCACACAGTGAAAACTCTACACATGTCTAGTAAATATTTTTAAGATTTATTTCTTAGCATGGGCTACCTAATTAATCATTTATTTCAAAACATGTAAAATTAAGCATTTAGGAACACATGTCATTTATTTTGTTTTTGAAAGGAATGCATGTAAACTTAAACATTTGTTAACATCTTGTGTTTAAAGTTTTGAAAGAGTGGTGTTTAAAGTTTTGAAAGAATGTGCACAACTTTGCTGTAAAGTAGTTTGCAGAGCTTTGCATGTTGTTGGCTTGTTGGGGCCTGACCTAGGTTCAGAAGTGTTTTAGCCAAACAAATCCTGAAACTACCAGCCCTTTTGGCAACAGTCCGTGGAGCGCGGACTGAGGTCTCACCCGAGGTAGTATGGGAGGGTGCTGGAACCAAGTTTCTGCACCCTAGGGATGTCTTGATGAGGTCTGGAGAGTTTGCGAACCGATCTTTTGCACTTGTACTGTTTCGCGTAGCTATCTAACCTTCGCGTAGCCCTTGTACTGAGCGTGAGGAGGCGCTATCTAGATCCCTTACCCTTAGTATGTTTTTATTATAGATTTGACTTAATTCAGTAGTCTTTATCAATCATTCAATATTCGTAACAAGTGTGCACAAACATAAACCTTAAAGAGATGCATAAAACCATAACAGAAGAATAAACACATAGATCTACGAGCAGATGCACAATATTTCAGAAACACTTATCTTTTATTAATCTTTTGTTCTAGTACAATCCAATTCCACCCTGCGCACTTAGCTACAGGGGTCCGTGCACACAGTTGCAGACTCTACCAAGTCTCTGCACACACAGCTGCAGAGCCTACTCTTACTACTACTACCTACGACTCACACTTACAGACTCAGAGTGAATATCGCATTCAACAACCCATAACCCTTAACATCAAAACAACAACTCCCTCTACACTTAGAGCCTCTCTCTATTTATACATTCCCATGGTCCCTGGACCATGGGTAAGCCGACACCTTCTAGATTAAATTACAATATTTTAGGGTGGACTACTCTTTGACTTGACTTATTACAATTCATGCTCCACGCACTTTGCGGAGCCTTTACAATACCATTACCCAAAATTGTGGGCTTTAAGCCCCAAAACCGTTACACAAAGGATCCGCTACCCAACACATGTAAAGCAATGTGAGGTGCTTTTCTAGTGTGGAGCTTTCCGCACAGTGAAATCTCTAATAAATATTTTTTAAGGTTTATTTCTTAATGTGGGATGGGAAGTTAAGCAAGAGACAATTATTAATTTTAAAAATTTCCACACTAGTAATGGAATTATTGAAACTATCCCTTTAACGTTTTATTAAATTCATGAAATTTATCATATTTTTACCAGTTAATCATTTATTTCAAAGAATGTATAATTAAGCATTTAGGAAAATATGGCATCGATTTTTTTCTTTTTATTTTTTAAAGAATGCATGTAAACTTAAACATTTGTTAAACATGGTCTTTAAAGTTTTTAAACAATGTGTGTAGCTTTGCATGTAAAGAAGTGTGTGGATCTTTGCTTGTGCAGAGCTTTTCGCATAGTAAAAGATCCACACAAGCAAAGCTCTGCACAAGTCTAGTAAATGTTTTTAACATTTATTTTTTAGCACGGGCTTGGGAGCTAAGAAAGAGGCATCCCACAATGAAAGCACTTTCGTCTACACTTCTACACAATTAAATTTTCAGATTTTACATATTCTAGTTGTTGTTTTACTTAATTGTAATGATTATGTGTGTCAATTAAACAACCTATTGAAGCTTGTGCGGAAAGTTTTCACTATGTGCAGAGCTTTCATTAGGGAGACAACTTTGTGTGGAGAGATTTTTCTTTTCATTGTGCAGAGTTTTCTCTGCACTCTGTACAATGTTTAATCAATTAATTAGTGATAGCGATAAAGGTAGTGACTATGCTGCATTGCGCCTATTAATCTTGTTTTAATAACTCTTTTTCATATTATTATTATTGTTATTATTTTAAATATACATATAATTATTTATATTATAAACCTTATTTAAAGTTATTATTTGTTACTATTTTATTTATTTATATATTATTATACTTTTATATTAATTATTATTATTACATTATTATATTGATTTTTTTTTTATTTTTTTCTTATTTTAATAACACTTTTCTTATTAATAATAATAATAATAATAATAAAGAAATTTATGTAACTTAATTTTTTATTTAAAATTATATATAATTATTATTTTATTTATTTATATTATTATATTAATTATTAATTTTATTATTATTACTTTTGTTTTTTTCCATTTTCCTTTGAGTTAACTTCGTATTTTAGATCTCATTTAAAATCTATCATTAACTTAATGTTTATTTGGTTCAAAACCTCTATTCTAAAAACTCATTGTGATGTATCCAAAAGAATTTAAACAACAACATTCAAATTTACAAAGATTTTATATATTTCCTAAAGAAGATTTTATATGTTTCCTAAAGATGTTTGGTGATTTTTATGATGGAATAATTTTAATTTATAGAATTTAAGAAATTATTTTTGGAAAAAAAACTGGAACGTGCATAATTAATTCATGGGTAGAATTTAACCCTTAAATTTTTCCCTTCCTCAAAACATTCTTTGTAATTCTTAAACTTGGTTGTAGTTTATATTTGGGAACTCTCTTTATTGTGTAAATGGAAGAAGATTATGAAATTTCCAAAGGAGCAATTACAAAAGAACGACCTTGAAATTCCATAGAAGAGCATGCATTTGCAAACCTAATTGAATTACCCACACAAAAAATGACTACACTAGAGAAGACACGACCACGTGGACAAGGGCACATTGCCTACAAATTCTAAGCCTCGACAAAGAAAATAACCTCTAAGGGACAATCCGTAAGTAGCCTAAGGCAACAAATACCCAAGAGGTAAATTACCAAATACATCCCTAGGTCAAAGAGAAGACCACCAAAATTGAGCTTAATGAATAAATAAAAACCTAAAGCACTAGCAAGAAATTATTATGAACTCTTAACTACAAGATTAGTTTCACTAGAGCTTACCAACGCCATGAGATATCGTTAGACAAACCATCTGCATACTAATTTCTTATCCCACCTATAACATGTAGTGAGTTTCAAATTTCTAACCATGAGTAATGGACAGCATGTCGGTTAAGCATAAAAGTGAAGCTCTTGAAACTTGATCACCCATTTCGTATCACCTAACATCATTTCTCCCTCGACATGTGTTAGCTAACAATTTTGTAATGTGCTTTCAAGCTTGATAAAACATGAATAAACATGCATGGTTTCAACATATAAGCTCCAAATTTTTTAAAGCATCACTTTATTTAGTTTCATGGCATTATTAATGAGAATGACAACTTGTTGGTTGAGAGCACTTACAATATAGAAAAAGATGATTTCATTGAATCTAAGGATCTCTTTTTGATTTCTCAGTGATGTTAGTTTGGGTGATGTTAGCTTTCCATTAAAAGTTATCTTCTTATGATAATTATTCTCACATTACTAATGACTATTGAATTCCTCCCCTCCCTTTAGCTACAATTATCAACACTTCTCAAAAAAGAATTGTGATAGTCCATAAATCAAATACGTAGCTCAATTCTAGATTTCTTTAAAATTTAAAAATAATCTCACCTACTCTCACCACCACATTTAATACATACCTAAATATTTCCTTTCCACATTTATAATTATTTGTTAAATAAATTTAACATAACAGTTTCTATTTTCTTTCTACTTAAAATATACCAAATATATAATCCTAGAAGGGTTAAGATTGTTACTGTATCATGAGAGAGAAATATTTATATATAATACCAAACATAAATAATATTAAGCTTCAAAGAAAAGCTATTTGAAACTCACAAAGTGAGCTTGAAGACTTTCCAAGAGATCTTGTTCATTGAATTCAACATAAGGCTATTTGAAACTCACTTCACTGAGCTTAGAACTATGAAGATTCACTGAAGTGAGTTTGAAGACTCTCGGAGAGAGCTTAACATTTCATTTAACATCATTATTATTTATGCATGCTACAACCAAAGTTTCTACAGTGCAATCACCGACTATAATTTATTTTTCAACTAAATCTAGCTAAATCAACCGACTCATACCGACTCCCCGCCACAGTCAACTAACCGTCATGAAAACAAAAACATACGACGTGATTATTCTAACAAAACCTCCATCATCTCCAATATCGTTGCATTCAAATTATCTTTCATAATGCCATCGTCCATGGTGGAAATCCGCAGTTTCTTTGAAAATAAATTTTTTCACAAAGTTTGGTATAAATAATTCCCATGTACATTTCTATTAATTATAGCTATATCTAGGCTATTAATGAGGATAGCCCAAACTATTTAATACAGATGGTTGAGAACAAGCATCTTCATGACAATGAACGAGCATCTCTTTAGTAATTTAACAAAGTTAAAATATGTGAAATTTGGATTTGCCACGGACTTATTGTTAATTCGATGTATAGCTTTTGATGTATGATTAACGATATCGCATGGAAAGTGCATAAAGACATTTTCAAAACCTCTCTTTGCACGTTCCATTTATTTTAATCATTTAGTATTGAATCCCTTGAATAAGGTCTCATTCTTAGTGTAATTTTCGTTTTTTATTTAACTCAATTATCCACTCAAAATTCCTTCATGCCCATCACTATGTTTTGTAACTTTCGTTTTTATTTAGCTCAATTATCCACCCAAAATTCCTTCATATGCATCATTACGTTTTCTAATAATTTCTCCTTCACCCTCGGTAACTTTATTTTAGAATTTTGTTTCATCTTTAAGATATGATTCATTACTTGAGTAGTAATTATCTTCGTCTTCATCTTCAATATTCATTAGTGCCTTTTGATTTTCTCTTTCATATATACATTGCAACTTATCCATCATTTTTTTTGGAAGTCTCATAATGTCTCACTTTATCTAAATTTAAATTTGATAATATTTTCAAAATGATCTTCCCTACCTCTATATGATATTCATTATTCACTCCATACTCTACAAATAACCATACATTTAAATCAAGGTCTATTAAATAGGTTGATATTCTTACCTTCCAAAGTAAATCACTAGATCCATTCAAAAATGGTACTCCATCTACTGTAAGCAACTCTTGGTTAACTACGATCCGTGTAGATCTACCTTGCAATGGTTAGATTTTCCTTGAGGAACCTTCTATGATACCAATTATTGGAAACTAGGTTAATACTAAGAAGAGGGGGGGGTTAAGGCAGTGAATCAATATTATGGCCAACATTAATAGTTATTGCTAATTTATAATTTGACTTTATTTAGAAATAAAAAAATGTAAGAAACACCATAGAGAAAATAATAAATCACAGAACAACAACATAAGCATCAAACAATATGCAACGCATAGAGACACCAGATGCATGTAGAAACCCATAAAGGGAGAAAAACACCAATATTGTTTTGTTCTTTATGAAAATTCAAGCCCCAACGTGTTGTTACATTATGTTTCCTAGAACCAACTAGAAGGGAGCAATCACTCCCTAATTCACAAGCACCCACTTGTAAGACACCAACCCCTATTTTTTTTTTTGGCACCAACCAGGAGGAAGAATTAACTCCCTAATTTTTTTTATTGGCCCCAACCAGCAAGAAGCACCAACTCCCTATTTGTTTTGTTGGTAACAACCAGCAGGAAGCACCAATTCCTTGATTTGAAAGATTTGCAAGCCACTACTTGGAGAAGGCACCAACTTCTTAAGTTGTATCTCAGGCACCCACCTCAAGCAAGCACCGACTCCCTAATGTGAAGCCACCAACCTGTTGAACCTTGTATATCCCTTTTTCATTGATTTCTAGACTAAGATCCATAGGTGCTCATGTTTATGTAATCTTGCTACTATCAATAATTTAGCTCTCATTGAGCTTTATATCTCACAATATAGTCAGCATACTCATCCTCTATCCCTACTTTGCATACTCATCCTCTATCCCTACTTTGCAGGTCAACTCATACTAAAATCTAATCATAACTTTTAGATCTACAATAAAAACTCTCTTCTCTATTATAATAGTCAGTCATTCCACTACACAGCCTCTCTCCCAACTCAGCCCATTCACACTGTAAATCTTTAACAATATCAACCCATACACAGACTTGGCTTCTATAGCTATTGGCCTTCTCTAAACGTTCTTTAGGTACACACAACTTTACTTAGTCTCAACCAGAAAAAATGAATGGGATAGAGAACCTCTCACTCTAAGAACAACGTCATTTTGTTAAATTATGTTCTTCACACATGGCTTGAGGAGAAATTTCATTAACTCTTACAAGACTCAAAGATGCACTTCATTAATTCTTTTCACAACTCCAGGAGAGATGTCATTTTCACTTACATAGCTCGAGGAAGTACTTTATTATTCCTCAAACAAATCCCCATTGCTTTAATTCACTGCACTATATCCAACCACCTACAATTTTGCCTTCAATTCATTAGAGTTAAATGTGTTCTCGCTCATCCTTTGATGTTCAATGGGACAATCTTAAATCATTAATAGGATTACAACCATTTCCATAAATTGTGCTACAATTTATAGCATTCGTGACAGGCTATTTATTCAAATGTCACATAATTTAAATTTGGTGCACTAGGCACCAAATTTCATTCAAGACACACCCTTAACTTTAGCTCTCTTTTTCATGATACCACAATCATAGAACCCAGCTCTAATCCTCAAAGGGTAGCAGAGCTCCTCGCCCATTAGCTCTCTCCCCATATAACCATGAGTAAAGACTATTAGCTTAAGCGTGGAAGGTGCTTATCAGCTCCATTATGGTTTAAAACCTCCACTCCCTTAACCTTCATCCCTCTAAGATTTATGTGCCTAAAGGGTAGAACCACGACCTTACCACAAAAGGCGCAAATCCTCACAAATTTTCCATTGATTTGAATCCTAATCCTTTCCACGTCATCTACTAACATCATCACTACCAAATGGAAACCTATGAGTGGTACCACATGGCACACTATTGATACACCACATCATCTTGCTTACCATGTCCTCAACACATGTTTTCCACCTGTCACTTTCATATTGGGCCACATTGGATATTGCCAGCATCATTGCTAGTTGTCTGCCACATGTCACAATATGAAAAGGGATCCTAGATTCCGTGTTTTTTATCCATTTTCTTTGTTATTCAGAAATGGCATGGCGCACAAATTCCTATCAAATTTGATTCTTTGTCTTGCACCTTCCATCTTGTGCCTCAAATTCTGTCTACCACGCCAACATGTCCAACTCTATAGCCTCTTCAACTTAAACTTGGTATGGTATGCTAATGTGTCCTAAAATTGCCAACCCATGCCATGCATCACTTGGCAAAGGACCACTTGGGCACCTGAAAGTGCCAAATTTGCATGCCGCCTGTCACCTCCATCATCATGGAATGTGTCACCCATCATGTCATGCCACTTTTCCTCTTGCACATTATCATTGTACTAACATATCCTACCAATTGGCTACCAACTCATCCTTGTCCTCCAAACATATTCTACCACCTATCACTACTGCCATTTCATCAGGTATGAAGGACAACCTGGGGTCTTGTCTTTTTTGGGAAAATCCTTTGTTAATTGAAAATGGCCTTGAGGTTGATCTACATCATTTACCATGCCCACAAATTTTGTCGTTGCATCTTCCATCTCATTCCCAAAACTTCACACTAGGTTGCCTCAAACATCACACAACATGAATGTAAAGTCACTTGACGAGAGTTTTCCCATCCCACAAGTTCTGTCAACCATGTCTCCCCACTCCACACCTCCGTGACTTCTCTCACTAAAATATCTATAGTGAAACATCAAATTATCAGTCAGATAATGTGAAAAATGTTTGCATGTGCCTTCTATTAGCTTGTGGAACCAATAGGCTTTAGAACCTTGCTAACCTTCAAACTGAAATAACCGTTAATCCCTTAGGATTTTTCCAAGTGCCATATATTGTTGGAAAGGTCCCTGTGAGGGCTATCCAACTATGCTCTTTGCAAGAACATTTGTGCTAATCTAATACAATCAAAAGGCCTTCAAAGGTAGGCCATTAGATCCTTTATCGACAACCTACAACCACCATGAGACTATGTGAATACCAAACATTAGGGGAATTTTGAGGTCAAAAATGGGCCTCAAAACAAAAATTGTTTTAGAAAAATTAACTTTATAAGAACCAATAGAATTCAAGATAGTGATGTCATCCTAAGGATAAATGTTTTGAAGGGAAAAGAAGAAAACTACTTATTTATATCGTATTTTCGGCTCATCTCCTTATATTTTTACTCAAATATCAACTTTAGACATATGATGGACACAAAATTAAATTCCACATCTAATGAGTACCCACTCTGCATACTTTTGAGTAGACTCATATCGAAAAAATTGTAAATACATGAAAAAATCTTACTCAACAAGCCTTTTTCATGTATTTTCATTTTTTTCAATGTGGGTCTACTCAAAAATATGTATAGTGAGTACTTGTGGGATTTGGAATTTAATTCCATATCCAACGAGTGTCTACACTTGATATTTGAGTAAACGTATAAGGAGATAAGCCCAAAATACAATAAAGAAGTAGTTACCTTTATTTTCTTTTGAAAATTCAAAACTCTTTTTTTTAGCTAGTATTTTATTATTTTCCTTAGGAGACCCATTTTAGGCATTGAAATTTCCCTAATGAACACAGTACTCAGACATCAATGACAATTTCCAACAAACTCTCTCTAAACTTGACATTTTTTTTCAGTAATGACTTACTCATTTGAAATTAATGACAACAATTTGCTCAACACTTTTGTTATTGTTGTCACCTTTATCTATTTTTCATCATCTTTACGCACTACCACCTTTTCTTACTAGACCCTTAGTTATCAACCTAATTCATTCTTCTTAGAAACTCTTTAAATACATTTAATGTTGATTTCTTTCTTCATCCAAATCTCATATAAGTTGGTCAAATCAAATAGGAATTTAATGTTGAATATTTTCTCCTTTAAATTCTCATATGAAATATAATAATTGAAAATATCGTTTAATGAATAAAAAGATATACTTGCCTCTTTTGCAACTAAGTTGAAAAGAGGAACTAGAGGTGTGGGTCATATTAAGTCCTCTATATCAATAAGGGCATCATCTAAGAATAACTAATATTTTAGTTTACAATATTGAAGGCATTTAAATCCATTTTTCATTTTATCTTTTCTAGAGGATGAGATTCAAAAGGGGTGAGCCAAAAATCTCAATCCACATGCCTATATTTATGACATTGTCAACATTGAAAGGAAACTTCTTCAAAGTCAACATTGTGAGTCCATTCTTCATTTTGATATGTAATAATTCTTAAGTTGGATTAGGAGGAGATAAATCCACATGGACATAAACACATTATGCATGTGAGGTATATCTATGCCTACATGATATCTAAATTTTTGGCAATCATACATATGGAATCTAATCCAAACTTAAACATGAACACAAAAAATTACAGATATAACCATAAATACAAAAATGCAGTAGAAATAACACTTCATTTCATTAATATTAGAATATTGAAATATACTTACAAACAAAATGGAAATAAACTAGCTTAGGTGATGGTAGCTTTTCTCTGAAAAGAGATGTGGCGGCTACATGCCTCTGAACTATGTTACAATGAGGCTCCAAGGCCTATTTATTATTGAGAAACAATGGAAAACCCTAAACATCCAGAAACCTAACCCTAGGAGATAAAGCATCAAAACTATGGGCCCCGTTTGGGTAAATTGGTACATTAATTTCCCAGGGTTGTAACTTTGGCATATGATCTCTGTTTGGCTATCATAGTACCTCATTTCGAAGATCTTGAAGAGTAGATCGAAAAAAACTGAGAAAACTCATTTGTAAACTTTCTAGTCTCTCCATTGTCCCTAAAAACATCGTTTAGGGCCTCAAAATGACTCTGGAAGTTCACGACCTGAAAAACTACCAAAAATAGTAAATTGTGCTACAATTAAGGAAACTGAAAAACTAAAAGATACAGTGTTGGGGGTCCAAGTGGAATAGGAGGGTGGCCACCAACATCCACCTAGAGGACTATGGATCAATCTTCCCCCCTTAGGAATACATGGTCCCCTTTGCGTTGAGTGCATCCATGAGATGGGGAAACTTCTGCTGAACTTGGTCCTTGGTGAGCCACTTGCCTTGGTGTAGGAGTTGGCCAGCTTTAACAACCCAATACATTTGGATCTTCTGCTGGAAAGTGTTCTTGATATGTGTGTCCATAATTCGATCAGTTGTGACCTGTTTCATGTAGTCTGGATTTAGCTCTGTTGTTGTGAGTTGTTTTATAATGTCGAATGTGTCCAACAATGGTGGAAAGTATGGTGAAAGGCATTCTACATTGAACACTAGGTGCAGATCAAGGAATGGTGGAATGCTTAGCTTGAAGGCATTGTCCCCTACAACCTTGGTGATGGTGTGTGGCCCATATCAGAGCGGGTGAAGCTTGCGATGGGGTCCAGTGAGGCGCTCCTTCTACAAATGTAGCCTAACTTGTCGCCCATGTGGAATTGTGCGGAACCCAATGCTGGTCATGGCGTTGCTTGTACTTAGCATTGGCTCTATCCAATACATCATTGACTTGTTGGCAGATGTGTTGAATGCGCTCAATGAAGTTGTTAACCCTGTCAACTTCAGACTGGACATGAGTCAAACCTTCCTGAGTTGCTACAAATGGTATGGCCATAGAAATGGGACATAATGGTTGAAATCCCAGCCCTAGCTAAAAGGGGTTGTGGCCCAATGAGCTGTGGAGAACTCTATTGTAGTTGTGTTAGACATAAGGGAGGCTTACATCCCATGTGCGTGGATTCTTCGAGTTGTACATTTGCAGAATGTGTATGATCATCCTGTTGACGACTTTTGTTTGGCCATCAGTTTGTGGATGTAAAGTCATGGACATAGTGATTTTGGTATCCAGCATCAACTAGAAAGTTGACCAAAATCCACTTAGGAATTTGTTGTCCCGATCAAATACAATGGACTATGGGATCCCAAAGTGTACCCACACTTGCTCAAAGAAGAGCTTAGAAATGGCCTCTACTGGGATACTCTTCTTGCAAGCCACCATAATGGCCATCTTAGAGAATTTGTCGATGACCATGAAAACACAGTCAATGTCGTGCTTAGTAGAAGAAAGGTCTGACATGTAATCCATGGAGATGGATTCCCAAGGTCGACTAAGAGTAGGAAGAGGCGTATATAGGCCTTGCTTCTTGATGGTTGGTTTGGCAATGGTGTAGGAAGTGCAAGATTTAGTGTACCTCACAACATCTCGATGAAGGTTTGTCCAATAAAAATACTTTTGTAGTAGTACCATTATTTTCTCTACTCTGAAATGTGTAGGGACCCGACTGTAGTGCACCTCCCAAATCATCTTAGCACGCCCACTTCAGGGAACATAGATGTGTCCCAAGTGGCATAACATTGCATCTTAGAGGTGAAATTTGGAAATTTCTTACCTACTAGGAGTGTCTGGTATGTGCTGCCGAATTCTAGATTCCTATCATAAAGATGCGAGCACCCCAAAGTCTCGTTCCCATAGGAGTCAAGCACAGCGATCAACATCATGACTGGTGGTCCACTGAGGCAGTCTGCAGCATTATTGGTGCTTCCCTTCTTGTACTTAATGTTTGAATGGAATTGTTGCAGGCATGTGGACCATTTCTGATGGTGATCATTCTGCAACTTCCCTTGTGTCTATATGAACTGTAGGGGTCGATGGTCTGTATGGATGACCATTTCCTTCCCCATAATGTAATGCTTCCATTAACAAAAATCCTGCACAATGGAATGCATTTCTTTGTCGTAAGTGGGATACTTCTAGACTGGGTCTGAAATTATCTCACTATGGGAAGCCACTGGATGCCCCTGCTGAGTAAGAACTGCACCAATAGCATAGTCGGAGGCATTTGTCTCAATCTCAAATGGTTGTTGTAATTCTGGTAATGTGAGCACTGGTGCAGAGCATAGATGATGCCTCAACTTGGAAAATGCCTACTATTGGTTTTCAGACCAAAAAAACTTTTCTTTCGCTTCGCCCTTGGTGACTTGACTTAAAGGTGAGGTTATATGAGAGAACCCCAACATGAACCTACAGTAGAAATTGGCAAGACCAAGAAATTGTGGAGCTCTATTAGAGTGGTTGGGGTTGGCCAATCCTAAATGACTTGTATCTTGGTTGGGTCCACATGCACACCCTTCTCGTCAATGATGTACCCTAGATATTGAACCTAGGTCATGCCAAAAGTGCATTTCTCCAAATTAGCACATGGCTTGTGTTGTCGCAAGGTTTGGAGGACTTGTCAAATATGGTGGAGGTTCTCTTCCCAACTTTGGTTGAATATCAAGATGTCATCTAAATACACCACCATGAATGTGTTGGTGAAGGGTCGCAAGATGTCATCCATCAATCTCATGAAGGTTTTGAGGGCATTCGTCAACTCGAAAGGCATGACCAACCATTCAAAAAGGCCCTCATTGGATTTGAGGTAGTCCTCCACACATCAGAGGGTTCAATAGGAACCTGGTGATAACCGGACTTCAAGTCAATCTTGCTGAAATATTTGGCCAGAAGGTCATCAATCTGTGGGATTAGGTACCTATTCCAAACAGTGATCTTGTTCAGCCCCCGATAGTCAATACAGAGTCTCTAGGTCCCATATTTCTTCTGTATGAATACAATCGGTCTTCCGCAGGGTGATGAGCTTGGCCTGATCTACCCTTTTTGTAGCAGCTCTTGAATCTGCCACTTGATCTCATCATTCTCCAGAACAAAGTGTCGATAGATCGGTCCATTAGGTAGCGGCACACCCGAGGTCATATCGATGGAGTGCTTGACCTAACAGTGCATAGGTACCCCTATAGGTGAGGTTAAAAGGTCCCTATACTCCTCCACAACCTTGTCCATCTGTTGTTGCTATGTGGAGGAGCCCTATCTGGAAGCCATGGCCACAGCCTTCTTCTTGCCCTGAGGGAAAATCATAAGGAAAGCAATTTTCTTGGTATGAGAAATGATCTTATTGCATTTCTTTGTAGTTACCAAAGAGATGGTGGTAGGCGAGGTTACCTTCGATATCCTATACAACATGCTGCTTCCACAAGCATGGTTTCCCTAATAATACATCACAAATTTTAAGAGGAGAAACATCCACAATACCTCATCCATGAATGGATTGATGTTGTAGGGAAGGTGGCATTGTTGGCTGATGCAGAGATCTCATCCTTGGTGAAGCCACCCGATAGTGTACGGTTGTGGATGTGTTTTCATCGACAGGTCTAGCTGCTTCACGACCTATGTTGAAATGACGTTCTTTTGGCTCCTGCTATCAACAATGAACTGCACCGGAGAACCTTTCACCCACATCTATGAGTGGAAGAGGTGTTCCCCCTCCTCTACATCTTCAGGCTCAGTCTTCTAGATTTTGGTGGTAGCCACGATGGCACTGGACTCCCTATCAATGATCTGCTTCCCTTTGTCATTCCCCTTGTCAGGTTTTGACCTTGAGTCGGAACATTCATCAGATTCAAAAGCCCTCAACTCAACCACCAGTGACTGCTTGGCCGGACACTCACTTGTGCTGTCATTGGAGCTCTTATGGAGCTCACACCATTTTTCCATGTCCTAGGCCACCCCGCCTTGGCTTTGGCCTTCCCCTTATGGTTTGGTAGCACCTTTTACTTACTTCAGATTCATATATCCAAAGTATCGCTTCTTTTATTTAAACTTCTGCTCAATCTTGACAGCCTATCAGTATGTTTTGTTAAGCGAGAATATGTCCAAGAACTCCATCTCATCCTGTATGTACTTGTGTAGATAGCCACGGTACTTGAGTACCAAATATCACTCAGAATCCTTGATACTCAGCTTGGTGTGGAGGGTACAGAAAATATTTTTGAACTTTGGCACATCTTTGTCCCTTCCCTACCATAGCTTGGTCCACTTTATGTATTTATCTTGATAGCTCCTAATAGGGTAATATTGATCCTTGATGGCATCTCGGAAAGAATCCCAAGTGGGTGCAGATGAAAATAGTGAGAATTCCCTCTCTTCCTTTTCTTTACTGTAGGTTTCCCACTAGTCCTTGACATGTGGGGCAGCTTTGAGAAGTGCAAAAGTAATATTTTCCCAATTGGAAAATTCATGAAGTGAAAAATATCCTTCCAACAAATTCAATCATTTATCTATCGCATCTGCATCTATTTGGACCTCAAATATGGGAATATCGAATTTAACGTGTACCTTAAAAGGAGTGGCACCTCTAGAGTGGATGTTGGATGAAGGTGTGTCGCTTGTGGGTAGTCGTCGAAGGATCTAGGAAAATTTATCCATCATCACATTCCTCTGTCGCTTGAAGGCTTCCTAGAGCAATATTTTGAAAGGATCTCCTGCCTCCTCATCTTTCTTTTCTTCCACCATGGGAGGTCGTCGGGGTTTGCGAGGTTGTTCTTGCAAAGGTTCAACTAGATTGAGCCCTAACCCCTTATACCTTGACCTCGTTTGCGACATGCAAAAAAATAAACAAAGAAAGAGCAGACCACTCTAATACCAATAATCCGAACTTAAAGGGGAATGCAACAAATTATAGATATAACCATAAATACATAAATGCAGCATAAATAACACTTCATTTCATTAATATGAGAATACTAAAATATGCTTACAAACAAAATGGAAATAAACTAGCTCAAGTGATTGTAGTTTTTCTCTTAAAAGAGATGTGGTGGCTACATGCCTATGAACTATGTTACAATGAGGCTCCAAGGCCTATTTATTATTGAGAAACAATGGAAAACCCTAAACATCTGGAAACCTAACCCTAGGAGATGAAGCACCAAATCTATGGGCCCCGTTTGGGTAAATTAGTACAACAATTTCTCAAGGTCGTAACTTTGGCATACGATCTCCGTTTGGCTATCATAATACCATGTTTCGAAGATCTCAAAGAGTAGGTGCAAACAAATCAATAAGCCTATTTGCAACTTTTACATTCTCTCTGTTTTCCCTAAAAACTTCGTTTAGGGCCTCAAAACGACTCTCGAAAATCAGGACCTGAAAAACTGCCAAAAATAGTAAACTATGCTACAATTAAGGAAACTGAAAAACTAAAAGAGACAGTGTTGGGGGTCCATGTGGAATAGGAGGGTGCCCAACAATATCCACCTAGATCAGAATCATAGATTATTTTTCCCTTTCCAAAACTTTATGGAGAGATAATAAGCACATTGTTGGTCAAAATATATTTATTATATTACCAAAATTTAATTATCAAACTAGGATCATGATACTTGGAGATGCAAGCAAAATTTATGCAATATTAAAGCCTTAATATACCTAACCTAATATTGGAAACTACTTTTGAGAATTAACAAGTAATTTACATGCTCATAAGAGAAACGATAAACACACACTCAGACTAAATACTATCTTCCAGTCCTTGTCTTAAACCCACACAACCCCGAAATGCAATCATTCACTTCAGAATACAGAGTTCATGCATTTAACAGTAGGTTTGATTTGGAGAAAAAAGGGTACTAGGTCTGGTGGTTAGTATCATGAAATGAAATGTTGAAATAAAGGAAAGGCATCAAAATATAATTTACAATGTAAATATGAGAAACAATCTAAGCAATATCAAAATAAAATTAATCAAACACACTACGGTCTAATTTAGAAAAATAAATAGGCAAATTTGTACCTAGGATTGAGGGGCCCTTCTCAACCTCACTAATGTTTCCATGATTAAACAAACTAGGTTGAGATGATGCACCAAAGTTTGGAAATAAAAAGAATACATTAATGAAAGATCAACTCAGTTTTAAAAGAGAGCAGTACATAAGCTACTACCACAAATGAATCTCCAATCAACTATCTATCTTAAATCTATTACAAAATGAATGATTAGCAAGCCTCAACTTTGTTATGAGTCTAAATATTTGTACAAAGAGAGCAATGTGGTGGATCAAAATCAATCCCCCAATCTCATATTTGTTCAACTATGAGATAGATAAAAATCAACAAATGATAACATCCAAGGTAAGATTGGGTTATTTTCTCCCCAAAATACAAATATGACATGGAAAATTATTTCCATAATTCGTCATGGCTAAGATTAGTTTCCCCTTGCCATCTTGACCACTAATCTAGCATTTTCCTCAAATCGGGAAACTAGTTTTAATTCTAGGTGAAATTGTGCTTTTTGGGTAGATTGACATTGAAGAACCGTAGATATCTCTCAAACGGTTCAGTTTTTGAAAAATGGCTTCATTGTAACCAATTTTAAATCTTAGGAACAAAACCAATGTTCCAAAATTTTCATATTCGCTCTCATCACCTTGAAAATCATGCCCAAAGTTGAACGTCTAGAAACTTTAACCTGTAACGTTATTTTGGATCTAGAGCTTCACACATGAAACCTGAGTTTGATCTGACCAACCTAGAATATTTTAATTCCTCTTCCTTCAGAACCAATGAAAGGAAATTTCTTCTAGAAGGGCACAAATGTGCTAACCTTGACTGGGTATGGAAATTGAATTATTGGTGAAGGAACTAGGTTAGACAATTTATTGCTAGAAAAATCAACTTAAAATTCATTTAATCTACTAGAGACTTAGGACTTAATAAAATAAGCAAATTTTGGCTTAATGTGCATGTCAAAAGGCCTTTGGGTTCAAATGGTTAGAAATACATAATAACATGGGTACTATGCAGCTATGAATGTAGGTTGTGAGTGGTTATGCTAAGAGGCGTATTCTACAACTCAGTGTGAGGGAAATGTGTAATTTTGTCCATGCTCAATGTGGAGTTTACATGTGTACCTCTTAAAATAAACATAATATATTTTATAAGTAGAAAAGTAATTTCAACTCTAATAAAAAGCAAAAATGAATATGCATGTTTAGTTAGTTTTAATTAAAAGTGTTATAAAAATCAATCATCTCAACCTCACTATGTTCATTCAGTTGTAGTTCTATTAAAACCCAATGAGGTAAAAATATTTCACTCACTCTTGGTAATAAATCAAATATTTTGATGTCCATGTGACTTAATATAATTTCATATCAACCTTAAATGAGATAAATTAATTAGAAGTAAAAAACATGTGAATAAGATATTTAAACCTTATACTTTTCAAAAATATTTAACACGGGATTTAAATAAACTATTTTTTTTTTCTATATAAGTCTAAAATGTATTACTATAACAAAATGATACAAGGAGGCTCTGGCCTCTGCAGTTCAGAGCCAAGGTTCATGGCACAATGCAAAAAAAACCAAAATTAAGATTGCCAAGTTGCACGAATCCATGAGGTGCTGAATGGTTTCGCTTTGCTTCTTGCAATTGGGGCAATATGATGGTCCGTGAAACCCTCCTTTAATGAGATTGTCCCATGTAACAATTCTTTTAAGATAAAGCAGCCATATGAAAGTAGATACTTTGGGCCATATTCCCGGCATCCATATTCGTTCCCAGACTGGGTCCACTAGTGTCTGTGCTTGAATCATCAACCCATATGCTTCCTTTATTGTGAATATCCCCCGCAGGGTGTATCCCCATCTTAAAATGTCTTTCTTGTCTGAATATCTGATTTTCCTATTGTTGAGCTCCATGTGCATTTCTTTGTAGAAGTCTTCCGTTTCTTGATGAATTATCTGTTCAGCCTTTTTCCATTGCCTGTATCCTTGATTGATATGTTGAGTCCAGTGCTGAGAGACTTTTTCATTCTGGTGAATGGCATGTTCCTCAAGATTTTGAGGAGGGATGGCTTCTACTAGTTTGGGTCGTTGTTGCCATGAGTCAACCCAGAATTGGGCAGTGCCACCATCTCTTATCTCCCAGAAACTGTGTTGTTGTATCATTGCCCTATGTTGTTTTGCTGCATTCCAGATTAGAGAGCCTACATCAGTATTTGTGAGTCTGATAAGCTCTTCCGGTGGTCGATTATTTGCATATTTTGCAGTCCAAAGTTTGGCCCATGGTGTGTGTGGGGCTGATAACCATTGCCACCATAGTCTTGCCCCCATCATTGCATTACTGTGCTGAGGATCCCGCAATCCAAGGCCTCCCTGCTTTTTGGGTGTGCAAACTGTTGACCATTTCACTAGGGCCCATTTGCGATTTTGCCCTGAGGATCCCTAGAGAAAGTTGCACTGTATGTCCTTGATCTTTTTGAGCACCCATTTCGGCGCTGCGAGAACTGAGAAAAGGTATAGAGGCATAGTTTGTAATACAGCTTTGACTAGAACAAGCTTGCTTGCCATATTGAGGGCTCTATAAGTCCATAGAGATAGGTGGCCTTCAAGTTTCTCTAGGAGAAGCTGCCAGGATGCATGCTTTATAGCAGTGTCGATCAATGGTGCACCCAAGTATTTGGAGGGTAGATTGGCAACAGAAAATTCTAAGATTTGGGCAATATTTCTTTGGGTTGTTGGGGGAGTGTGAAAGAAGAAGATTTGAGACTTAACAATGTTGATTGTGGTTCCTGAAGCTATAGTGAAGGTATCTAACAGGGATTTGAGTGTATGAGCTTCGTGGACTGAAGGGTGCCCAAACAACATGTTATCATCCACGAATTGTTGATGAGTGATGGCAGTGGTTCCATGGATAGAGATGCCTCTGAGGTCTTGAGAGTGAAGAGCATGCTTTATAAGGCGACCTAATCCTTCTGCCATGAGGATAAAAAGAAAGGGAGAGAGGGGATCACCTTGACGAATTCCTCTAGAGGGGGAGAAGGGGCGTGAGGGGACGCCATTTACTAAGATGGAGAAAAAAGTGGAGGATATTAGATTCATCACCCATCTGATCCAGGTTGGGTTGAATCCAAAGGCAGTGAGCATTTGTTTTATGTATGTCCAGCTTAATTTATCAAATGCTTTAGATAAGTCAATTTTGAGAAGCATACCTGCCTGTTTGTTGTGCTTTAGGGAGTGAATGATCTCATGCGTCAGAATTATGCCATCTAGGATTTGACGTCCCTCCACGTATCCTGACTGTTCCTGCGAGATGAGTAATGGGAGCAGCGGCTTGAGTCTGTTGGTGATGACCTTCGAGATGATTTTGTATATAACATTGTAGAGTGCTATGGGCTTGAACTTCTCCGGAGTGCTTGGTTGTTCTTCTTTGGGGATGAGAGCTATGAAGGTTGCATTTAGAGACGGAAGAAGCCAGTGCATAGTCTGAGATTCATCTACCACCTTCCAAACCTCCAGTTTGATGAGATCCCAGAAGTGATGGAAAAAGTTGGAGGTGAAGCCGTTAGGTCCAGGGGCTTTCCCATCTTTCAGTTGAGCTATTGCTGATTCGACTTCCACAAGAGTGACCGGTCGAAGTAATAGTTGATTGTGCTCTTCTGTTATGATTTTTGGCACATGCTGAAGAATTTTGTTTATTGTTGGTTGCCTGTCTACTTGAGGCTCTTGATGTGCCGTTTTAAAATGGTTGAGGAGTTCTCTCTCAATGTCGTCATGTTCCTCCAATCTTTCTCCCTATTGATTCTAAAGATGTGCAATGTTATTATGCATTCGTCTTTGGATGGTGGTGCGATGAAAGAATTTGGTATTCCTTTCCCCCTCTTTTAACCATCTGATTCTCGATTTTTGTTTCCAAAGTACCTCCTCTTGCTTCCTTCTGTCTTCTAGCTGAGTGAGGAGATCTTGTTCTTGATTTGCTAGTGTTTCGGTTCTCCCTTCCTCAATAATTCTCTACTGGAGCTCAATCATGCTTTGCTCAAGCATTTTTTGAGCTTGAAAAATATTACCGAAGGTGGAGTGATTCCATTGCTTGATTTTCTTTTTGAGATTCTTTAGCCGTTGTTGGAATTGATACATGATTGACCCTTCAGGAGGAGTGAAGTTTTCCCAGGCTGTGTTGACTATATTTTTGAAATCTGGATGTGAGAGCCAAAAAGCTTCAAATCGGAAAGGCTTTCTGGTAGAGTCTCCTGGTCTTTGCCACTGAAGTGAAATGGGCCAATGATCTGAGCCTGACAGAGGCAGGATTGAGGTTGTGATGTCACCTCCCAGATGAATGGAATTGTCTGAAATGAGAAATCTATCCAGCCGAGATGCAATTTGTTGGGATCCTGACCTTTTGTTATTCCAAGTATAGATTCCATTATTGAATGGCAAGTCTATCAACCAGTTGTTTTGTATATAGTCTCTGAAGCATCTACTTTCATTGTCCAACTTAACTCTGCTGCCTTTTTTTTCCTCCAGTTTAGTAATCATGTTGAAATCCCCGCTTGTAATCCATAGTGGGTGGGTTCTGGTGGAATTGAGAGCTTCCAAAGTATTTAGCAGCACAATCTTTTGCATTGAGTCCTGAGGAAAATATACATTTGACAGATGACCATGTATATTAGTTCCTATGATGTGAAAGGTGGCCTGTATAAGATGATGAGAGGCATGAAAGTTTGTGAGTAATATAGCTTGTGTATTCCAAGCAATGGCGAGTCCTCCCGATGCACCAAACGCATCTACCGTAACAGTTTGACATCCTGGCCAAGCTTTGGATAGAATAGAGCCCAATGTTTTATTGTTGCATTTTGTTTCTTGCATGAAGAATATATGGGGTTTTTCATGTTGTATCACATTTTTTATCATTCTGTATTTCCCAGGAATGTTGAGCCCTCTTAAATTCCATGAGATGAGCTTCATGGTTGACCAGTGGGTAACGATCTATAGTACTTGGTTAACTTGGAGCATTTTCCTGACTCCACCAGAATTTCCCCAATGAGGATGGTTCTTTGCAGATCTGTCTTTCTGCCCCTTTTCTTACCATCTTTGTTCATATTTTTCCCATCCCAGTTGCTGCCTGGTTGTATGCCTAAGGTTCTCTGCTGATGCACTCTTGAAAGGACTACTTCCAAATTTTCGAGCTGCCTATCCAGAATTTTATCGAACTCTTTCTTTTTGCAAGCTTGTTCAAGACTGAAGATGTCTAGGTCTCCTAAGTCAAAGCTCTCTGGTTCTTCTTCCATGTGGCTTTGTTGGCTGCTCTCAGGCATTGAGTTAGTTGTCTTGGTTGGATCTAATAAAAGACCGTCGATATCCATTCCTTTCGCCTGCCCTAGGACTGTATCTGTCTCTTGGAAGGGGATGGATTGAGAGGTTGCTTTCTTTGGATCAATTTTTTTAGCATGCAAAGGCGGACTGGACTCGTTGAGTTTAGGTAAGGTGGATGGCATGTTGGATGGTTCAACCGTTTTGGACATTTTTGCTTCTGGCATGGCTTGTTTTGATAGAATATCAAAGCTGTTACTGGTGGAGGGTGCAGAGAAATTGGGTGGGGGGTTTTTGGGGACATGAGGGGGCTTTTTGGTGTGCTTCTTTTGATTGGCGACCTTGGTGAACCCTTTAGAGTCAAATTTTTCCGAGTGATCACTGGTTTTGGGGGAGGCATTTAAGGGACAGTCACGGAATAGATGGCCATGAGCGTGGCATTTTCTACATCTAAAGGGCACATGTTCATAATCTATGGGTTGTATCCATTCAAAATCATCATGAAGAAGGCTTACCGAATCCGTGAGGGCTTTGCCGAGTCGCATGTATATGCAAATGCGAGCATACGAGGTGTACCTTCGGAGCTTTGTTTCCTCTGCTATCTTTATGAATTCTCCTAGTCCATTGCCTATGGCTTTGAGCGATTCTTCATCCCAATATTCCAGAGGCAAAGAGTACATTCGTATCCAGACTAGCACCCAGCTGAAGTCCTCCTTGTCTGGATTGAATCTTTCAATCCAATCTCTTAAATACAGACCCGCTGCATTGAAGAAATAAGGGCCACCGTCTAATATTCTATTCCTGTCTTCGATGCAGTTGAATATAGCAGTGAAAAATCCTTTTGGCCCTAGCTGTAGGGTAACATGTCCTTTTGGTTTCCATTTTGAAGTAATCCATCCTTGCAGGGCTTTCTCGGTTGGCCAGTAACCAATGAATTTACCGATAAGCGCATGGTCCTTCATAAACTGTATTTGGGCGTTGATTTGATGGCTTGGTAGGTCAATCTTGGGGCGATCTGCTGTGATGGGCTTGCATGTGGACGATTTCGCCTTTATGGGTTCTTCAGGTCCCGTGGAGGTCTTCTCCTTCCCTTTGTTCAGATCTTCCGCCTCCTGCTGCTGGGCGGATTGGTTCTGCATCTGTACCGTTGTTCCATCAGTTTCATCATTATTCCAGTGTGGGCTTCAATTGTCGGTGCTGCCTGTGGGGGGAGGCCCTGTGGCCTCCCCCATCTGAATGTTCATTAGGTGGACTCTGTCAGCGTGACTAAACCGGCACTTGAGAGACTACGTCACTGCACTGGATGCCTGTCGCACCTGTGCTACTGCCGCAGAAGGGTTTGTCAGAAATCCTCAACTGCCATGGTTCCTCCATTCCAGAGCTCTCGAATTTAAATAAACTATTAAAAGGTCTATGTTAACTAATTTATGTTGGAAACAACTTCATATATATCTATATATAGAAAGAAAATGTTAAAAGAAAAAATTTCAATGTTATATAGTAAAATATTCAATGTCCAAATGAAAAAATAATTGAATGTTAAAAATTAAAACAAAAAGTATCAAATAGTACTTCCTAATAAAAATAATAATAGGGAAATGTGCAATTCTTTCAATTCTTAATATAAAATTAATATGTGAAATTTAAAAATATTCCTAATAATAAAAAATTTCAATGTGGATCATCAAAAAAATATTTTAATATGTAGGATTAAGTAATATTGGCATATACCTGAAAATATATTAATGACAAAAAAATCATTTTAATGTGTACAATATAGTTCATAAATAAAATGTCTCAATGCTCAACTCACGTAAAAGATTTTAATGTCAACTATGTATATATTATATAATATTAAAAAAAGATTATGTATATGTCATATAAAGCACTTGAGAGAAAAAAAAGTTGTATGGTTAAAATGTTTGAAATAGTCTCATTTTTTACGGTTTGACCCTTTTTAGGTATATTTTTTTGTCAATTTTCACTGAAATCCACCAAATTTTTTTAAGAGTTACAAGTTTAAGTTATGTACTCTATATAACATTCAAATATATATATATATATATATAGAGAGAGAGAGAGAGAGAGAGAGAGAGAGAGAGAGAGAGAGATTTCCATTTTTTGCACTCTAAAAGAGGTTTGCACGTGAAGAGATTTTGTCCCTCTTGGCCAGGGAAAATTTTAAGGATAGAAAATTATCTTGAAGTTTAAAAACATTGGCGAATCTCACTAGTCCCTAATATGAAAACTATAAAATGTTTATTGATGTATTTGTAAAATTATTCAAATTTAGAATGATTTTATATATACTCTCTATATAATCTTGGCAAGATTTAAGGTAAAATAATTTTATATTATAAAATTTGGGCAAATTATTTTTATAAAAAAATTGAAAATGGCAAATCCTTTTTTTTGAAAAATCATGGAAAATTAGCTCACTGGCGAATATTAGCCCCTAAAATTTTCCATTCTCTCGGCGCATGCTAGATCGCTATTTTGGATGGATCTATATTGGTAAAAAGGTCAAATGAGTAGTTGAAAATGGTCACAAAATGGGAGCCCAACACTTGTCACCAAACCTTTGTAAGATCTTCTTTAGCAAGGTAAAATATATCTATCTATTCTTTTGTATATAAAAAATAGACAGCTAGGTCGATTTTGTGTTGGAATAACACAAGGTCAACTTCAACAACTACCATTATAACCTTTAGATGCCTACATATTCCCCTTTCATAGAAGCATGTTATTTAGGGGTTTTGAACCTTGAATTTTATAGTTTGGGTAATACTTTATAAAAGGACAATCACCAATTGAGTTGTCTCTATAAAGCTCAATGGTATATGTCTATTATGACATATGAAAACTAACATAATTTAACAAGTAAAGGGAACATCAAAAACCACCTCAATATTTAAGGGTTGAATAAAATAATGAAATGACAATAAAAATAATCATTTCACATGGAGATGCAAAGCTACTAAGCTCTTTATTTCTTTTATTCACATCAGATTTTTAGCAATAAACATGTGAAATCAGAGAGAAAATGCAAAGTGACAATGACAATATTAAATGAATCTACAACTATTTTATACTAAAGAGATATACGTTAGTACTCTTTTTTCCATTAATCCTAATTATTAGTAATGCGTATTTACAACATGATTATTGATTCCAAGGGATTATTGAGTATTCATAAATTTTTCTTTTCTTTATTAGATGAATTAGCAACTGGTTCGATCTTGTACTCGTGTGACGCAGGGACGACTCTAACCACTACAACTATAACCTTTAGGTGAACTGCGTTGCTCCTAACACATGGTTGTGGGTTAGACATTCAAAGATATTTGAACATGGGACATTGTACTTACATTTACTTTAAATTTTGTGAGATTTTCAAGTGAACTCCCCTGTGGGGATGAAATTACAGAGGACATTGGGGCAAGCTTTGACCCACTTTTGTGTGCACAGGTCACGAGACCATTTAATATAGTCTCTCAAGGTGCAACCACATGTTTGACCACTACCTCAAGGTGTCTTCATGGCTCTAAGTTTGGCCTTATAGGAATTAAACCTAACTATTCCTCATTTTTATTTTTCACTCAGATTGAAATAAACTCACCTAGTACAAAAGATAATTATTAATATGTAAATATTAACTTTTGTGAAAAAAAAACATCTAATAAAATATGTTTAAATTCTTAATTATTGTTTTCTACTTTTCTTAATTTTGAAAGTGATGGCTTTCCAATAGTTTTTGCAGGTTTCAAAGAATAGCATAAGAAAGTCCAGTAAGATCTTTTAGATCAACTATTGTTTTTTTTCTCAACCAATTAAACTATTTTCACAATTTTCTTATTTACTCTTTAAATATTAACTTCATTTGTTTGATACTATCGTTTTTTTCCTCAACCAATGAAATTAATTTCACAATTCTCGTATTTACTCTTTAAATATTAACTTCATTTGTTTTCTATAATTGCACCGAGAGGCGATCTACAATCAAATATAGGGGAGATGTGTAGGTGTAATGCATAATTGTATGTCGACATTTTCTAATTGTCAGGATATGTATATAACAAAACAAAAATGTCGACTTCATAAGCTCTAATCAATATTCAACATAAAGCATACATAAATATAAAATATAAAATGTAAATGGACTACCATCAAATAATTCCACATGACAATGATCTATCTTAGTCATCTTAATTTAGAAAAAAAAAAATCAACAAACAAAAAATAATAAATCGAATAGACATAAAGTATAAAATCATGTGTTATAATAAAACCATGGGTAAAATATAATAAATTAAATAAATATAAAGTAAAAAATCATTGGCTATAACCAAACTATGGGAACACTTTTCTCAAAAACGACTTTAACGAAATCAAATCCAACCACTAAAAATGAATGTTTTAGTAAGTTATAGACAAAAGTGATATTTATATATAATATTTAATTTAATAGAAAATTAAAAATTCATAATTTAATAATATTTTTATAATGAACTTTTTGGGTGTGTGTTATATTCTTTCCACCACTAACCCTAGTAGTGAAGGCGATGGGTTAGAGAGGGGGCAACCAGCCCCCCCTTCATTACGTCGGGCACATCGGGGGGTCACAGGGGGGGTGGTAGTCCCCCCTGTAAGGGGGTTTGAGGGAGGTGATAGCCCCCCCGAGAAAAAAGAATTGGACCCTATATTAGGTGAGTGGATCTACCTATGGTTTTGTGCATGGTTTTCACACATGGTTTTGGGCATGATGGTTTTCTTCCCATGGTATTTTGTAAATCCAATCAAGGAAACTATGGTTATGTTCTAATCTAGGGTTAATGGATTGGGGTTTATGGATGCTTCGGCATGTATATATATGTATTGTACCATTGAAAGGAATATAATGAAAATTCAATTTGGTAGTCTCGGTTTTGGGATCTAGGGGAAAAGCTCTATGTATATATCTTTTATGTTTTATGCTCTCGCCATTGTTTATTTTTTGTTTTTTGAATTCGTATGCAGGTAATTTCTGTACGGGCATAAAACCTACATTTTGTATCAGAGTTGTTTCATCTTCAAGGGGACGCCTATTCTACTGAGGGGTTTTTCTCGGGCCTATGGTAGTCCATGTTCAGTGGGAGATCTGCGGGATCAATTCTTGTGGTGAAAGAAGATGGCGGGCAGTGGAAAGATGGAGATTGAAAAATTTAATGGTCAGAGTTTTGAACTGTGAAAACTCAAGATGGAGGATCTACTGGTGGATAAAGATTAATGGATCGCAGTAGATCTAGGTACTAAACCTATGGCAATGTTAGCTGAAGACTGGGTGAAGTTGGATCAAAAGGAAAAAAGCACAATACGGTTATGTATCTCAGATTCCATATAGTTTAATGTATCAAGGGAAGCTTCAGTGAAGGCTTTGTGTTACAAGTTAGGGACTTTGTACCAATCTAAGTCCCTGGTGAATAAACTGTTTCTATGGAAAATGTTGTATAACGTGAGGATGAAGGATGGATATTCGGTGGCAAAGCATCTGAACCCCTTTAATGCTGTGGTAAGCTAGTTTTTATTTGTTGATATAAAAATTTCAGATGAAGATAAGTGCATCAATTCGTTGTGTTCTCTACCAGATTCATGGGATAGTCTAGTTGTTGCAATAGGTAGCAATGTGATTTCCTTGCAGTTTGATGAAATAGTCTCATCCTTGTTGTCAGAGGAGATGAGACAGAAAAATATGGAGGGCCAGAATGGTGGTGCCTTTTCTATACGGGGATGGTCCCAGAACAAAAACAAAAATAAATCCTCGAGTAGGAGATCTAGATCTAGAGGGAGATCTAAATCTCCAAGAAAACCTGTAAAGATGTGATGGAAATGCGAAAAGGAAGGGCACTTCAAAAAGGACTTTAGATCTAAAGCTCCTAAGAAAAGGAAGGGATCTGATTATTCTCCTTCTACAAAGGTGAAAACCACCTCAGATGAAGGTGGGGATGTGTGCTTGACTTCATCTTCAAGTAAACATGTAGATCATGAGGCATGGTTGATTGACTCAGGTGCATCCTTTCACTTCACTCCCCACAGAGGGTGGTTCTATGAGTATGATAAATATGGTGGTGGTGATTTATTCTTAGGGGGTAATAAGAAGGCTAGAATCACCGGTCGTGGAAAATTCAAGTTAAAGTTGCAAGGTGGAAGGATTAGAATACTTCAAAGTGTTCTACATATTCCTCCATTGACCAGAAATCTTATTTCTATAAGCAAGGTGGATGATGCAGGTGTAAAAATAATGTTCGAGAAAGATACCTGCAAGATGGTTTGAGGATCAATGGTATTGATGAGGGGAGTTCGGATTGGAACTCTATACAAGATTCAGGATATCATTGTTATTGATGGGTGCAATAGTTGTGTGGTTCCTGAAAGTGGAGCAGAAAATCTAGTGGTCTCTCAAGAAAAGGCCATAGTATGGCATCAAAGGCTTGGACATATTGGAGATAAGGGCCTTTGAATACTTCATGGTAATGGTATGGTAGAAGGTATGTCTAATTTCTCTTTGGATTTTGATTTATGTGAAAATTGTGTATATGGGAAGCAGGATCGGGTGAGTTTCCCCTCTCGTGCTAAGAGGGTGAAACAGATATTAGAGCTTGTGCAGAGTGATGTGTTTGGACCTGTGTCGGTTCCATCACTAGGTAAGTTTGTGTAATATGTATCATTTATAGATGACTTCTGAAGGAATACATGGATATATTTTCTCAAGAAGAAATATGAAGTCTTTGATAGGTTTAAAGAATTTAAGGCTCTAGTGGAAAAGCAGACAGAGAAGAAGATAAAGGTGTTGAGGACAGATAACAGTGGAGAGTTTTGCAAGAAGGAATTTGAAGAGTTCTATAAGAAGTGTGGTATAGCACAGAAGAAGACTACTCCATACACACCTCAGAAAAATGGAGTTTCAAAAGGAATGAACAGGATGCTGATGGAAAAGTAAAGAAGCATGCTCAGTGGTGTTGTGTTAGGACAAGAATTCTAGGTAGAGGCGGTGGAGACTGCATGTTACCTGGTCAACGGATCACCTTCATCAAGGTTGGAGGATAAGACTCCACAAGTGGTATGGACTGGTAAGAAACCCTCTCTTTCACATATGAGGTTGTTTGGATGTGATGCATATATACATGTTCCAAAGGTTAAGAGAACCAAGTTGGATAGTAAATCTAAAAGGTGCATCTTTATTGAGTATAAGGATGGTTTAAAAGGTTATAAGCTTTGGAACCCATAAACAAGGAAGGTTGTGTACAGTCGCAATGTGGTGTTTAGAGAGGTGAAATATGTTATTAAACATGAAGTCCTACCAAAGGAACCTGAGAAGATAGAGTTTGAGCTAAAGGAGGAGGAATCAAACTCTACAGCAGAAGATGAATCACAATATGAAGATCCACAAACTCCGGTTGTGAGAAGATCAGTTCAAGAAATAAGGCAACCAGAAAGGTATAGTCCATATGATTTCTATTCAAATTTTGCTTTATCTATTACTCATGATGATTCAAAAAATGTCATGGAAGTAGTAGTTTCAGAGGATTGCAAACTCTGGAAAGAGGTCATGGTTGATGAAATGGCATCTTTGCACAAAAATGAGGCTTGGGATATGGTGGAGTTGTCAGCTGGAAGGAATCCCATTGGTAGCAAATGGGTATTTAATAAGAACATGAAAGTAGAAGGACACATGGAGATATAAAAAGCTCAGTTTCTAGCAAAAGGTTACTCCCAAGTGTCGGGAATTGATTTTGGTGATATTTTTTCTCCTGTTTCCAAGGTAGCTTCTATTAGATTACTTTTATCTATTGTTGATACTTCTGATTTTGATGTAGAACAGATGGATATGAAGACAACATTTCTTCATGTGGATCTGGAAGAAGAGATTTACATGAAGAAACCTCAAGGCTTTGTGGTGAAGGGTAAGAAAGAACTGGTATGCAGGTTAAAAGAGCCTCTGTATGGGTTAAAACAGTCACCAAGGATGTGGTATTAGAAATTTGATACATATATACGAGGACTTGGCTTCGCCATAAGCAAATCATATCACTATGTGTATTCTAAATTAATTGGTGGCCATTTATTTATTTGGTCTTGTATGTGGATGATATGATTTTTATTGGAAATAACAAACAAATTATCCAAGAATTAATGACCCAATTGTCCTCAAAATTCAACATGGCAGATCTTGGTGCTACAAACTATATTTTGGGCATGGAAATTAAATGAGACCGGGCAAAAAGGAAGCTCTGGTTAAACCAAAGGAAGTATGCCGCGACAATATTGCAGAAGTTTAATATGTAGGATAGTAAATCAGTGAAGGTTCCTATTCCTGTAGGTGTAAAGTTATCTGTTGAACAGTCTCCCAAGACATAAGAAGAGGAAGAGGACATGTCCCCTGTTCCATACGCAAGTGCAGTTAGTAGCTTGATTTATGCAATGGTCTTTACTATACCATATATTTCACATGTAGTGGGAGTATTAAGCAGGTTTATGTCAAAACCACGAAAGGAGCATTGGACAACAATGAAGCGGGTTTTCAGGTATTTTCGTGGCACTAGTGATTATGGTTTGTGCTACCAAGGAAGACCAAGATTGGACAGAGTTTTGGACATTCATGGCTTTGTTGATACAGACTGGGCCGAAGATCTGGATCAAAGAAGATCTACAAGTGGGTATGTGTTTAACCTACTTAGAGGTGCAGTTAGTTGGATGAGTAAGAGACAGTCTGTAGTGGAACTTTCAACTACAAAGGTAGAATACATGGCATCCACTCATGCAAGCAAGGAAGCAGTTTGGTTGCAAATATTGTCTTCAAGTATGGGGTTAGTAAAATGAGCTATAAGGATAGACAATGACAGCCAAAGTGCATTTTTCTTGGCAAAGAACCCTACTTATCTTTCAAAGACAAAGCACATTGATTTTCATTATCACTTTGTGAGGGATATGGTTGAGGACAAAAAGGCGTTGTTGGTAAAGGTGGACACTTTGAAGAATACGTCATATGAATTGACAAAGTTTGTGAGCACTCAAAAGTTCTCTTGGTGTAGAGAAACAATGGAAATTGCAAGGGTGGACCAATGAATAATCTCTCGTGTGGAAAGAAAACAAAAAGTGGGATAATGTTGGGTGTGTGTTATATTATTTCCACGACTAACCCCAGTAGTGAATCCGAGGAGTTAGAAGGGGGGCAACCAGCCCCACCTTCGTTGTCGGGCACAGAAAGGGGGGTCACAAGGGGGGCAGTCATCCCCCCTTTCATTGTGTTGAGCACAATAGGAGGTGTCACAAGGGGGGTGGTGGCCCCCCTCTACCGAGTCCGGGGCAACGCCCCGAGGATTTTCTTTTTTGGACCCTATATTAGGTGGGTGGACCTACCTATGGTTCTATGCGTGGTTTTCACACATGATTTTGGGCATGATGGTTTTCTGCCCATGGTATTTTGTAGATTCGGTCAAGGGAACTATAGTTATGCTCTAATCCGGAGTTAATGGATTGGGGTTTATGGATGCGTCAACTTGTATATATATGTATTGTAACATTGAAAGGAATATAATGAAAAAACAATCTGGTAGTCTCGGTTTTGGGATCTAGGAGAAAATCTCTGTGTATATTTGTTTTATGTTTTATGCTCTCACCATTGTTTATTTTCTGGTTTTAGAACTCGTATGCAGGTAATTTCTATACGGGGTTAAAACCTATAGAATTAAGATTAATATAAAATAACTAATATTCATGTAAGATAGTTAAATTTGAACATCAAAATTTAACAGAATAATAAATTTATTATGCAAATTAGGTGTGTGGTCCTTTAAAATAATTATAATGTATGTGTGTGTGAGATTTAAAACAAATTCAAATACAATTTTGTTACATTTTCTTATGAGAGACCCATTAAACACTTTAACAATAATTATAGTAAATAATATATATGAAAATGCCCATCTCAATTTATAAGTGAAATTAAAAAATTATAAATAAATAAATCAACAATTAACCACTATAATTTAGACAAATAGAATAATAATTAAAGGTTACGACATTTTTTATCAAGATTATGAATTAAATTTGGGTAGTCTAATTAATAAACGATTTTTTTTTGGCTAATTTTATTCAGAATCCAATACAAATTTTTAAATCTCATATGTTTAATTTTTTAATTTTGCAAATATCAAGTGCCTCGAGGTTTTTCACGATACAGAATCCATTTATGCATTCAAAGTGTATTTTAAATAATAACAAAATCAAAATATTGCTGGAAATTATATTAACCAGCCAAAAAAACTATTTCATCTATTTGTTATACTATGCAAAATTAAATTTAAGATAATAATTAATTTTTATTAATTCAAGTATAAATTTCAATAATTAAAAAATTTAAATCTTAAAAAATAACAAATAAATATTTATTATATTCTTTTTCAAAAAGAAATTGTGTAAGGCTCAACATTCAATTACTGATAAAAATAAGTACAAACAATTCTACATGGTGTTAAGGGATGCCCTGCAGGGAAACCAACCCAAAACCACCAGTTTAAAGTCTTGAGATTACATATACTGAGTTTGACTAAAATTTATTTCAAAACCATGAGGAGGAGTGAAAATGATTTGCAAAATGATACATGGAAACAAAAAATTTGGCCTCAAGCCACAATGTTAGCCGTAAAGGTTCTTATCATGACTAACTATCCTATTTAAAATAATTGGAAGCCACATAAGGGATGACCAACTATTTGACTGAGTTTGGAAGACCTCGCACCTTAGACAAGCTAGGGAGAGACTCAAACTATGAGCCACGAGCCACAAACATGCACAGCAGGGACCCCCCCTCGGCCCATTGACCACACACAGTGGGGGCTCCTTCCCTGACACCCTTGGGCCTTGGAAATGCACAACAGGTACTCCTTCCCTGACAAATGACCATGCACAACAAGCACGCCATCTCTGACACCCCGAATCCTCGAGCCTCTACACTTCCCCAAGTGCGACTAATGAGTTTCCTTCTTACAAACTCGACAACCTTCCATAAGTAGCGACACAGAGCTTCTGCTCTTCACCAATCCACCAGGACAAAAAATCCAAAGGAGTTGCCTCAAATTCCCTGAATGCTTCGCTATGTAACCACTACACTGATTTGTCAAATGCCTCTAGTATGAATGGTGAGCCTAAGCACTGAATTAGAGCCTCTATGCATCCAAAGAAATTCCACAGGTCTTGAATTTCCCTATGACTAGTGGATTACTAGCCTTAACCTCCATGCAGACAAAGAGAGAAGAATCCCAATTGTAGGCATCGATCCTAGCTGCCAGAGAATTACGAGGAGGATCAACATTGTGATTATCCCACACCATGGCTCGAATGGAAACCCAAGGCATCTTGTGATTCTCCATGAAACCAGATGAATGAATAATCTCCTCATGTGCCAGAGCATTAAACCAACATAATTCTCCCTAAGGTCGAATGACCTTATAATCATCATGCGCGATCATATTCCAAATGTTGTGGTATTGATCCGCAATAATGTTGAAGGCTTGTTAGGTTAGGTCCCTATACTACTAGCGTAACTTCTTATTGTTATTAGTACAATCCCCTTATTATATTGTTGTGCCCATGTAGTCCCCATATTGTTATTATTGTGCCCCATAGAAGCCCACTATTGTTATTATTATGCCCTTACATTATTATTGTTATGCCGACTCTGATTATATTATGACCCCTTAGACTCCTCTATATAGAAAGGAGGTCTTGTCATTTGTATCGTCCAAGAATTGTTCATTTGTGTAATGTAAAGGAGGTTTCCCCCTCGAAGAGACTAAATTCTAAGGTGTTGACTTATCTTTTCTATCTTTTTCTGGGATGGTTTCCTAACATTTGGTATCAGAGCTTTGGATTCGAGGGTTTCACTACTCCAAACAGGTCATCGTGGAATTTTCCCTATAACTTATTTGTTGCTACGTTTCAGAAGCTAAAAACAAAACCCATTTTCACTAAAATCATTCTAAACTTCAGGTCCGAATTTCAGAGCTTGTCCCACTATATTTTCGGAGATATGATCTGAGGAAGTTAGGGTTGTCGCAAACTCCCGAATTACATGCCAAACAAGTGACCTGGGGAAAATTATCATGATTGTTGTTTTGAGCATTAGATTGAAATTTCGTAAGAAGCTGCAGAAAGTGGGCAGACTGTAGTTTTCTTTATATATTTTTTAGATCCGAAGGTCAAAATAGTGACACGTGGCACTTCATACAAGTTTTCTCTTCTGAAAAGGTATATAATCAGGTCATCTTAGGAGATTGTGCATAACTCTTTCTTGGAGAATCCAATTTCAATTAGATAGGTGGCATTGGAAAGAGGATGCAAAGGGTTACTGCAGGTCGTGATTTTAGAACTAGAAGATCTGAATTTACAGAGCTACAGTCGTTTCAAGATCGAGCTTCTAAAATCAAGAAAAGACAATATGAGGAAGTTTGACGGCAAGGATCTGGTAAATTGGATGTTACAGATGGAGCAATATTTTAATCTACATGAGGTGCAACTATAACAAAAGGTACGTGTGCATCTTTATATTTAGAACCAGCTCGATTTTTATGGTATAAAGGGCTTTGTTCTCATAAACCACTTGTTACGTGGTCAATTTCCACGGAGGAAATGATAGCACATTATGAAGATACAAAGAGAAACACCTTCTTTAGCCAATTGATAAATCTCAAACAAAAGTGTTCAATGGCAGAGAACATTGAGGACTTTCAAAAATTGAATATAAGGGAAAATGATATTCCAGAGAAGCAAAGGATTGATTTCTCCATATGGACTTTAAAGGATAACATTCAACATGAGGTTCGTCTTTGGGAACTTGATTCATTGGAGAAGGCATTCAGGTTAGCAAGAAAAGTGGAAAGAAAAATTATGGCAAAAAGGAATTCTACTCCTCACAACTATAAATATGGAAGTGTTGTTTCTACTAGCCTTCGATAACCTACAAGGTTGACACCACAACAATTGGAAGAAAAAATAGCAAAAGGACTTTGTTACAATTGTGATAACAAATACATTAAAGGTCATAAGTGTGCTGAGAAGAAATTATTTTACATTGATTATGAATAGGAGGAAGAAAAGGATCAAGAAACATCAAAAGGAGAGGATATACACCAGGAACCAACCCTAGAAAAAGAAGAAATGAATCCGACCATATCTTGTAAAGCCTTGGCAAGAATTACCACTCCTAAAACTCTCAAGATAGAAGGACATATCAAGAAGAAAAAAGTTCAAGAAGTGAAAGATCACATCGAGAAAGAAGAAATGAATCCGACCATATCTTGTAATGCATTGGTCGGAATTACCACTCCTCAAACTATCAAGATAGAAGGACATATCAAGAAGAAAAATGTTCAATAAGTGAAAGACCACATCGAGCATCAAGAAACGAATCCGACCATATCTTGTAATGCATTGGAAGAAATTACCACTCCTCAAACTCTCAAGATAGAAGGACCTATCAAGAAGAAAAAGATTCAAGCAATGAAAGATCACATCGAGCATCAACAATAAGTTCTCCAACTTTTAAAGGATAACGCCACTTTGGTGAAGAATCAAATGAAACAACAGGAAGATCAACATCACAGTGAAAGAAGTTTTGATGTAGGTGATTGGGTATTTTTACGGCTACATCTCAAGCAAGCTATTTATGAGAAGGAAATGTTGGCAATACTACATGCACTTAAGAAATGGCGACCTTACCTAATGGGAAGACACTTCAAGGTAAAAATGGATCATGATAGTCTTAAATACTTTTTAGAACAAATATTATCTTTAGAAGAACAGAAAAAATGGGTCACAAATATGTTGGGTTATGACTTTGAAATCATCTACAAAAAAGGGAAGAAAAATGTTGTTGCAGATGCACTCTCAAGAAAGGATGAGGATGTGGAAGCATTGTTTTGTGCTATTTCTATTATCCAACCAGATTGGATAAATGAAGCAAGGGATGAACGGAAGAAGGACGAAGAAGTGTGGCCACTCATTGAAAGGTTGTAGAAGTTCCCAGTTCAAACAATATTGTCAAAACTTGACGAGGAAGGAAAAATCATATTAGAACCTGGATCAGTCATAGAAACAAGAACCCAACAGCTATGAAATCGATCAATTTCAGAGTATCTCATCAAGTGGAAGAACTTACCCGCTGAAGATTCCACATAGGAGGACAAGAAACTCAAGTGTTGAGGACAACACTTTTTGAAGGAAAGGGGCATGTTAGGTCCCTATACTACTAGTGTAACCCCCTATTGTTATTAGTATAACCCCCTTATTATATTGTTGTGCCCATGTAGTCCCCATATTATTATTATTGTGCCCCATAGAAGCCCACTATTGTTATTATTGTGCCCTTACACTATTATTGTTATGTCGACTCTGATTATATTATGACCCCTTAGACTCCTATATATAGAAAGGAGGTCTTGTCATTTGTATCATCCAAGAATTGTTCATTTCTGTAATGTAAAGGAGGTTTCCCCCTCGAAGAGGTTGAATTCTAAGGCGTTGATCTATCTTTTCGATCTTTTTGTGAGATGGTTTCCTAACAAGGCTCCAAGCATGTGTGAATTTAATGAATTGTACCACTGAACTATGTTTGACACATGACCCCCCAAGTCGAGAGCCAAGCTGCCCAAAGCGTTCTTGTCAATTGGAAGACTCCGCACTTGCACCCGCGGTGGGGTTTTTTTCCAAAATTTTCAACATAAATTACTATTACTATATTATAATTTATTTTAATTTAAATATATATATATATATATATATATATTTAGCAAGTGAAACATTAATACTTAAGTATATATGAGACATGAAATAAAAACTATAAATTATATTATTTTTAAACTAGCCTAGATGCATCTTAACTTCGGATCTACAAAACACCGAGAGGGATCAAATCTTAAGATGGATATGGGCTAATGTGATTAATCCTAGAGAAATGAGTCAACAAAAATATATAACTTTTTAGGGGTTGAATTTAAATATTTTCAAATTCTTATTGAAATATAAATAAAAGTAGCATATTAATTGAACCTTTCTCAATATTTATTTCAACAGTGTTATCTTTCGGCTTAGTTTACACTTAAAATTACAAGTCATTCTTAAAAAAAGGAATTTATATTAAGTGAAATAAACACTGAAAAAATTATAATATCTCTAATAAATAGCATTAAAAAAGAAAATAACTTTTTAATCAAGATTCTAAGTTATATGAAATATATATAGTTAAAATAGAGGAGCTCTACAAATAGGGACATAAACCCTACCAATGGCAGTGGATCTTATTCAAAACACAACTGGACACAGATCTAGTAGATCAGAAAGTCAAGGTTCCCCCAGGGCGCTCCTTGCTTATATGCTACCAGAAAATAGGGTGTTAGATTCACCAACTTACTATCATATCTTTGTTAAGCTCCCCCATGGATATTCACTTCTCATTAGGGCTTTCTCCTCATATATGGTTCATGACATCAAGTTTTAATTAGAGCTTTGAGTGAATATTCCAGTAGCCATGCAACACCTACTTTTCAAAGGTAAGTAGGTATACAATGCTTATCCTCTCTTAGTCTACAACATAGGTAAATATGCTACTATTTTTATGCTACCGTGAAGAATATCATCCTCCTCAAAAGAAGTCAAGGGCTCCCAGGTATGAAAGTGATGTTGTAAATAAATTTGAATACATTCTTATTTCTGATCTTACTATTTCTTCTCCATTGGATTCGTGGGATGGTTGGTTTGTTAATGGTGGGGCCACTCATTATTTCTTTGGGTACAAGGAAGTCCTCCCTAATCTGGTAGAGAGGGAGAATCAGCTAAAGATCATTCTTGGAGACAAATCCACTCATCCCATGAAAGGCTTTGGGTCCATAAAATTTTAGTTGAATTCTGGGGAATCAGTTCTATTGCATGATGTTATGTATGTACGAGGATTAATGAAGAATCTGGTATCTATATCCGCATTGGAAGATAAAGGGATGAGGGTTGCCTTCATCAAAGGAAAATTTTGACTTGGCTTGTTAATTCACCTATGAGAGATGCATTCACATTAGGATCGAGATTTGAAGGACTTTATAGAGTCACTAGAAGACCTCTTATAGCATTGGTTCATAATACCAATCATTTGAGCGAGTTATGGTACCACAGGTTAGCTCATTTACTCTATGATGCACTTCCGAAGTTGAAGAAATTGGTCTCAGGAATTCCCGATATTCAAGCTCATGATGATGGAGTTTGTCCAAGTTGTGCAAGTGGAAATAAAACAAGGGGACCATTTCCCTCTAGTAAGAACAAGACAAATGGGATCCTCCATCTCATTCATTCTGATATATGTGGCCTGATGCCTCTACATTCTGTTGGTGGTCATCTCTAATACATCACCTTTATTGACGACTTCTCAAGAAAGACATGGATATACTATCTTAAGCACAAGGATGAAGCCTTTGAAAATTTCAAGGAATTCAAAGCCTTGGTCGAAAGTCAATCAGGAAAGAGAATGGAAGTCTTCAAGTCCGACAATGGAGGGAAATACATGTAAAAAGAATGCACAACATTTTGCAAGAAAGACTGAATCAAGAAGGAAATCATAGCGCCATATACTCATGAACATAATGGTCTAGTTGAAAGGAAGAACAGGTCTATATTATAAGTTTCTCGTGATATGCTCCATGATCAAAAGATGCCAAAGTTCCTTTGGGACGAAGCTACATCTACTGTCGTATACATTCTGTTAGCCTCCTATTGCAATAGGTTTCATATTTCATCATTGACTGTTTTACATGCCAAATATGTCATCTTTTCATGCTGCAAGGTTCCATATTTCCAAGAAGTTCCATTTTGAAGAATCATACCATTTTTGAAGAGTTTTACAGTTAAGGGAAAACCAAACAGCTTAATCTTGGCTTCCCTGGGTTTAAATTGCTTGTTTTAGAAGATAGGGAATGAATATCTATCCAAACAGCTTAAGCTTGGCAGATGAGTAGCTAGGTAGAGAAATGAAGGAGCCCAACTGCTTAATCTGGGCCCTTGGAAGAGATAAGGGTACATTTAGATAGGAGGGCAGTCAAAAGAAAAGAAGATAATTAGGGTTTGCAAGCCTAAGTGCACCCACTCAAAAGGAAGAAAAAATGTTAGGTGTATTAGGCTGGGTAGGTAGTTTGAGGTTGCAGAAGCAAGGTTTTGATCACCTAATGTCTTGTCAATCAGAGCTCATCTCATCAGTGACAAAAGTGCCAAAGCAGTTGTTTGATGGCAGAATTATGGAAGTATGTCTAACTCCCTTTCACCCCCCCCCCCCCCTCAAAGTTTCTTACTAACACCCCTGAAGGACCTTGGGATCTGCCCAACCAGTCCTATTATCACTTCATTTTTGTAAAATACTAAGTCAAGTTGTGACTCTCTTCAATGAAAAGAAGCCACATTTCTTGTGTAAAGATCATTTCTCCGCATTCCATTCACTTCTTATGTCTAAGTTTCAGTCCACAAACTTAGCCTCTCCCCTACACTTCACCTCACAAATTCATATTAACTCCTAATTCTATTATATAACTCCCTAACCTGTGTTCCTATCCCTATTGCTACAAAAAGCTATATAAAATTCCAAAAAATAATAAATATTCCCACCCCTTGGCACTATAGCCATATATTGCAGTCTCGGGAAATAATAGTCCATCTGGGACTATTATGAACCCATCCGCGTCCTAACCCTGGAATTAACCTGACCTCTGGTTAGGTTAATAGCCTATACCTACCCCTCTACCCTTGTATTTTTCCCATTTTATCCCTCCCCTTTTGTTTTATATAATTGGTGTCTAAAGGCTTTGTTAGACATTAAATTATTTTTCTATGTCCAGCAAAAACCCACAATTTTGTGTTAACCAAAGTTCGAAAGCCCTCGTAGCGTAATATTAATTTAATATTCAGGCGGGCCCCCGAGTCACAACGAGGCTGTATGTTAACATCCCGCCAGCTCACAGTTCCGTCCACTGTCGGATCGGGCCCTCCCCATCCGACGACTCTCACTGATTTCGGAGCCGCCCAGACGTCCGACGGTTAGCGTTCGATAGCACGGCGGTTTTCCCGTCGTACAAAGGACGCGTGTCTGCCTTTGATTGTATCGGGCGGGCTCTGACAAATACCACCCCCGTACAAAAGGCGGTCTGATAAAACCACAAACCGCCTTCTGTCTCTCCGCCCCTGACATCAGCGCCACGTCACCTCCGCGTCAACCCGCCACTGCTACGTCTCACTGCCACCGCATCTGCATCCGTCCCTACCCCGCCACCGTATCCTGTCCCATGTCGTCGCACTAACGTCACCTTGCCACGTCACCCTGCCGTACCCGGGACCCGCCGATGACGTCATCACAGAAAAGGCGCAAAGGGAGAGAATCACGTAAAAGGATGCCTGAAATGAAAAACAGAGGCAGTTTTCGATGCGCGATTAGCGCTTAGTGCTAATCGCGCATCGCTAAGAAAAATTGCTCAAAATGGAGAGCTTCCTATTGCTCGGCTACCTGCAAAACCCAAAAATTCGCAAGAGGCAATGCTGGAAACAGAGAACCAAAGAAAGGGCAGCAGGCAGAGGGAATCAAGATATGACTACGGAAATTTTTATAAGAAGGTCAAGTATGCATACTGAAAGCAGGGTAACAAAGCTGTGAGTCAGCAAAGCACCAGGACAGCAGTCCCAAAAAACGCAAATTAAAAGCCAGCCTCAGCCCAGCACAGTTATCAGGTTGCATTCCTCCGCCATTATTTGACAGGATTTCTTCATGTATGTTCATATTCAATCGGCCAGCGCCGATAGCATTCTAGAGGCCACGAAAAGCATTTGCAACAGTTATTTTTGCCTTGAAAGGGCAGAAAAAGGGCGATTTGACAGTTCAAGCATATCAAGGGAGAGAAAGTGGCCCAATTCAAGTGTTAAAGAGTATCAGAGGAAAGATAAAGCCCAGATTCAATTAAAGAGTATCAGTGAAGCGGCAAAGAGTATCAGATCGGCAATATCAAAGCAGGTGAACATTAAAGGCCTCCATCCAAGTCAAAGAAGTAGTAAAGGCCATTCAAAGCTCATCAGATCGAGATTAGTGCACATTAAAGCCACCTAAAAGCAGCAGAACCGCCTAAGAGGTGCAGATAAGAGATTAAAGGCACAGTTATTGCAGAAACACTGCACTGAGCCACCAAGGACACCATATTAACTCATTTTGATGCAGCTGCCTCCAGCGCAGCTCAAATAGATATCTTCTTGCATTAATTTCAGGACAAGATTAGATTAAAGAACTCATTTCCCTCAGATCTGTTTAAGATCTGCTGTAATAGATATTTTTGGATATTTTCTCTATATAAACCACCCTGATTCATTGTTTAAAGGGTTGGTTGGTTGATAATCCTCATTCTAGACTTGCACTGTATACTTTGAGAGCTCTATAATCAAAGACTGCTGGAATGCTTTGGATGAAGAACTGTCTGTTGTGTTATTTAATGGCTGAAGAGTGACTATGGAATTCATGTGCTACTACATGGCTCAATAAGTGTTTTCTTACCTCTGTTTACAGTTTATATATGTTTGCACCACCATTGTGTTACCATCTAAATAGCAAGAAAGAAGAATAGCTTAGGCTTTGCTTGACTGCACTCTATGCTCAGTTCTTGTTATTTCTATATGTTTTCTTCAGAAATGGTTATGAATATGCATACTTAAATGATCATGTTTACCCTGTTTCTTTCACATATGACTGTTATTTAGGAATTCTTGACTGCTCCTAGACAAACTTTCATTCACCTTCCCTCTCTGTTAGATAATGAAAGATTCTTAGTTGCCTTTCATCTCTGACCTTCATTCCATCTTTATTCCAGCTTGATATTGTTCTATGTGTAGCTATCCTGCTCTGTATTCCTCTTGTGACCAAGAAAACACAACAGCAAGCCCTAATCCATGACTCCATGCCTAATGGTTTGAACTTCTCAATCTATGCATCCCAACTCTGCTTGAAAACATCATCCTTCCCACCAAAACCAAAACAAAACCCATGTACACCATAACTAGCCTAAAATCAACCCAAAATAAAGCTAAATTTTAAAGAGAGAGCGCTCTCTGACTGCAGGTAGGCTAGGACCTACAGCCCAAAGATTGGCTTGTGGTTACCTCAGTCGTATCCCTTAAGAGTGATAACATCATTGGCGACTCCGTTGGGGACCTTATTCAGAAAATTCCAAAAAACAAGTTAGAAGCTGGCTCCAAAGAAGAAAACACGTAATACTAGGTCAAATCCAGACCCAAATCCACCAGCTATTTTTGAAAATCCCAATTTAATCTCTAGAAACCTTAGCAAACAAAAACAAGAAGAGTTTGCTGATTCTAGTCCTGAAATAGTTCAGCCAAGCTATTTTCCAACCCTTGTTAAAGTTTTGTTTCGTTCAACCCCTACTTCCCCTTGTTCGTCATCCACCTCTCCAAGCACCTTTTCCACACCTCCATTCACTGCGCATACCACCACCACCACTGTTATTACAGCTGTTCCAGTCGTTCCACTTATCCCGGTAAATATGGCTAACAAATATGCACCTTTACAGTTACCTGCAAATCCAGGGGCTATGCCTCAGGATTATCAAAACAAAATCACATATTTTGATGCTACTGGTTCTGGCACGGCCCTGCAACATACCAAGAAAATGCAGGACTATTTTGAGAGTTATGAAATAGATGATGATAGTGTAAGAATGAAGATTTTTTTCCAAAGTTTAACAGGAGATGTAAGGCCCTGGTTTAGAGCTCTTCCTGCAAATTCCATAGCTGACCCAGAGGCCCTTTACCAAACATTTCTTAACAGATGGGAGAAGAAGAAGGACCCTCTGCACATATTATTCGAGTATGACACTATCAAAAGAGGCCCTCAAGAAGCTGTCTTAGACTGTTGTGCCAGGTTTAACAATGTTTACAACGCTATTCCACAAAACCTTAGACCTCCACCTGATCTTGCTTTATACAAATTCCCTGATGGATTTGATTCAGACATGGCTTATCAGTTAAGGGAAAGAGCCCCTCAAACCTTAGCAGACATGCAGAATGTAGCTGTTAGTGTGGAGGCAAATCTGATTGCCAAGCGAAATAGAGAAAGAGCTGAGAGAAGAACTACTTTTAAAGATGAACCTTCAACCTTTGAGCAAAAATTGGACACAATCATCAAAGGTATGGACAGCTTTGAAAATAGAATGGGAACTATTGAAAGAAAAGCCTCATGGGAAGGACAACAAAACAATCCTATCAGAAATCCAAACTTTAGAAAAAATCAGAACCCAAACGTTGGAAGGGCAAGTCCTGACCATGATATAAGACCTCCTTTTCATGAAAAATATGCTGAAGCATCCACATCTAGTGAGCAGATAGAGGACACTCACATAAACTTGATGGGTTTGAAGAGTGAACAACAAGTATTTCTAACCCAAGAAGACCAAGATGACCATGATATAAATCAATTTCAGACCAAGTCTGGAGAGTCATTTGACTTCAAACAAGGCTATGATTCAACTGTCTACGAAGTCCATAAACAATACAAATTGAGAACAAGAACCATTGATGTGTCTGATCCCATCAAGCCAAAGGATGCCAAGCAGCCTAAGAAAGTAAAAGACAAGGCCGCTATCACAGAACCTGCTGATAAAATAGACCCAAAATTAAAAGAAGTGACCATAGAGGATGTATCTGACATGCAGCCCTCTAATAACTAGCCTTTTGTATCCTTTCCCTCAAAAGACAATGTAAATAGCACTCCTCAAAGCCTTCCCAAAACAGAACAATCTCAAGAAATCACTGATAACCAAGAGAAGATCATTGAAGATACAATTGAAAAGGGAAAATATGCCAGTCACAATACTAAAACACAGTCAGAAAAACCTTTTGATTTAGAAGCAGAAATTGGTAAATTAAAGATATCTATTCCTCTCTCTGAGCTTGCCAAACATGATGTGTACAGACAGCAAATCAAAAGATCACTGCAAATTCCAAAGAACAGGGATGATGTTAATGTCTTAGATAATCAACCTGAATTACTTTTTGGTCCTGAAGTCAATGGTAAATCAGGACATGGAGCTGTTCTACCCTTTTATGTCAGTTTGCACATTCATGATAAAGTGTTGCACAATGCTATGTTTGATTCAGGTGCTTCACACAATCTAATGCCCAAAGCTGTAATGGAGAAGCTAAACCTTGATGTCACTAGACCCTACAAAGACTTATTCTCATTTGATTCTAGTCAGGTCCACATCTCGGTTGTAAACAACCTTCCTTGTTACTAGGTTCCAAAGCTTATAACCCTTTAAACCATCCTTATACCCAATAAAGATGCACTTTTCAGATTTACTATCCAACTTGGTTCTTTTCTCCTTTGGAACATGTACATAGGCATCACATCCAAATACCCTCAGATGTGAAACAAAAGGTTTCTTACGAGTCCATACCTCTTGTGGAGTCTTATCTTCCAATGCTGATGAAGGTGATCTATTGACTAGGTAACATGCAGTATCCACCGCCTCTGCCTAGAATTCTTGTCCTAACCCGGCACCATTGAGCATGCTTCTTGCCCTTTCCATCAACATCTTGTTCATTCTTTCTGCAACTCCATTTTGCTGAGGTGTATATGGAGTAGTCTTTTACCACGCTATACCACACGTCTTACAAAATTCTTCAAATTCCTTACTGTAAAACTCTCCACCGTTATCTATCCTCAACACCTTTATCTTCTTCTCTGTCTAGCTTTCCACCAGAGCCTTAAATTATTTAAACCTGTCAAAGACTTCAGATTTCTTCTTAAGGAAATATATCCATATATTCCTCGAGAAGTCATCTATAAATGATACATAATACACAGACCTACCCAGTGATGGAACCTTCACAGGTCCAAACACATCACTGTGCACAAGCTCTAATATATGTTTTGCCCTCTTACCACCAAAGGGGAAACTCACTCGATTCTGCTTCCCATATACATAATTTTCATAGAAATCAAAATCCAGGGAGCTATTACTCATACCTTCTACCATAACTTTACCATGAAGTATTCGAAGGCCATTCTCTCCAATATGTCCAAGCCTTTGATGCCACAGCATAGTCATCTCTCCAGAGACCACTAGATTTTCTGCTCCACTTTCAGGAACCGTAAAACTGTTGCACCCATCCATAACAGTGATACCTTGCAGCTTGTATAGAGTTCCAATCCGAACTCCCCACATCAATACTAGTGCTCCCCGAACCATTTTGCACGTATCCTTCTCGAACACTATTTTTACACCTGCATCATCCAGCTTGCTTACGAAAATCAGATTTCTGGCTAACGCAGGAATATGCAGAACACCCGAAAGTGTTCTAACCCTTCCACCTTGCAACTTCAACTTTACCTTTCCGCGACCAACAATTCTAGCCTTCCTGTCATCCCCCAAGAAGACATCACCACCATCATATTTCTCATACTCGCAGAACCACTCTCTATGGGGAGTGAAGTGAAAGGATGCACCTGAGTCAATCAACCATGCCTCATGATCTACATGTGTACTTGAAGAAGCCAAATACACATCCCCACCTTCATCTGAGGTTGTTTTCGCCTCTGCGGAAGGAGCATCATCAGATCCCTTTCCTTTATCAGGAGCTTTAGATTTACAGTCCCTTTTGTAGTGCCCTTCCTTTTCGCATTTCTAGCACACCACCTTTACAGGATTTCCTCGAGATTTAGATCTACCTCTAGATTTAGATCTCCCACTCAATGACTTATTTTTGTTTATGTTCTAGGACCGTCCTCATAAATACAAGGCATCACCATTCTGGCTATCCATATTTTTCCGTCTCATCTCCTCCGTCAGCAAGGATGAGACTATTTCATCAAACTGCAAGGCAGTTGCATTGCTGCCTATTGCAATAACCAGGCTATCCCACGAATCTGGTAGAAAACACAACAAACTAATGCACTTATCCTCATCTAAAATTTAGATATCAACAGACGATAACTGACCTACCATAGTATTAAACGCATTCAGATGCTCTGTCACCGAGTATCCATCTTTCATCCTCAAGTTATACATCTTTTTCCGTAGGAACAGTTTATTCACCAGAGACTTAGATTGGTACAAAGTCCCTAACTTGTCCCACAAAGCCTTCGTCGTAGTTTCCCCTGATACATTCAGCAATATTGAATCTGAGACACATAATCATATTGTGCTCTTTGCCTTTCGATCCAACTTCTTCCATTCTTCATTAGACACTCCCGTTGGTTTTGTACCCAGATCTACTGTGATCCACTGATCTTTATCCACCAACAGATCCTCCATCTTGAGTTTCCACAACTCAAAACTCTGACCATTAAATTTCTCGATCTCTATCTTTCCACTGCTCGCCATCTTCTTTCACCACCAGAATCGATCCCGCAGATCTCCCACTAAATAGGGTCTACCACAGGCCCGAGTGAAACCCCTCAGCGATAAAGGCATCCCCTTGAAGCCAAAAAATCTTTGATACCAAATGTAGGTTTTAACCCCGTACAGGAATTACCTGCATACGAATTCTAAAACACAAAAAATAAACAATGCAAGAGCATAGCACATAAAACACATATACACAGAGATTTTCCCCTGGATCCCAAAACCAGGACTACCAGCTTGATTTTTTATTATGTTCCTTTCAATGTTACAATACATATTTATACATGCCGAAGCATCCAATACCATGGACCAAAAACCATTGCATCCAAAACCATATGCGAAAAATCATGCACAAAACCATAGGTAGGTCTGCCCAACCTAATATAGGGTCCAAAATCAAAATTTTCCAGGGCGTTGCCCCGAACCCCATAATTTGGGGTTACCTACACCCCTCAAACCCCCTGTGACTCCCGTCGCTACGCAATCGGTGCAACGAAGTGGGGGCTCCGCCCCCCTTCTAACCCCCCGGTTAACTATGTGGGCTAGTTGTGGAAAGAATATAACACAACCCAACATTCTTCCACTTGTTGTTTTCTTTCCACAGCGGCCACAAGAGAGCTTAGTCATTTATCCAACCCTACAATGCCCATTGTTTCTCTACACCAAGAGAGCTTATCAGAGCTCACAGATTTTGTCAATGCATCTACAGTATTCTTCAAAGTGTCCACCTTTACCAACAACACCTTTTTGTCTTCTATCATATCCCTCACAAAGTGATACTGAACATCAATGTGCTTTGTCTTTGAATGATATGCAGGGTTCTTCACCAAGAAAATTTCACTTTGGCTGTCACAGTCTATCCTTATAGCTACCTGTACTAACCCCATACTTGAACACAATCTCTGCAACCAAACTGCTTCCTTGCTTGCATGAGTGGCTGCCATGTATTCTGCCTCTGTAGTTGATAGTGCCACTATAGATTGTTTCTTACTCATCCAACTAACTGCACCTCCAAATAGGTTAAACACATACCCACTTGTAGATCTTCTATGATCCAGATCTCCAGCCCAGTCTACATCAACAAAGCCACAAATATCAGACACTCTATCTAATCCTGGTCTTCCTTGATAGCACAAACCATAATCACAAGTGCCACGAAAATACCTGAAAACCTGCTTCACTACTGTCCAGTGTTCCTTCCCTGGTTTTGACATAAACTTGATCAATACTCCCACTACATGTGTGATGTCTAGTCTAGTACAGACCATCACATACATCGGGCTACCGACTACACTTTCATATGGAACACGGGACATGTCCTCTTCCTCTTCTTGTGTCTTGGGACACTGTTCAGCAGATAACTTTACACCTACAGGAATAGGAACCTTCACCGGTTTACTATCCTGCATATTAAACCTCTACAATCTTGTCTCGACATACTTCCTCTGGTTTAACTAGAGCTTCCTCTTTTTCTGGTCTCTTTTAATTTCCATGCCCAAAATATTGTTTGCATCACCAAGATATTTCATGTCGAATTTGGAGGACAAATGGGTCTTCAAATCCTGGATAATTTCTTTGTCATTTCCAACCAGCAACATATCATCCACATACAAGACCAGATAAATAACACGATCACCATTTAATTTAAAATACAGACAGTGATCTTCTTTGCTTCTAGTGAAGCCAAGTCCCCGTATAAATATATCAATTTCTCATACCACATCCTTGGTGACTGTTTTAACCCATACAAAGACTTCTTTAACTTGCATACCAGTTCTTTCTTACCCTTCACCACAAAGCCTTCAGGTTGCTTCATGTAGATATCCTCTTCCAGATCCCCATGAAGAAATGTTGTCTTCACATCCATCTATTCTACCTCAAAATAAAAAGTAGCAACAATAGATAAAAGTAATCTAATAGAAGTTACCTTGGCAACAGGAGAAAAAATATCACCAAAATCAATTCCCGACACCTGGGAAGAACTTTTTTCTACCAACTGAGCTTTGTATTTCTCCACCTTTCCTTCTGCATTTGTCTTCTTCTTGAACACCCATTTGCTGCCAATGGGTTTCCTTCTAGCCAACAACTCCACCAGATCCCAAGCCTCATTTTTGTGCAAAGATGCCATTTCATCAACCATGGCATATTTCCAGAGTTTTCCATCCTCTGAATCTACTACTTCCTTCACAGTGCTGGGATCATCATCAATAACAGATAAAGTAAAATTTGAATTGAAAGCAGATGGACTATACCTTTCTGTCTGCCTTCTTTCTCGAACTGATCTTCTCACACCGGGAGTTTGTGGCTCTGCATCTTTTTATTCCTCCTCTACTGTAAAGTCTGATTCTTCCTCCTTTAGCTCATACTCTATCTTCTCAGGTTCCTTTGGATGGACTTCATGTTTAATAACATCTTTCACCTCTCTGAACACCACAACTCGGTTGTACACAACCTTCCTTGTTACTGGGTTCCGAAGCTTATAACCCTTTAAACTATCCTTATACCCAATAAAGATGCACTTTTCAGATTTACTATCCAACTTGGTTCTTTTCTCCTTTGGAACATGTACATAGGCATCACATCCAAATACCCTTAGATGTGAAACAGAAGGTTTCTTACGAGTCCATACCTCTTGTGGAGTCTTATCTTCCAATGCTGATGAAGGTGATCTGTTGACTAGGTAACATGCAGTATCCACCGCCTCTGCCTAGAATTCTTGTCCTAACCCGGCACCATTGAGCATGCTTCTTGCCCTTTCCATCAATGTCTTGTTCATTCTTTCTGCAACTCCATTTTGCTGAGGTGTATATGGAGTAGTCTTCTGCCGTGCTATACCACACGTTTTACAGAATTCTTCAAATTCCTTACTGCAAAACTCTCCACCGTTATCTGCCCTCAACACCTTTATCTTCTTCTCTGTCTAGTTTTCCACCAAAGACTTAAATTCTTTAAACCTGTCAAAGACTTCAGATTTCTTCTTAAGGAAATATACCCATATATTCCTTGAGAATTCATCTATAAATGATACATAGTACACAGACTTACCCAGTGATGGAACCTTCACAACTCCAAACACATCACTGTGCACAAGTTCTAATATATGTTTTGCCCTCTTACCACCAAAGGGGAAACTCACCCGATTCTGCTTCCCATATACATAATTTTCATAGAAATAAAAATCCAAGGAGCTATTACTCATACCTTCTACCATACCTTTACCATGAAGTATTCGAAGGCCATTCTCTCCAATATGTCCAAGCCTTTGATGCCACAGCATAGTCATCTCTCCAGAGACCACTAGATTTTCTGCTCCACTTTTAGGAACTGCAGAAATGTTGCACCGATCAATAACAGTGCTGCCTTGCATCTTGTACAGAGTTTCAATCCGAACTCCCTGCATCAATACCAGTGCTCCCCAAACCATTTTGCAAGTATCCTTCTCGAACACTGTTTTTACACCTGCATCATCCAGCTTGCTTACGAAAATCAGATTTCTGGCTAATGCAGGAATATGCAGAACACCCAGAAGTGTTCTAACCCTTCCACCTTGCAACTTCAATTTTACTTTTCCGCAACCAACGATTCTAGCCTTCCTGTCATCCCCCAAGAAGACATCACCACCATCATATTTCTCATACTCGTAGAGCCACTCTCTATGGGGAGTGAACTAAAAGGATGCACCTGAGTCAATCAACAATGCCTCATGATCTACATGTGTACTTGAAGAAGCCAAGTACACATCCCCACCTTCATCTGAGGTGGTTTTCGCTTCTGCAGAAGGAGCATCATTAGATCCCTTTCCTTTATCAAGAGCTTTAAATTTACAGTCCCTTTTGTAGTGCCCTTCCTTTTCGCATTTCCAGCACACCACCTTTACAGGATTTCCTCGAGATTTAGATCTACCACTAGATTTATATCTCCCACTCGATGACTTATTTTTGTTTCTGTTCTAGGACCGTCGTCATAAAGACAAGGCATAACCATTCTGGCTATCCATATTTTTCCGTCTCATCTCCTCCATCAGCAAGCATGAGACTATTTCATCAAACTGCAAGGCAGTTGCATTGCTACCTATTGCAATAACGAGACTATCCCACGAATCTGGTAGAGAACACAACAAACTAATGCACTTATCTTCATCTGAAATTTTGATATCAACAGACAATAACTGACTTCCCATAGTATTAAACGCATTCAGATGCTTTGTCACTGAGTCTCCACCTTTCATCCTCAGGTTATACATCTTTTTCCGTAGGAACAGTTTATTCACCAAAGACTTAGATTGGTACAAAGTCCCTAACTTGTCCCACAAAGCCTTTGTCGTAGCTTCCCTTGATACATTCAGCAATACTGAATCTGAGACACATAATCATATTGTGCTCTTTGCCTTCCGATCCAACTTCTTCCATTCTTCATCAGACACTCCCGTTGGTTTAGTACCCAGATCTACTGTGATCCACTAATCTTTATCCACCAACAGATCCTCCATCTTGAGTTTCCACAACTCAAAACTCTGACCATTAAATTTCTCGATCTCTATCTTTCCACTACTCGCCATCTTCTTTCACCACCAAAATCGATCCCGCAGATCTCCCACTGAACAAGGTCTACCACAGGCCCGAGTGAAACCCCTCAGCAATAAAGGTGTCCCCTTGAAACCAAAAAAGCTCTGATACCAAATGTAGGTTTTAACCCCGTATAGAAATTACCTACATAGGAATTCTAAAACATAGAAAATAAACAATGCGAGAGCATAACACATAAAACACATATACATAGAGATTTTCCCCTGGATCCCAAAACCAGGACTACTAGCTTGATTTTTAATTATGTTCCTTTCAATGTTACAATACATATTTATACATGCCAAAGCATCCAATACCATGGACCGAAAGCCATCGCGTCCAGAACCATGTGCGAAAAATCTTGCACAAAACCATAGGTAGGTCCACCCAACCTAATATAGGGTCCAAAAACAAAATTTTCCGGGACGCTGCCCCAGACCCCATAGAGTGGGGTTACCTGCACCACTCAAACCTCCTGTGACTCCCCCCGCTATGCAATCTGCGCAACGAAGGGGGGGCTCCACCCCCCTTCTAACCCCCCAGTTAACTACGTGGGCTAGTCGTGGAAAGAATATAACACAACCCAACAACACATAGATTTGTCATTTTCAGGGTCCTAAGGGGCATTTCTGGGTGACACGTGGCAGTGATGAAATCACCCATCATAATTGCATATCAATGATCACACAAGTCAAGGCCCTCCTCCACCGTAGTCCCTCCAGGTTTGCGATTGCGATATGTGGGAGATCCTCCTAGATGTGATATTTTATGTATTATATTTTATGAGGATCTCGCTTCCAGACAAGTCAGTCTATGCTATGAAGAGAAGTGGATGGGTCTCTCCCTCTCATGTTTTTCAATTGCGATATATTTGGTGGGCCCGATCCCGTAGATCGACGATCGCAAGGGTCAAGGGGAATGCCACAGACAAAGCACTACAAATCATCGGTATACAATATTCTCTATAACAAAGGAAAAAGCCCCCCAGAAGGTAGTTCAAAGACTCTAGTGCCTTAGGGCTAAGCCCCAGGTCACAGTGCTTGGTCCTATTATGCAGAATCATAGAGAGGGGCTAAACCAAAGGGGGGTTGAGGGGCATCATAGCCAGCAGTTTCGTAATGTTTCAAAGGTAAAAGACCCGATTACAGCAAGGCCTTGAGAGCACAATACAGGACATTAAAGGCATATGGGTTGGCAGCTGAGTCTTTAAACATGGGAGCAATGAAAGAGTGATATGGTCCGGTCTTGTAGAAGCCCCCGCAACAAGAAACCTAGAAAAAAAATACCCTCGGGAATGAATTCGACCGTTTGGTTGTACATCTTCTGAGAGTGAATGAAAGCATGGGGACTTAGGAACATTAATGGCTCAGCATAGGGCTCCGCTTAGATACATAGAAAAGGATTGCCAAGACAACCTCCACTACTACTCTATAAAGGGAAACTATAGTTGATCACTATCAACTTCAGAGAGTGGGAAAGTTAGGAAGTTCAGGTAGAAGTGACAGGGAACGGTTGAGCAGCTAGAGGGATGCACGACGACAGAGATGTGGCCTAACCAGATATTTTCACAGGAAAGCAGAAGGACTTCTTCCTCCATCATCCTCTGGTTTTCCTTTTATTTCTGAAATTTTTGTTTATTTCTAGGAAGGGATCAAATCCTCATTGTAATCATTCTAGGCAGGATAGCCTGGCACATTTAGATAGCTAGTCTATGAGACAACTGGAGCTCAGGCGAAGATATTTTGTAAACTAAAAATTGAAGCTCTCGCTCTTCTTATAAATAGGGGGAAGAAACACTCATAAAAGGTTCCAGAATTTCACACCCGCAGGGTATGAATTCTGAGATGCCACTTTGGTTCTATTTGCTCATTCACGGGGGACTCGATTGATGTTGTGCTGAATGTTATGGATTTTTTATTTGGACCCTCTAAGTATTAATGAAACTTTCCTGGTGATTCCAAGCAGATCAGTGTGCAGTATGTTTTCCCTTCTGTAATCTCATTTCATTTGTGTTTTCCCTTCTTTGAAATAGTATCATGAAGTTGTTGGTTTCTCTCTGATTCATGGATTTACCCAGGCTACTAAATAGAGAACAATACCTACATTATATTATATATTTACTTTTGTTATTCAATAGCCTAAAATACCTGTAGTAATTGAAGATTTATTTGTGTTATTGGATTAACCTACAATACCTATGTGAGCCCAAATTTACTCATGTTGTTTAGCGCTAATGATACCCATGTTATACTTGGATTGAAACCTTAATTAGCACCCCACTATTTCTACCATTTCACCTCCTCCATCTTCCATATTTCTATTGGAACTTTGTTGCAGAGGATTATGTTTGTTTACAACCCTACACATCTAATTCCCTTCTTCCTCTCCTCCACTCCACCTTCACTACAACTTTAGTATTAAGTTGTCTCATTGTTGTGTGTTGGCCACCAGAAGAAGACATTTTTCTTTGAGATTTCCCCGATATACCACTTCGCATTTGGATCCATGTATTGGCTTGAGTCTACCTTAATGAAGGCCTATTGAACCAAGCCCCTTTTATTATCTTTTTATTACGTGACAATTGGAGTGCTGCAAAAACCCCTCAAAGATAATATTCCATGCACTCCTCTATTTAAGATGTCCTAGGCATTGGTCTGAAATCAACCCAGAGGATGTATCTAGGAGGCTTTCTATATCTCCTGAAGCACTCGTTATGTAGGTGCTAGAAATAGCCACAACATCTTTTTGGCGTCGTTGCCAGGGAACGAATTAGAATATTTTTCCCTAGGTACGACAAATTTTTACATTCCCTTTTTTAGGTGAGCAAGGGAAGTGTGGGTTGAAGATCTCTCACTTTGGTGACTCCACTATTTCAATTTTATGGTAAGCATCTTGGCAACTCCACTGTCCATATCTCTATTTGATCATCTTAGCTTTCAAGCAGCCTCATATTCGCTCTAATGCTAGAGCAGTCAAAAGCTTTCCCTACCTTTGAACCTGAAATTACTCATATTGGGAGGTTTTTGAAATGGCCATTCCTACATTCTTGGTCAACCCGTTTGCCCCACTGGATTTCTCTTCTATTGCTGGTTATCCCAATCATGTCCCTTCCTTTCATGAGTGGTATACCTATTTTCCTAGATTCAGTGGGAACACAGAGAGAAGGCCTTACCAACACCTCAAAGATTTTCATGAATGCATGGAGCAACAATGTATTTTTCTTGAAGATGTACAAATGAATTTGTTCAAGTGTTATTTAGATGAGGATGCTAGATTTTGGTATAAAATGATAACTCGTGGTAGCATATCTTCCTTGAAATGTTTTCAGATAGCATTCCATCAATATTTCAAAAAATTGTATCCACCGAATGCTTTATTTGAATATTGTTGCGCACATTTTAATGATGAAGACATTCACGAGGTTAATGACCCGGCTGAAGATGTTTCTGGAGCTTTGCTCCAAGAAAACATCTACTCGCATCAAGAAGCATTACTAAATGAGCAAGAAAGAAAGGAAGGAAACATCATCAAGCTGCAAATAAACCCTCAGAGGTCTTATTCGGCCAAATTTGATGTTTCACCTTCCTATGACGTATATGACTCTGATGGAAAGTCAAGTGATGTAGATCCACAACAATCCCAGTCATGGGAAGTTGCACAAGAGGAGGAGGCCCATCAGGAAATCAGTAGGGAGGTTCCAGTTTACAATGCACATCCTACACCTCAAGAACAAGATCAAGAACCTCCTTCGATTTATGATTCGTATCATTCAAAGGAGGATGAGATGGTCAAGGAATTTTAAATGGATCTATTTACTAGCAAGTGGGGAGAAAGCTTCCAGCAACAAGTTTTGCTTGAAAAATCTAAGGCTGAAGAGCTAAATAGTATTTGTAACTGCCCTGACCAAGAAGATATTGGTCAACAAACTGCCTATGAAAAAAAGGGAGCTACAAATTTTTCTTATCAGTTATATGATCCTGTATTTGACTACCTCGTGACATTCTTAATTCAACAACAGAGGTTGTGTCTAGAGCATGCATCAAGCTTTTCATTTGCAAATTTTTCGTGGCACTTGCTTGCTTTAATTTTTATTTTTTAGCAGCATGGGGGCACTAGATCCAGTGCCCATATGCTGGTCTAGCTCCATTAGAGGGTTGAACTCACTTAGGTGAATTAAGCCTTGTGCATAAGTAGGAATTTATATAAATAAGCTCATTAGATGAGCATTTACTTTCTAGTTGTTAGAATTTTTATTCTGGACTTAGTCTCGGAGTATCCACAGTAGAAACCATATTTTTGTCAACATTTCAAATCCCAACAGGGATCCATCATCAGGACCAATCTGAATGATGATAGAATAAGAGCTTTGTGAAAGGATCCATGTTGGGATTTGAAACATTAACAGAAATATGGTTTCTACTATGGATTCTCCAAGACTAAGTCCAAAAGAAATGAACCACAGATGCCTAAAATCCAGAATTTTTATTTATGCATTTTAGTTTGATGAGGAAAGTATTCTCTGCGCACAAAGTTTTTGGGGATTTTATGGTTATACATGTTCATCATATTTTTAACTCCATGCCCAATGGTGAAGGATACTAGTCTATAGGTTTTCAACACCTTGCCAACAAGGCATTGTCCCCAGATGGAGCCAATATTGTCACTCACTGCTAAATGTGTTTTCAACTATGTAAAGGGTCAGAAAGAGCAATGAAGTTTGAATCCACTTCCCAAGCCACATAATCTCTCAAATCTTAGTCAAACCCTCTCCATTGCATAGTTCTCATAATGATATTTCCAATGGTATATAGAAGTCCGAAAATGGACTTCTAGATTAGAATATATAACAGATTTAAACTTCCCTTTGAAAGCTAGAAAACAAGGAGAAATAGCCCAAAGGAAAATGCTCATCGCAAATCGTAATCGAAGCTTCCAGCAGCAGCAAAGTAGGGAATTAATATCAGCGATCGAGCAATCACCGCTATCACAAAATGCATATCAGTGGGTCTAGTCTTATTGCAAATCGACTATTGGCGGGGTCCTGCGCACAGGCTTACGGTTTATCGGCAGTTCATGATGTTGAACATCGATATCGTAGATTCGCGATCACAGGTGAAAGGAGGTGCACACAAGGGAAGGGCTATAATCATCATTGAATGTCGATATCACGGGAATCTCCAAATTTGGGCTTTAACGTGTTAAAGCGTCAAGAGGGCTGAAAAATGATTAACAAAGGAAATCAATGCAAAAATAGGGACGGGCAGGCCCTTTTATCTCTCCTCCAAGGGCCACGTGGCAGACTACCATTGGGCCTTATAAATGACATGACATCTGATGTCATCATGACATGGTGGTATGGAGGACATGTGTCACGCAAATTCGACATTTTCAGGGTCCTAAGGGGTCATTTCTACGTGACACATGTCACCACTCATAGGGTGACACATGGTAGTGATGATGTCACCCATTGCAATCGCATATTAGCGATCGCACAAGTCAAGGCCCTCCTCCACCATTGTGCATCAAGGTTTGCGATTGCGATATGCGGGAGATCCTCCTGAATGCGATATTTGATGTATTATAGTTTATGAGGATCTCGTGTCCAGACAAGTCGATCCACCCTATGAAAAGAAGTGGATGGGTCTCTTCCTCTCACATGTTGTGATTGTGATATCTTTGGTGGGCCCGATCACGCAGATCAGCGATCGTAAGGGTCAAGGGGAATGTCGCAGACAAAGCACTACAAATTACCGGTATGCGATATTCTCTTTAACAAAGGAAAAAGCCCCCTAGAAGGTAGTTCAAAGACTCTAGTGCCTTAGGTCTAAGCCCTAAATCACATCCCTCGGTCCTATTATGAAAAACACAAAGAGAGGCTAAACCAAAGAGGAGCTGAGGGGCATCATAACCTGCAGTTTCGTAATGTTTCAAAGATAAAGGCCCCGATTACAGCAAGGCCTCGAGAGCATGATACAGGGCATTAAAGGAATATGGGTTAGTATTTGAGGCTTTAAACAAAAGTATGAGGGCACTGGTAGAGTGATATGGGTCGGTCCTATAGAAGCCCCCGCAACAAGAAACCCGGGACAGAAATACCCTCAGAAATGAATTCAACTATTTGGATGTACGTCTTCTGAGAGTGAATGAAAGCATGGGGACTTGGGAAGATTAATGGCTCGGCATGGGGCTCCACTCAGATACACAGCAAAGGACTGCCAAGGACAAAATCTACTACTACTCTGTAAAGGGTAACTATAGTCGATCACTATCATCTTTAGAGAGTGGGGAAGTCAGGTAGTTAAGGCGGAAGTGATAGGAAATGTCTGAGAAGCTAGAGGGACACACAATGACAGAGATGCAACCTAACCATATATTTTCACAGGAACAACAGAAGGAATTCTTCCTCCATCATCCTCCAGTTTTCCTTTTATTTATGCAATTTATGTTTATTTCCAAGAAGGGATCAAATCTCGATTGTAATCATTCTAGGAAACATAGCCTGGCACGCCTAGATAGCTAGTCTATGAGATAGCTGGAGCTCAGGCGAAGATATTTTGTAAACTAGAAATCCAAGCTCCCCCTCTTCTTATAAATAGGGGGAAGAAACACTGATAAAAGGTTCCGGAATTTAGCACCTGTAGGGTCTGAATTCTCATATGCCACTTTGGTTCTATTTGCTCATTCATGGCGGACTTGACTAATGTTCTGTCGAATGTTATGGACTGGTTATTTGGACCCTCTAATTATTAATGAAACTTTCCAAGTGATTCCAAGCAGATCAATGTGCAGTATGTTTCCCCTTTTGTAATCTCATTTCATTTTTGTTTTCCCTTCTCTGAAATAGTATCATGAAGTTGTTGGTTTCTCTCTGATTCATGGATTTACCTAGGCTGCTAAATAGAGAACAATACTTGTGTTATTCAATAGCCTACAATACTTGTAGTAATTGTAGATTTATTTGTGTTATTGGATTAACCTACAATACCTGTGTGAGCCCAGATTTACTCATGATGTTTAGCGCTAATGATACCCATGTTATACCTTGCTTGAAACCTTAATTAGCACCCTGCTATTTTTGCCATTTCACCTCCTCCCTCTTCCATATTTCTGTTGGAACTTTGTTGCAGAGGATTATGTTTGTTTACAGCCCTACGCATCTAATTCCCTTCTTCCTCTCCTCCTCTCCACCTTCACTACAATTTCAGTATTAAGTTGTCTCATTATTGTGTGTTGGCTACCAGAAGAAGACATTTTTCTTTGAGATTGCCCCGATATACCCACCCGCATTTTGATCCATGTATTGGCTTGAGTCTACCTTAATGAAGGCACATTGAACCAAGCCCCTTTTATTATCTTTTAATTACGTGACAATTAGAGTGCTCCAAAAACTCCTCACAGATAATCTTCCATGCACTCCTCTATTTAAGATGTCATAGGCATTGGTCTACAATCAACCCAGAGGCTGTCTCTAGGAGGCTTTCTATATCTTCTGAAGCACTCATGTTGCAGGTGCTAGAAATAGCCACAACAGTATGCATGTACTGACAGTTACATAGTAAATTTGGGATTCACAAGAGGAAATGTCGATCCCAACCTCTACTTCAAGGTAGTCTAAGGTATGCCATTGATTTTGGTTTTATATGTTGACAATCTATTCTTGATAGGTAGTGAGCCTTTGATGATCGAATGTAAGAGGAAGCTAGCCTTTAAATTTGAGATGAAAGACCTTGGTCTCATGCACTATGTTTTGGGCCTTGAGGTGTGGTAAAAGCTTGGTGAGATTTTCCTTTCACAAGGAAAATACGTTGTAAAATTACTGGAACGATTTGGAATGACTGAATACACCAATGGAAATGAAATTCAAGAAGTTATGTGGAGATGTTGCAGGACAAGACTTGGAAAATCCATCCAAGTATAGATAACTAATTAGGGCTTTGTGTTCCTTGTGAACACCCGTCTAGACATATGCTATGCAATAAACACATTGAGCCAATTCATGACCGAGCCCCACCACACACATTGGATAGCTTCCAGATACATATTGAGATACTTGCATGGGTCGATCACACATGGCCTCAGATATTCTGCTGAAATGTTCAACTTCGTAGATACACTGATGTTGATTGGGCCAAAAATGTTATCGACAAGAAAATTACATTTGGATGTTGTTTTAGCCTTGGATCTACCATGATATCCTGGATGAGCAGGAAACAAAATTCTGTAGCATTAAGCATCGCTGAAGCATAATACATTACCACTAGCATGGCTATCTGGGAAGTTGTTTGGTTGAGAAAGCTCTTTGGAGAGCTATTTGAGAAGGTCTTAAATACTACAGTGATATACTGCGACAATAAGAGTGGAATATGTTTGGAAAAGAATCTTGTGTTTCATGATAGGCCCAAGGATATTGAAATTCGATATCACTTTATTCGAGACATGGTGCAAAGAGGAGTTGTCAGGCTCCATCACATATCGATAGATGAACATATTGCAGATATTCTCACCAAGGAATTGTCAAAGAGAAAGTCCTTGGTTTTGAGAGAACAAATTGGATTGATGGATGTAGCCCCTCTGGATAAAGGGCAGCGCTGATCGAGGACATTGAGCCAACTCTTCCTACCTTGTTTGATCTCCCAGGGTGAGGAATTGAGATGGAGGGCTCCTAGGGTTGAGGGAACTTTGGACAACAGGGCTAACACGTATATGTTGCCCATAGGGTTGAAGTATTCTTCTCCCATATCTTCATAGGATCAGAGAATGATGCTCCCCTATTTGGTCTTTGTAGACTATACCCTAGTTGTCATCATACCCAGAAGTAGGCCAACTTGTTGGGAATACCACTCCTTGTTTGGCCAACGAGTTAAGAGTGTACTTGGGGTGTACAACCCAAGTTGATTATGATGCAGGTGTTCTACCACATGACTACTGAGATTCATTGTTGGGAAGATCGGTAGGCAATAGGATTGGATTGAGAATTACTCCCCTTTCAAGATTCTGAGTTGAGGGTAAGCTCCCCAGTGAGATTCTAGGATTGAGGATGTGCTCCCCCGTATGATGTGTTATCTTATTACTTGGTATGGGTAGAAATTATTTCTCCCCGATTCTTCTTCTTATAGATCCAAGAAAGTTTCAGTAAATAGAGTTGAGCAGAGACAGTCAAAGCATTACAACAACATGACAGGATGATGTGAAGATCAACTGACATATATTGGCAGGTGGAATTCTTCCTAGTTGAGAGGGAGTGTTAATTTTTTCAACTAGGGTCAAATTACACATTGAACATGTCATATGCCCCATATGATGCTTGCATTAAATTCCTCTTTTCGAGAGGACGAAAATCAACCTAAAGATCACCCAATTTGGTTAAGCGGAAGTTAAGTTTTGAATTATTTTATTCACACATACATTATGGAATGGTTGGCCCCAACCACATGGGTAACTGCTTGGGTCAATCTTAACCCCAAGTAAACCCTCAAGAAAGCCTATAAATAGAAGCGACCTCAAGTTAATTTCAACACATTAATCAAGTCATTTTATATTCTTCTCTTTTTTCTTGGTTCGAACAGGTTCGACGGAAGGAGTTTGCACAGGGTCCAAAATCTGCGAGAGGTTCACTTTGAGTTAGGGTTTTCTGGGTTCTAGACGTTGACACAAAACAAGGCATTTTAGTCCCTGGACGTTGGCTCAGAGTGGACAAGACAACATCTAGAGTGCCCTAGACGCTGATAGACAAGCTTATGAGAGTGTCCAAGGGTTCAAAGTTAGATCAAGTTGCATTTGTCCCTAGACGCTCTCACATAGTATCCCATAGAGTATCCAAGCCATCCCCAACACACACACACCAACAATAAGAAAGAGTCCAAGGGTTTCTATTATATTTTACCCTGGACACACGCATAGAGTCTTCCTGAGAGGGACCGAGAAGTCACAATTTCCCTCACACAGTGTCTAAGAGAGTGTCCAGGGTGTTTCGTACACACGCATATAGTTTTGATGAGAGTGTCTCTGGTTCAGATCTAGTGCTTAACATCTTGGCTTCATTTGGCTTCAGTGATCTGGTGGATCTAGGTTTCTCTCTGTTGTTATACAGATCTGTAGATCTGTAGATTTGATTCATTGGTATCCACTGCAAGCATATGTATTGGGCTCCTTGTACTCTCTACTGAAATCTTTTTATGACGGTCTATTAAAGAAGAAGATTTGAAAGTGTTTCCCCCTTGTGTGGTTTTTACCTAGCCTTGGACCAATTTATGTTGTCTCTTATGGTTGTGTTATTGTCTTCTTTGTCACTACATACGTTGTTCTTTCTTTAGTTACATTTATGATTGGTTATACTGCTAATAATTGGATGCATTGTTAATAAAGAAGTAATTTGGGCTAAAGTAACTGATACAGCATAGAAGAATCATAAAATTTAACAGATGTCATACAAATTTAATTCAAGACTTAAATGATAATTATTCGTTTAAAATTTGTTGATAATCATAAAATTGTCAGTTTTTATTTTCTATATCTAGAATTGATATTCATCATAAGCTTACTTGAGATTATAATAATGTTGAAAAAAAGATAAATGAAGGGTAGGAAGTTTATTATGGCCTTGAAAACAAGTGTAACTTAATAGTTGTGGAAAAAAAATCATATTTGATACTCTTGTCACTCTTGTTGCTTTACATGCATGTGAAGTGTGGGGATACTATATCTCTAAAGAATTTTAGAGAAGAACAAAGCATATCCAAACATAAATTTATAGTTTATTGTCTCATTATTAAAAGCAATAAACCTTAAGCTAACCTTCCCCCCATTGAGTGCATGTCCATGGTTAGGTAGTTAATGTACAAGAACCAAAGAAATAGTATGAATTGTTCCCAAAAATTGGTTTCACCTCTAGGGATAACCACCAATGGCTCAAATAAAGATGGCATCAAGATGCCAAAAAACATTGGGGTAGCTAGGAAGATGTCTTCTTGCATGATACCAACAATATTAAAAATATTATTCATCTAAATTTAAAGAGAAACTATAGCTCAATAAATATCTAACAAAAATGATGTGGCCAACCCTAATTTAAAATGTCAAAAGTAGTTTTTAGTTTTTGAAAATCAACGTTACTAAAATAATTATGAACTTCCATAATCTAAACATTAAAATTAGTCAACACCTAAAATATCATGTGATGCAATAATCCTTGTCTTTGTAGCACTAAAAAGGTTGAAGATGAAAGACCATTTCTTTTGTAGTATCTTGCTTACACTCAAATTAAAACTCAATTTCAAAATATTTATTACACTATTGAACTTTCTAACTTCATAAATAATCAAAAAAATAAAAGTCTTATAATTTTTTCAAACTTTTCATTTTAACATCCTTCATAAAATTATAAATCAATTTAAACGCTTTTTTACCCAAAAAAAAAAAAATTAATAAATAATAATTATCAATTCATCATATTCAATTTTATTTCAGGCTTATATTTCAAAATTAAATAGTATTCATATATTCATTTTATAAATTTAACATACTTTTAATCATGGAAAGAACTGTTAAGAGTTGTGAAAGTTTTACTTAAAATTATACCCGGTAAAAGTGCTATAAAAATGTCATGTCCGATATTTAAGGTCAATATTTTATGCAGGTGCTTTCGAAAATTAGTGTTCATACGTTTCTTTTCAAAAGTTAATGTAAATTTAATATAAAAGTGTTGAAAGTTGTGAAATTAAAATAAATAAACACCTTGTGTATTCTATATTCTAAGGGTGAATATTTCAAGCATAACCTTTCCCGTACGTATATATAATTAATAATATGTTATATATAATAATAATAATATATTATATGTTAATAAACACCTTGTGTATTCTATATTCTAAGGGTGAATATTTCAAGCATAATCTTTTCCCGTACGTATATATAATTAATATTATATTATATATAATAATAATAATATATTATATGGTAAGTTTTATTAGCATATTTAGTTGAGGATGATCAAGATTAAATTTCTGGTGGTTATGATTGAAGTTTAGATGAGGAGAGATGTTAAATATTTTAGTCCGTTGAGGATGGGTCTCGTCACTAAGGTGATTCAGGATCAAATTTCACGAGTGGTGGTTGTGCTTCGTGCTAGGTTGAGGAGACATGCTAAAAATTCTAATTAAGCTGGGTGGGATCCCCGAGTAACTTTAACAGCCTACATGCCCGTGACTTTGACAATTTAAATACCCCTAAGTCCGGGCTCCTGCCCCTTAAACCACAATAAAGCTTGAAGAATCACTTACAACTTGACGCACAAAAAAATAATAATATATTATATTATTTTTAAAAATAAATATAATATACTTTAAATCGCCAATAATAATAGAAAAGTCATATCAGTTGTAACTTTCCGAATGAAATACGAACCTGCCATTCAATTTCTGTAGGACTGTCATACAAATTCACGATCGCAAAAGTCCAGGCGCGTGAAGAAATTGGTCCAATCGAACAGAAAGTCGCAATAACTTAACATCATTGGCTGCAACTCTCACCGGCTAAATAATTAAATATAAAGATGCGTACGAAAGTTGGTCATATCAAACAAGAAGTTCCATGAGACTCGCAACAACTTCTTCGGCACATGATAAATTGCACTTTCGTACAGAATTAAAAATAAAGTAACGTACACATCAAGGATTCGCAAATATCTCGGCATTGATGCGATGCTTTGAAAACAAATGGTGCCCCCTGCACATTCACACTATAATTTATAGATGTGGGATAAATATCACACATACCACCCAACTATTCACACTATAATTTATAGATGTGGGATAAATATCACACATACCACCCAACCAAATAATTGTAATTTGACGTTCGACAAAAGGTTTTTTTTCTTTTCTTTCGGGTATAATATTTGATAGTGAATAATTTTTTCAAACGTCAAAGTGAATAAATATCACTCAAATCAATCAGCCATGGAATTTAATTTTTCATAAAATGTTTTTATGCTTTTTTAACATATGGATATTTAATAAAAACTTTGAAACGTTAATCAGTCTCATAATTTAAATTACTTGCCATGATTTTCAATGGCCGCTTTACAAACAGGTTAGACGTAGAGGAGAGGAGGAATACTGCTTAACAATATTCCTAAAGGCAGGTCAAAGTTGCTTGCACTTTTATTAACAAATCTTGCTTAAACAAATAGTTTCACAATGGGCAAGTGGCCACCATCTGCTCAATCTCATATTTTGTTTCATAATTGTAATTGATTCGCGTTTTATCATAGATACCTTTCTAAAATCTAATACAAAGAAAATAACTATTTAGGTTAATTTTATTAATAATTTTTTTAGACATTTTTCATTGTTCTTTCATTTTAAGTGTATACACAGTTTGTTTTTTGAATTTATATTAATATCATTTTAAAATGTCAAAGTTTTATTGTTCTTTGTATACATAATTTGTTTTTTAAATTTAAATTTATATTAATATCACTTTAAAATGTCAATGTTTTCAGCATATAATTTGTATACAAACATTGCTTTTCTTTAATCATTGTAAGCTAGTCTCAATTTACCACAACGAAATCTGTCACAACTAGTCTCAATTTATCACAACGAAATCAAATGTATTTATCGCCTACAAATAAGAAAGTATAACCACAATAATATGAGTTGTAGTAAATAGATAATCTTATTAGCTACTGAGTTGCAAGTAAAAGAACCGCTAGAAAACATAACAAGAGATCAATTGTTTCAGGAAGTCACGGCGCTGGAACCTAGGAAGTCACGACGCTGGAACCTAGAGGAACTGAAAGCTTTAAATCACACTAGAGGTGGCTCTCTAGGTGGGCAAGTTGAGCATCCATACTCTTTAGGCATGACCACTGATATCGGTGAACACACTTTACATCATTCAAAGCAGAGATAATGTCTTTTCACTCCTTGTGGTTCTCCTTTAAGACCCCCCCCACCGAGAAGAGTTTTCATCTTCCAATGTAGGGAGATGGACTTTAGATATTGCTTTTGTCTTCCCCTAATGTGACTAGGGTCACGAACCCAATGGCCTACCTCCTCTAGGGTTTCAAAATTAGAGAAAATTTGATAGTCATTAGTTGTGAGGGTCTCAAGATTGCGAATCTCATAACGAATATTTGGAGGGGTGGTTGAATGGTAGATGATCGTGGCCTCCTGTGCTTGGACATGGGCTCATGATCTGCCTTGGGGGCCCCATCCACCTCCTTATCGATGACTGCACATGTGTTGGAAAGGGAAACAACAATCACTAAAACCAAGACTCAACAAACCAGAGAAGGGAGGACAGAGAATATGGGAGCCGAAAGGAAGGTTGAAGTGATCATTGATGATAGGCCTAGATATAGTGAGCTAGCACAAGTCAACAAAGCAGAGAAGCAGAGACCTCTCATTGTTGAAAGACTGCAACAGAAATCCCACTTGTGGTGGGAACAAGACTGTAACACACATAAAATCCATAAAAGGGATACTTTGCAGACAAAGCTAAGACAGGACCTGAGGCTTACCATCTACATTAATTTAGAAAGGGATGCTCATATGCTTGGTGCATGGGGTGGGTTGGCCATGCCACCCCTCTTAAATGCAATGTGAGGCAACGAGCTCGCCCGCCAATCCACCCCAATCAGAGGGCGAATTTGCATAGTTTTAATTAAAACATACAATAACGTTAATATACTTTTAGCATGTTGTCATTCTAAAACTAATAATTTTTTGTGCAATTTAAAGGCTAAATTTTTTATGCACTCCAATTTGAAAAAGACAATGCTTCTTCCCTCTAAGTAAAACTTGCAAGGAAATAAGAAAGAGTATTGGTCTCAATTTTACTCAATGTGAATGATCCACTGAATAACCATTTCCATGGGTATCACACATAATTTTATATATAATTAAAAAAAATAACATTTAGTAATATGTTTAAACAATAAAATGATGAATATTAAAAACAAATAACTATTTTTGTAGTGATTGATGGTCTTAGTAGAAAGATGTTGGATGCCAGGAATAGAGGGATTATCATCGGTTTCAAACTTACAAGGCAAGTGACTTTGTCCCACTTGATGTTCATCGATGATGTCCTAATGATGGGTTAGGGTACATTTTTGGAATGATAGTTTATTTACTGCATTATGGGTGACTTTGGGGAAGCATCTGGCCTTTTCATGAATTTAGAGAAGTTTTCTCTATATTCATTAGAGCAAGAGTCTCCATTGCCATCAAACATAACCAACCATTTTGGGGTTTTATCCCTAGATATGTGTGGTGGTTTTAGATATTTGGGATTCTTCATAAAACCCAATAGATACGACATAACTGACTGGAAATGGTTGGAAGTGGAATTTAAAAAAGATTGACAACCTGGTTGAACAAGTGGTTATTGTTAGGACGTAGATTAGTGCTGATAGAGGCCATTCTTCAGGGCATTTCGATTTATTTGATGCATATTATTTGCCTTCCAGTGGCAATCATCCACTGGATCAAGTCTATAATGGCTAATTTTCTATGGGAAGGCACAAGGGATATGAAAAAGTATCACCTTGTAATATTTGAGCTACTCTCTAGGCAAGTGTGAGCTGGCATATGGGGTATTATGGAATTGAGCATTTTCAACCGAGCATTGTTGATCAAAACCCTATGGAGGGTAGTCAACGTGGAGGATATTTGGAAATAGATTATAAAGAGCAAGTACATGAAGCAACAAACTCTGATCCCCTGGATTCATGTGGGTGATATTGTTAAAAAGGAAGCATCTATGACTTGGAAGAGTTTAATGAAAGTAACCCCTTGGTTTATGAGAAATTTGAGGTGCTTCGTTGGTAATGGGGAGCTCGTAGAGATTAGATTGGCAACCATTATTGGCATGCCTAGGTATATTAATCTGACCTCCTATTTTATATCATCTATGCGACAGAGGAATTTATTGTCTCAAGGATGCTATAGTTATCCGTGATCCAATATTAGGGCACTGCGCATGGATGGTGGCAGTAGATATATGCCTCAGTGGAGATCTTGCATATGAGTGGGAGGAATACATTCTTCTTTTGAAGTCTTCACGCATCTGCTTGTCTGGGGAGGATGATCAACTTACATGGAATGGCGCTATGGTCAAGGGACAACGCATTGTCAAAGGAATATGTTCATTTTTTACTCAGGGCTTTTCTGGGGACCCCACATATGGCTAGTTTCAGGGTGTGTGGATATACCTGTGAAACTGATTTGTTTTGGTTGGTTGGTTATCCATGATAAAATACTGACCTGGACGAATCTACTTAAGAGAGGGTTCGTGGGGCTGCGTTGGTGTGCACTATGCAGGGCATCAATGGAGGACTCTTGCCACCTATTTTTGTAGTGCTCTTTTGTCACTGAAGTGTGGTAGGAAGTACTCACACATCTACATATACGCAATATGTGGGATTGTTCATCGGTGGAAAAATGCATTCCCATTTGGTTAAGGGAGAACAAGGAACATAGAGCTCTCCCTTTCTACATCATTTGGGGCATATGGAGGGCTAGAAATTCCTAGATTTTTGAGCAGAGGATACCTAAAATGGGAGAGACTAGCATCAAGATCACATCATTTTTTCTAGAGAAAGGCCTTTTGAAATATAAGTTTTCTTGAACACATATTACTCTAAAGAACACTTGGCACAGATATGGTCTGTTTTTTTGATGGGGCAACTTCTAATGGGATTTGTAACAAGATCCTAATTTATATTAGTCCAGATGTATGTTATAAATTCAAATGGTGTAGTGGTTAAAGTACAAATACAAGGGCGGAGCTCCTTGCACTATGGGGCACCCTATTTTGTACCAGGCAATGGATGAGATGAATATTATTGAATTTAGGCTTCTGTGATCCATATCAATTTTTGAGAAGATTCTTCAGCGAAAATCACATAGAGATACTTTTGTCGACGCGTTTCGAACCAACCAGTGTGGTTCATCGTCAGGACAAGTTGAGTGAACAGATCTCGCATTGCACATTAAATAGATAGGGCAGAATATCCAATGACCCAATTTTCTAGACAGGTAACGGCTAGAATGACAACAGCTAGAAAGGACCGGGAAACGGCTAGTTTGACTTTGATAAGGGGTAAAAACTTTATTTATTTAAATAAGTTAATTTAATATACTTGTTAACGTAAATGGATCATTTTAATATTATAAAATAGATTAATTTGAAATTGTTATTATAAATATTAAAACTATTTAATTAAATTCTAATTAAAATAAGTTAATTTAAAATTGTTAAAATAAATTAATTTAAAATTGTTAGATATCAAAGTTCTTAAATATTATTTGGTTATAAAAGTTTAATTAAAATAAATTAATTTAAAATTGTTAGGATAAATTAATTTAAAATTGTAAGATATTATTTAGTTATAAAAGTTAAAATTAGAGTAAGCTATATAAATAGTTAATTTTTTTTTTTTTTTCTTTTTTCTTTTTTCTTTTTTTTTTTTCAAAAGGTGGAAAAACCTATCAAACTCAGTTTGTCAAACCAACATTGAGGACAGCCATCTCTGACTGCTATCCGCGAATGTCAGTTGACACATCACTGTTATCAAGGAAAACCACGCCACCTGAAATAACCCGCTGGTGGTCCGTAAGGGAGCAGGCTTCCACTCCTGCCAGATGCCTCTGGGTCTTGGGCCGTTAACCTGTTTCCTTACATCCGAGGAAGACGAGCTCTTAGCCAAGCAGAAGCAGTTTTAGGGCATACTCCAGGCCCATAAATAGTTAATTATATTCTATAAGTTAAATATATATTAAAATAAAATTAATTTTATATTCTTAGTCAAAGAGTTTTTAGAAATATGAGTGTTAGAAAAATATTACAATAATTAATTAATAGTCTAGTTACGGGTCAAAATAATATATTAATTTTAAATTAATTTTTATTTATTTATTTTAAATATTAGAGAATTTAAGTGTTAGAAAAAAATTATCATATTAAAAATTAATCAATAGTTTATTTAAGGGAGAGGAAGAAAGGAAGACAACGACTAGGAGGAGAGGGCTGGGACCCAGCAACTACTGATCTCCCAGCCATCCTCTCTATTGAGATTGTTCGGCATTTTTTCAATCTTAAGGGCTTCCCTAAATTTCCGGAAATGGAATTGTGACACTTTAGCAATCACACTCGCTTCCTCGATGCAGACATGATGATTGGTTTTCTCCACATGCTCTGCTAAAGCGGAAGACTTGGTTCTCATATGCCTAAGGTCAGCTGCGTGCTCACTAATCATTTGATTAATGGAGCGACCAGTCTCACCAATATAGGGGATCCCACATGAACAAGGAATAATATAAACCCCTTTCATGTCCTTGGGGTCAATAGGATCCTTCACAGATCTGAGGGACTTACGAATGGTGTTAAGAGGTCTAAAGGTGGTGGGGACATTATGCTTCTTAAGAATCCTAGCAATCCTATCTGTGGTCCCTTGAACAAACGGAAGATGGACACCAGGAATCCATTCTTTAGGTCCTCTTCTGGTTGACGAATTCTTAGCTGCTTTGAGGAAAGCCTTTTGTCCCATGAGCCTACTATAACCGTTCTCAACAAAGACATTAAGGAGATGGGATTTCTCCTCCTCGAAGCTCTTTTCATCAGAGATCCTTAAGGCACGAGTCGCAAGGGTATTGAGAACCCCCAACTTCTGGGCCGGGAAATGGTGGGAACTAGCATGAAGATATTGCTCCGTATGAGTTTTCTTGTGAAACACTCGGTGGGAGAGGGAACCATCCTTATTCTTAGAGATAAGAATATCAAGGAAAGGGAGGCAACCATCGACTTCTTGTTCCTTAGTGAACTTAATGGCCGAGGATTGATTATTGAGATGATCAAAGAAGAGATCTAACTCCTCTTGGCCGTGAGACCAGATGACATTAGTGTCATCCACATATCTTTTCCAAAGCTTGGGCAGGAGGCGAGCTGAGTTTAAAGCCTTGGATTCAAAATCTTCCATAAAAAGATTTGCAACAACAGGGGAAAGGGGTGAGCCCATGGCAACCCCACAGGTTTGCTCAAAGAACTCACCTTCAAAACTGAAAAAGGTCGAAGTGAGGCAGATCTCAACCAACCGAGCGGTATCAGGATCTGTTAGATGGTTGATTACTTCCATGGCCTCATTTATAGGGATGCAAGTGTAGAGGGAAACAACATCAAAACTAACAAGAATGTCTCCAGAGTCCAACTTGATGTCCTTGAGCTCCTCAATAAAGGAAGTCGAGTCTTTAACGAAGGACCCTGTACAACCAACTAAGGGTTTAAGCTTCAAGGCAAGGAACTTTGCAAGAAGATAGGTAGGACCTCCAATGGTGTTGACAATGGGCCTAAGGGGAGCTCCTTCCTTATGAATTTTAGGGAGCCCATAGATTCTAGGCGTGATAGGATTGCTCTCAATGAGTTTATGGTGTAGGGGACCCACTGAGTTACTGGATTTAATGGCAAGGGCCACAATCCTGGAGATCTTCTTTAACGGGTTTTTGGGAAGCTTCTTATAACTACCGCTATTATGAAGATGATCTAACATTTTATTGCGGTAGTCTTCCTTGTCAAGAATGACAACAGCCCCTCCTTTGTCAGCTTTCAGAACAACAATATCTTTGTTCTGATTTAAGGATTTTAAGGCTTCAAATTCATCCCTGCTAAGGTTTCTCTTGGGAGGCTTAGCCTTCCTTAGGATCACAGCACAATCCTGCCTAATAGTGTTCTTGATCCTATCAGGTAAACCCCGAATCCCAAATTCTATATCACAAATAATGTCATCCACAGGGATCTTCTTAGGGGCCAAGGCAAAGTTTAGACCTTTGCTTAGAACTTTAAAAATAGAAGGGGGAAAGGAGAAACCAGATAAATTGATAACTTTATTATTAAAATGAGAGGAAGGGGGAGGATTCATATCATTTAAATGATTCTTCCTAGATTTAGAGTTATTGTTTATATGTAAGTCAAGCATTGTTGACTTATTATTATTGTTAATTATCCTCCTATTCCTAGAACGATAATTATTTACTCCCTCATTATTATTTACAATGTTAATACTATCAATATTATTATTTTTAATAGTGTTATTAATTTTGTTATTACCAAAGAAATTATCCTTACTATTATTATTACTATTATTAATATTATTATTATTATTATTGCAAATATTATTATTATTATAATTTTTAATATTAGTATCACCATTATTTTGAGAGATTTTAAGATCATATAATATTTTTGGAGATTCTAAGGTCATCATACACTGAGAAAATCAAAAATCAAAAATCAAATTGGCAGAGACTAAAGCACTAAATGTCTAAATGTATGGGATTAAGACACTACTTCTGTCTTTCTACAAAATATCAATCTCCCACGTTTTTGGAGAGCAAAATGCCGAGGTAGATTGTTTGTCTACAAAATATCAATCTCCCACAATTTTAGAGAGCAAAATGCCGAGGTACAGGGATGGAATTTGACGGGCATTTTGCCCGTCATAAGGCTTTTTGCACGTATTTGATGGCTGGAATTTGTCATTGCCCGTTTTGAGTGACGTGCCTGGAAGAGTAAAAGACGGATTTTTGACGTTTGGAACTTTTTCCAAAACGTTCTTACGCACCAAACGTTCTTACGCGGCAAGTTTTTTCATATAACAGGGTATTTTTTGGGCAAGTTTTTTTAATTGAAAATATGCTAAATTCTAATCAGCGTTGGTATAGTTACAACTTACAACTTACGCCCCTTTATTTTTCATATAACAGGGTATTTTTTGGGCAAGTTTTTTTAATTGAAAATATGCTAAATTCTAATCAGCGTCGGTGACTCGGTAAGCAATAAACATATTAAATTACGGATCCGCATTATCTGGAATCAGAGTAGAGTAGGAACGGTAACTTTCCAGATAGTATATAGAATCACAATCCACCTTGCTTTCTGCTACTTTTACAGAATGTACACCGCCTTGCTTTTATAGAAAATTTGCAAATCAAAGCCAATGTGAAAGCCTTGTTAATATTGTTGGTGGTTGGCTTCATCCTTAAATTGCACATGCCCAGAAGAGCTTTGCGCTGTCTACTTCCCTGACACTCTCTCTCAAGGCATATGCCCATTCAGACTTACCTTGCACGCCCAGTTCAAGATTGACTCCAAGGAAACTGCAAATCTGCGCTTCGCTTCAGGTTAGTGATTGTTTTTTTTTTTCTTCAAACACTGTGGGTCTGATTGCTGCTACGTTTTAATTTTTGATTTAATAAGTAATTTAATTTTTTATTTCACAAGAGATTTGTATGTGTAACTGTTCACAGCGCTTTAAAACAAGGGTTTATCATTATGCAGAATATGGTTTCTTGGCCTAGAAATTGACATTCCACTGAAAGTTTCTTTTGGTTTTCAAAAAGCTTCTGGGTTTTTAAACTTATTTTGGTTTTTTTTCCTTATGATAAATATATGAAAATTTTCCAACATAATTATTTATTGAATGGTAATTTTTTAATCAAAACTTTATTAGTGAAGGGTTAATTTATTATGAGAACATCACTCTTGAAGGGCAAAATTTTTAATATAACCTTTGCATAAAGACCCAAAACGTCAAAAAAAAATTGTATGACGGATAAAGAGAAATCCAAATTCCAACCCTGCCGAGGTATATTGTTTGTCCAAAAATGACTGCAGTGATCAAATAGTTAAGATTTATGACCACGGACATGCTTATATCTGATTATTGTGTTCCTTTGTATATTGTGATCGACCCCTTTTATTTTCAATTTCTGGGTTTTAGATTTTATCTACCTAGTGTCTTCGTTAGGGGTTGTGCCGCCGCAGTATTTGGGTATGGAGGCAAAAATGACAAGGAAGAGTTTCTTTTTCCATTGGTGCTGGAATGTCTGGACTTTTTCACATTGGTGTCACGCATGAATTGTGGATTGATTGGAGATTCTGCTGTAGCTTTATTGGTCTACAGTTTATGTAAGTTTTGAGATTCATAATTTCAGACATGTAATTTTGTTTTGGAAAAAAAAAATTATATTTTCACGTTTTGAAATTCCAAACCAGAAACCCTTGTCTGAAATAGAAATTTGTATTTATTTCTAAATTGGCTAACACTGTTCCTTAAAGTCAATCCGCGTGAAGAAATTGGTCGAATCGAACAGAAAGTATCAAATTAGCAATGACTTCACATCGGATGCAACTTTCACCTCGATAGTGATGTTGAGAAAAAATCTTACGCGCTGCACGTTTCTACTTAAATTGAAAAAAATCGTACGCGCTTCACTTATACACTAAAATTTCCCTATGTATACAAATTACAATAGGGTTTTGTATTTATTTTTAAAGGTTTGTTCAGAAAACCATAGAAATTTTGGTAAGATTTTGATAAAATTTTGTAGAAATTTTAAGAAATTTTGATGGCATTTGTTAAATTTCAAAATTTCGGATATCTTAAAAGTTTCTGATGATAATTTCTACCATAAAAACAAAATTCAAACACATTTAGTCTCAAATTTTTAGAAAAACTTAATTAGGTTACAAATTTCTTTAACAAATTTACCACCTCAATAAACAACACGACACCTAGCCTGTATGAAGTCAAGCCGCGTGAAGAAATTGATCAAATCGAATATAAAGTACGATAACTTTGCTCGAATTCAACTTTCACCTCCCAAATAATTTAAAAAAAGTAGCGTAATCAAATTGGTCAAATCAACGAGGAATTTACATTAGACTCGCACTAACTTCTTCGTCACATGGTAAATTGCACGTACAGATAAAGGATTCGTAAATATCTCGACATTGATGCTGAGAAAAAAAACCGTGAGTGCTTCACAACAGTCACACAAAATTTCCGCCCTAAATTTCTGTGATACGAAACTAAACCCAAAATGCGTATGCATTTATTTTTTAATTACAAAAGTCGTCAAATATCAGTTCAGTGTAACAACTTTGTGCGCTCAGCCATCTGTATTAACTAGTAGGCTATCGGAGGGATTTTCATGACCAGGGATGAGATCGCTGAGGAGAATCAGAGTGCAGCCATACTGGAGATGATGATGGAAGTTGGTGAGGCTTAATATCGTCCACTTTGGCTGTCGTGTATGGAGACTTTGCGTTTGCGTTCATCCTGCACAGCATATCAGAAGAAATTAACATGAATCTGATTTGTTAATGCTGGGTTTCTAAGTATCAATAAAAAGAAAATCTTTGTGAGAAGGAATTAAAATTTAATTCCAATTGTAAACTAGATATGTTATGATAAATTTGTACTGATTTGGCGATTGTAAATTTTGAAATATTAATTGGGTAATCGGATCAGTAATAGTAATGAAGTTGTAAAATATTTTCAAAATTTATTATTAAAATAAAATAATAATATTAATTTTAAATAGTAATGTTTTTCGGATTAATTATATTATTAGGATTTGGTCAATGTTTTGAAATAACTAATATGTTTGATCCTAGAAACAAAAGTGACACATTAGTTCACTTTTATCCTAAAGATAAACCACGTTTAACAGCCACCACATTTGATGTCCTCCAAATCTTGATGATATAATTAATCTAAAAGACATTATTATTTAAAATATAAATCATTTTCTAAATTTTAATTAAAAAAAATCAATCAATATAATCAAAACTATACATTTTTATAAAAAACATAATATAAAAAACCATGAAATTTTCCTGTCCTAATCACTTTAAGAATAAAACCATGAAATTTTTACAGTTCCAAATTTTCATAGTTCCAACGTGGACTTTTATATTTCTGAACAATCTACAGAAACTCATAATAATGTATATATGGTGATAAAGTTTAGGAAAGCATTGTCCACCTCCATGCTCAGGTAGCTGCAATCCCATCAATCTCAACACTTTTCTTCACAATTATTATCACATTGTAAAATGTTGTATATTTTATATAGTGTTTGTTGGTGTGGTTAACACTATCTATTTTTCTGTTTTGCTATCCTGTATTAAGTGCAATATTTTTCTTAATAATTATCACAAAATTTTAGATATAAAATGTTATATATTTTATATAATGTTTTTCGATTGTAGCTAACACTTTTAATTTTTCTTTACAATATTGAATGCAATACTTTCTTTAAAAATTATTATAATATTTAGATGTTAAATATTATATATTTCATACAACATTGTCGTTAAAGATTTCTGGAATAGCAATGCGTAATATGTGTGATCAGTCCAACGTTTTTTTATGGTGATTCCATCTATCCATCATTAAGGATTAAAGAGAAGCTTGTAACTATATATTATAACAAAGCTCTCTTTGATCCCTGATAATAGATAGAATCACCATCTGAAACGTTGGACAGATTACACATATTATACACTGCTATTCTGGAAATCTCTAACAATATAAATAACTATAGAAATCTCAATCACTCATAACATTTATTTGTTATAGCTAACACTATCCACCTTATTACCCAATAATAAATATTATTATTGATGATGTATCGAGCATCTAATAATAATAACAGTTTCTTATTTAAATTCGATGGTTTATAGACCACCCACTGGTGGATGTAATATCCCCACTGATATATCCTACCTTGCAAACTCGCTATGTTGGAAACTGGAGAATGCTCGCCTAAGGTTTGCTAGAGTGAACAAGGGTAATTATGAAAAATATAAGAAAGAAGTTGAAATATGGTACCTGTCTTTGCGCTTCTCCAGAAAACGCTGCAGAGAATGTTTCCTCGCTATTGGAAGGTCTGATGATGCCGCCATTGCCCAAAGGACATGATATAAAATCAGTATTACATATAAGGGGACTGATATAGCTAATTCGTATGTAATACTATGTACCAACGAATCTTTTGAAATTGAAACATACAACATAGACCCAATTGAAAAAAGTTCTCACCCCACATAAATAAAGAATCGAAAAAATCCGAAAAGAATTATAATTTATTTTGCTTTACTGTATAGTTTTTTAATATATTAATTTAGTATTTTTCTATTTTATTTATTGAATATCACTTTATTTATATTTATATGACTAATATTTGAATATCACTTTATTTATATTTATATGACTAATATTTCGAAGTGTTTTAGTTTAGTTTTACTAAGTCTAATCTGATCGAATTTCACTCTAGCTATTTATTACTATATTTTCAATGTAATTTTATTTAACTGTATTATGAAAAAAATAAAACTTCTGCTCTTCCTTTTTATCACAGTCTTTGTTTCAGTGACAGTGAACGATTACAAGATTTCTAAATCCTGGTGTAGATATTCTACTTGGGCGACTAAAAAATTCATACAGGTGACTGGATTGACCTCAAATTAACGGCGCAAAAAAATTGCATTCCTTAATCGTACCTGTGTTCACCTTACGAATTGAAGGTTGCGGGTGGCTCTCGGATCCCTCGGGTGACTTCGTCAGAGGAAATGCTATTTTCTGTTCAGTCAACGATCCGCAGCCGTTCTGGAGTTTACTATGTGGATAACTGGAATTATTTCCGCTGCTGGCAATTAACATTAAGGCTTGGGCCTGTGCAGACATACAGATTCCATCAAACTTCAAACCAAGTCCCGGCAATATAATAAAGTCTTTTTCTACCACACAAACGTTTGAATTTCAATATCCATACCTTATCTGGAGGAATATCGTCATATACGCTCACCGATCCACCGTAGAAAATGGTCAATTGTGCACGGGATTGCTTTCCTTGAACCATGGAAGCAGCAGGCCTGCATTCCAAATTAAACAAAAATACCATTAACCTCACATACCAACTTGATCAACATGGTCACAAGAAGGAGCGGAAAATGAAAACACAACTTTTCAAGGGTGTTTAAGTTTGATTCAGGGGTGTTTAAGTTTGATTGTGCTCAGCATAATAGTATGTAATAGGTGTGTAGATAGTTTTTCCATTCACTATTATTTTATAAAATTTTGGTAATAATAATATACTATTGGTGGGTAGATGGTTCTGCCATTCACCATTGGGAGCACCCTAAACTCAATCTAGCTCAGGAAAAAAACAAAACAAAACAATTTTTTTTCTACCCATTACAATTCCGCACCTAAAACTTTTCTTGAACTCAGAACAACCATCATGATCATCATCTGACGACCTCTTGTGCTCCATTCTCCCCATGACTGCTATTGGGGATCCAAAACCAGACTGGTTAGGCAATAAATTAATGGAATCAGAACAGCTCCCAACAGAGGAGAGATCCAGCTGAGGAACAAACTCTCCAACTACCCGCTTAGCACCTCCATTAACACTCCTAATACAAGAAGGTAAACCCTTTTCCTCATTATAGTGTTCTTCAAACGCCATGCCAATGCCAAGTCTTAATTCGGTACTGAAGTTCCTCTTCTCACAAGAATAATTCCTGAACAAACCCAGAGCTTCAGAACCCACAGAATTTGTATTCTTATTCTTATTAATTTCATGGTTATAATGGGTCTCTCCTACATAGTTCTTCGATTTTCCTTCTTCAATCCTCTCTGAGTTGCATCCATTCTCCATTACATCAGCCATTTCCTCCTTCTTCTTCTGGTTCTCACTAACAACGAAATCCATGCCTTAGACAGTCAAATATACCCAAATCTTCTAAAGGTTTTTGGTGGAATCTACGCCTCACAATTAAAGAAAGACTTTGCTATTATCTTTACTTCGCACTTACGCTAGCTTCGGCTAAAATCCAGCAAAAGTCTTCAGGAAATGTTATTATTATTTGAGCATGTGTTGAATAATACAATGACTGGATAGCACGCAAGGCTGGCCACGGTCCGCGGCAGCTTCGGTCAATTAGGTCCCACGTACCCAGAGACCTGTTCGTATCTGAACAGTGGAATTCAGTTGTAAATTTTTTGGATCTGTCTGGAGTTAGGTCATACGGAGAGTTTTAATCAATCTTTTTTGTGTTTGGAATTCGGTAACATTGATCAAATTTTTAGGTTTGTAGTCGAAGTGTTAGAATGTGTGGCCTTATATAGCTTTTTTTCTTTCTTTTTTTTTCTTTGGTTCGCTTTACATAGATTTTTTTTGTGTTCAAATTTTTTGTGGCGCCATTTAAATAGGCAACATCTATACACCCTTCCGGTAGGAGGATACAAGCAATATGAAAGCAAGACTCATCACCAATTCCAGCGTCTAGAGTTTTGGTGTTTGGAATCCATTTATAGTAGTCCCACTCTTCTTGTTCTTTTTTATTTATTTTATAGATCAATGATAAATGATACATACATAATCTGCAAAATTTAATTGTTTTTAGTCTTTTTTAAGATGAGGAATTTATTTATGCACTTTGAACAATTAAAATATACTCTCTAATCATGAGATGTTTTTAAGAATGTTATAGATTGTATATTTTTGTTGTTTAAATGTGTTTTTGAATGTATAAATAAATTTACTCTTTTCAAGAATCATCAAGACACATGATATTTGACGTCTACAAATTACAATGGTAAAACTTGTCATTCCAAGAAATCTGGACTGATCTACTATTATAATTTACAATCTCACAAAAAATTCTATAACTGAATTTAAGTGGAAAAAAACAAAACCTTCTAACAATTCTATTAAGTGTAGTCTAACTAATACAGGAAGTAGTCTTTCTTTGAGTATTTTTTTCCAATTAATTTTAACCAAAATTTTTCAAATATATATATTTTTTTAAATTGACTTTAAGTTGTTTAATTTACGCCAGCATATATCTATCTTAAATAAAGATCTAATAGGAATCCAGGGGATCCAATTCTTTCATTTGCAAATTTTTTTATGAGCAAGCATTATTTAAATGTTTTGTGTAGTTATTTATTTATTTATTTTTTTCGCTGACATGAACAAAATTTCAACTATGATGAAGGACAGACAAAATTACACATCATATTGTGCTGTAGAATGAGATTCTGGACCCAATAATTCTAATTTCCAAAAAAATTTCAAGATAGTAAATCCACTTACACACTCAAAAATATATTTTAAACAATAACAAATCACAATCTCAATTTAAATTATATATAGCTAAATTTTAATAAAAAAAAACATTCCCATCATTTTGATTTATAATTAGATAGCCTCAATTCATTACAATTTAAAAAAAAAAAAAATGACAAAAATTTCATATCCCAATTTAAAAAAAAAAATTAACAATTTCCTTTAAAATTTTCTGCTAAGTTTAACGATCCGCTAAGTTTCAAACCAGTCCTTTCTTTTTGCTCTGGACATCCTACCTAATCTTGACTTTGACTACCAAGGGTGTGCAAAAACCGCGTAGAGATTAAAGGAAATTAACCTAGATTAATACTAAACCATATTTACAGCACCTAATTTTTGTAAGAAAGTTAATGTACTTGCGCGTTTATGCTTTTGATTTTAGTGAATTTTTGACTTATTAACACTTTGCCTGAGACATCGCTTTCAAAACCCACTGTCCGCTCTTGTTGAGCTTTTCAAAGCACATGCTCATTAGTCACATGCACCAACTAAGAAAAGGTCAGGTCATACCTACTACATGATTGTTTTGCAGTCTAATGATAATGTGTCTTATTTGAGATTCCCACAAGGCTACAAAAATCAATTATTATTAATTATTTTTACCTCTATTCACTTTTCAAAACCATATTGTTTTTTTATAATTACGTTTTATTAATCTTTAATTTTGTTTTATATGAAATTAATATGTGTTTTAAAGATATTGAAATAACGCACCCTTTATTCTATTTTAAAAACTATATTGATTTTTAATATTTGCGTTTTATTAATATTTAAATTTGTTTTATATGAAAATAATATATGTTTTCAATTGGTTTTATATAATATATGTTTTCATAGAGATAGAAATGACATAAATTTATAATTCAATTGATAAATCTTTTATGTACTATAAATTTTATTTTACTTTATTTATTAAAAATTTTATATATAATATTTTTAATAATATTGAAAATTTTTATTTTATTTATTAAATTTTTTATATATAATATATTGAATAGATATTTTGATATAGCTGTCTTGATTTATTACAACGCGTTTTTTGAATTTATATTTTGATTCAATAAGTGTGATTTATTTTCAAGATATTTTTACTTATTAATGATGACTTATTTTGAAGACATTTTCTTGAAATTATTCAAATCACATAAATCTTAATTTAGATTTTTCTTTTTGAACAAATATGTTAATTATAATACTAAATACAATATATTTCAAATCCTAACTATCTAATATCTAATATCCCCAAGTAAAGTAGAGTGACATTCGCTTTACAAATAATATTTTTCAACCAACATCTTTGTAATATTATTAATATTATGTGTTTTTATAGAGTATTTATATTAGATATTTATTTATTTTAATTTAATAAAACATTATTAACATTTTCATATTCTTTATGGATCGAACATAAACAAACATAGATCTATTTTAATTCTGTATATATCAAATCTTCTATGTATCAAATATAGAGAGATCAGTACAAATTTCTTATAGAATGTTAAAATTTCTTGAAGAAATGTTTGCATTTAAAAGATTTGATCCCTCTTGTTACTTGATATATCAAAGGTTAAAATGGATATAAACTATCTCTTTACACACAGATACCATGTCTCAACTCCATCCTAAATTTGGAAGAAATTACACATCTCCTTCATTTCGAGCAACACACCGTAATCGTTGTTGTTGTCATATATATATATATATATATATATATATATATATATATATATATATATATATATATATATGTATAACAATGTGTTCTTTGAGTTTATGTTTCAACCCAACAAGTGTGGCTCATCTTCAAGACACTTTCCTGGCTCCAAACTTCAAATCAAAAAATACATTGTGATAGATATGGAAGAATCATATCGAAATTGTTCAAATCACAAAAGCCTTAACTTACATTTTTTTTTGAATAAATATGTTAATTATAATACTAAATATAATATATTTGAGATCCTAACTATCTAATAACCCCAAGTAGAGTCACATTCACCTTAAAAATAGTATTTCTCAACCAACATCTTTGCAATATTATTAATATTATGTGTTTTTATAGAGTATTTAAATATTATGTATTTATTTATTTTACCTTAACAAAATATTATTAACATTTTCATATTCTTTATGGATTGAAGATAAATAAATATAGATCTATTTTAATCTTGTATGTATCAAATATAGAGAGACCAATACAAACCTCTTATAGATTGCAAAATTTGAAGAAAGGTTTGCACTTGAAAGATTTGATCTCTCTTGTTACTTGATATATCCAAGGTTAAGATGGATCTAAGCTAGCTCTTTACACACACACCATGTCTCAACTCCATCCTAAGCATGGAATAAATTACACATCTCCTTTATTCGAACAACACACCAATATATATGGTTGTTTGATTGTCACCATTACATCTCTCTCTCTCTCTCTCTCTCTCTCTCTCTCTCTCTCTCTCTCTCTCTCTCTCTCTCTCTCTCTCTCTCTCTCTCTATATATATATATATAACAAAAACAATTGATAAAGTAATTAATTTTTCTCTCTTACCTTTTTTTTAAGTGTTAGGAAGATGTCTAATTTTACTATATATTTCAATATCAATATCATATATATCTATATCCTTCCATGATAAGAGAGAAAAATCAATTACTTTATCAATTTTTTTTTGTTTTTGATAATAGATGATATTGTTTTTTTATTTGGCGAATATAGTATATTTTTATTTTAGAAAGGATTCCCGTCAAATCCAAGTTGAGCATAGAAGAAACTACACATCTCCCTCATATTTGACTATAAAATATACTTATAGACTCAATGAGCTTCTCTATGTTTGACCTAGGGAATTTTGATTATATGTTATAGAAAAAGGTCAAAATAACATACTCTACCTTACCATTAAAAGTGTATTCTCTTAACATTTATTCATTAATGATTAGTTGGGCAATCTATAATGATTTTTAGCATAGAAGAAACTACACATCTCCCTCATATTTGACTATAAAATATACTTATAGACTCAATGAACTTCTCTATGTTTGACCTAGGGAATTTTGATTATATGTTATAGATAAAGGTTAAAATAACATACTCTACCTTACCATTAAAAGCATATTCTTTTAGCATTTATTTAGTAATGATTAGTTAGGAAATCTGTAATGATTTTTAGTAGGTTAATTTACTTGCCACAAGGCATGAGGCATCATATTAATGGTCAACTATAGGATTGAAACTCTACATGTTGAATTACTAAATGTTGGAGTATTGGTGATCTATTATAACAATAATGATTACCATGGATATGAAAGTTCCTTGTCAGTTTTTTGCCAAGACATTCTATAAGGTAATTCCATTCCTTGATGATGCAATTCTTATTGATATCGATAAGGATGAATATTCTATTGTCCACGATAAGTTCAAATAATTAAGTTTGTTAGTATATTTTATTGGTTGTATCTCACTTGAGCTTAGATTATAAAGGTTTATGTACAGAAGGTTAGGAACTATAAGTTCCACATTATTACCTCTTATAACTCGACATAAAAATTTTCTTATTCTCCTATAGGATGGAAGCCAACTACATCAATACCCTTGTTCATGTCCCTTGGATAGGTCAAAACACCTTAGTGGTGTTTGTTGCATCAGAAGAAAGTTTATTTTTTGAACATATTGCACAATTGTCAAACCATATTTGGGTTATATTTGTTAGTCTCCTCATGAAATCTTGGGAATTCCTGTAACAAATTCATGTGAATATTGGGGGTTTCAATGTCATGGATTGAATAGGCTCCTTAGCCACATGCTACAACACCAAATTTGTCTTATGGTTAACTCATAAAGTTTTTTCAAGGAATATGATCATACTTAGGTAGTGGGAAAGGTTTGCAATAACTGATTAAATATTCCTAATAAGTATTTTAGGTGCTAAATTCTAGACCAACACATCAACAAATGTACAATTATGTTTAAATTCAATGCTCTTCATGTTAAGGATTTTATTGTACCTTAGACTTAGGACAATACCTTGACCGATGACAGGCATATCCTTGTGGTTAAGAAGTCATTTTAGTAACCCAACCTCACCCCAACATCTAAAGTGTCATAGGGCCATGATATTAGAAATCTTTGGCCTTGACCTTCCAAACTAATGGTTACATGTAAAGAGCATGCTAGTTTTTCTCAAACCACTACCTCTTGAGTGGTGGTATTAGATGAGGGGTATCCTCCCTCTCTATGATATCCAAACATATACCCAAATGCTAAAGAATATCTCAAGCATATTTTGTAGCGAAAATTAGTAATTATGTGTTTTCTTCTTAATGAAAAACACATTTGGGACTTTCAATTAGATGGATGATTAGTCATATATGGGCATTCAAGATAATGGTTGAGCATGAAAGTTTTCTCTTGGAATGTGTGAGATCTCATAGACTTATGTAAGAGAGATTTAGTTCAACATCTATGTAGTCTAATTTCCTCTCTAACTACTATGTGTTAGAATGAATTCAAAATCAATGGTTCTTTTTATTAAAGACCAAAAACTCTCTCTATTTGGAAGATCCCATTTCTAGTTTAAATCATGAAGAGGTAAGTGGTAGTGCATAAAATTTGTATTGTTCCAAGTATTTCTTTATCGTAATTGATTCTAGCGTTGATCCCACACAGAGATTGTTTTGGGTTCTATTTCATTCATAAGGTAAAAACTAGGGCAATCCAATTTCTATGCATCACATGATTTTTTGTAAAGGGATACTGTTGCATTTAATTATGCAAGGAGCTATTTCTTCGCAATCTCATGCACCATTGAGATCACCAGAAAATAAAAGAGAATGGCTAAGACAATCTAATATCAATCCCCAATCCAGATGGCCATGCATGCAACTTCGATGCAATTTCTAATGCTACAAAGTATGAGCAAGTACCTTGCCTCCTCGCAGGTTGGTGAAGGGTTTTGGGCCTGATGCATAATCCTTGTGCTCTAATCAAGCGATCTATTTCATCCACTCCCGATCCAAAGCCTTCACACAAACACAACCAAATAGAGACGACAAGTGATATTTCACAGAAGATCGTCAGCTCAAAACATCTAGAAATCACACATATAAATTACTACAAGACTGATATAAGGGGAAGAACATAGATTTGTATTAACCATATAAATGGAAGTACATTAAATGTATACATTCAAAAAATAAGATCATCTCCTTCAACTTGCAGTATGGTCTCCTCTCCCAAGACAACAGAGCTCTCGCGCTATAGTTTGGATACTCTCCCTTTGCCCCATTTCCTCTTGGTGAGATTATATAGGCTCATTCTATCCTCTAGGAGAATGTATCTAGACACCTAGGGGCTTGAGAAGTTAGGAAACTTCTACAATAATGGACCCCTAGCCAACTCATACACAAGTGGGTCAAGTTGATCTCCTTGGGAATGACAAACTCTAGAAACCTTTTCCACAATTATGAGCCTTTTCTCAATTATCTCAATTATGAAATAATTATTATCTCATAATTATAATATTTTGGAAAAATAGTTATGACAAATTCCTCAATTATGTAATTTCACCAATTTATCATGGGATAAATCTCACATAAGTAAAAGAAAAGGTGAAAAGGGATGCACTTAAGCCAAACAACTCAGGTAAGTTAATATTGGGTTTCTTTCACTATAATGGAGTGGAAAATAGGGTGATAACATATGCCCCCTAATGCATGAGTTCAGAAGAGAAACTGATGGCCGAAATGTATTACAATAATACTCAATGCTCAAAATGGCAGAAAGGAGCCAAGACTACGAATCTAGATCAGAGGAACTCAAGTGCTGAACTCTCAACTCTGTTGATAACATCCCTAAGGTGGGCATACACATGCTCATTCAGAAGAAGATGTTGAACATGGCCGCCATAAAATACACTGCAGATCCATAACATGAAATACTAGAACATGTCCATGAAGACATACATAGTGGATCCATGTTACTAAATAGATAGAGCATAACCACCAACAAATACAATGTGAATCTATGTCATAGCATACATCAGTAAGAATATGGACACATGAAAGATAAAGAAGTGTCTCAAGATAGCCCTCAAAGTACATCAATGATACATAACTCCAACACAACTTGGGAAGGATGCCATATAAGAGTGATATGTCCCTAACCCAGGTCTTCGACATAACCCCGATGGTACAAATCTACACCATGTGAATATATGAGCTAAAGTCAAAAATGGTAGAAACCACCTAATTACCAGCCAATGAGGTAAACCAGTAACAGATGCGAGGGTATCCACCAATGATGAAAATGGACCCAAAGGTACCTAGTACAGTCCACTAAGTGTGAATAGAGGAGTTGATGTCGAACACCAGTGAACTCGATCAATCATGAGCCAATGATGTAAACCCACTGTCGATCACAGGAAGCCTGCCACTGAGGTCCGCAAGCTCCAAGGTACTATCAGTTCTTAGATCAAGCTCCTAGATAATGAGCTAAAATCAATAGGAGAAGGTCTCTCGAAGGAGGGCCTTGATGTAACCCCCATCAATCGACACAGAACAAAATAGGATGATGTAATTAATGGATGAAGTCATGAAGCGGTGAAGTACAACTGGCATGGGGATGACTGACTCAAAAAGGTCAATAGGCTACTATAGATGGTCGAAACAGGCTGAGACTTCCCTTGAACATATAGAGGCATGACACAAGAGTGGCTTGGAAGCATGACTAATGAGCACCATGTGATATCATGCAATGATGCAGAAGGCATTGAAGCATCCATATGACTGGAAGAGTAACTAGTCGGAGGAGTAAAGGGAACCATATGGATGGTATGGCTCTTAGGCAAGCTAAAACCCAACTGTGAGATAATGAAACAGACATATGCCATTTGCAAGGGTGACACAAAGGATGCTATCATTTGATGACTAATGGAAAAACATGTTCCCTCCCTTCTCTTTTTTTAAGTTCCCTTTTCATAAAATTGTCCCCCAAGCCCGAAAAGGAGATAAAAGTATACAAGGGGGAACCTCCTAGCCACAATAGACAAGGGTATTCCTTTTTTGTAACTAGTCTATCCCAGTCTAGAAAAGGGTTAAACTTATACTGGGTAGATGACACTTTAAGTACTTTAACGAGCGTGAAGTAGAAAAGTTCACTCAACAATCTTTTCTAAATTAAGAAGTATGAGAAGAGCTTAAAGTAAACTCCTCTTGGAGGAACTAGTGGTATAAGGGATATCAACTAGTTCCGGCCATGATGGAACTACACATGATAAAATGAGGACAAGAGGTTGGATAATAAGACCACTCTTCGTAGTGGTTCCTCCAAGAAAGGGTAAACACCAAGTGAAAGTGGATGGTCTCCAAAAAGAAGATGATGATGGAAAAGAGAACCCAATGCTCAAACAAAAAAAATAGGTTGATAAAAAGTGGCAATCGTGAGGGATCAAAATGGTGGAATCCTCCTAGGGTATAGCCAAAAATAGGATGAAGAAGAGGACATGTGGCTCAAATTCTAGGTCTTGGCAGGTCAAAAGGAGGAATTCCAAGAAGAGAATAAAAGTTACTGCATGGACACCAAAATAGTGAAAAGGTACTGACTAGGGTATCCATGATCATGTAAGCTCTGCCTCCAAGTGATGACATGCATAATGGAAAGTGGCTAAAGTAGCAACTTGACGGGGTCAGATCTAAGGCAAAAATATGACACTGACAATCAATAATGCATTGGTGATAGTGATATATGACCTACCCCTATATGCAAAGTTCAAGAGAAACACACTTAAGGTCCAATGGATTTCACAAGAAAAACACTACCCTATCCTGTAAAAACCATCCAAAGTGAATAAACCCATGGTTAAACCACATAATGAAAGAAATAAACATGGATGAGGTAAAAACAAGACCATATATTATTTGGTTTTTTGAGTTTTATAATTTTTTGGATTTTTGGCATAAATAAGGCATGATAAATACTCACATCACATACCAAACAATAAAAGAGATAAAGGATCACACTCCTGTGTACAATATGTACAAGCACAACACAATCCAATAGGTCACGCTAAGGTGTGCCCATAGTCAGGCATAGGACAAGGGTTTCGATACATGAACTCATGGAGGGTAAGGGGACCATATGACTCACCAATGTGGGGCCATGCCAAAGGAAATAAAACTACCCAATCTGGAAAGGTTGACCATGCCAGGGAAATTCTAACATACCCGTACTCTCAAAATCAACCTGAGGACATAAGGGAGGATCAAGACATAAACGGGGTACAAGATGCTTGTAAACAGGTGGTAAGGAGTATGATGATTCATTGGCAAGTTCGGTAGTAGAATCCCAAGAATTGACTTGGTCCATGGGTAACAATTCCAGGGAACACTGGGAAGGTGCCCCCTGAGTCAATTCAAGATTTAATTTGCCGAGCTCTACTTGTTCCAAATCGGGGAGACTAGAGGCAAAAAGAGGAATAACCTCCCTATTATTATCAGTGGATAGATTCATGACCTCCAAGTTGACTAACCAGGGAGGATCATCATCAAGGGAGTCATGTGGAACAAGCAGAGGGGTGGCCCATGTGGGAAAAAGAACCTGGTCATAGTCCATATTATGATGGAGTTTCTGACTAGCGTCAAGAGGTACTTACAGGACTACCGGAGAGGAAATCTCTTCCACAATAGGTGGCAGAGGGTGCTCACTATATTGATCAACTTCCATAATATTAGGATACACCACCCAAGGATCAAGAGGTCTAAGGGGTCCACAGGTGTCAGAAGCGATCATATGCATAGGAGCTTTAGAGGATGTAGGAGTGTTGGGTAGGGGTAATTGAGGAAAAACTACCATAAGAGTGGAACTTTTAAACAAGCCCATGCTAACACTTTGAAATTGACCAGGGTGATCTCCCATGAGTGGTACATAATTCCCCATGGTGGAAATCTGGGTCAACACAATAGTCAAGCTGATCGATAGTGACAACCTTTCCTTCATGAGGAAAGCAAAGAAGGCAGAAAATAGATGAGACAACTGCGCTCATCGCATAAAACCAGCTATGACCAAGGAGTAGGTTGTAATATAACGTGGCATCGATAACTTCGACATCAACATGGATAGTTTTCCCTCCTAACTCAATGGGAAAATTTGGAAGAACCCCCTTGGGTACGAAGTCGTGTCTGTCAAAATCTTGGAGAGTCATGTTGGACGCGGTGAGTGCCGAAGAGCCAAGAACCTTCAAACAAGATACAAACATAACACATGTGGAAGAGCCCTCATCCAAGAAAGTGCAATGAATATTCTGATGGAAAATATGCACAATGATCTGGAAAGAAATCTGATGGGAAAGGCGAGGAGCGACTTTGTCAACATTAAAAGTGATGAGACTAGAGTCAGATAGGTCAACTCCACCAATGGCATACAAAAAGGCTTTACGCTGCTGAGGACAACTTTGCAAGACCTCCAAGGAAGACATGGCACAAGGAGCCTGGGCAAGATATTCAACAATATTGTAATGTTGAGTAGCCCTAGCAGAAGGATTGTGTGTCATCTTTCGGAGAACACCCTTGGGGGGGTGATAAATAGGTTCCATAGGCTTATCCAAAGTGAGAGGTCCAGTGGAAGGTAGTGAAGCTGATGAGTCCTTAGAGGGAGAAATCGACTCAAGAACATCATAAGATTTAGCTCACGTAGTCACGTTGACATCTTCCTTGCACATGAAGATGGATGAACTATGAGGAGGATGGGAAGATGACCCCTCATTGCCCCCTTACGGAGGTCAAGGAGGTTAAGAAACCATCTGTTGTTGGGGTTGTGCAGGGAATAAACGAGTTAAAATGGCAGGCTCTTGAGTAGACGGTGGTGAAAGAAGCCTATGGACCTCATCAATTCGAGGGAATTCATGAGTAAGGTGGTCACCTTGACAAATTTTACAGGGGAACTTGACTTTATGATGACGTTCACTAGTGCCCCCTCCCTGACACTAAGGATTGGGTTGAGACTCCTGAGCATTTTGATTCTTTTGTTTATTTCTCTTATTATTATTTTTACCACCGGATTGTTGGTTGTTCTCCGGTTGAGTAGAATTCACTGTGAGAACATTGGTGGACTGATGAGGAGGGGGTGCTTTAGCAAAGCCAAATGCACTTGTTGGGGCCTGATATGTAACAATCAATTTCCCAAGTTGGGCAATAAGTTGGCTCATAGAATTAGAAACAGACCCGATCAAGCCATTGCCATGTGGGTCAAGAACAAGTTTGGGAGGGTCAACGAAAGGCCTAGGGGCATTAGTCAATACTTCGTAAAGCATACCCGATTGTGAATAGATAAGATCCAACTGTTGGGCAACTAGAATGGCTTGTTCCTCTATAACAACCCGTAACACAGACACATCCTTGGAAATCTCAGGTCAAAGAGATTGAATGAACCATTTACGTAATATATCATCAGGTAACTTGGTTCTCACCAACCTCTTGCAACAACACCACTCATGAATATGATCAGAGATTAACGCGGCACCATCTTTCTTAAAATTGGACAAGAGGTTAGAGTCGATGTCATACTAAGTGGGTAATTGGAAATGCATCAAGAATGTTTGAGCTAGGGAGGCAAAGTCACCATAGGATGCAATATCTAACTCGATGTACCACTTTGTAGCATCCCCAGTCAATGTACATTGGAACAAGCGAATTTTGACAGAATCATCCACCAAAGAATTGGACGACCACCACAAGTGGTAATGTGAATGGATACATTCTCCCCATGCTTTCCTTCAAACTTGGGAATATCTGATGGTAATTTAGAGAGCATGGGTGGCCACTAAAAGTCACGACGGATGGGGTCATTAGTTAATTTTGTCAAATCCGGTAAATTGAGAGAAGATAAAAATGGATTTTGAAGTTGACTAAATGGGTCATAGGTAGGAGAAGCCCCTAAAAAATCATGTGGTCCCCCCATATAAGGAGTGGAATGATGCACCTGCTGGTGAAGAAAAGGGTTTGCCCCGACATAAGACTTTTGCGGGCCAGGATGACTGGTAAATGGATGTTGCCCCCCAGGGTATGTACTGCCAGAGAACAAAGGACTGATAAAAGCATGATTGCTGATAGGGTTGTACCTAGGGATAGAAGGAGGACCACTCTGCACAGTAATACTGACATAAGGGGAATAACACGTGTTAGAAACGGTACTAGCAATAGGGTTTCCCTAGGTAAACTAGCCCCTCTAGTAAAAGTATTGGTAGGGGGCACCCCTCCAAAAAGTGAACTCTACTAGGATTGTGATGTACTAGATGCAACATTGTCCCCAGGTTGATTAGGAACAAATGGTGATCCCTCCCCACATATTACTAGAAGTACCCATGCATAACTATAGAACAAGAACGGTTGGTTGTAAAAAATTTAGTGTAAAGATTCATTAAGCTCTTGGCTCACTAGGTTGAGGTGCCATGGTCAGCATAGGAGATGGTGTGGGCATAGAAACATTTGAGAAATTTGTAGGAGTCATAGAAGAAACTCGTGGAATGCCCCAAGAAGAAGTGATAGGTGTGGATAAAGGAGTGGATATAGCCATGCTAATATGTGGCAATGATGTCATGGTAACTGATATTGTTGATGCAGAAGGTAAGGAAATCTTAGATTGTGCCATAGGGTAAAGTACAGAAAAAGGCATGTGAGTGTATGCGGGTGTGGTATTGTTAGGATTTAATCGCAATAACTCTGGCCCTAAAGGATCAATCAATGATGGATTGGCAGGGGCGTCAGAGTCGTTTTCCAAAGTCTCGATAGAAATCAAGTCACTATCCAAAGGACCTTGTATAGGTTCTAAGACAATGTGTTGGTCTAAGTCTTGAGCGCCGATGGGCACTCTCTGTGCAGGGGTAATAATTACACCTTGTTCAAGAGGTAAACCGTGAATACGACTTGAATGTCGATGAAAAAATTTAGTCAAGGTGATAAGCTATAATTTAAATACAATGATGTTAGTGCACACACCCTAAGGCCAAAACTACTGACTCAGACCAGGGAAAATTTTGAGGGTGGATATTTATCTTAAAGATTAGAAATGTTGGCGAATGTTACTAATCCATAAAATGCAAACTATAACATGCTTGGTGATATTTTAGTAGAAATATTCAAACTTCTAGTGATTTTATATTATCTCTATAAAATTGTGGCGATTTTTAAGGTAAAATATTTTTTTCTTATAAAATTTGGGCTAATCATTTTTAGGAAAAAAAATGGGATTTGGCAAACCTTTTTTTTGGAAAAACCTTGGAAAATTAGCCCATCTGCGAATATTAGCCCATAAAAATTTCCCTGCCTCAAACCAAACAACACAAACTAGAAACGTCCTAGAAGATAGCACATGCAAACCAAAATACAAAGAAGTTAGCGGTGGAACAATTATTATACTAGGGACTTGCTTCCCAACCCTTTTATCTGCAAACTCAATTCAAGTGCCCTTATTAGTCATGGGGCACCCTCTGAGAGGACTAAGAGAGTATGACTAATATTTGTCCCAGGTATAGAGAAGACGAACCCGACCCTACACCTATGTATGATCCCTAAGAAGATAGGCCACTGTAGTCACCACGTATAATAACAAGACCTGGGGGGACAGTGACAGGAAAAATCCACATGCAAGGGTAGGAAACTTAACCCCAAAAATGGAGCTAAGACCAAAACCCCCTCGAGAGTTGCTTCTCAAGTGGTCCCCAAGTGCTAATGACACCGTTTGTATGTGTGGAGATTCTGCTATATCGCACCACTCGAAACTAATTGAAATGGGTTATGTCACCCCGCTTAGCCCAAGTGTGACCTCATGCTTAACCCTCTTGTGAGAAGGGCTTCCCTGGCCGCACTATTGCAAATGGATTTAACTCCCTACCGCAAGCTACTAAGTTGATTTGGAAGCCTTGGAGAAGTTAGCTCACACTCCTATCTCCAAGACACTAGTCTAAGCTAGTGTTGGTGTACTACCAGTAAAAGTAAAAGATGAATCTAATTAATTTTATTATCGCGTTGATTTTATTGGATGTTGTTTACACAAAGAAATATGCAGCGTGAAACTGAGATGGTGTGAATGACTCTTACTTAGTCACCCTAATGAAACTATATGCAATTTTTGATTTTCAATTAGATGAATGATAACTACAGAAGGGCAAGAGCCTTCTAACACACCAACACCTATTATGATGCATCTCTTCACTAAATATTCTTAAATGAAAATTATCCCAAATTTTGTGAATTAATGACCCAAAAGAAACCAAGAAGGAAAACCAAAACAACCGAAAAGAAACCAAAGGAAAAGACTCCTAAGCAAGAATGCAAAGCACTCCAAAAGTGTCACAGCTAGGAAAAACAAATCCCAATCAAAGAAACACACTTAAAGTGATCAAATAGAAAGCCAAAAGTGAAAAAGGGAGGGAAATGTCATCAAGCTAGGGCTGTAGTACAATGGCCCAACCAAGGCCAACGGTCTACAAAGGTCACAACTCGACCCTAGAGGCAAAAAAGGCTTAAACACGATCAAATGAGGGCACTACAAAAACAATTAAAACACACTCAAGAGAACTTTTTTAGATGGAAAATGCACAACCAGCCACAACACCACCAAATGTGACCAAAATAACCCAAAGAAGACAAAAAATTGCTCAACAAGGGACCAAAATAATGAATGGAAGTGACAAAAGTCTGTCAATAAGATGTGGATCATGCCTAAATAATCACTGATAAAAACCAATCAGATCTGAAAGTGAGACCTAGAGGTAAAAATCAAGCCTCAACCCAAAGAATCCAAAAGATGATTCAAAGACAATTTAAAGGACTAAAAGAAATGGAAAAATTTGGACAGAAAAGATCAAACCATATACATGCAATTGTTGATCAGTAACAAAAAACCATAAGATCACACAATCCTATAATCAAATCAGCAAATAACAAGAGAGCCCCAACCCAATCAAAGATGAAAAACCCACCTTGATAACAAGTGACTGATCTAATGGAAACCGACAAACAACAACAGATCTGAATCGAACACAGAAAATGAACAGGGGCCCAAACTAAGCAGAAACAAGGGTGAAGAAACTTATAATAGACCAAAGCCTTTTCTAGGGCTTAAAAGCCTGGTCGTTGGCATAATACTAGATCAGAGCGACTAGGGTCGCTCTCAGAGCATCAACAAGAGAGTGAATATAAATCCTAGTTGCATGGATGACTCTCTGTGAGAATGACTGAGAGAAAAACTCAAAAATACCCTAAAATCTTGCACTCAGGCTGAGAAACAAGAGAACCACATAGGCAATAACCCCGAAAATAACCCAGAAAAGTTGAAAAAAATAGAAAAACTCAACAAAACAAGTCAGAGATGAATCGATCAAAGACGAAGGAAAAACATACACAAAGAAAGTATGCTCTCATTGAAAGAACCACTTCTATTGCAACTAAATATGCAAGGAGTTGTTGCTCTGTGATCTTGTGTCCAAATCAGATCACCAGATGGAAAACGAGAAAGGCTAAGAAAATCTAATATCAATCCCCAATCCAGATGGCCATACATGTAGCTTCGATGAAATTTCTAATTTTACAAAATATGAGTAAGTACCTTGCATCCTCACAGTTTGGTTAAGGGTTTTGGGCCTGATGCAGCATCCTTTCTCTCCATTCAAGTGATATATTTCATTCACTCCTTATCCAAAGCCTGCATAGAAGCACAACCAAACAGAGATGACAAGTTATCTTCCACAGAAGGTCATCAACTCAAAACATCTAGAAATCACACATATAGATTACTGCAAGAATGATATAAGGGGAAAGAACATAGATTTGTATTAACCATATAAATGGAAGTACAAAAAATGTATACCTTCAACAAATAAGATCCTCTCCTCCAACTTGCAGTATGGTCTCCTCTCCCAAGATAACAAATCACTTGTGTTATAGTTTGGATACTCTCCCTTTTGTAACTTTTAACCCTGTACAAAAATTACCTGCATTCAAATTCTAAAAACAGAAAATAAATAATGGTGAGAACATAACACATAAAACAAATATACACATAGATTTTCCCTTGGATCCCAAAACCGGGACTACCGGATTGATTTTCATTATGTTCCTTTCAATGATACAATACATATATATACATGTCGAAGCATCCATAAACCCCAATCCATTAACCCTGGATTACAACATAACCATAGTTCCCTTGAACAGATCTACAAAATACCATGGATCGAAAACCATCGCACCCAAAACCATGTGCGAAATCCATGCACAAAACTATAGGTAGGTCCGCCCACCTAATATAGGGTCCAATTTTTCTTTCCCAGGGCATTGCCCTGGACCCTATAGAGGGGGGCTACCGCCCCCCAACAGGGCGGCCTACTGCCCCCCCGGTGTAACAAAGGGGGAGTTGGCTTCCCCCCCTCTAACCCCCTGGCTTAACTACTGGGGCTAGTCGTGGAAAGAATATAACACAACCCAACACCTTCTCCCCCTTTCCTCTTCGTGAGATTATATATGATCATTCTATCCTTTAAGAGAATGTATTTAGACACCTAGGGGCTTGAGAAGTTAGGAAATTTCTACAATAATGGACCCCTACCTAACTCATACACAAGTGGGTCAAGTTTGTCTCCTTAGGAATGACAAACTATAGAAACCTTTTCCACAATTATGAGATTTTTCTCAATTATTTCAATTATGAAATAATTATTATCTCATAATTATAATATTTTGGAAAAATAATTATGATAAATTCCTCAATTATGTAATTTCACCCATTTATCATGGGATAAATCTCACATAAGTAAAAGAAAAGGTGAAAAGGGATGCATTTAAGCCAAACAATTGAGGTAAGTTGATATTGGGTTTCTCTCACTATAATGGAGTGGAAAATAGAGTTATAACAGATACCTTGTAGATGTGGCTAACTAAAATTTTCTAATGCCAATTATCCCATATATGGTTATTTTGACATGGTTAAGGTAGAAAGAAAAGCATATCATACCCATGGTTACAAATGATTAAATAAATCTACCAAATAAATTATATTTCATGAAGGTGTCAATAAGAAATTTGGATTTATGAATGGGATGCAATGGGTGCCATAAGAACCAAGGAAACTATAGAGCTAACTTACCACAAAACATGGAATATTTCTAGATAGGCTAAGGGATCTATAAGAGTATATTTTATGTGTTGGAAATCAATACCTATGGGGGTTTGGGTGGGTTATGTAAAGAGTAGATTCAAGTCACCATTAATACGATTATGGTGGGTAGTGTCAGAACTACATTAAATGCTACACTAGTTTCACCCAAGCCAATTATGTCACATTTAGTTTGCTAAAAGATGTTACCGAAGGAATGAATTGTTCTACATTGATGAGAAAATATTGAAAGGAATTTTCAAGGATTTAGGATGGATAATAAAGTTAAGATAGAGATCTACAATTAAGTTGGTGCATGCTTCACGTGACATCAATACCACTAAAAGTAGTTAAAGAACAACTTTGTAGTTTTGGTTTTCAAAGAATTTATATCATTTGAATGCTTAAGGTTGGAGAGCTACACGAGTTTCAAATAGTTTTGTACTAATTAAAATTGCAAGATTATGCCAAGAAACCGTTAGATGAACTAGGATTTTATTGTTGTAGGTTAGAAAACATAGACTTAGATAGTGGATAAGCATTCAATGAATAACTAATGTTTAGAAATAAGTAGGTAAGAGAGTGGTAAAGGTGACTATTAGAAACAAGGACAATACTTGGGGGGGGGGGGGGCGACGTTGAATCGATAGTGTGACCAAATTATACAACTATTTCCAAATTAAACATTTCAATCTACTTAGTAATAATTCATGTAAGAAGCATTATAGATCAACATGTATATCATCCACATATGAAACATATAAATACATCAATCTTTTTCTTTATTCATTTTGCAAAGACAAGCTTCAACTTTCTATTACATCAATCATATTTCAAGCTTCTGAGGCTACCACCTGAAGGAAGCTACCACTCAATTTATCAACTACCACTGAAAATAGCTACTACCCCTGATTGATCAACTACTAATGAAAGGAGCTACTACCCCTAATTTATCAGCTAGCATTGAAAGGAGATAATTCCCCTAATTATTTACCAACCACTACTAGAAGGAGATATAACCCCTAAAATGCAATCTTCAACTTGTCGACCATTTTGATTCATCATCCATACAATTTTCAAACTTATATCAACAAGAAACTCCTTCTACAAACATAATTTTCCTTCTTTGAACACACCTCAATCACTTATCTCAACACCTCAGCAACCATAGAAACACCTTTAGCAAATTCACTTCACTGATGTTTGAGCTATGTTGCATTCACCATAAATACCATCATCATGGATATCACTAATGCATACTCTACATTCTTACACACCTTTAATGTTGGGTGTGGAGCCTGATTATCTTCTTTATTAAGAGGTATCACCGCATTGGACCCCAGTTCGTAATGTGGCGGCAAAACTGCCGTAATATTTGCATTGCAAGGGGGGTCCAGGGGGGGAGGCTGCAATCTTTGGGAGCCCCCCCCGGTGAGGGATTGGGGGCAGCACCCCCGAAGCTAAAAATAGATGTAAAATTGCCTTGTAAAATGTTGTAATTTTGTAATCAATATGGGTCGTTCATTACGTAGAGATCTGACGGTAGAAGTTATGTTTAATTTAGGTTTTTTTTTCCCTAGAAGGCAACCCCTTGCTATATCTAAGGGAATTGTATTGCGTCTACGTAGATATGTATTATGAGTGCAAAAGAGAGAGGAGATTGTGTGAGATAAAAGAGGGAATTACAACAGATCTACTGTAGGTTGTATATCTTCAGTTTGCTAGATAATATAAAAGGAAGGATTGGCTGTTTCTCCGTGGATGTAGCCAAAATTAGCTGAACCACGTATATCCGTGTCTCTCTTGTTTTATGTGTTTCATGTGTTTATATTTCTACAATATATTTGATGTATTCCATTGCTCTGTAATATATAATTTTCTAACAACTGGTATCAGAGCTAAAAGTCTATTTGGCTGATAAACTCGCATAAGAGAAGGGTTCCTGGTTCGATTGGGAGCAATGGCGGAATATGGTAGGTTTAGGGTCGAAAAATTTAACAGCCAAAACTACCAGCTATGGAAGATGTAGATGGAATATTATTTGTACTAGAAATATCTGTACCAACCATTGAGCGGAAAGGCAAAGAAGCCAACAAGTATGACAGACACAGAATGGGATATTCTTGACAGAAAGACACTTGGAACAATATGGTTGTGCCTAGTGGTGTCAGTAGCCTTTAATATTTCAAAGGAAACGACAACATAGGGCTTAATGTCAGCATTGGCAAAACTATATGAAAAACCCTCGGCCTCAAATAAGGTATTTCTTATGAAGTGTTTATTTAATATGAAGATGTCAGAAGGTGGATCTGTTGCTAATCATTTAAATGAATTTAATACAGTTACAAGTCAGTTAAGTTTTGTAAGGGTAACTTTTGATGAAGAAGTTAGGGCTTTGTTATTTTTGTACTCATTGCCAGAAAGCTGGAATGGTTTAGTTATGGCCATTAGTAACTCTGTCTCTAGATCTAGTACTTTAAATTTGATGATGTTGTCGGTGCAATCCTTAGCGAGGAAATGTGACGGAAAAGCCCCAGTGAGACATCAGGTAATGCTTTGACTGCAGAGACTAGGGGAAGAAAAATGGAAAGAGGAAAGAGCCCAAGATATCGCAGTAAGTCAAGGAAAGGGATATCCAAGTCCAAATCAGGGATAGTGTGCTGGAAATGTGGGAACAAAAGGACACCTGAAGAAAGACTACAAGTCTCAGAACGGAAAAGAAGGAGACGCGCAACAAGAAAACAATCATGAAGCAAATGTGACAATTGATGTGTTGCTAGATGCTTTGATTCTTTCTTTAGAAAATATTATTGATGCTTGGGTGGTAGATTCAGGGGCCTGTTGTGGCCGGCAACAACCCCCCCCTTGTTCATTTAAGTGTTGACCAAAATACTAAATGAATGGGGACCCTTAGTTAATTTTTAGGAAGAATAAGAGTTTCCTTTCCTCAAAATAAGGTTACCATCATAAGCTTAGGTAGGTCTTTCGAATATTTTAAACCTAAGTCTATGATAAGGAGAAAATCTTTAAAGTCGCGTTGCAAAAAAGATAGGAAATGCCTCCATTTCTCTGTAATATCAGTATGCGCAAGGCCCCCGTGTTAAGTATAACATCGCATAGCAACAAGGTAATGCTCATAAGGAAAAACTTAAAGATTTACCGATCTGCGATAACACCGATCGCAAGATCGCATATCGCAGAAATGAGCCGGCAAGATTTGGCAAACATCAAACTTCTGCGACCTGTGATGTTGCAATCGCTGCGATATTGCGTTCTCATGATCTGCGATGGTGCGATTTGCGATGGCGCGATATGCGAGGTTACGTAAGCAAATCATAAATCACTTCATTATGAATCCTTCGGGCACGCCATTCAAAGAAAAGCCACTTACCATAATCTGACTCGAAATCATGCGCTTTTAATGATAGTAAATGAATTAGTTGTCAGTTATTAAATGAAGTAAAGACGCGTGCCTTTGTAGAGAATTACTTCACGTAAGGTGGCATATTTGATACATCTGTTGCATTTAAAACTCTCCCATCACCTTTCTGGATCAGTCATTTCCATTTCACTCGTAATCTGCAGGAACGAAGAGCTAAGACGATTCAAAGCCAAACGCAGGAAGAAATGGGAAAGAAAAATAAAGCTCAAAGCTCTGAGGCGAAGGAAAAGATGAAGGAGATGGCGCCTTTGTATACAGACATAGCCTGTAACAGAGACGCAGGGATATCGACATGGGAAAGCATGTACAGGCTGCTTGAGGAAGAAAATCCTAGAATAATGAAGGTTGCTGCTGTCGCGGGCTCACAACGCTCTTCCGAGGCGTCCTTAGAGGAGCTAGCATGTTCATTTCTTCACAGGATAGCAGCAAGACCCAAAATTATACCATATACGGATATGATCAAGTGGATACTTGACAATGTAGAGATGAACAACAAACAATTCAAGGTTCAAGGACATGGGCTCATCGGATCATTCGCTGTGCAAGATTTGAAGCTTATGTATCATCTTCTTGAACCGCAGGCGACTTACAATGCACAATTCGTTAAGAAATTTGCGGCAGAGAACCCAGACCTATCAGAGACCACCAAAGATTGGTCCAGAAAAGAGGAGCTGCTCAAAAAGGACAAAAACGGTATGTACAGCACTGGTTCCCTCACCTCTCCCTATAGTTTTGCTGCTGCCATGCTTTGTAGGTTATTTGGGATGCCGGATATCAATAAGTTTTCGTCTGAATGGCTACCATTAATTGATGCTGCCACAAATGCCGATATTATGGATTGGGCTAAGATCCTTTCTGATAATCTATACACGACTGTTATCAATTACAGGTCTAAAAGATCCTTGTCTCAAAGGATCTATCCTCCTTTTTATCTGTCTGCATATGTTATGGATTCTATTTGTTATGTGTCTAAATTTCCCATTATGGGTTGGAAATGGACTACCCAGGACCCATTACCTATCCATGTTTATCATAAGGTGTTATGGGATTCTTAGTTCGTCCCTCACTTCTACCAGATTTGCCACGGGCTTATTTTGCCCTTGTATAGAATAATGTATGATGAAGACCCCCCGAGGTGCTCACTCGAGGCACAGATAGACATCATCCCCATCGCAAGATGGTTCGGGGAAGAATGGTTTACCTATATTAGAGTGTTTGGAAGCACTGTACCTCCACATGTCCTACCTCTATATATCCCCGATAAACTTTTGGCTCGGGAAATTGCTTATTAAACCTGCTCAGAAGGCGGCCTGACCAAAGACCTAAAGGACAAAAAGAAGGCCATATGGCCTCAATTTCCTATAGCTTGTGGGGCCTTCTCATTGTTCGATGTACGACACGCTTTCACCGAAGTGGAGAATGTGACGTGTCTACAATTATTTAAATTCCCAGCAAGGCCATTTGACCCAAATGATGTTGCCCAAGATTTCACAACGAACGTCAAAATAAAAGTATTCATTGGAAAGAAAGATTTGTTTGATGATTTGTTTCAGAGTAGAAGCTCACTCCAAGAAATTTTGTGGGAAGCTCGGTCGAGGTTGTCTCCAGATGACCTCCAAAGATTCATGTTATACAGGGAAAGAAGGCTGGCTAGTGTTCCTCTAGAGAAGCTGCGACTGCCTGCCAGAGAACCAAATCCAAGCATTAGCCTCAGTGGAAACTCTAGCACTTCCAGATCTAAATCCAACGCTGCGCAAGGAGTACCTGAACATCCTAAAGGGTCTGGATGCGACCAAGGAAAAAACAAAGAAACAACTAAAGATATATCTCAGTCAAGTGCAATGTCGCAACAGCAAGTTATCGCCTCCCCGCCAAGAGATGTCCCCCCTCCTGTCATCGAAGCACCACTCGTCACAACAGAACTGGACAAAGAATGGGAAACCTTCAATGAACTGATCAATCTTGAAGGGAAAGCCCCGAAAACACCTGTGAACAATACACAGGTAGTGCAAGAAGTGGTTTCGACCATAGTCAGCAGTGTCACAGAAATGGAGCACGTTCCTATCGCTCCACCTTCTGAGCTTCTACTTAATGTAGAAGAAATTCCCCCACTGGATGTATTCTATAGTCCCCAACACAACCAGTTGTAAGGAGACAGAGGAAGAAAAGAAAACTAGAAAATACACTGTCACAAGATGCTGAACATTTGGACGTCTTATGGAAAGACCCCAACAATAACCCGACTGAAAATCTCACTAAGCTGTCTCAGATCGCAGGAACATATGCTTCTGCAACTATTGACAAAGCATCGGAAGCTCAGCAGCTATTGAAAGAACAAGAAGATCAAATACAGCTACTACAACGACAGTTGCAACAAGCCAATGCTAATATTGAAGCTTCCAAACAGCTCGAGAAGCTGCAGGAAGACTTTCAGCAGATGCAGATAGGCTATCAAAGAAGTCTAGACGAGAAAGGAAAACAATTGCAGACTTTACAGGAAATGCATAAAGATGAGCCTAAGCTGGAAGAATTTATTTCAGAATCTATTGGCTTAAATGAGCAACTACTGCAGCAACAGGAAGAGTTGGGACGTAAAATATCACAGTGGAGTCACTATTGCGAGCTGAGCGATAAAATCACCAATCAAGTGGTGGAGTTGCGGAGTGACTATGATCAGAGTGACAGAGGAGTGACGGAATACTTAACTTGGCAGGATGAAGATGAAGGGAAAAGAGCAGGTGCACCCAGAATAAACGAAAATCATAAAGAATTGCTCTTTAATAAATGGGATGATCAAATCAGGCAGGCGGAGCGAGCAACGGAGACAGCGGCTACACAAGCAAGCATTCTTATCGACTGTGTAAATGAGAATTTACATAGGGCCAATTTAATCGCAGAGACCACCCCGGGGTACCTACCAAATAAGTTACAACTGGAAGCAGAATGAAAGCAGAAAGCGCAGGCAAAGGGAAAAGCGATCCAAGCATTAAACAGGTTGAATTGGGAATGTTACTGGACATACTTGGTCAAACCGCATAGTCAATGGATGACGGTGAAATGCATCACAAACGCCGCTGAAAAAGTAGTGCCAACTCTCGTAGATGCTGTTTTTGCAGCCCAGCTCAGCACAGAAGTCAGTCAGCTGACTCTCCTCAAGCCCATGATGAACACTTGCAACTTTAAGGACCAAATTCAGAAGTAGCCTTATTTTTAGAATGTTGTTTTTTCTTTTTAATTAGATTAGAAAAAGGATGGTCATTTGAAAACCGCATCCTAAATTTTGTAAAAACACTATTATTATAATTAGGAAGTAGTATTTTAACCCTTCTCATGCATTTAGAGAAGGGTCCAGAAATTGGTCAAAAACTTGTCCTCGGAACATGCACTTCTGCACCATCAGAGGAGGTTTTGATGAATGGATGGATCGAGATTTATTAATGTTTGCATTTGATATCTGCTATTGATGTTGCACTTTTGTACTCTTAGTAGATGTTAGAACAAGTAGAGATAAATCGTTTTTGCTTGAAGCTTGTGAGTAGGATTAGTCATAAATGGTACTTTTATCTCTTGACCATTTCTGCTTATATTCTTAAAGTGATATACAATTTTTAGTTGTTTATATGTTAATGCATGAATGTATGGGTTACCATTTGGCACTTCTGTATGGTGGAGTCATTTATTTGTGTTTGATATATGAATAACTTATTATGCGATATGATGTTCACAACTGTTTTGCTTAACTTTTTATGCAAAGTGGTTTATCTTAATTGATTTCTATTCTTATGATAGTTGAATAATCTTTATTACCAGTTATTGTTCGAAATCTCTTTAGATCGCATAATAGAAGAAATACACCCCGGGTTAGCGTAGATTAAATGTGTTGTTTCTCATTAGATTACAATAGCATAGAGTTAGTTTAGAAGTTTGACTTAAATTAGCTTTAAGTACTCTTAGATCAACATCATCCAGTTCTACACACACACACACCCCTTAGATTGGGAAACTAGTCCCATTATCCCCAGTCGGACCCGCTATACCAAACGGATAAGGAGTTGCCAACCAAGGTCCGGACCGGGTGGGTATCCCCCTTGTTGTCGACCCGATTTGCGGGGCTTCAACATATTTTGGCGCTAGAAGGAGGGCCTGCACATAGTGTCTATTGGAATGATTTTCAATTGTAACATTTGAATCAGGATGGCTGCTCACAAAATTCCTATTTGGAGTTGCATCCATGTTCCTACCTCTTCCAACACTCCACCAGAAGTGGTAAGACTCTTGTCTCAGGTAAAATTCAATGGTAAGAATAATTCTTCTGCTTTTAATCATGCTCTTCAATTTATTCAAAAAGTTTCAAGTTCTGATATTCAGAGAATTGATGAAGGCGTTTTATGTAGAATTTTTACTCTTACATTCACGGCGGAAGCTAGAAAATGGTGCAGAACCCTCCCAGTTGCATCAATTCACAGCTGGGACCAATTCGTCAAGACTTTCATTTTTGAATTTGATTGTTATGACTATGACTAGGTATATGATGAAATTGATTATCTACGGAAACAAGATGAATCTGTTAGGGATTTTAATATGCGATTTCATCTTAATTGTCTAAAGTATGATCTTGAAAGTGAACTCATAGATGAAGAATCTTCAGATTATGCTGAGTATTCCCTGCCTCCTATGTCTGATCAAGAAGAAATTAGTTCAAGCTTTGTCTCATTTTCTTCTAATGTAAATGAGGATTCCAAGTTGAATATACAAATCAGCCATGATGAAGAAAGTCCCCAAAGCCTAGGAGTCATGCATGCTCTAATGCAAGAAGACAAAAGCGAGAATGCTGGAGGAAAGCCTACCTTGGAACCAGGAGATGACTTTGATACAAGGTCAGATAATATCGTTGCAAATCAACAAATGCAGATGCCAAGGTTAGAACAGCAAACTATTTCTCTTTCAAAAAGTATCAGTACACAAAGGTATGATCTAAAGCCCGATGTCTATGATGAATCTAATGAACAAAGATTTTTCCATGATGATATTTTCAAATGCATTGTTCCAGAATCGCATTTTTCTCTTTATCCTGATGTTTTTAGTGATGATAATTTTTCCCCTCTCAATAGTAAAGATATCTCAAAAAACACAGAGGATTATTCAAATGAGTCATCATTAGGTTTTCAAGATAAAAAGACAGCTATAGAACATCCTTTGACCATTTTCAAACAAGAACCACTTGACCTTCCTTGTCTGAAAATATATGACGAAAAAGAGAAATCTAGGGAAACCTGTAAAATCATTTATGATAGTTACTTTGACAACGATGATGTTGTTGATTTATCCCAAGTAACTCAACAAAGCTCATATAATGAGAGATATCCTATTTCAAGAATCATATCAGTCAATCCTCATTTCAAAGTAAAAGATCATTTGCATGATTTTACTATCCAAGACAATACCCCGATATATGATTCATATCATGAGAAAACCCCCATGTCTGTCCACAATCATAACTTGTCTTCTGATTCACAAGACGGAATTCGAAATTGCTCGGATTCCATAATTCTGGCCAGTTCTTGTGAAAAGCAAGATATTACAAGTAAATCCCAGTTGTGCTGTAACATTATTTGTACAGATAATCATTTCTTTCTTTCTCACTTGCACTCATTTTGTACAAAATCGGATTGTGTTTTAAATTTTCACACTTTTGATAGATTACTGTGGCATGTTGAGCATCTTATCAAGGAACATTCGAAAGACGTGATACCATTTTGGAAAGCCAAACTGTGTCAAGAAAGTATAGAACCTTTTCAATTTCAAGATCAATCAATATCAGACTTTCTTAAAAAACTTCTTTGGCATCCAAAACATCATCAACGAAAGAAAGTACCTTTCGAAACTTGTTGGCAATTCGCGCCAATTGATAAGAATCTTTCCAGGAATTTCCATCTATTCTGCATTGATTTATTTAGTGATTTATATATGGAAACTTTTCTTTTATACGAAATCGCCAAAAGCTCAACTTTAACGCACAGTAGGTTACAAGCCATTGAAACTGAAAAATCATATTCACAACCTGGCTTGTCATCTTTCCTATTACGAGATCATCAATCCATAACAGAGATTCATCCTGATTTTTATGATCCAATAGGTTCCCAGTTGGAAAGAAGTTTTCATGAGAAAGAAATATCAGGCAGAATTCCAACTGAAGTTACACATTCTTATTCCACATCCAACATTAACAGTCCAGGAAAAGTTATGTTCTTAACGCTAATGTTTGGAAGTTACATACAGCTAGGAATAAAAATGAAGAGATGGTTCCACTGGAAATATCATTTCACCTAGTTAATTTTTTGTATATAGTTAGAATAGGAGTAGGAGTAATTTAGCTAGGTTATTAGGTTTTAGGTTCACTTTTAATAGTTGGTAGATAAAATAAGAAAAGAGATTATCCCTATTCTGTACATAATCCTAAGGAATGTCTGCCTCTCATTTCGTTAAATATTTTTCCCCATAATAAAATTTGCTATGGTTAACAGCATTTGACATTTACTAAAGATACCATTTCTCTGCCAGGTTTTGAACTTCTGCTTGTGTAAATAGCAAATCTTTCAGAAACTTGATCTTTATTATTAATAGATATAGTTGAAAACTTTAAACCAGATACGATACTAGTGTCAACTTCCAAAAAACTTGACAAAAGCAATCTCAGTGAAGAAATTGTTTTATATCAGTACAATGAAAAGTATCAATAACAAAATAAAGATTCCCTGTAGAAATAGCCATTTCCAAAAAACTCTATTATTGTCATCCAAAGCTTTCTTAAGGAAAGCAATGATATCCTCCCTGTTAGAGAAAATCGCAGCATTCAGAGAGATAATCCAAGAAACACTATATCTCAAAGAATAAGAGGTCTCATCATGAGCCGGCTTATCATAATCACAGATATTATAACTTGCTGACTTTGCCAATACTGTCCACCAAAACAGGGCAACGACTCAAGATTGTTGAAATCAAAAGACAAGGGGTCTCATCACGAGCCAGCTTGTTCAGCAAAAGTGTAAATCAAGTGAATGACTGTGTCATAATTTGGCTACCAAACCAAGACATTGTTCTTTAGAGAGGAAAAAGTGTCAATCTTGGTTTTTCTCCGAAGGTTGTAGAACACCTTAAGCAGGATAAAGGATCATTACTGGGTAATAGGTAACCCTGTCAAGGCTATGGACGCCTGCTGGCAGCAGAGGCTCTACCTGCGGCAAAAGAGCATATTTAAAAGACTGCTACACAGGGGAGACTTTATTTTATTTTTTACAAGACCAAGTAATGGCTGATGTAAATGCAAGGACAAGCTGAGGATACAAGTAATTAAAATAGAAAGAGGTTGAAACGAAATATCATTGACAGTTTGAAGTATGATATGCTTTATCTTTTTATAATAAAGTTTAAGTTTCCTGAAATTTTTTTTTTGTTGTTTCGGAAGTTTAAAAAATTCATTAGAAAATCAGAGATAACTGGTTCTCCCAAGTGAATCGCCAATTGTTGTGGCTGGCAACAACCCCCCCCTTGTTCATTTAAGTGTTGACCAAAATACTAAATGAATGGGGACCCTTAGTTAATTTTTAGGAAGAACAAGAGTTTCCTTTCCTCAAAATAAGGTTACCATCATAAGCTTAGGTAGGTCTTTTGAATATTTTAAACCTAAGTCTATGATAAGGAGAAAATCTTTAAAGTCGCGTTGCAAAAAAGATAGGAAATGCCTCCATTTCTCTGTAATATCAGTATGCGCAAGACCCCCGTGTTAAGTATAACATCGCATCGCAACAAAGTAATTCTCATAAGGAAAAACTTAAAGATTTACCGATCTGCGATAACACCAATCGCAAGATCGCATATCACAGAAATGAGTCGGCAAGATTTGGCAAACATCAAACTTCTGCGACTTGCGATGTTGCGATCGCTGCGATATTGCATTCTCGCGATCTGCAATGGTGTGATTTGCGATGGCGCGATATGCGAGGTTACGTAAGAAAATCATAAATCACTTCATTACGAATCCTTCGGGCACACCATTCAAAGAAAAGCCACTTACCATAATCTGACTCGAAATCATGTGCTTTTAATCATAGTAAATGAATTAGTTGTCAGTTATTAAATGAAGTAAAGACGCGTACCTTTGTAGAGAATTACTTCACGTAAGGTGGCATATTTGATACATCTGTTGCATTTAAAACTCTCCCATCACCTTTCTGTATCAGTCATTTCCATTTCACTCGTAATCTGCAGGAACGAAGAGCTAAGACGATTCAAAGCCAAACGCAGGAAGAAATGGGAAAGAAAAATAAAGCTCAAAGCTCTGAGGCGAAGGAAAAGATGAAGGAGATGGAGCCTTTGTATACAGACACAGCCTGTAACAGAGACGCAGGGATATCGACATGGGAAAGCATGTACAGGCTGCTTGAGGAAGAAAATCCTAGAATAATGAAGGTTGTTGCTGTCGCGGGCTCACAAGGCTCTTCCGAGGCGTCCTTAGAGGAGCTAGCATGTTCATTTCTTCACAGCATAGTAGCAAGACCCAAAATTCTACCATATACGGATATGATCAAGTGGATACTTGACAATGCAGAGATGAACAACAGACAATTCAAGGTTCAAGGACACGGGCTCGTCGGATCATTCGCTGCGCAAGATTTGAAGCTTATGTATCATCTTCCTGAACCGCAGGCGACTTACAATGCACAATTCGTTAAGAAATTTGCGGCAGAGAACCCAGACCTATCAGAGACCACCAAAGATTGGTCCAGAAAAGAGGAGTCGCTCAAAAAGGACAAAAACGGTATGTACAACACTGGTTCCCTCACATCTTCGTATTGTTTTGCTGCGGCCATGCTTTGTAGGTTATTTGGGATGCCAGATATCAATAAGTTTTCGTCTGAATGGCTACCATTAATTGATGCTGCCACAAACGCCGATATTATGGATTGGGCCAAGATCCTTTCTGATAATCTATACACGGCTGTTATCAATTACAGGTCTAAAAGATCCTTGTCTCAAAGGATCTATCCTCCTTTTTATCTGTCTGCATATGTTATGGATTCTATTTGTTATGTGTCTAAATTTCCCATTATGGGTTGGAAATGGACTACCCAGGACCCATTACCTATCCATGTTTATCATAAGGTGTTATGGGATTCTCAGTTCGTCCCTCACTTCTACCAGATTTGCCACGGGCTTATTTTTCCCTTGTATAGAATAATGTATGATGAAGACCCCCCGAGGTGCTCACCCGAGGCACAGATAGACATCATCCCCATCGCAAGATGGTTCGGGGAAGAATGGTTTACCTATATTAGAGTGTTCGGAAGCACTGTACCTCCACATGTCCTACCTCTATATATCCCCGATAAACTTTTGGCTCGCGAAATTGCTTATCAAACCTGTTCAGAAGGCGGCCTGACCAAAGACCTAAAGGACAAAAAGAAGGCCATATGGCCTCAATTTCCTGTAGCTTGTGGGGCCTTCTCATTGTTCTATGTACGACACGCTTTCACCGGAGTTGAGAATGTGACGTGTCTACAATTATTTAAATTCCTAGCAAGGCCATTTGACCCAAATGATGTTGCCCAAGATTTCACAACGAACGTCAAAATAAAAGTATTCGTTGGAAAGAAAGATTTGTTTGATGATTTGTTTCAGAGTAGAAGCTCACTCCAAGAAATTTTGCGGGACGCTCGGTCGAGGTTGTCTCCAGATGACCTCCAAAGGTTCATGTTATACAGGGAAAGAAGGCTGGCCAGTGTTCCTCTAGAGAAGCTGCGACTGCCTGCCAGAGAACCAACTCCAAGCATTAGCCTAAGTGGAAACTCTAGCACTTCGAGATCTAAATCCAACGCTGCGCAAGGAGTACCTGAACATCCTAAAGGGTCTCGATGCGACCAAGGAAAAAATGAAGAAACAACTAAAGATACAGCTCAGTCAAGTGCAATGTCGCAACAACAAGTTATCGCCTCCCCGCCAAGAGATGTCCCCCCTCCTGTCATCGAAGCACCACTCGTCACAACAGAACTGGACAAAGAATGGGAAACCTTCAATGAACTGATCAATCTTGAGGGGCAAGCCCTGAAAACACCTGTGAACAATACACAGGTAGTGCAAGAAGTGGTTTCGACCATAGTCAGCAGTGTCACAGAAACGGAGCACGTTCCTATCGCTCCACCTTCTGAGCTTCTACTTAATGTAGAGGAAATTCCCCCACTGGATGTATTCTATAGTCCCCAACCCAAAGCAGTTGTAAGGAGACAGAGGAAGAAAAGAAAACTAGAAAATACGCTGTCACAAGATGCTGAACATTTGGACGTCTTATGGAAAGACCCCAACAATAACCCGACTGAAAATCTCACTAAGCTGTCTCAGATCGCAGGAGCATATGCTTCTGCAACTATTGACAAAGCATCGGAAGTTCAGCAACTATTGAAAGAACAAGAAGATCAAAAACAGCTACTACAACGACAGTTGCAACAAGCCAATGCTAATATTGAAGCTTCCAAACAGCTCGAGAAGCTGCAGGAAGACTTTCAGCAGATGAAGATAGGCTATCAAAGAAGTCTAGACGAGAAAGGAAAGCAATTGCAGACTTTACAGGAAATGCATAAAGATGAGCCTAAGCTGGCAGAATTTATTTTAGAATCTATTGGCTTAAATGAGCAACTACTGCAGCAACAGGAAGAGTTGGGACGTAAAATATCACAGTGGAGTCACTATTGCGAGCTGAGCGATAAAATCACCAATCAAGTGGTAGACTTGCGGAGTGACTATGATCAGAGTGACAGAGGAGTGACGGAATACTTAACTTGGCAGGATGAAGATGAAGGGAAAAGAGCAGGTGCACCCAGAATAAACGAAAATCATAAAGAATTGCTCTTTATAAATGGGACGATCAAATCAGGCAGGCGGAGCGAGCAGCGGAGACAGCGGCTACACAAGCAAGCATTCTTATCGACTGTGTAAATGAGAATTTACATAGGGCCAATTTAATCGCAGAGACCACCCCGGGGTACCTACCAAATAAGTTACAACTGGAAGCAGAATGGAAGCAGAAAGCGGAGGCAAAGGGAAAAGTGATCCAAGCATTAAACAGGTTGAATTGGGAATGTTACTGGACATACTTGGTCAAACCTCATAGTCAATGGATGACGGTGAAATGCATCACAAACGCGGCCGAAAAAGTAGTGCCAGCTCTCGTAGATGCTGTTTTCACAGCCCAGCTCAGCGCAGAAGTCAGTCAGCCGACTCTCCTCAAGCCCATGATGAACAATTGCAACTTTAAGGACCAAATTCAGAAGTAGCCTTATTTTTAGAATGTTGTTTTTTCTTTTTAATTAGATTAGAAAAAGGATGGTCATTTGAAAACCGCATCCTAAATTTTGTAAAAACACTATTATTAGAATTAGGAAGTAGTATTTTAACCCTTCTCATGCATTTAGAGAAGGGTCCAGAAATTGGTCAAAAACTTGTCCTCGGAACATGCACTTCTGCACCCTCAGAGGAGGTTTTGATGAATGGATGGATCGAGATTTATTAATGTTTGCATTTGATATCTGCTACTGATGTTGCACTTTTGTACTCTTAGTAGATGTTAGAACAAGTAGAGATAAATCGTTTTTGCTTGAAGCTTGTGAGTAGGATTAGTCATAAATGGTACTTTTATCTCTTGACCATTTTTGCTTATATTCTTAAAGTGATATACAGTTTTCAGTTGTTTATATGTTAATGCATGAATGTATGGGTTACCATTTGGCACTTCTGTATGGTGGAGTCATTTATTTGTGTTTGATATATGAATAACTTATTATGCGATATGCTGTTCACAACTGTTTTGCTTAACTTTTTATGCAAAGTGGTTTATCTTAATTGATTTCTATTCTTATGATAGCTAAATAATCTTTATTACCAATTATTGTTCGAAATCTCTTTAGATCACATAATAGAAGAAATACACCTCGGGTTAGCGTAGATTAGATGTGTTGTTTCTCATTAGATTACAATAGCATAGAGTTAGTTTAGAAGTTTGACTTAAATTAGCTTTAAGTACTCTTAGATCAGCATCATCCAGCTCTACACACACACACACCCCTTAGATTGGGAAACTGGTCCCATTATCCCCAGTCGGACCCGCTATACCAAACGGATAAGGAGCTGCCAACCAAGGTCCGGACCGGGTGGGTATCCCCCTTGTTGTCGACCTGATTTGTGGGGCTTCAACATATTTTGGCGCTAGAAGGAGGGCCTGAACATAGTGTTTGTTGGAATGATTTTCAATTGTAACATTTGAATCAGGATGGCTGCTCACAAAATTCCTATTTGGAGTTGCATCCATGTTCCTACCTCTTCCAACACTCCACCAAAAGTGGTAAGACTCTTGTCTCAGGTAAAATTCAATGGTAAGAATAATTCTTCTGCTTTTAATCATGCTCTTCAATTTATTCAAAAAGTTTCAAGTTCTGATATTCAGAGAATTGATGAAGGCGTTTTATGCAGAATTTTTACTCTTACATTCACGGCGGAAGCTAGAAAATGGTGCAGAACCCTCCCAGTTGCATCAATTCATAGCTGGGACCAATTCGTCAAGACTTTCATTTTTGAATTTGATTGTTATGACTATGACTAGGTATATGATGAAATTGATTATCTACGGAAACAAGATGAATCTGTTAGGGATTTTAATATGCGATTTCATCTTAATTGTCTAAAGTATGATCTTGAAAGTGAACTCATGGATGAAGAATCTTCAGATTATGCTGAGTATTCCCTGCCTCCTATGTCTGATCAAGCAGAAATTAGTTCAAGCTTTGTCTCATTTTCTTCTAATGTGAATGAGGATTCCAAGTTGAATATACAAATCAGCCATGATGAAGAAAGTCCCCAAAGCCTAGGAGTCATGCATGCTCTAATGCAAGAAGACAAAAGCGAGAATGTTGGAGGAAAGCCTACCTTGGAACCAGGAGATGACTTTGATACAAGGTCATATAATATCGTTGCAAATCAACAAATGCAGATGCCAAGGTTAGAACAGCAAACTATTTCTCTTTCAAAAAGTATCAGTACACAAAGGTATGATCTAAAGCCCGATGTCTATGATGAATTTGATGAACAAAGATTTTTCCATGATGATATTTTCAAACACATTGTTCCAGAATTGCATTTTTCTCTTTATCCTGATGTTATTAGTGATGATAATTTTTCCCCTCTCAATTTTAAAGATATCTCAAAAAACACAGAGGATTATTCAAATGAGTCATCATTAGGTTTTCAAGATAAAAAGACAGCTATAGAACATCCTTTGACCATTTTCAAACAAGAACCACTTGACCTTCCTTGTTTGAAAATATATGACGAAAAAGAGAAATCTAGGGAAACCTGTAAAATCATTTATGATAGTTACTTTGACAACGATGATGTTGTTGATTTATCCCAAGTAACTCAACAAAGCTCAGATAATGAGAGATATCCTAATTCAGGAATCATATCAGTCAATCCTCATTTCAAAGTAAAAGATCATTTGCATGATTTTACTATCCAAGACAATACCCCGATATATGATTCATATCATGAGAAAACCCCCATGCTTGTCCACAATCATAACTTGTCTTCTAATTCACAAGACGGAATTCGAAATTGCTCGGATCCCATAATTCTGGCCAGTTCTTGTGAAAAGCAAGATATTACAAGTAAATCCCAGTTGTGCTGTAACATTATTTGTACAGATAATCATTTCTTTCTTTCTCACTTGCACTCATTTTGTACAAAATCGGATTGTGTTTTAAATTTTCACACTTTTGATAGATTACTGTGGCATGTTGAGCATCTTATCAAGGAACATTTGAAAGACGTGATACCATTTTGGAAAGCCAAACTGTGTCAAGAAAGTATAGAACCTTTTCAATTTCAAGATCAATCAATATCAGACTTTCTTAAAAAACTTCTTTGGCATCCAAAACATCATCAACGAAAGAAAGTACCTTTCGAAACTTGTTGGCAATTCGCGCCAATTGATAAGAATCTTTCGAGGAATTTCCATCTATTCTGCATTGATTTATTTAGTGATTTATATATGGAAACTTTTCTTTTATACGAAATCGCCAAAAGCTCAACTTTAACGCACAGTAGGTTACAAGCCATTGAAACTGAAAAATCATATTCACAACTTGGCTTGTCATCTTTCCTATTACGAGATCATCAATCCATAACAGAAATTCATCCTGATTTTTATGATCCAATAGGTTCCCAGTTGGAAAGAATTTTTCATGAGAAAGAAATATTAGACAGAATTCCAACTGAAGTTACACATTCTTATTCCACATCCAACATTAACAGTCCAGGAAAAGTTCTGTTCTTAACGCTAATGTATGGAAGTTACATACGGCTAGGAATAAAAATGAAGAGATGGCTCCATTGGAAATATCATTTCACCTAGTTAATTTTCTGTATATAGTTAGAATAGGAGTAGGAGTAATTTAGCTAGTTTATTAGGTTTTAGGTTCACATTTAATAGTTGGTAGATAAAATAAGAAAAGAGATAATCCCTATTCTGTACATAATCCTAAGGAATGTTTGCCTCTCATTTCGTTAAATATTTTTCCCCATAATAAAATTTGCTATGGTTAACAGCATTTGACATTTACTAAAGATACCATTTCTCTGTCAGGTTTTGAACTTCTGCTTATGTAAATAGCAAATCTTTCAGAAACTTGATCTTTATTATTAATAGATATAGTTGAAAACTTTAAACCAGATACGATACTAGTGTCAACTTCCAAAAAACTTGACAAAAGTAATCTCAGTGAAGAAATTGTTTTATATCAGTACAATGAAAAGTATCAATAACAAAATAAAGATTCCATGTAGAAACAGCCATTTCCGAAAAACTCTATTATTGTCGTCCAGAGCTTTCTTAAGGAAAACAATGATATCCTCCCTGTTAGAGAAAATCGCAGCATTCAGAGAGACAATCCAAGAAACACTATATCTCAAAGAATAAGAGGTCTCATCATGAGCCGGCTTATCATGATCATAGATATTATAACTTGCTGACTTTGCCAATACTGTCCACCAAAACAGGGCAACGACTCAAGATTGTTGAAATCAAAAGACAAGGGGTCTCATCACGAGCCAACCTGTTCAGCAAAAGTGTAAATCAAGTGAATGACTGTGTCATAATTTGGCTACCAAACCAAGACATTGTTCTTTAGAGAGGAAAAAGTGTCAATCTGGGTTTTTCTCCGAAGGTTGTAGAACGCCTTAAGCAGGATAAAGGATCATTACTGGGTAATAGGTAACCCTGTCGAGGCTATGGACTCCTGCTGGCAGCAGAGGCTCTACCTGCGGCAAAAGAGCATATTTAAAAGACTGCTACACAGGGGAGACTTTATTTTATTTTTTACAAGACTAAGTAATGGATGATGTAAATGCAAGGACAAGCTGAGGATACAAGTAATTAAAATAGAAAGAGGTTGAAACGAAATATCATTGACAGTTTGAAGTATGATATGCTTTATCTTTTTATAATAAAGTTTAAGTTTCCTGATTTTTTTTTTTTTGTTGTTTCGGAAGTTTAAAAAATTCATTAGAAAATCAGAGATAACTGGTTCTCCCAAGTGAATCGCCAATTGTTGTGGCCGGCAACAACCCCCCCCCTTATTCATTCAAGTGTTGACCAAAATACTAAATGAATGGGGACCCTTAGTTAATTTTTAGGAAGAACAAGAGTTTCCTTTCCTCAAAATAAGGTTACCATCATAAGCTTAGGTAGGTCTTTTGAATATTTTAAACCTAAGTCTATGATAAGGAGAAAATTTTTAAAGTCGCGTTGCAAAAAAGATAGGAAATGCCTCCATTTCTCTGTAATATCAGTATGCGCAAGACCCCCGTGTTAAGTATAACATCGCATCGCAACAAAGTAATGCTCATAAGGAAAAACTTAAAGATTTACCGATCTGCGATAACACCGATCGCAAGATCGCATATCGCAGAAATGAGCTGGCAAGATTCAACAAACATCAAACTTCTACGACCTGCGATGTTGGAATCTCTGCGATATTGCGTTCTCGCGATCTGCGATGGTGCGATTTGCGATGGCGCGATATGCGAGGTTATGTAAGGAAATCATAAATCACTTCATTACGAATCCTTCGGGCACGCCATTCAAAGAAAAGCCACTTACCATAATCTGACTCGAAATCATGCGCTTTTAATGATAGTAAATGAATTAGTTGTCAGTTATTAAATGAAGTAAAGACGCGTGCCTTTGTAGAGAATTAATTCACATAAGGTGGCATATTTGATACATCTGTTGCATTTAAAACTCTCCCATCACCTTTCTGGATCAGTCATTTCCATTTCACTCGTAATCTGCAGGAATGAAGAGCTAAGACGATTCAAAGCCAAACGCAGGAAGAAATGGGAAAGAAAAATAAAGCTCAAAACTCTGAGGCGAAGGAAAGGACGAAGGAGATGGAGCCTTTGTATACAGACACAGCCTGTAACAGAGACGCAGGGATATCGACATGGGAAAGCATGTACAGGCTGCTTGAGGAAGAAAATCCTAGAATAATGAAGGTTGCTGCTGTTGCGGGCTCACAACGCTCTTCCGAGGCGTCCTTAGAGGAGCTAGCATGTTCATTTATTCACAGGATAGCAGCAAGACCCAAAATTCTACCATATACGGATATGATCAAGTGGATACTTGACAATGTAGAGATGAACAACAGACAATTCAAGGTTCAAGGACACGGGCTCATCGGATCATTCGCTGCGCAAGATTTGAAGCTTATGTATCATCTTCCTGAACCGCAGGCGACTTACAGTGCACAATTCGTTAAGAAATTTGCGGCAGAGAACCCAGACCTATCAGAGACCACCAAAGATTGGTCCAGAAAAGAGGAGTCGCTCAAAAAGGACAAAAACGGTATGTACAGCACTGGTTCCCTCACCTCTCCGTATTGTTTTGCTGCGGCCATGCTTTGTAGGTTATTTGGGATGTTGGATATCAATAAGTTTTCGTTTGAATGGCTACCATTAATTGATGCTGCCACAAACGCCGATATTATGGATTGGGCCAAGATCCTTTCTGATAATCTATACACGGCTATTATCAATTACAGGTCTAAAAGATCCTTGTCTCAAAGGATCTATCCTCCTTTTTATCTGTCTGCATATGTTATGGATTCTATTTGTTATGTGTCTAAATTTCCCATTATGGGTTGGAAATTGACTACCTAGGACCCATTACCTATCCATGTTTATCATAAGGTGTTATGGGATTCTCAGTTCGTCCCTCACTTCTACCAGATTTGCCACGGGCTTATTTTGCCCTTGTATAGAATAATGTATGATGAAGACCCCCCGAGGTGCTCACCCGAGGCACAGATAGACATCATCCCCATCGCAAGATGGTTTGGGGAAGAATGGTTTACCTATATTAGAGTGTTTGGAAGCACTGTACCTCCACATGTCCTACCTCTATATATCCCCGATAAACTTTTGGCTCGGGAAATTGCTTATCAAACCTGTTCAGAAGGCGGCCTGACCAAAGACCTAAAGGACAAAAAGAAGGCCATATGGCCTCAATTTCCTGTAGCTTGTGGGGCCTTCTCATTGTTCTATGTACGACACGCTTTCACCGGAGTTGAGAATGTGACGTGTCTACAATTATTTAAATTCCTAGCAAGGCCATTTGACCCAAATGATGTTGCCCAAGATTTCACAACGAACGTCAAAATAAACGTATTCGTTGGAAAGAAAGATTTGTTTGATGATTTGTTTCAGAGTAGAAGCTCACTCCAAGAAATTTTGCGGGACGCTCGGTCGAGGTTGTCTCCAGATGACCTCCAAAGGTTCATGTTATACAGGGAAAGAAGGCTGGCCAGTGTTCCTCTAGAGAAGCTGCGACTGCCTGCCAGAGAACCAACTCCAAGCATTAGCCTCAGTGGAAACTCTAGCACTTCCAGATCTAAATCCAACGCTGCGCAAGGAGTACCTGAACATCCTAAAGGGTCTGGATGCGACCAAGGAAAAAACAAAGAAACAACTAAAGATACAGCTCAGTCAAGTGCAATGTCGCAACAACAAGTTATCGCCTCCCCGCCAAGAGATGTCCCCCCTCCTGTCATCGAAGCACCACTCGTCACAACAGAACTGGACAAAGAATGGGAAACCTTCAATGAACTGATCAATCTTGAAGGGCAAGCCCCGAAAACACCTGTGAACAATACACAGGTAGTGCAAGAAGTGGTTTCGACCATAGTCAGCAGTGTCACAGAAACGGAGCACGTTCCTATCGCTCCACCTTCTGAGCTTCTACTTAATGTAGAAGAAATTCCCCCACTGGATGTATTCTATAGTCCCCAACACAAAGCAGTTGTAAAGAGACAAAGGAAGAAAAGAAAACTAGAAAATACACTGTCACAAGATGCTGAACATTTAGACGTCTTATGGAAAGACCCCAACAATAACCCGACTGAAAATCTCACTAAGCTGTCTCAGATCGCAGGAGCATATGCTTCTGCAACTATTGACAAAGCATCGAAAGTTCAGAAACTATTGAAAGAACAAGAAGATCAAATACAGCTACTACAACGACAGTTGCAACAAGCCAATGCTAATATTGAAGCTTCCAAACACCTCGAGAAGCTGCAGGAAGACTTTCAGCACATGCAGATAGGCTATCAAAGAAGTCTAGACGAGAAAGGAAAACAATTGCAGACTTTACAGGAAATGCATAAAGATGAGCCTAAGCTGGCAGAATTTATTTCAGAATCTATTGGCTTAAATGAGCAACTACTGCAGCAACAGGAAGAGTTGGGACGTAAAATATCACAGTGGAGTCACTATTGCGAGCTGAGCGATAAAATCACCAATCAAGTGGTAGACTTGCGGAGTGACTATGATCAGAGTGACAGAGGAGTGACAGAATACTTAACTTGGCAGGATGAAGATGAAGGGAAAAGAGAAGGTGCACCCAGAATAAACGAAAATCATAAAGAATTGCTCTTTAATAAATGGGACGATTATATCAGGCAGGCGGAGCGAGCATCGGAGACAGCGGCTACACAAGCAAGCATTCTTATCGACTGTGTAAATGAGAATTTACACAGGGCCAATTTAATCGTAGAGACCACCCCGGGGTACCTACCGAATAAGTTACAACTGGAAGAAGAATGGAAGCAGAAAGCGCAGGCAAAGGGAAAAGCGATCCAAGCATTAAACAGGTTGAATTGGGAATGTTACTAGACATACTTGGTCAAACCGCATAGTCAATGGATGACGGTGAAATGCATCACAAACGCGGCCGAAAAAGTAGTGCCAGCGCTCGTAGATGCTGTTTTCGTAGCCCAGCTCAGCGCAGAAGTCAGTCAGCCGACTCTCCTCAAGCCCATGATGAACACTTGCAACTTTAAGGACCAAATTCAGAAGTAGCCTTATTTTTAGAATGTTGTTTTTTCTTTTTAATTAGATTAGAAAAAGGACGGTCATTTGAAAACCGCATCCTAAATTTTGTAAAAACACTATTATTAGAATTAGGAAGTAGTATTTTAACCCTTCTCATGCATTTAGAGAAGGGTCCAGAAATTGGTCAAAAACTTGTCCTCGGAACATGCACTTCTGCACCCTCAGAGGAGGTTTTGATGAATGGATGGATCGAGATTTATTAATGTTTGCATTTGATATCTGCTACTGATGTTGCACTTTTGTACTCTTAGTAGATGTTAGAACAAGTAGAGATAAATTGTTTTTGCTTGAAGCTTGTGAGTAGGATTAGTCATAAATGGTACTTTTATCTCTTGACCATTTCTGCTTATATTCTTAAAGTGATATACAGTTTTCAGTTGTTTATATGTTAATGCATGAATGTATGGGTTACCATTTGGCACTTCTGTACGGTGGAGTCATTTATTTGTGTTTGATATATGAATAACTTATTATGCGATATGCTGTTCACAACTGTTTTGCTTAACTTTTTATGCAAAGTGGTTTATCTTAATTGATTTCTATTCTTATGATAGCTGAATAATCTTTATTACCAGTTATTGTTCGAAATCTCTTTAGATCACATAATAGAAGAAATACACCCCGGGTTAGCGTAGATTAGATGTGTTGTTTCTCATAAGATTACAATAGCATAGAGTTAGTTTAGAAGTTTGACTTAAATTAGCTTTAAGTACTCTTAGATCAGCATCATCCAGCTCTACACACACACACACCCCTTAGATTGGGAAACTGGTCCCATTATCCCCAGTCGGACCCGCTATACCAAACGGATAAGGAGCTGCCAACCAAGGTCCGGACCGGGTGGGTATCCCCCTTGTTGTCGACCCGATTTTCGAGGCTTCAACAGGGCCTCATTCCATGCCACACCTAATAGGAAACATTTTCATGATTATTTCCAAGGAGATTTTGGATAGGTTCGATTGGGTGATGACAAATCTTGTAAAAAAATTGGAATGGGTACAGTTTTCATAAAACAAAGGAATGGAAATCAATGGTTATTGAAGGAGGTAAGGCATGTTCCATATCTTAAGAAAAATCTAATTTCAACAAGGCAGTTGGGAGGTGAAGGCTATGTGACTACTTTTACAGATAAAACCTGGAAGGTCACTAAAGGATCCCTAGTAATAGAAAAAGGAGAAAAGGTTGGTACATTGTATTTATGTAATGGTATTTTTAATTCTGTTAATGCTTTAACCTCTATAGGAGAAGATACACACTATGGCATCATAGGCTTGGGCACATGAGTGAGAAGGGGATGCAGATTCTTCACTCAAGAAATTTATTTCCAGGTTTGAAGAATGTTGATTTAAAATTCTGTGAGAACTGTGTTTATGGAAAACAGAAGAGAGTCAAATTCCTCATAGTTGGAAAAGAAAAGAAGAGTGAAAAATTATAACTTGTGCATACAGATGTATGGGGACCTACTCAGGTATCTTCTCTCGGTGGCTCTTGCTATTATGTTACTTTTATTGATGATGGAACCAGAAAAACCTTGATTTATTGTATTCGAAATAAATCTGATGTATTTAATACTTTCAAGAAATGGAAAGCTTTGGTTGAAAGTGATACAGGAAGAAGGTCGAAGTGTCTTAGATTAGACAATGGAGTTGAATATTGCAGCAACAAGTTTGATAGGTATTGTTCAGAAATGGAATTCGCAGAGAGAAGATAGTTCCAGGAACACCAAAAGAAAATGGTGTGTCAGAAAGGATGAATAGGACAATCACGGAGCGTGCAAGGTGCATGAGATTGCATGCAGGATTGCCTTTACAATTTTGGGCAAATGCTATAGATACTGTTGTTTATCTAATAAACAGAGGGCCTTCAAGTTCCTTGGATGGTGGTATTCTAGTGGAGGATGGATAGGTAAGAAGGTAAACTACTACTTTTTATAGACGTTTGGTTGTGAAGCCTTTGTCCACATTAATAAAGAAAATAGAACAAAGCTTGAGGAAAAATCAAAGAAATGTACCTTTATTGGATATGGTGTTAATGATTTTGGTTATCGCTTTTATCATTATGAAAAACACAAAATCATTAGGAGAAAATATGTCATATTCAATGAAAACGTTTTGTATAAGGATCAGCTGCAGGAAAAGAAACAGGAAAAAGAAAACAGAGAATACACAGTGCTTGATGAGATCACAGATAAAGTGAAGGTGCTTGAAAATCATAATGATCAACAGCAAGAACAAATACAACAACCAAAACAACAACAAGCACCTCAAACACCTGAAATTGGTGTTAGAAGATCTACCAGGATAAGTAGGCCCCTTCAACGATACTCTCCTTCATTATATTATGTATTGTTGACTGATTCTGGTGAACCAAAATGTTATGAAGAAGAAGTGCAGGTAGAAACTAGGAAGAAGTGGGAGCAAGCCATGAAAGAAGAGATGGACTCCTTAGCACATAACCAGAATTAGGACTTAGTCAGGTTTCCTACAGGTAAAACAACATTGTAGAATAAATGAGTTCATAGGTTGAAGGAAGACGATGGAGGTAGAAAAAGGTATAAAGCCAGACTTGTGGTGAACGGGTTTGCACAAAAAAAGGGTATAGACTTTAATGAGATATTTTCTCCTATTGTTAAAATGACTTCAATCAGAAATATTTTAAGTCTAGTAGCAGCTAAATATTTGCATCTTGAGAAGTTAGATGTAAAGACAACCTTTCTCCATGGGGATTTGGAGGAAGAGATATATATGCAGCAACCACAAGGATATGAGGTAAAAGGGAAGGAGAAACTAGTGTGCAGGTTGAATAAGAGCTTGTATGGATTAAAACAGGCTGCAAGGCAGTGGTATCTAAAATTTGACAGGTTTACATCTGAACAAGGTTATACTAGATGTCACTCTAATCATTGTGTTTATCTCAAAAGGCAAAATAATGGAAGCTATATTATATTGTTATTGTATGTAGATGACATGCTTATTGCAGGTTCTAACATGCAGGAAATAAATGTGCTCAAAAGAAAATTGGCAAACTCATTGGCACTGAAGGATTTGGGTGCTGCAAAACAAATCCTTGGTATGATAATAACTAGAGACAGGAAGAATAAAAAATTAACATTGTCTCAGACTGAGTACATAGAAAAGGTGTTGAAAATTTTTAATATACAGAATGCAAAACCATTTAGTACAACTTTGGCTAGCCATTTCAAAATAAGTAAGGAAATGTGTATTGAGACTCAGGAAGAAATAGATTATATCTCTAAAGTTCCATATGCATCAGTAGTTGGAAGCTTAATGTATGCAATGGTTTGCACAAGGCCTGATATTACACATGTAGTGGGAGTTGTAAGCAAGTACATGAAAAATCTAGGAAAAGAACATTGGATGGCAGTGAAGTGGATTCTGAGGTATTTGAGAGGTACCACAAATCAAGCATTATGTTTAGTGGTTGAAACATTGCTCTACAGGGATATGTTGATGCAGATATGGCGGGTGATAGAGATAAAAGGAGGAGCACAACAGGGTATGTGTTTACTGTAGGTGGAACAACTGTCAATTGGGTTTCAAAATTGCAAAGTGTTGTTTCACTCTCAACAACGGAAGCAGAGTATGTTACTGCTATGAAGACTAGTAAAGAAATGATTTGGTTACAAAGGTTTCTGGATGAATTAGCTAAGAAGCAGGAGTTGGGTAGGTTATACAGTGACAACCAGAGTGCCATACATCTTGCAAAGAACTCTGCATTTCATTCCAAGACAAAACATATACAACTCAAGTATCATTTCATACGGTTAGTGTTGGAAGATGGACAGTTAAAGTTGGAAAAGATACACACTAGCCAAAATCCTGCAGATATGATAACAAAAGTTGTAACCAAGGAGAAAATGAGATTTTGCTCAATTTCAATTGGTCTTCAAGTATGATGATGAAGATGAGAAATAACCAGGTCTATTGTGGAGTCATTGTCCAGCAAATGAAGCAACATTGGAGTTTCCATAATCCGTATCCAAGTGGGAGATTGTTGGGTGTGAAGCCTAATTATCTTCTTTATTCAGATGTATCACCACATTAGACCTTAGTTCATAATGTGGCAGCAGCGCTGCCTGTAATATTTGTGCTACAAGGGGGGTCCACAGGGGGCCAACGCCCCAAAAGCTAAAAATAGATGTAAAATTTCCTTGTAAAATGTTGTAATTTCATAGTCAATCTAGGTCGTTCATTAGGCGGAGATCTTACAGTAGAAGTTATGTTTAATTTAGGGTTTTTTTCCCTAGAAGGAAACCCCTCACTATATATGAGGGAATTGTATTGCGTCTACGTAGATATGTATTCTGAGTGCAAAAGAGAGAAGAGATTGTATGAGAGAGAAGAGAGAATTACAATGGATTTGCTGTAGGTTGTATCTCTTCAGTTTGCTGGATAATATAAAAGGAAGGACTGGATGTTTCTCCATGGATGTAGCCCAAATTGGGTGAACCACGTATATTTGTGTCTCTCTTGTTTTATGTGTTTTTTGTGCTTATATTTCTGCAATATATTTGATGTGTTCCATTGCTCTGTAATATATAATTTTCTAACATTTAAGACATCAAATATGATGCAATAAGACCCTAATGCATCTTTGATTCATTGTTGATGCACACTACAATATGCATACTATTGCACCAACAACAACCAACTCGGTTGTTCAATTATGCTTATAAATATTTTGAGCTGATAATTTTAGTTTTTGATATAGTTATGTTTAACTCATAATTTACACTTAGCAGAGGTTTTGATCTCATTATATTCTTGATTTTCAATTTATTTTTACTCATGTTGATGTGTTCAAATTTTCTTCAATCATTGATTTGTTGTTTTGATATGAAATTTTGAGTGAAAGTTTATCTCCAGTTCCAAACTTATCGAACTACCATAAATGGCTAGATTTCCAAATACAATACCAACTACTATAGTTCTCTGCCAACTTCACCAAGTCATGCTTGGATGTGGTTAAACTATCTGCTAACTTTATTTGAACTGTGAAATATGGCACACACATTACTAAGTACATTGATAAATTGCTTTGTCCATCGTCAAATGTTTAAGCACTTGTCTGGTGGCCCTTTCACCCATATGACTCAAGGTTGTGACCTCAACTAAATGAGGTCAAGGATTTTGACATTCTACTAAACTGGCCAACCTACTGACTATCCAACCTGGATGTTAATGGCATGCCTGTGTCTTCTGTGCCACATGGCCTCCTATGAATGGTCCACGTGTCACATGGAAATAGGTAACTTAGGAACCTGAAAATTCAAAATCAACATACCATGTGTCATCGTCCTAGAGTGCCACATCATATGTGCTTACATCAGGTTGACATCATCCCAGGCATTTGAGCTTCCTACAACATGTTGATGTCTTGCGTCACCATAACTCCACCTGTCCTTACAAATTATCTCTCTCATCTAATCAAAATACACAATGTTTCTTTCTGAATCGTGTCCCACATGGTTACAGGTTGGGGGGATCGACTCACTTCCTTGTTGTGCAATAGCTCAAATATATTGACTCTTGACTAGCCTAACTTGGGTCCCATGCCGAATGAGAACCTTTCCTTGTTGACTCTTTTACCCTTTTAAGTTATGTTCTTTGATTAGACATAAATCCTTTATCCTTAGGCATTTTTCCATCTACCATATATTGTTGGAAATGTATTTCCAAGGCCTATGCAACTATGCCATTTCAGGAGCATCTGAGTTGATCTCGTGAGATAAAAATTATTTGAAACATATAACTCCCCTTTTGGATCCAGGAAACAAAACTTTGATATGTTTGACAATCCAACTGTGACATTAATGATCTTTTCCACTCAATGAGAAATATATTGACATCAATAACCTCATATTCAGGGAAAATTTTAAGAACCCCCCCAAATTTATATGTATAATAAATGGGCGAATCTCCATGGTATATAGGAAAAATGGAAGGCGATTTTATCAATAGTATAATATGTATATATAATTTTTTGGCGAATCTCTCACCAGGCATGGTGAATATTTTACTCAATTATAAAATCTTGTAAGATCTTGGCAAGTCTTTCACTAAATAAAAAAACTTTGTAAAGTCCTAGTGAATCTTAGCATTGTGAACTATTAGAGAATTTTTTGAAAAAGTATAAAACCATATATGACAAGAGCCACATGGTGGCAATATCATTGTTTTTTTTTCACATTTCCACGACATGGAACTTGTTTATAAAATTATAAAAAGGCCAACCAAGTCCCTTATAATATGTAGGTAAGCTTATAACAGAGTCTGATACATGTACTATGCGTGTCTTCATTCAAGTGTCATAGCTGCTATACTTAACACTATGAATCACAACTCTCTCAGAACTCAACTCTATAGTGTAATTAAAACTTTTGGAAATTGAATCTGACAACTCTATAAAAAGGATTAGTGAAATAGAAGCTTTTGTGAATGAGCCCACTAACTATCACTACTAAACACTCAATCTAGACTATGAAGTCTTCCATCTTGATTACAATCGTGCTCACGATCAAGGGAGTGCGATCACCTAGCCTGACATAATGGCCATCATAGCTTCCAATAATCAACAACCACCTTGCAAGGACATCCTAGCTCATGTCTCATGAATTTTATTCATCAATCTTAACTGATATAAATCTTATAAAGATAATATTAGAATCCTCTCTAGATTCACTGTTAATACAAGGGTAAAGGAAATTTTCTAGCTCAAGGCACTAGCCAATACCAAATTTGGTATTTGTGACCCCTTTGTGGGGATGCACCTACCCTGCCCTGTTGGGTTTTTTCCTTGTAACATAGTTCAAGGATCACACGACTTTCCAATCTTCCTACTCCATTAGACACACTTTATATGCTATACATAGTGAATGGAAAAGAAGCATTATAGAACACATAATTTCACAGAAGGAAGAAAAATCTTAGCCAGTTCAATATCAAAATCTTAACCACTGATTAATAAAGAATAACAAGTAGTGTAATGAATTGTTTCGAGTTATTTATATACAAGCTGTAAAGAATGTAGTGGAATGGAAAATATTACTTAGGCAACCCTTCAATATTTTCTACTAATATGTCTGTGCATGTACATATGAAATTAAGAGCATTGTTGAATACAAAGTTTCCTTTTCTCTTGCCTCCATTTTGACAAATCAATGTGAAATCAGTGTCACTTTGAATCTCCTTTCCTGTGTGGATGTTTTGACAAATCAATGTGAAATCAAAGTCACTTTGAATTTCCTTTTCTGCAAGGGATGACATCCACAGTTGATTAGTAAAAGATAATCTACTATATATTATGTTCAAGAAACTGACTGCAATCTACAGTGGAAACGAGACCTCAATTCTTATTCTGAATTTGAATATATCAGGACAACATAAGAGATAAAAATGCATATGGCCTTAGTAGCTAGAAAAAAATCACTCCATCATTACAAGACCACCTAGATTTCGGCACTTAATCTAAATAATGGCACTAGTTGCAGTGCTTATTTGCATTAACACCATGGAAAAGCAACAACAATGTTTCAAAGCACACTTACTGGAAAAGTTGTAACGTTCCGAGAATATTTAATGATACCATCTGAATCTCGTAGCTATGGTGGGGAAACTAGGGAAGCCAAATCTTGGAAGATATCTCATACCAAATCTAAGAAAAAAATTAAAAAGGGAAAAAATCAAAATCTATAAATCAAGCAATGAATTGTTTACAAATCAAATACAATTCCTTTAACTAACAGTTAAATTTTGGTGATATATTTAAATATTTAGTAAGAGGGGAGCTTCAAAACATGGAATATTACCTTTGTCATTACTGTCATCCCTCAGTGATTGAGATTACAAATCAATACTTATGGAATGATTGTAAGAAATTATGTGAAATAGTAAAGCATAACCTCTATTTTCAAGCAACAAAATCAAGACATTGTTACATCAAGAGCCATAATTGATACATAATCAATGAATCAAGTCCTTGTATGGAACAGGCTTGTTTCACAACCTCTATTTTCTCAATAACAAAATCAAGACATTGTTTGTGGTTATTGCCAAAAGGAAACTGCATTCTAATTTGGAAGAGGATCTTATCAAAAGACATGGATTTATTCAAAGCTACAAAGCCTAATGGGTTACTGAAAAATAAGTTGGAATATGGGATCATGATACTTAAATTGAAAAAATATGCTTTCCTTTTAGAAACATTACAGTTATACAATATTTTTTGAAAGCATTAGAATTTGAAATTGGGCCTTTCTATCAAGACAAATTTTCATTAATAGAATGTACTTTCCTACCTGAAACGTTGTAGATATCCAAGAAAAACTTGAAAAGCATAAGAGAACTTAGCATAATGTACTTTCTTTCCTACCTTAACATTCTTAAAGAGTTTAGGTTCCCGAAGTCATCAGGTAACTTTTGAAGAAAATGACAGTTAGTAATAGTCCAATTCACAACTGAAGAGTGTCACAAATACGCGGGGGCATATCCTCCAAATCACAAAAGTGCTCCAGGTTAAAATCTAGCATTATTGGAAGCTTAATGCTTGACTGAGTGTTATTGAACCCAGACATTTTTCCAATCTTCACTAAAATCTTAAAGATAGCTTCTCTAAGTTCTACATGTCTTTACTATGCTCTTGAAGTGGGGGCACATGAAACCTCTCCAAGTGAATAGTCTTAAACTAAGTTAAGATAAGGCCTATAGATCATTCAGTGTGGATCTCTTTAACCCATAATTGAATACTATGTCTCTCTTGAACCCATAATTGAATACTATTAGGACTTTCAAATTTTTCATGGAACTCAAAAATGTTGGAAGAAAGTATTTTCTTCCAGAAAAGAGTAAAACTAAAGCCTCTGCTTGAGGACAATTGATGTCACACCACTAATACTTCTCCATGGACTCTGTATAGGTAAACCACAAGTGCATAATTCCATTAGAATATTGTGTTTATTGAATACAAAAATGAAATCATTGCATTTCTTTAAAATATCTTTTGAAATCAAAATTACCGAAATTACATATCGATAACCTAGTGGGTGTAGGATAAAATTCACCCGTTTCATTCACAGAAAGCATGAGAAAAAAACCTAATACTATAGATAAAACCAAGAAAAATTCAAATTCATCACTTCTAGGGACCTCGTAACCACCCTGCCAACACACAAGTATGTTCCTGTTTGCAGTTAGAAAAATTACCCAAATTACAATATGTTTACTCCAACCTATGTTGGAAAGTTATAGAAGGATGACTAGTGCAATCAATCCATTCCTTTTAGCCCTGGATTTGTTTCAGTTTAAAATAGAAGTATACAAATATAATTGTCTAATGTCTAATGCTACGGATCATCAGTTAATTCATAAGAAAGTATGTAAACATACAAACATAAATTCACACTCATGAATATCCCAACTTTATATCAAGTGCTATGACTAGTGATGGAAATCACAATTATTTTGAAAAGCCTGGAATCCTGCCTAAGCATCCTCTATGAATGAACCAACGCCTTCCTGGTTAGCTCTCTACATTAAAGTTGCAACAAACAATATGACATTAGGCATGGCTTGAAAGTAACAAACCACTACAGAACTCAGGCATAGATGGCAAGTGCAGACCGCGTTTTCAAGATATCGGTTAGAAAATCCATAGCATATAATAGCACAAATTGAGAAACTCATAATGTCCTGTCTGTTGAATATTGTAGCCAATTTTCTCACAAATTATACTGCAGAGCATAAAACTGCTCATAAATTAACGTAACACACAGGCTTCATATTCCTTGTTTTTCTTCAAGTTTGTTGCCATTGACCACACGGACTAGAGATAAATCATGGAGGAGCTTCATTGAAAGCATGGATATATAACATTGAAATAGTAACTGCACATATTTTGAATAAAATTTGTAATGTTTTACGATTGAAAAGAAAATTAAATATGTCAAAATAAAATGTGGAATCTGAATTTGATTTACAAGACTTAAATTATTAAAGATAATAACAAATCTTCCCAACCATTCAAGATAAATCTGATTTAACTTGAATGCACATATGTTGGCATTATGGCTAAAGTGTTGTCCTTGATGGCAACCCATTCAGGTGATAGATCACAGTACTTCAAGTCAGCAGCAGAGATTGATGATCAGCTACTAAATATTGAAGAAAATAAGGGGTACGCAGGTACACCTTGCATAAGGTGCGTACACGCAGGTCAGTGTTACATAAAGTGCGTACATACCCACAGTTATCCCGTTCAGGAGGTGCGTACCCCCAGTGCACACATTTCAAGGCAAAGAATTTCACATGTGGGGTTTTCTGATGTTTTACTCTTGGTATTTAGCCGACGGTATTGTGTTATTATGGTGTCGGCTCGTGGTATTGATCCATGATTTAAGGAAGAGCTTTCCTATATAAAGCAAAGGGGATCATTTGGCTTGAGCATGTTTTGGGTTGAATATCTTATGAGGGCTAGATTTGGTCTAGATCTAAACAAGGCGAATCTACTGATGGACCGAGATCTCTTCGGCGCATGTTCAGATCTGTAGATCTGACTGTCTGGGTTACTTCTGAAGTCTTGAAATCATCTATGCCCGGAGGTACGCAGGTGCAGTAAGAGAAAAGTGCGTACGTACGCAGGAACGAAGCATTTCAGGTGCGCCGGTACGCAGGCACAGAAGGGTTCAGGTGCGCCGGTACGCAGGCAGTTCAATGGACTCAGAGCGAGGTACGCAGGCTAGCAGTTGAGCAGGGTGCGTACTGTACGCAGGCTAGCAGTTGAGCAGGGTGCGTACTGTAAGCAGGCCAGCAGTTGAGCAGGGTGAGTACAGTAAGCAGGCCAGCAGTTGAACAGGGTGCTTACGTAAGCAGGCAAGCAGTTGAGCAGGGTGCTTACTTCTCTTAAAATCTTTGTTTATCATTGCTGTGTTCTGGGTTTGGTCCTATTATTGTTGATCTAGTTACTACAGTTGACTGGGTGATTCTCTTATACTTGATGATCATTTGATGCTTATGGATCCAGTTTGAAAATTTATGAAAAGTGGTCCTTGTAAGAAAAGAAGTAGGGGGTTGTAGCTCCCTTCCAGGAGAGACTGGAAAACGAGAGAGAGTTGTAGCTCTCTGCAGGTTGCAGCCTGCGTACTGGTAAAGGACTGCACTAGTACAAATCCATTGTAAAAGGAGTTTCTAATTTGAAAGAAGATAGAGACATATTGCAGCAGGTGGTTTTCACCCACATTGGGTTTCCACCTAACATCTTGTGTTCTTTGGTGTGACTATCTGTTTTCTTTTGTTCATGCTCATTATTTTATGGTACTGACATGCAAAAATAATTCAAAGAACAAATAAAGAAGATTTATTAAAAGAATTGTATAATACTGATTCACCCCCCCCCTCTCAGTATTATTTCCAACAACATATTCTTTATTTCCATTATCTAAATGTTTTACTGTCATGAAAAATAGATATTTCCATCTCAACATATCCTTGATCATTTGACATTGCCCTTGGTTAGTTTTTAAAGGTAATGGCTAAACATTTACAGAAGTTCTAATATTGTAAGCCTTACCATTTCCCTTTCATTTGTCAAGTTTAATTTCCACATTTTTTATTTCAATGAAACATTAAAGGCTACAAACTTTGTGGTTAAGATCCAACTGGTAGAAGAAGGATGACTTTCTATGAAGCTCAAACCACTCACAGGACCCTTTAATACCACCATGCTTATTTGGCATGCCCAGGGTCTACAGAACCACAAGACTGACATAATAGATTTCATGCTTCAAGAAAACAGAAATACTTCAAGCTCAACTTCCATTACATTTTTTTACACGCACTATATGGTCTACCCTGTCCTCTGAGAATGACAGAGGTTCTTTGTGAAGACACACCAAATACAACTGAGTGATTTATGGCACAATGATTAAATAATGATAAGGCAACAAAATATGTATTATTCAACATAAGATATGCTCACTAAAGGGAAAGATTATTGGTCGAGGATTTAGACTCCAAACACCTAATTGGAAGTTGGTTTATGTGGCCTCAAACCAGATGCACTTGGACTCATATTTTTTCCTTGACTAACCAGGGGAATGCCCGAATGCTTTTGCCCTCTGTGAGGGCTATGTGTCTGTCTGATCTCACTTATACGGGGGCTATATATTTGTTTAGCTTCTACAATTTAGGGACTTAATGCAGATTCAGATCCATGAATTGGTGTGCAATCAATTAAGCTAGTTATACGTGGACTATATGTGTGTTTGACCTCACCGCGACTTCGTGTAATCATCTCATCCAAAACTTCGCCATCATTTTCACTTGTTCCCATGTTTCCTAGTCCGAACCCCTGAATTCCAGCTTCCTGCAACCAATATATGTTACAGTTCAATTTATTACTGCTCATGCTACAGGGCTTATGAAATAGAATTGAGTAATATTTTTAAAATTTGTTGGATATGTGTCTTGCACTCACTGTTATATTGCATGGCATTCCAGGGGCTTCTTCATACTCTACTGCATCCAATTCTTGAAAATGTGCTCCTTTGAAAAACTTGGGAAGGATATACTGCCTTTTTGGGACTAACAAGTTACAACACGATCAGTAGTGGGAAGAGAACACCATCTATAGGCACCCATGTGATACCAAAAAATGCCAGCATATAACATGTCTAGAAAATGGTGAAAGTGGAAATTGTCTTGAAAGGCACCGTTTCAAGAAATGTAGCATGATACTCCTGAAGTTCTCTGTAACCATCAGTTCAACATTGATCAGCTTTGAAAACTATATTACAAGCATTAAATTCAATCACATTATAGTTTGAATAAAGTTCATACTTGTATCTACGGCTTGGAGCAGTGAAAAGAAACAATATCCTTTCCCAAAATTGATTTCTTGGCAAACTCTCTATGGCCATGAAGGCAAAGTAAGCCCAAAGCACAGAAGTTGGGATCTTTCTAATGATGGGCATTGCTGCAAGACAGCCAACCACCATCAGAGATTGCAACAAATTACTCAATCACTGTTCTTTCACCTCAACAGGAAGCAGGTCATCCACGTCCTTGTCAACATTAAAAATTGATTCATCAACTGGGGCATCCATATTCTCAGTACTTGCGACCAACTAAATTGTGGTCTCTTTCAATTCCTTATGTGCCTGCAAAAATGGTTGGGACATGACAAGACAAATAAATAAAGGGAGAGGAAAATTAGATAAAATGAAACACCCAAACTCAAAAATAAGACCATTACCAAGGCAGGTGGAGGCTGATAAACCAGTGGGGTCTGCATTTGCTCATAGGCTTCTTGCATGTTTCCGTATAATTTCCCTAAGGTTGAATTTTTCTGCATACTTTTCCGGACTGTTGTCACTAACTTGCTAAGCACCAACTGTAACAAAAGTACTTGTGAGTTACTCATCTATAAAATGTCTGAATTGTGTCTTTGCCCTGAGAAGTTGCAATTGATAATTCCAATATATTGGTACCTGATGTTTGAGGGTAGCTAAGCTTTTCGTGTGCATGGGAGATTGAGGAATAACACCATTTGAAGGAGGTATGCCAACAAGACCACATAAAATAGTCTGCCACAATAAAAGGAAAATTTATGAATCCACTAGAGATTTTTTATGGAGGTGAAAACAAAGAATGAAGAGTTAGATCAAGATGTCTTTAGGAGAGCAAGAGCTCTTCCAGAATAGGGTAGCCAGTGACAGTTGAACCTAAACATGAACTCTGACAAAAATTACAACATAGTTCTAAATAATATATATATACTGAGGTAATTTGCATACCAAAAATCCTAAGAGAAGTCATAATGGTATGAAGAAGGTTTTCTTAAGTTGAATTCCTTTTGTTGGGCAAGTTGGGATGCAACACTGTGATCAAAATAATAAAGCACTGCAATCATTGTTGCCGAAATGAAAGCTCCAAAAATGTATAACAATGGCACATCAAGCATTTCCTGTGTGGAAAAATAAGTACTGTTATTTCATGGAAACGAAAACGAAAAAGGAAAAAAAATGGATTCTATGTTTTAGGGTGGAGGATGAAAGGCAAGATCAGTGCCTTATCATGCTTGGGCTATGGGAGCACACATTTTATGTCAAAGGGAGAATATAAAGAAGGATTATGGGTTATAAGCAGCCAAGGATCATCCCCCTGCCTTGTGTTGTTTCCACCCCCAACCTTCCAAAGTTCAAACCAACAGTCTTCCGATCAGTGGAAAGGCCAACACCACCACCTTCCAAATCACTGAAGATTTATTGTAGGATTTATTTGGAGATCTTATACAATCCTCAACAGACAGAGGCTGTATGTACTTCCAACTCACCACCTTTCTCAATAAGCCCTTCCCTTCTATAATTCTCTAGACATATTTAGCAGCCAAGGCTCTTTCCAAGCAATGGAAATTTTAAATGTCCCATGCTCACAGCTCTTTAGGAACAACAGTTTTTTTCCATGAGACCCTAGGAATATTCTTTTTTCTATTTTTCCCCAGCCCATAGGAATCTGAAACTAAGTCTTCTTACCTGTTCCAGGACCTGTTTGGGAATAAAGGAAAAAAACACTCAGTACACAGGGATGCCATCTTCAGTGAGGCGATAAATGCCATTGCTCAGTCCTCTCAGTGAACATATATCAGATAAGTGTTATTTTAAATATTTATTTGAATTACATTATGATTAATTATGTATTTTTGTCTACTACATATGCATGGAACATTAATGGTGTTGTTATATGACTGATGGGGGACGAGAGCTTATTGGTTGGAGGTTTTTGTGGTTGGGTAATTTGACCTGGTTATGTATGGTACTATCATGTACTTGAATTTAGATAAGACAAGGTGCTATGGAGTTGATGCCCCAACTTTGGGGTGACAACTCATTGCTAAGATGATATGAGTAGTGTGGCATATGGTTGGGAGGAACATTTGAGGTCTGCAACTAGTTGGTAAATTTTATCAGATAAGTGTTATTTTAAATATTTATTTGAATTACATTATGATTAATTATGTATTTTTGTCTACTACATATGCATGGAACATTAATGGTGTTGTTATATGACTGTATTCCTATGCATGAGATCATTGCATTATATAATTCGTTTGGATATGGAAAACATATGTATAGGAAATAAAAGAAAAGGAAAATTTCTTGAAAAATCAAGTTATAGGGATAAGTTTCATTACTACACCCTAGCAAGTGGTTGGGGAAATTACATAGTCTTATCAAATCCCATCTTTACAATATTTGGGCCATATGGGTTAAACTTTTCTGATAGAGGAAAATCACATATTGTTGGGAAATTGTTCGATAAAATTCACAAGTAGCGATATGGATATATTCTCAACTCAAGAGGAAAATGATAGGAATGATAGATATATAGGTTAACTTATTGTTTTATAATTAGACTTAGCAAAGAGATGGGTACATTTTAGTAATGGAGCTACTAATTTCATGTAGACAAGAATTTTGGGAAAATAAGCCTTATTGATGGAAAGAAGAATGGAAAAAAAAAATCCATATTATGGGATCACCAATGAGGTGGAAATGTCAAGTGGTAGTGCCATGTGATGGTTGAGTTGGAATGTGGAGGAGGACAAGTGCCATGACTAGCTTCCGTCACAGTTCAATGGGATATTAAACCCCCTTTCACCTTGAATTTTGATGTATATTTATACCATCATATCAAGTAGATTGTGGCCATTAGATCCATCAGGATGCAATTTTTTGTTAAATCACACACATATTGGGGATCCAATGTAGATTTGGGTTGTTGACTCAAGTGGATCTTGGACATTAGTTCCATCAGGATGCATCTTTGTGTTAAATCATGTGCATGTTAAGGATTTGATGTAGATCTAGCACATCAAGTCGAGTGAATCATGGTTGTTAGATCCATCAAGATTCATTTTTGTGTTAAATGCATGCTTGGAATTTGATGTAGATTTAGGCCATCTAATTGAGTGGATCATAGTTATTATATCCATTTGGAAGCATATTTGTATTGAACCATGCACATGTTGGACATTTGATCTGGATTTGGGCTATCAAATTGAGTAGATTGTAGCCTTCAATTACATTGGAGCTGTAACTCCCATTTAACCTCCACACATGTTGAGATTCGATATGGATATAGGTCATTAGATCAGTGTAATCGTATTTGTTGGATCTGATCGGGAGCATAAATAACCATAAGCTATCATGCATGTTATAGCTCGATGTAGCATGTGGGTCATTGATCTACCCTAGGATCAATTGTTAGATCTATAAGTGTGAGGATCACACACTATCAATTGTTAGATCTACAATTGATCTACTCTAAGATCAATTTTTAGATATACAAGTGTGAGGGTCACACACTATCAATTGTTAGATCTACAATTGATCTACTCCAAGATCAATTGTTAGACCTACAAGTGTGAGAAAACTAGAGAATGAAATTTGCATGTAGTCGCAATGAATAAAGGGCTTCCACATGGAGGGGTGGAAAATGAATTGGGACCCTTCCATATTGGTGGATCTTTAAAAAGGTGCCATGCAAACCATGGGGCCTAGTGGGGACCAAAATTTTAAAAGAAAAGTGGTTGTTTGTGTGCCAAGTGTCTAAGGAGAGACATGCAAAGTTAGTTCATTTCTAATGAAAATAAAATTTATATACACATGAATATACTTTCCAACATAAGGAGAATTCATAGAGAAGGGTTGAAAGTTGTTATTATTGGTTTAGAGTACATAAAATCACAAAAAATTCAATAAATTTTATTAAAATTTTGTTGATTTTTTTAGCTATCAACTTGCAGAGCATTTTTTAGGCACTAAACAACATTTGCACATGAAAAAAGCCATGAAAATTGCTTGTACATTTCTCATGTAAAAGAAATTTATATATATTAAATAAAATAGCTCGAAGAGATCCTTCCAACAACATATTACATTTGTGAAACCAATCCACTACAAAGGAATTATAACTGAAAAATACAGGGGAAAAATAAGTTATAAATTCACTCTAAGAGATGTATCTTGCAACTAGGGCTAAGATTGGGGAACTGAAGTAGCCAATAGAAATATCTTGGACAAAGGAACACAACCATGTTGCTGAATTTGAAATTCATGTACACAAAATTTCAAGAAATTAACATAATTTTGTTGTCCAAGAACAAGGAAAATTGGGTAAAATTGCCCACAACTTTCATGAGCGTTAACTGCTATCCCAAAACTTTGATTTGGAAGAATATGAAATTAATGGAAAGCTATTGAAAATGAGAATAAATTTATCATCCCAACATTTTAGATTTTAGTTGGAAAATTCCTCATGAATATAAAAGTATGTTGTTGGTAGCATGAAGGACAGAATTAACATGAGGAATCAAAGTATGGAGGATCCTCAGGGTTCCTATGGTCATGCATAGGAGGCCATAAGTATGAATATTAGCATGGAAAATGCTAAAACAAATTCAAATGGGCATGTAAGGGGTAGATTAGAGAGAAAAGAGTAGAAGATACAATGAGGAGTCCCAAAATGGAGGTCTTCATATACAAGGATGATAATTAAATGCTGATGAGGGAAAAACAACATATTAACACTCAAATTTTACATGGCCTAAATAATTTACAAATTAGAATGGAAAAGAAATGTGATTCTAGGTAGGAAGAGGAACACCACTCACAATTTAGGGGGGAGGATTCTATAGATTCAAGGCATTCCAGGAGTCCTTGCAGGACTCTAATGAGAATTGTTGATGGATGCCATTGCTTAGTTGGCTTGGCATTCTCTGTTTTATAAATTAAACAGTGTAAGTGGAACTATTTTGAGGAGTGCAAAAGGTTTAAGCATGTCTAGTTCCCGTTTTGGCCAAAATGGTGAACATTGAACCTTAGCAAATAACACAGATCCAAAATTATCAAAACTTGCATTTTGCTTTTTATGATAAAAGCAAACCTTTGTCATTCAAGGATCTCCTTTATGAATACCAGTCAAGGGTAAAGCTGGCCAAGTTTCTTAGTGATAATAACATAATCTTATATGGTCTGGTTAAGAAAAATATTCAAATTCTGCTTGGCTTCTTGCTAAAGATATTTCCTCAAGAGGTTTTTAATTTTCATTTTGCAGCATTCTCAGAAATTTTATAGTCTGGAGTGTCAAAGAAAGTTATCTCAGGAATGTTCTCAACTATGATCAAAAGTCTAAAGACCTACTTGTTTTTACTGACATCTAAGTGACAACAATTTTCTCATGTAATTCTTCTTAAAGTCAAATTTTTCAAGGGGTTGTGCTCCAAGTGGGCTATTAGAGCCTGCCAACCTGCAACTTCAATGACCAAAATATTCTAGGCAATACAATCAGTACAGAAGAAATATATTTTATAGATATAGTGTCATCGTGCAATACTTGCCAACAGAAAAATTTAAGCCTGACCAACTTGTAGGACGCTGCAAGTCAGGACTCAGATTTAAAGGTTGTCCTGCCTTTATTACAAAGTTCTATCTAATTTTGTAGCATAAGATATAACGCTGAGAAACAATGTAGATAGGGCAAGATAATTTTATTCAAGTCTAAATAAAGCCTGACAGATAGGTAAATGGGACTAAGAAGTACAGCCAGTGATGCCAATATGTAAGGGAACCCTTATATGATCTGGTTAAGAAAAATATTCAAATTCTGCTTGGCTTCTTGCTAAAGATATTTTCAGGTTGATTATCCTGGTGCTTATCAAAATACTCCATTATATTCAAAAAAATTGAAGTCACTTTCAAAAGAAGGATCTGTAAAATTAATCAATTTGCAATTGTCTTCATCTTGTATATTTTTCTGAAGAGGAAAACAACTATGATCGTCCAGTTTTGATTAGTGCAAAAAAAAGGGGTTTGACCAACTGGTTTCAACTGAAAATGGCCAAAACCAGTCTCAGCCAGCTAGCTTTGAATACACTGATTTTCATAATTCAGTTGGACCTATTTCTCATTTACCAAAACATTATTTATTTATTTTTAAATACCATATTAGCTACTTTCAATTCATCACTGTGCTTTCCCCTCTTTCATGCAATAGCTTGGGTGTAACGGTGTAACACATTTCAAGAGTTAAAAAGCTCCTAATGGCATCTATTTTATTTGAAGGTTAACCATGTCTCTTTTTCTTAGGGGTTATTCCTTTAGAGATAAAGGATTCATGTTACTAGGCCCTAGTAAACCATATCATGCCATAGAAGACACAGCATTTGAGACATACCTTTTGTCATTGTGTAAAAATTCTGTACAATTCACCTGGTTGTTAATGCATGATTATTCAATGAGATGCATTGTTGAAGGCATCCCTGACAAGAGAGTTAGCATGGTAGAGCAAGGATATATTACCACCTAATATCTCATAAAAAAATCTTCAATACTGCCTTTTTTCTTGAAAAATGACTTCTTGGTCTTAAGCACTAGTTAATCAGGTTAGGTAGTTTCCCAAGTTATTCACAGCAGACCATAGAACAAAGTTCACTCTAAAGACATTGGTAGCTTGTTGCTAACAAAAATTGCTTTTTGGCCTTGAGCACCAGTGAATATGTTTAGGTAGTCTCCCAGGTTATTCACAACAAACCTCATAACAGAAAATGGTCATCCTGGAGGCAGAGGCTCTACATGTCTGAACTGTTTACTAGTTTTTATCTCATTACCTACAGCTTGGAAGATTTCTGCTTTTGTATTGCTCCTTTAAATAAACTTAGATATGAGATGATTTCAGCACTTCTAATTGTTTCCTTTCTTGTTTTTTAACCAATCAGATGGACTGTTTTAAAGTTTGTAGTTATTTCAATTTCTTTCTTTTCTGTATCTAGTTTCCTATAAACTATAATTAGTTATGGTTTAAATTTTCTTGTTTAAAGGTTTGGATGCTGGAGAAACTATTACTTTGCATTCTACTACCTTGTTGCTTCTGTCATTGAAAGAAAGTTGAAGTTTGATGGTCAACACTATTTAAACATATAGCTTCATAATGACATCTATCTTGGATACAACCAGTCAACTCTAGAATAACAATAATTTTCGCAGTTCTCTGTTTGTTTCTTACACGCTTGCATAAATACACATACAACCCAAAATGTAGTGTTGTCAGTTAAGGATAAATCTAAATCAAAACCAGCCTCTGTTTTAAAATAAGAAAAGGATGTCTCAAGAATGATGTGGAGAGAAGAATTGGACCTCTCTTATGCTAAATCACTCCAAAATGCTATCCACCTTGGAGATTTTGAAGGTGCATGGGAGGGCACAACTGCTAAACTGGTAAGAGTTTTTTCAAACAGAATCTTGTCATGGAACTGGACATTACATTTAAAATTGGGGGAATTGTAGATAAGGCAAGATAATTTTATTTTCAGTCTAAATAAATCCTGACAGATAGGTAAATGGGACTAAGAAGTACAACCAGTGATGCCAATATGTAGGGGCACCCTATGCTACCCCAAAAGCATAAAACAAAATATAACAGGATCAAACAAGAGAACATGAACTAAATATGAGATCAAAAAAGTGGAAAGAGGATAGAGTGCAAGAGATTAACTAGAGGTACATAAGACAGGATGAAGAGGAAAAGGGTAAAAAGAAGAGTCTACCATGGAATCAATCACTGAGAATGATCCAATACACTGTCTAACGATATTGTCTGGGCCCTGAAAAGTACCCATGCCTGAGAGGACCTGGCTAGATGATCCTGGGAGGCATCTGCCAAACATGAATAGACCTTCTCCGCACATTCAAGGGTAGTGAAGTCATGGCTTAAAGTGTGTGCATCATTGAACCTTTTGATGAAAGAAATTCGTAACCAAGCAAGCCACTAATTCTAACTTGTATAAGAAAGAATTTGCATTGAAATCTTCTGGAAATTGGAGAGCAAAACCTTGGGATTGGCATGGTATTGTTCAAAAACACTAATACAAATGGAGAGAAGCCTTACGACAGTGGTTTCAGAGATTCCATTAACATCAACCGTAGGGATATTTAAAATTTCTGAGATGAGAAATCCACTGCTGCTAAATATCTTGGATCATTCCCCGAATGGTTCAACAATGTAGGCCACTTTGCTTGTTAAAAATGTATTTTCAGTGGTTAATCAAAGTCCAAATGACCGGGGTAAATGGCAAGATAATGTTAAATATGAAAATCCATTGCATGCTTTGAAAAACATAGCAGAATAAGTGGAAGCAGAGATTCAGCCATGGGTAAAATTAAGAGAAAAGAAAATTTTTACAATGCTCGACATGGTCTAGTCAAATATTATGCATACTACGAGCAGCTCCGGTGTTGAATATAAAAACAGTCACTGTGGATAAACTTGGCAGCAAAATAAAGCAACATTCAATACAGTCGAGCATACCTTATAAAGTTCTCATATATTGAAACACACTCACGTGTTGAATACTATGATCTCTGTTCAACTTTTCTATCAGATGTGAAGAGGTCATTACCAGTCATCACTTTCTCAATACTTCCACCATGGTACAAGGCCTCGACCACAATCAGAATGGACCATTTACTAAAAAGTTGATATACCATTCAGGTTAATTTTGAAGCCAAATCTTCTTTCCAAAAGATGAAATCCAAATCAGCATAATGATACTTCTACAAGTTTGTTCAGCTTTAGTTGATTCTCTTTTGCTTGTGGGGTAACAGGAAAATTGAGAGAATCTTTAACAAAATTTGATATCCAACCCTTAAAAAAAATTCATGGTCTCTTGCAACCACGGTTATATATGCTTCCAAACCAGCAGAAGCATTTAGCTTTGGCTGGCAAAGTGATTATCACCTTTGTTCCAACTGCAGGGGGCATGAATCCACCTAATTTGGTCTTCCAGAACAACTGATAATTTGTATCATATTCAACAACTATCTTCTCCCCTACTTCAAACTTGAAGAAAAACAAGGAATATGAAGCCAACTTACCCTAATTCAAAAGCCGGCTACAGATGGGGAGGACCTGCATAAAGGGGCCTAATTTCTCGTGCTCAGCCAACAATTCTGTCAAGTATCAGCTGCTGTTGCTGCTGCTGCAGTGACATGAGACGTTCAGATCCAAGAAACCATGGATACCAAAACAAGAGAATAATAAGTGGATTGAAAATGCAATAATACCGCACCGAAACTGTTGTTGCTAACTAGAAAATTAGGATTTTTGAACTATGATCAAAAACCCTATTTCAATTTTTTTTTATATAGGATGAATTCGTGAAAATAAGGAGCCAGGGAGCCATATACACCATGAATCCATGAAAACAGGGAGCCATATACACGATGAATCTGGAATTCGTGAAAACAGGGGGCTGAATCCGTGAAAATAGGGAGCCGCCCTCCATTTGAAAACAAATTAACCTCCACCCTCCATTTCAAAACAAATCTAACCTCCCAGGACCAAATCGACCCTCACAATTTCACAAACCACTCCCAAATCAGAAAAACCAAATTGTAAATCAGAAATGGTGATTTTGATCTCCAAAACCAGGAGCAAATATCAAAATTGGATGATTTTAAGGGAATACAATTCGGTTAGTTTATCCGCCCTGGGCTAAAATAAAAAAATAAATTAATTTTTAAATAAAATGAGGGCTAATCATATAAAAAAGGTTTTTATTATTTTAACTAAAAATTCACCCCATTAAAATATAAAAAGCCTTAAATTTCGCCTTTGGGTGATTATTCGCCCCTAAAATTTACCATGCTCATATTTCTATCAATGTCAATGAGAATTTTCATCCAATGAAAACACCTTTGACATCAATGACAACATCTTCTAACAATATCTGCCATTGCCATTGATGGAAACATAAAATATTGTGACTAAATAAGAGAGTGTCATTGATGGAAAAATTATCGTTGGGAAGGTATTTAAGAGGCATATCCAACTATGCCATTTTCAGGAGAATCTGAGTTGATCTCCTGAGTCAGAAATGCCTTGAAATCTATAACTCCCTTTTTGGCTCTAGGAAACGCACCTTTAACATGCTTTATAATTCACTTGTGACATCAATGATATTTTCCACTCAATGAGAACTCTATTGACATCAATGACCTCATAATTCTATCAATCTTAACGAGATTTATTGTATAATGAAAAGAACTTTGAAATCAATGAAAACACTCTATAACAATATCCCCTTTGTCATTGATGGCAATAGTAAACATTATGACTAAATACCATAGTGTCATTGATGGCAAAAGTATTTTGTTGGTTTGATCACTGTGTAGAAGCTATAACTAATCACCAACAAACCACCTAGTCTGCAATGTTTGTGCATCTCTCCACTTGGGTTCCAATGTTTTTTCATCTCTCCCCCTTTGACATCAATGCTAAAGGGAAACACAATATCCTGTCACATATTTAACATTGTGGATTTTTATGTATGCTCTTTCTTACACTTTTCTCTCCATTTGCTTCTAAAAAGCTACATTTATTCACCGATCAAAACAAAAAAATCAATGGAAAATATACTCCTCCAGCAACTAATCTCCCCTTATCATTTTGTTCCTATGGACCTATCAACTGCTTCTTTATATTCATATTTCTTCAGTTATTTTTGGACTGATATGAATAACTACCTTCCTGCCCTATGGAGAATATTTACTTGAGAGAAGAGTGACTTTTCTAATATTTTCCTCAGTTATTCAAGAGGGATCTCTTTCTAAAAGTCTTAAGGTATCAACAATTCATACTATACGAGCCAAAAGCACACTTATGCTTGCTGGTCTTAGTCTTAGCTAGGCTTACAATTATAATTATGATGCTCCTTTTAGATTCATGGACATGAGGGCTAGCATCAACAAACATCTCTCCTATGCATGACTGACACAAATGATGTGCTTATACAAGTGTATTTTGTTAGGATATTCCGACACATAGGATATAGTTAAGTTCAACTTGGTCTAGTATAGAGTTAGGTTAGAGTTAGGTAAAGTGTGTTTCTTTACCGTTGTACATTTTGTAACTTACAATCCGACGGTCACGATATGTAGTGATCCGACGGTTCACTCTCACCTCGGTATTACCGACACTTGATCCGTGGCTTGACACCCGATTGGTCCATGAGTTCTATTTAAAGCGCATGGAGGGTCATTGTTCGGGTAATCCGTGCATGAGAGAAGCTTATGTAAATTTTCATTCTTTGATTAATAAATTGTCTGTACCCACGTTGGGACAGGCCGTGGACTGTTTCCCTCCTTGCACTCTGAGGGTTTTAACCACGTCAAAAATACTGGTGTATTGATTTGAGATCTGGTTGTGAGCGGTGTCCTTTTGGTATTCTTCTGTGGAACTTACCCTGTAAATTCCTACATGGTATCAGAGCTATTTGAGGGCCGCGTCCGTTGGTGATCCAAATCTGAAGCCGGTAGAACTGCATGCGGCTGTCGTTTCCTAGATCTGCTGTTTCTGACTGCTTTCGGGCCGAGAGGACTGCTCTGTTGCATTCGGAGCATCTGTTTCAGTGAGGAACCCCTTTCGTTTCACGCGAAAAGGTTTCCGGTAGCCCTAGCTGCGTCATTTTTCAGATCGGGAGGTATACAGTGTTTTTTTTTGCAGTTTACTGTCATTTTCTCTCTGCTTATTTCGGTTTCGGTTTATTTAGCCTTTTTTTTTCCCGGATCTATACCTTTCATTTCTGCGTATGCTCTTTGCCCTGCGACTCTGTGCGATCTGGGCAAATCAGAAACAGAAAGAAAGGATTTTTCTCATGCGTATGCTCTTTTCCCTGCACCTTAGTGTGATCTCGGAAAATCAGAAACATTGAGGAAAATATTTAGTTTTTCGGCTAAAAGCTAACTTTGAGATTTTTTTTAAATTTCTAGTTTTTTGGCTAAAGCTAACTTCGAGCCGTAAGGTTCGTTTTTCTTTGGATATTCGTGTTGGGTTTTGTGTTTTGTGTTTTGTAGGGGAAAAGAGTCTTCCCAAGGCAAGCACGCAAATCGAGGCCCCCCCCCCCCCCCCCCCCCCCCCCCTCTCTCTCTCTCTCTCTCTCTCTCTCTCTCTCTCTCTCTCAAATCTTTTGTATAGATCAATTGGTTCAAAGACCTTTTAAGAGAGTAGAGGTCTTGGGTTCAAGTCTCCATTTTGTGGGGGCGGATTTTTTCATTCCCGCACATTCGCGCACTTTGCCGGCAACGTCAACAATTTTTTTTCAAAAAGCCATAACTTCTTCATCCGGAAGCCTTTTTCAGAGCCGTTTTTTTTAAAACCGCCTATTTTTTCGAGATCTATCCATTGGACCACTCACTTTCAGCATCTTCAGCTTCAGTTGTTTTTCAAAAATGGAAAGTCCATGCCAAGTCATTCTTGACAGCACTAACTACTTCCAATGGGTCGCCTACATGGGAGATTTACTTAGAAGTAAAGGTCTCTTCAGAATAGCCACAGACCAAGAGAAGAAACCCAAAGATGAAGACAAGGCCGAAAAATGGGAAAATCGACAAGATCAAGCACGTGGCTTGATAGGAATGTCTGTTTCTCCTGATCTTAGATTCCACATTGCAGAAATTGAAACTCCTCATGAAGCATTAGAAAAACTTGCTAAAGTTTTTGGGATTAAAAATGAAATTAGATCCCATCAACTTGAAAATGAGCTGCTTACTTTGGATCCTAATAATTTTTCTTGCATTGAAGATTTCTTGTCAAAATTCAAGAACCTTAGATATCTCTTGGAAGGTGTTAAAGTTAAGAAAGATGATGGTAACCTTATTTATTCCATCCTCACTAAGTTAGGGCCAGCCTACTCTGTATTTGTTTCCACTTTCCATTCTACCAGGGAAGCTTTCATTTGTCAAGGCAAAGACTACAAGCCCCCTTCCTTTGACTCCTTTTGTGATTCCTTAATAAGAGAACAGGAAAAACTCTTACACCTTGGTCTTCTTAATCTTGGAAACTCTTCCACAAAAGCGTTAGCCGCCCAGCAGTATCCAAATTCAAAGAATCCTAAGAAGTCTTATCCTCAAAGGAATGGTCCTAAACCAACTCAGCCTCAAGATGAAAGATCATTTCAGCAATATGATAAGCCCAATAAAAACAAATGGAAGAAGACTGAAAGACATTGTAACTTTTGTAATCAAGATGGCCACTTAGAATCTAAATGCTTTAAGAAGATGGAAGCCTTGGAAGCCGCAATGAAGAAACATAACATCCATCTGGAGCCTACTTCAACTTCAACTTCCGGAACGGCATTTTCTGCATGTCATCGTCAATCATCTCAGTCTAGTTATGCATTAAATGTATCTTCTTCTTCTTCTCATTCTCATGAGTGGCTCATTGATTCTGGAGCCTCTTGTCACATGGCCAAAAACCAAGCCATGTTTTCTTCTTTAAATGATTGTAACACCAAAAATATATATGTTGGTGATGATAGATCTCTTAATGTTGTAGGGACTGGAACTGTTCATCTAGACAATGGTCAGTTCAATGATGTATTATGTGTTCCAAACTTATCCTGCAACCTTCTATCTGTCTATCAGATAACTCATTCAGGTGAAGGTAAAATCGTTGAATTTTCACCTCATGATGTTGTAATCAAGGATCTAAAAGATCCTAAACAGATTCTAGCTACTGGTCTTGCTGATGATTCCAAAAGGTTGTATAAGTTTCACAACTTTGGGTCATCCCATCTTCCCTCAGTATTTGTTGCTCATAATGATGAAGTGAGCAAACTTTGGCATGAGCGGTATGGTCACTTAAACTATCGCTCTCTTCAGCATCTCTGTAAAGAAAACATGGTGACAGGTCTTCCTATGGTATCTTGCAAAGATGGTGTTTGTTCCGGATGTGTACTCGGAAAACATCATCGGGACAGTTTTGACAAACGTGCCTCTTGGCACGCCTCAGCCCCTTTACAGCTTGTGCACAGTGATTTATGTGGTCCTCTTCCTGTTGCTTCATTCTCTGGCTGCAAGTACTTCTTAACTTTCATTGATGATTTCTCTAGACGCACTTGGGTATACTTCTTAAAACTCAAGAGCGAAGTATTTACCACCTTTTTGGCCTTCAAAGCATTCGTTGAAAAACAATCTGGACATCAAATTCTTAAGCTAAGAACTGATAATGGTGGAGAATATGTTAAAAATGCATTCATCACCTTTTGCACCGAAAATGGCATTCAAATGCAACATACTGTTCCATACACTCCACAACAAAATGGTGTAGCTGAAAGGAAAAATCGCACTTTAAAGGAAATGGCTAATTGTATGCTGCAATCTAAAGGACTCAGTCTTAGTTTTTGGGCCGAAGCAATTAATTGTGCAAATTATATAATCAATCGCACTCCTACTAAGGTTCTAGAGAATATCACTCCAGAAGAAGCTTGGAGTTCCATTAAACCAGATGTAAGTCACTTTCGTGTGTTTGGAAGTGAAGCATGGGCCCATATTCCAGATGAAAAGCATAAAGCCTTAGAACCTAAGAGTGAGAAATGTACTTTTGTTGGATATTCTGAAGATGTAAAAGGCTATAGACTTATTCCATTTAAGTCCAAAAATGTTATCATTAGAAGAGATGTAAAATTTGATGAAAATAAATCGGCCTGCGAGCCTAGTCCGGCGGATGTGCCACCTCTTCCCATCTCTTCTATCTTTGAGAACATTTCTTCTTCTGATGATGAAAGCGAGGATGATAATCCTTCCCCACCTTCTCAGGATCCTCAACTTCCAAGATGGGTCCGTGCTACTCGGGATGCAGCAGGTGATCTTGCCGGTGATCCTACAGATCAGCGACGTACACGTTCTCAGTTTGAAAGAGCCTCTTCTTTACTGGCTCAAGCTCCAGTGAATCATGATCCTGACACTTTTGCAGAAGCTTCAGGCCATCCACATTGGGAAACAGCTATGAATGAAGAATATCATTCATTAATGACAAATGATACATGGGATCTTGTTCCTCTACCAAAGGGACGCAAACTTGTTAGATGCAAATGGGTTTACAGAACCAAGTATGGACCAGATGGGAAAGTTAACAAACATAAAGCTCGTCTAGTTGCTAAGGGCTTTTCACAGGTTGAAGGCATTGACTACACTGAAACCTTCTCTCCAGTTGCCAAAATGAACTCTATCCGCCTTGTTCTTTCCCTTGCTGCCTCTTTAAAATGGGAAGTCCATCAAATGGATGTTAAATCTGCCTTCTTGCATGGGGACTTGCAGGAAGAAATCTATATGGAACAACCCATTGGCTTCATACAAACAGACTCCAGCCTCGTTTGTCGCCTTAAGAAATCCCTTTATGGCCTCAAGCAAGCTCCTCGAGCTTGGTATGCCAAAATGGATAGCTTTCTTTTAGAATCTGGCTTTTCTAGGTGTCATTCTGACAATACTGTCTACACCAAGAAAGTGGGCAACTCTCTCATCATCCTTGTTCTTTATGTTGATGATCTTATTCTTACTGGTAGTGATCCCAACCTTATAAACCATGTGAAGTCCAGCCTTAAAAAGAAATTTGAAATGACAGACTTAGGACACTTACACTATTTTCTCGGTCTTCAAGTCTTGCAATCCCAAGAGGGTATTTTCCTTTCCCAGTCCAAGTATGCTTGTGATATTCTTCGTCATTTTCACATGGAAGACTGTAAGCCAGCCCCTTCTCCCTTTCAGTCTGGAGTCAAACTTTCAGTCTCTTGTACTTCTCCTGAAGTTGATGCTACCTTATACCGTCAACTTGTCGGAAAACTCTTGTATTTAACCCATACTCGTCCTGATCTTTCCTTTGTTGTTGGCCTTGTTGCTCGTTTTATGCAAAACCCCCGTGAAAGTCATTGGAAAGCAGCTAAAAGAATACTTCGTTATGTTCGAGGTACAATACAGTTTGGGATTCATTACAGTGCCAAAGCAGCTCCTCTGTTAGTTGGTTTCACTGATTCTGATTGGGCTGGTGACCTTGATGATCGGAAGTCTACTGCCGGTTATGTCTTCACTCTTGGTTCAGGACCTATTACATGGGCTTGTAAGAAACAGGCTGCCATTTCTCTTTCGTCAGCAGAAGCAGAGTATCGTGGTGCCGTGGAAGCTAGTAAGGAAGCCTTGTGGCTTCGTCAGATCCTATCAGAGTTTGGCTTTGAGCAGCAGCATCCAACCACACTTTGGTGTGATAATCAAAGTGCCATTCAGCTATGCAAAGATCCAGTCCAGCATCAGCGCAGCAAACACATTGAACTACACATGCACTTCATCAGAAAGCTCATTCTTGACCATATTCTTGAAGTGCAATATTGTCCAACGGATGATCAGGTTGCAGACATCTTCACAAAGGCTCTCACAGAGGCGAAGTTCACTAAACTTCGATATATGCTTGGAGTTCAGGAAGTTGTCACTAAGGGGGGATAGGCTCTAGTGCCTCCTTCCTTCTCCTATTGTGTCATATTTGTAAATCCTTCAATCCTATCCCAAGTTGTTCTTAAGGGGGGATGTTAGGATATTCCGACACATAGGATATAGTTAAGTTCAACTTGGTCTAGTATAGAGTTAGGTTAGAGTTAGGTAAAGTGTGTTTCTTTACCGTTGTACATTTTGTAACTTACAATCCGACGGTCACGATATGTAGTGATCCGACGGTTCACTCTCACCTCGGTATTACCGACACTTGATCCGTGGCTTGACACCCGATTGGTCCATGAGTTCTATTTAAAGCGCATGGAGGGTCATTGTTCGGGTAATCCGTGCATGAGAGAAGCTTATGTAAATTTTCATTCTTTGATTAATAAATTGTCTGTACCCACGTTGGGACAGGCCGTGGACTGTTTCCCTCCTTGCACTCTGAGGGTTTTAACCACGTCAAAAATACTGGTGTATTGATTTGAGATCTGGTTGTGAGCGGTGTCCTTTTGGTATTCTTCTGTGGAACTTACCCTGTAAATTCCTACATATTTCAACCATATACCAACTGGTGACAACATACTCTAACTCACCGACACTTTTTCTCACCCAAATATCAATACATCATCTCGACATGATACATTATTCTGCGAAAAAACCTACTGACAGTAGACTCCTACATACATCACCATATATTTTGACTCAACATAAAGATCAACCACATATAAATCAATACTCACTCAAACCTACAATAGAATACATGCACACTTGGAACGACAATCTTACTTAGCCATAAACTCAACAACTTGATTATGATCAACTGTCATGTCAATCTCTTATGAGCAATATGGATACATAAGATCAATTAAAATATTATCCAACTCAAATAAAAACATCTAGTTAAGTATCCTAAACAATATCATACAACTTATACCAGTTTTTGATAACTTTGATACCAATTTTTGATTGAGTGTACATACTTATTGGGATCATGAATGCATTGGGTATGTCGAAGAAAACAATTTGATGGACTTGTTCCCCATGGAATCCTTGTGAAGCAACAAAAAACCGTGAAGGAATGTGTTGGAGTTCAAGGTGGTCGAAAGGTAACTAGACCATGGATAATGAATGGCATGGAATCAAATGGAAACTGAAGACATGGAAGATGTATTGATGCAATGGTTGTAATTATCAAGCTCATTTACTCTTTTTTTTCTCTATTTATAGAAACTCGAGGATGGGTTTCCTTAAGTGGGTGGAGTTTTTGACAGTCTCGCCTTTCTATCCCTTTTCTTGTAATAATAAATTGTGACTACAATTCCAATGTGGTAGAAATGGCTAATTAAGACAATATGTTGTAACACCTAAAATGAATTGTTTAAAATGATGGTCGGCTAAAGGTGAGAACTTCTATGCAATCCATTATGTGAGGGAGGAACTTATTATGAGAAATAAAGAACCACGATCAATACAAATTTAGTTTGAAAATTGTTACGAGCTTGAATGAGATGCCTCCAAAGAGATTCAATGCATGCGCATGGAGAAGTGGAGGATGACACCTTCACCTTTGAAGATGGAGGTGGTAGCACAATTAATCAAACCACCACTTGATAGATAACAAGAGATGCAATTGGTTGGGGGGGGGAGTGTTCCCATATTTTTCTTATTCCTTAAAAGGATGGAAGAGGTAGGTTGACATTCTCTCGGGTACAGAAAGAGATGTAAGGAAAGAATAGAGAACAAACGATAAAAATGGAAAAGGGTGACAAATGTGATTGAGCCTTGTGCTCTGAATTTGGGGAGTTATTCCATGCACTTATGTCTTTGAGGCTTCTAGATAATGTACATCTAAGCCTGATTGGTTAGTGGGAGGTTTAGTGGATGATCGAATCACCGTGGTGTTGTTTTTATAGTTGGTAAAAAATTAGAGAAGGAAATATGAATCACTATGGTGCTTGCTGGAGAGCCAATAATCACCTCGTAAATGGAATTTAGATCCCCATGGTGCTTTCTATGAGAAGATAGTTGATAAATCACCTAGACAATGGATTCAACCTGTTGGACTAAGCAATAACCTAACTAGACCTTGGGTGTAAACCTTTTGAACTATGTTTAAGGCCATTGAACCGGGTTATCTATGCCTTTGTAGTTAATGGGAGGCTTAGTGGATGATGAATCACTTTGGTTCTGGTTATATAACTATTAACCACCTAGACAGGTTAATATGAATCATTGTTGTGCTTGTTGGAGAGTTATTTTGATATGGATTTAGACAGGAACACAACAAATTACAGAGATAACCATGAAGAAAGACATGCAGCGGAAATAATACTTCATTTCATTAATGTAAAATACTGAAATATCCTTACAAACAAAAGTGGAAATAAATTAGCTAGGGCGATGGTAGCTTATCTCTGAGAAGAGATTTGACGGCTACCTGCCTCTGAACTGTGTTACAATGAGGCTCGAAGGCCTATTTATTGTTGAGAAACAATGGAAAACCCTAAACATCCAAAAACCTAACCTTAGAAGATGAAACGCCAAACTGTGGACCCCATTTGGGTAAATTCGTACATCACTTCCTAGGGTCATAACTTTGGCATACGATCTTTGTTTGACGCACACAATATCTCGTTAGAAATATCTATATAAGAACTACAACTTTGGAAAGAGCACCTTTAGTCCATTGTTTCAAGTTGCTCTCAGTTTTCCCAAAAAACGTTGTTTAAGGCCTCAAAACAGCTCCGAAAGTTCAAGACCCGAAAAAACTGCTAAAAATAGTAAATTGTGCTACAAATAAGGAAACTGAAAAACTGAAAGAGACAATTGCGGGGGTCCAAGTGGGATAGGTGGGTGGCCACCAACATCCACCTGGATCATTTCTCCCCACTTAGGAAGCAATGGTCCCCGTTGTGTTGAGTTCCTCCATCTGTTGAACTTGGTCCCTGGTGAGCTATTTTGCAATCTCTTATTTGTCTAGTAATGGTGCGAAGCATGGTAGAGGGCAGTCCACATTTAAGACTTGGTGCAATCAAAGGAATGGGGGAATGATGTGCTCCAAAGCATTGTTTCCCACAGCCTTCGTAATGGTGTAAGGACCATGTCGGAGTGGTCGGAGCTTATGATGGGCTCTTGTAAGGCATTCTTTATGTAGGTGCAACTAGACTTTGTTAACCACCTGAAACTTGTGTGGTTCCCATTGTGGGTGAAGAGAAGTTGTTCCTATGTTCTTTCATGATCGTATCCCTCTGTTGCTGCGTGGAGGAACCCTTCATGGGGGTCATGGATGTGGCGACGATCTTCCCCTTACTTTGGGAGCAAACTAGACAAAAAATGAATTTCCTAGTCTGGGAGATGAGCTTGCTACATTTCTTAGCAGTGATCAAATAGCTGGCGGTAGGTGGGGCTACCTCGGATATCCTGTATAATGAATTACACAAAGAAATAATGACAGTGCGAGGCCTTGAATCATACACAACATGTCACCTCCATAAGTATGGCTGGCCTAATAATACATCACAAACATCCAGAGGTGCAACATCACACAATACCTCATCTGTGAAGGGATTGATGCTGTAGGGAAGGCAGCACTACTGGCGGACTTGAAAATCTCGTCCTTGGTGAAGCCACCCAATACTGTATCGCTGTGGGTGTGGTGTAGTCGGTAGGCCCAACCGCTTCACGACATCTACTGAAATGAGTTTCTTTTGGCTGCCACTATCGACAATGAATTGCAGCGGTGAACCCTTCACCCATATTTGTGAGTGGAAAAGACGCTCCCCCTCCTCTGGATCTTCAGGCTCATTCTTCTGGATCTTGGCAGTGGCAACAGTGGCACTGTGCTCCACGTCAATGATCTGCTTCCCTTTGCCATTCCCCTTTTCGGGTTCTGACTCAAGGTCAGAACATGCATCAGATTTAGAAGCCTTTAACTCAACTACTAGTGACTTCTTGGTCCAACATTCACTTGTTTTGTGAGTGAGGCTCTTGTGGAACTCACACCACTTTCATGTGTCCTTCTTCAACTTTGTGGTGTTTTTATTTTCTTGTAGCTTTGACGGGTTGTCTTGGGTTGCCTCGTCTTGGCTTTGTCCTTGGTTCTGCAATTTAGGGAAGCCTTTCCCTTGCTTCAGATTCATAGATCCAAAGTATCGCTTCTTCCATTTAAACTTCTGCTTGATTTTGACAGCATATCGTTACGCCGTGCTGAGTGAGGAGATGTTCAGGAACTCCATCTCTTCCTGGATGTACATGTGTAGGTAGCTGCGGTATTTGAGTACCAAATGCAGCTCAGAGTCCTTGATACCC